>JAZGTN010000073.1:3650000-4866666 GCA_037783415.1 Leptasterias polaris | reverse complement strand
GTTACAGACGTCAATTATGTATGACTTGGAAGGGCTGTCGCAGGAATCCGCACAAAAGTCCAGGATGACAACACCAATCATTGTCAGTATCAGTCCCACTGGGTGATCTGTCCGCATAAATTTAAAACATTAAATAGTTGATTCTTATCTACCAAATTGTGACTGGATGTTTAACCACTTCAGGTCTGTATTTTTTTGAGCTTCTTGAGATATTGTTTTCCTTTGAAAATATTGTTGCCACAATAAAACCCTGAATTAATAAAGGAAAGATGACAAATGATCTCTTAATTGGCACCGGGATTTGATGTTGTTGAGTGAGAAAAATATGAGTAGGCATTCACTGTGATTCGCAGAACCTCGGCCGTGAATCTCGGAATGCTCGGACTTATACCTCACATTGAGTCAAATACAATGATAAATAATAGTGGCATCCTGTCCATTCTTGTTTGCCACATTTGTTTAACAAAAGCACAAAGGTCTGGAATCAGGGTTACACAACAACCCAAGAAAAGGGATATTACAAGGCAAGTTTTCCAATACCTGTTGTCCCTCTTTGTACGGGTGAAACCAAGAATAGCACGGTAGGTGCATGCTATACAATTGAATGGTCGGAATGGATATTTCTGTCTGCCGTCCAGCTGGCACCAAAAATCGAAGGTGATCCGAAGTTGTTCCAGTCGTTATAAACTGTCTGCTGTAAACCAGTCCAGAAAAATGTGGTTGATACACGTCATCAGACGAGAAATGGTTAATATAGCCAAAGCTTACAATAATCCAGACTCTGAAAATGAGATGGGATACTCACCTGGAACAACGTCACCAGCCACTAACCCCAGATATCTCCCATTCAGAAACAGAGTGAAGCCAATGATGACACCTATACACAACGCAAGAATAAAGGGTCGTCTTCTCCCCCAGAAACAAGTGCAACGATCGCTCAGCGTTCCCATCACTGGAGATAAAAAGAATCCCAGCGTCGGGCTCAGGAGCCAAGTCAAACTATAGAGGGAGTTAGGTAGACCCATCTGTAACAGGAGAGGTACGACGAGGGCCGTCTCCATTGCATAGCAGAACTCGATCCCCAGCACCACCATGTTCAGGCTGATGAGTTGGCATAGCGACCGCTTCGGATGAAAAGACTGTGTGTCCTCTGGCACTGGAATTATTTCTCCCGTTGGGAGGATGGCATCTGAGGTGGATGTCCAACTATGAGTGGAATCCTTTCGGACTCGTTGAGGTTCACCTCTTGACTCTCCCAATGAGACAGGAGAAGACTGAGAGGTGACACTTATTGTTCTTGTCCGCGAGAAAGTCCGGATTCTAAAGTTAAGACAGATATACATTTTGTGTTATGTAAGGTTCTTTCTGTTTGTTGTAGAAATTCAGAGTTTCTGCCCAAATTATAAATGTGTTTATGGAGATAACAGTACTTTACCTTTAAATGTTTTTAGTCCCTACTTGACTGCATGGGCTTTCACAGAAACTGAAACTAATTGCCTTATTCTCTCCATGAGGCTCTTGGCTAGTCAGTGATCACAGTTTGCTTTTTTTAGAGTCCTGGCTTCACAATCAGAACAAATTAAATAAATTTAATGAAATGAAATGAAACAGTTCAACCTTGCTCTATGGTTCAACCACCGTCCACACAATTTCAACCATCGAGTTAAAAAATACATAAAGTTATCTTTCAAAAAAGAAGAAGGTCGACTTACCTCATTTTAACCAGTCGTTTTCCACACTAGCCACAGAAAAAGGGGGCAGTTAAATGTGTTTTTGTTGGTAAATGCGGGTGTTTTACTCCTTGTCCTTCTCGACCCCAACAACGATGGCCACCCAAAATAACTTCGGGTAAGTTAATAATTACGAAACTTCGAATCCATGATGGTGGCTGATAGTGATAGCATAAGTTGATCAACTAGTAACTAAACCGTGTGTTCTGCAAAATGAATGACAAGTGATATTGAGGTCAAAATCTGGAACAGGCACAACTTTTGTGGATCACAGGCTAGTGGATGTGTTCTTGCAAAGATCAGCTACGCATGAATGAATTTCTAAGCAGAGACGACGTAACGTCAACATATCGGTGTTCCCAGTTTGATCACAGACGCAACTATAAAAGTACAGCCTTCGTCAGTCGATGATCGTGGTTATTGTTTGCACAAACCTTTAGATTAGACAAATCACGGTGAACAGTTAATCGGATGTTATTTCATTCTGATTTTCCCCGTGAGAAATGGGAAGGTTCAAAGGTACCTCCTACACGATGTGTGCACTTGATCCCGGTCGAGTGTTCACGTGGCTTTGCTGCAAGTTTCACCGCAGAACAGTAAAGACTGGGTACTAAAATGGGTACAAGTGGCGCCAAGTATGCAGCAGGTTGGCGCACGCTGCAGGATTCGCATTCCAGACTCATTCCGCTCTATTTTGGGGGTAGTTTTCCTTACACTTTCAGGATTTGTTGAATCAGTGTTTATGAATCCAGATTACTTATTATAATAATAGCACAAACTTTGTTATTCAAATATAAAAAGTGTTATTAGTATTAACTCAAAGAAAAATGTGGTTTTATTAAAATCCAAACGCGTAACAAAAATACCAAAATTATCCGTGTTGGATAAATCTTTACAAGTGTAGTGATGTACATTATTATGTTGTAGCCATTACGATTGGAATACAATAAAGTCACCCAAGCGTGTCAGTGGCTGGACTGTGCGAGCGGGCCAGCCACGAGGCAGTCTTGAGCCAGCTGCTAACCTTGTAAGACGTTTCGTCCTCTACACTTTTATCCAGCCTAGACTCAGGGCCCAACCAATAGCCAAGTGCTATACTACATTGGCGACGAGGATAAATTTCCAGATTAAAGTATTCTACTAAATTGAGGTATTTTTAGGTTTAATTGAAAAGAGCCGAACCGTCATCTTTTACAGTTGACATAAAACATTTAAAAAAAAACAGCTTGTATCATTATTCAAGCTAATTTTGACGAGTTTTCGGAATTTGTCGAAATTTATTTAGTGTATTTATTAAATTTGCTCTTTTCAATTAATATATTAGTGGCATTTTCCACAAAATATTTGTTGATTAACAGTGGGGACAGCTTTAGGACCCAGCTTTACTTTATGTGCACATTCTTGGTTCGGCTGAATTTGTCGTTGCCAAAATCTATATATCGACATCCTCGGTTCTGCTGAACTTGTCGATGCCAAAATTAAAACCAGCTTACAAGTAGAGCAAGTAATTCAGTTGCCCCCTAGACTTAAATATAATATTGTGCCATTATTAAGCTTAATTGTGTATGAATTTGTCCTAGTTTGTGCTTGTTGCTTGTATTGCCTTGCGTGGTGCGTTTTAAAAAAAAAAAAAAAAAAAAGGGAGGAACGGCAACGTTCATTTTTGGCTAAATACAAAATTTAACTACTGTTTATATCCTGGTCAAACTGCTGAGCGTCACTCCCAGCAGAAGGCATTAACAGTGGAAGCGAGTGACTGCCGCAAATATTTATTTATTTGTCATAGTGTGGCTGACTTTCAGCTCTGCCACGCTATACTTTAATTATTATCACAATTATTATAATTGAATATTTAAAAGCTGTTTTTGTCGCATAGCGAGGTACTTGAGCAGATTTTCCGAACTTACACTTATTTTTAGTGTTACGCCAAATAATTCAGCTTTCTACCAATCCGGTCAAACTGTTGAGCGTCATTTCAACAGGGGCGTTGGTAGAAAGATTCAAATCAGTGACTATCACAATTGTAGCGATACTAAGACAGCTTTCAGTGTTTAATTTGTAATCGTAAATATGCTAGTAAACATAAATACTGCCCCGGTGAAAGAACTCACCGCCCTTCCTGGGATCGGTGTAAAATTTGCCCAGGCAATTGTAGCAGTCAGGGACATCAAGGGCGTGGTCAAATTAGATGATTTTCATGATACCCCCCAGTTGCAAACAAAATTAAATGAGTTGTTGGACAAGAACTTAATAACAATGGACACCCCCATACCTCAAAATGAACCGGTAGAAACAGACAAACTAGATAAAATAATTACTTCATTGGATGCCCTATCCCAGCATATTGGTGTATTGACAAAGGTGGTGGAGGCTAACACATCACAAGTTACGCATTCCGTTCATTCAAGCATAGGGGGAATGGCCGCAATTGTTGAAAAAATGTGCGACAATAATGCTGCGTTCCAGAAGACAATTGAAGATCTGTTTTCTAAACTCCCAAATCCAGCCATAAGTACTACAGGGAAACCTGTAGAAAAAACGGGGGATAAATTGATTGATGCAACGTTGAAAGTAATCGATGATAAAGCGCCACCTTTGCCAACACACATTCTGGGGTCAATTCAAAGTGACAAAGGAGCAAGTGCATTCGTCCCTTACAATGCCGAATCTCTGGGTGCCCAAATTCCATTCGGTGACACAATGGAACAAAAATCTGCGGTCATTGGCCAAGGAGTAGACATTAAACCACAATTACCTACACAAAAGCAACCTCCCCCTCAAAAGGCGAGCGCAGACAAGGCATATGTAGAACAAAAAGCCAAGCATTCCGTTAGCCCGCCCCAACACGCGACCTCACCAACATTACCAAAACAATCATCCTTGCCTAAAATTTCATACTACGATGGGTCCAGTGATTTCCATGCATTCCTGACCAAATTTGAAATTATAGCTAGTTGTAATTGGGATGACGATATAAAACTCTTGCAGTTAGTCGGGGCACTGACAGGCAAGGCGCTTGATGCTTTCGCTTGGTTGAAAGCGGACATTAAGGGGAACTACGACCAAAGTAGGGAACACCTTCTAACAATGTTTGGGAAAACAAAAGACCCTATAATAAGCCGTTCAGAACTGTCGTCCATAAGACAAAGAGATGAGGAATCCCTTGAAGAATTTGGGCAGCGGGTGCGTCAATTAACAACGCGGGCATTCCCCACAGCGCAAACAGATGTATTCGAAACATTAGCTAGGGAAGCATTTTTGCGAGGATGTTTAGACGTCGACGCTGCCGAAATGGCTCTCTTTAGGGACCCCCAAACACTCAATCAGGCGGTCCAATATACTCAAACTGCGACCCATAACCATAAACTGCTAGCCCGTCAGGGAAGGTCAAGACTAAGACATGTCTCTTTCGGCCCGACAGAACCACTTGCGGTTAAACAAATTCAAGTAAAACAAACTGGGCCGGATCAATTGGATGTTCATCTTGATTGGTCAGATCTAAACAAAAACGTTCGCGAATTAGTAACTTGCTTAAAGGGTCCCCGACCACAATCAGGTCCACAAAAACCACTGCCTGAATACAACAGCCCTATTACCCGCTTACCAGACAAATCAGGCAACCCTGCCACAAACACACGTAGTTTCTCCCCACGCCGCGCCCAATCGCCTTCCCCCTCACCCGGGAGACAATCACGGTGTTTTACGTGCAATGCGATTGGTCACTTTTCCCGAGATTGCCCTCATAATGCTAGACCGCGCTCACCTTCACCGTCACAAAGATTCAACAAGGCGTCTTTAAACTAATGCAGACTGGTTGCACCGGCCTACAACCAGTCCAGGTTAAAAAAACTTTGGGCCATCATAACTCAAAATTAGAACAAACCCCCTGCAAAACAAATGTTCCCGTAGCTGCACTTCAGGAAGTTAAATTTTCAACTAATCCCGGTATAACTCTCGTCGTTCCAATTCAAGTCGGAGGGGTCTGCACTTGCGCTGTGGTGGACACCGCAGCACAAGTGTCGATATTGAACAATGAAATTACCAATAAAATTAGACATGCAGCCCTTGTAGAAGAGCCATTAATTTTAAAGGGTGCCGACAAAACCAGCACCATGCTTGCACATAAAATGAAGCCAGTAAGCCTGATTTTAGGTAATCGCAGCTTCAAATGGAATTTTGTCAATGCCCCTATTGAAGACACCGTTATATTGGGATTAGACTTTCTCAAAACATATTCCGGCGTTATTGACCTAAATAACGACACATTGAATCTGGATGGTTGTAGCGTCCAGGCACACATGAGAAAAAACAAAAATGAGAAATACTCAGTTCAAAGGGTGATAATTCAAAGAAAAACCATCGTTCCCCCTCACAGCCTAGTGAACGCTAAAATCGAATTTTCTCATTCATCAAATAAGACATATATAATTCACGGCCCGGAAATTAACCATAAAGGTATTCTAATTCCGCATAGTCTAGTTCATCAGAACGACCCAACTACAAAGCAGGGAATCATGTGCCTCCGCAATCAAAGTAATTCGTACATTCGTTTAATGAGAGGGCATGTGGTTGGTAGAGGCGAGGAAGTGGACCCGGAATGTATATATCCATTAAGTGACAATAACTTGCATGTGGAGGCAGACCGGTGTTTGCTGGGAAACCTCCACATGGAACAATCACAAGAATGTATATCTCCAACGAGCGACAATATTAACTTGCATGGGGAGGCAGACCGGTGTTTGCTGGGAAACCTCCAAATGGAACTAGCGCAAGAAAATAACAACAACACTGACGTCAACAGCAACATCGCCCACCCTGACACGCCATCCGTGGTGACGATGGCCCCAGAGAAGACCGGGGGACGACGAGGCCATTCTGGTCTGCAGTCCTGCCCTCAGGAGGGATGCGACCACAAAACCAGGAAGATGAAGAGGCATGTCGTCCGCTACCACATCTGCGATGGACAATGGTGGGCACTGTATCCACTGATGGCATGCTGGACCTGTGAGAAGTTGGAGATCTCGACACACATCAAGTCCCACGGTCCATTTAAAGCCGAAACGCATCTTACAAAGCTGGTAGCCCAGGTCAGTCTTTTTCTTGAATACCTATCCAGCAAGTTGAGGCTAAACCACACCAAAGACCTGATGCAGTTAGTCTCCCACTATAGGTTGGGCGACCAACAGTCATCCCTCCCAGTAGAAGAACTGACCGTTTGGGACAGCTACGACAGCTACATGGGTCTACCAAAGATACATCAGCGGAACTTGGAAGACCCCACACGCGTCTCGTCACTTTTCCATTGGCGGACGCTACAGCGCCTCCTCTCCTGGACCCCGCCCTATATTTCATCACCCCTTAGTTACTCTTCAGAGTTTGTGGATTCGCACTGCCATCTGGATAGGCTCTTCCGCGTTTCCGGCTACACTGGCTCACTCGATGGGTTCTTGGAGCAACGCCGCTTCGTCGAACCAGGCTTCAAAGGATGCATCACAGTATTTTGCGATGAGGCCAGTCTGAGCAAATGGGAAAATCAGAAAGCGTTGATTGAGAGTACCGGGGTGCATGCTGCAGTCGGATATCATCCGAAGAACGCTCACAATTTCACCAGGGACGCAGAGCTTTTGATCCGGCATGTGCTGGACACTTCAAATGTCTGCGTTCTTGGTGAGATTGGCCTTGACTACTCGGGCAGTTACTACCGGTACAAGGAGAAGCAGCAAGCTGTCTTCAAGAAGCTACTAGTATTGGCAGTCAACTCCAACCTACCAGTAGTATTGCATTGTAGGGATGCTGAACCGGACTGCTTCAAAATTGTTAGGCAGACCCTTCCCAGAATGTGGAGAATCCATCTCCACTGCTACACGTTAATTTGCTCCGACCGGTCTATGTAAAGTGATGTGTTATAAACTGTATACATGTTGCATTAGACATTATATTTTGTTGCACTGTTTTGTTTCATTAGATCTATATCTTGTCAGATGAAAACGAGGTCAAGTCATGACCCCAAGCCAATTTAAAATAAATTTTATTTTGATTTTCTGTTCACAAGAGAAGAAATAGACATGTTTTTCAGTAGGTGTTCCGCAAATTTTTCATTTATTGTCATTCTGTTTCTACTTATACAGTGTACATATATTATGATATACTTTTGGAATTTTTGAGGCGGGAAGATTAGACATGTTTTTTGCAATAGGTGTTCCACTGAACTTGTGTTTGAATTTGCATTTTGTTTTCTCCTTAAAAATGTACGTTTAATGTGATATTTTTTTTGAATTTTTGAATTTTTGACACCCTCCCTCTCAAAAAATAAAAATAAAAATAAAAATAAAAAAAATGCCCCGGGGAGGAGTGTAGTGATGTACATTATTATGTTGTAGCCATTACGATTGGAATACAATAAAGTCACCCAAGCGTGTCAGTGGCTGGACTGTGCGAGCGGGCCAGCCACGAGGCAGTCTTGAGCCAGCTGCTAACCTTGTAAGACGTTTCGTCCTCTACACTTTTATCCAGCCTAGACTCAGGGCCCAACCAATAGCCAAGTGCTATACTACACAAGCAAGTTCAATACAACACACTGATCACTACCCACCCCCCTCCCCTCCCCCTCCCCCCAAGAGAGTGGGTACCAAAGGGTGTGGGTATTGATAAGGGACTCACAATGTTTTGGATCGTAGGAACATAGAGCAATAGTAGGAGACGTCAATATTAAGGTTAGTTTGGTTGGTTCCCTGTAAACAACTTCACTTTTGTGTTTAATTTGTTTGCTTTTCACGCAAACAGGCTAAAGTAATGTAATGAGCGTTTCGGCTTTCACTGGTACCACTTCTGCAAGCCCGCCTTTCGCAATCACCCACCACGAATCTCGTCTTCAAAACATCCGTTGACCACAAAACAAAGCTTTACATTGTCCCCGTGTGCAGACTTCAATTGCATTCAAGTAATACACGAACAACTACAAAGGTTTCTTGTTATTAGTATTTATTTTATTTACCAAAATTAATAAAAAATATCGCATAGCATAATGATTCCACAAATGTGTAGCAGTATTTGGTATTATTGTACTGTATGAATCTAGTCTCCAGTAGAATTAATTATATGCTTTTAATAACTGAAAAGGAAAAACAGAACACACAACCCAAACAGCTGTTATATAAATTTCATAAATGTTCATTTTGAATTCAAATTAAATGGAAATCTCCAGATAACTTGCAGAATAAAAGTTCAAAGACCAACACAAACTTACTTATAAAGATGTCAAAAACGCTTGTTAGAAAGTTGCATGATTTTGAAAGGTGAAAGTGAACGCATATAGGCCTAATTCAATTTATTTAGACTTTCTTAAGATAGAACTACAAAGACGTACATTTTTGTTCATTTAGTTATCATGATTTAAATGTAATTTAATGATGTTTGCATAATTGTTATTTAAGATGATTTAATTAGTTTGGTGGGTCAGAACATAATGATAATAAAAGGGGAAATATGGTGATGTTTTTTATATCAAATTATTTACAATTGTGTTGAGCTACCAAAATCTAAACATGTGAGCAAATTTCAACCACTCCCTTACGTTTTGGGGTTTTCTCACATGGGAAAAAATGAAAACTTTTTTTTCAACTTGGTGAAGGATGTAACTATCTCACATGAAAACTTAACAATAAATAATCTCTATTATTATTATTATTATTATTAATATTAGGCCTATTATTATTATTTTGGTACCTGTGTTTGAGAAAAACTAAAACAATTACAATTTTAGGGCCAATAAGGTACATTTTGCATTAGTTTTAAACATGCTATACACCAACAACTAAAATAAGAAATCTAATTTGTTTTAAAGAATTTGTTGATGTCATTATGACACAATCTTACAAAGGATTACACTTTTAACGGAACACATTTTCTATTTTGAAAATCTAGAATTATCTAACAAAGGTTACATGTTTTTTTAATAGCTAATTTTGAATTTATTTTTACAGAAGTTCTTACAAAATGTTTGCTCTCCAATTAAGTTGAGAAAATTGACTTGAGTTATTATTCTCTGACAGATAAAGTCCATCATTCTACTTCTATACTCTCCCCCCCCCCCCTTGTCAAGTAACAAATACGTTTTCATCGGTTGCCTTCACACAAACGTTTGACAATTTCTTTCAAAGGAACTGTGAAGAAGGAACAAAAGAAGCGAAAAACCAAACCTTTTATTAGGTACAATGGAACAAACAGTAAGTTCTGAAATGAAACATTTTTGTTCGCTAAATAATTTTGGCTATAAAACCGAGCACAACAAATACGCGAAAGTATAATCCATTAAACATGAACAAATTGGGAAGGTTGACAGACTTGTAAAAAGGTAGTACTTGGGTACAGAGTTTTATCTCATATTACACAATATTAATGTTTCTGCTACTACACAGTGTGTCACCTTCTCCATGTTATCCCACTTCTGCAACCATTTTCTGAAAACAAACTTTAGTACTGTAGTACCACCGTTTTCTAATTCCTGTTCATAAACTGAATGATGATCTATTGCTTGGGGCAGCATGTTAACATCTCCTCTAAGTTTTTAATATTTATTGCTTTCATTCCACTCCTTTACAATCCAATATCCTTCTTTCAATCTTGGAAGCTGCATTCTGGTGAAGCCTTTGATTTTTTGTACTGATCATGAACCTACTAAACTTCTAAGCTTTCAACAATTTACATTCCAGTCAGTCTCTGCTTTCAGTAACTACACATGTTGACTACCTAGATTAAAAAAATCCAACCAATTTTATAAACTGCAACTACGTGTAATCTGCCCAATCAGAATCCATCTGCTACATTTTTTTAAACCAATCATAACAAAATAAATTTTTTTGGCAAATTTCAATCAACCCAATTGAAGTTATCTTCATGTATGATTCTATTTACTGATACCCAACCAAGAGTAGAAGACTTTTTCCAATTACTGCCGCTGAGCTTTATATACAAGTACAGAATCTCTACAACAAGGCACTTTTTTCTACAGACTTGTACCCTCAATAACAAATTGATTTCACTCCTCCACAACCAGTAGACATACAGGGTACCAGACGAAGTCTTCTACAGCACAGGGAAGGAACGAGTCCTAAAAACTATTAGGCCGGAAATCTGTGTGTCCGTCATGCGTTGTACATAATGTATAGTGCGCAATCCTTTCAAATGAAATATAGCAGAAGCAGTGCACATAATTTTCACTGATAATGCAGTACACAATAGAGATGGAGGTTTGACTGCGTGTATTTTCGGCATTGCGCACTACGCATTACACACAACGCATGATGGACACATGGATTTCCAGCCTTACTCAAAACAAAAAAATTGACAACCCTTTCCAAATTTTTTTCCTTCAAATTGTGTCATATAAAACATGTTGATAAACATTCACAACTCTTGCCAAGTAAGGAAGCACAGACATTTGTTTGTATTCATTTAACATGAGGATTCAAAGTGAAAAGGCAACAGATCAAAAACCCAGCCATTGTCCAATTAATGACCAAACTACCCAAATAGTAAACAGAAGTCCTTTAGTTTGTTTTTGCATTTCAGTCTCTCTCTCTCTGTTTGTTTGTCCGTCTATGGTGCTGTGAGGGCCTGTACACGCTTGGTGTTGCAGTCACGGCACAGAATATGATCGTCCAATGGGAAGCAGCCACGCCCATCCGCTTCAGAAGACAATAGAGCATAACAATCCTACAAGGGATAAGGACGTGGAGCGAGGGAAAGAGGTATTGGGAATTAAGAGTGATATATATGTTAAGTTATAAACCATAAGGGAAAATGACTGGGTAAATTTTAACATTATTTGGGGTTGAACAAAGAAAAATTGACTAGAGCAGGATTTGGTTAAACATGGCTCTATTAATTGAGCTATCTAGCCCTATGTTGGCAGTCTCCCTATTTTGTCAATTTCTTTGTTCAACCCCAAATGATGATACCTGACTAATACCAGAAGCTTTACAAGAAAGTGGCAATATGTTGGGAGACTTACCTCACACTTGTAGCAGCCAACGTGGAAGCTACGGTCCAAGGCAACGATGCGGACTGTCTCCTCCTGGCCTGACTCTGGCATAATGGGCTGAAGGCAAACACTGCAACGAGGGGCAAACTTCCTGCCATGCAAAGAACAAACAAAGAGGGGAGTTACAACCACTCCATACACCAGACAAAGTCCTTGCTTTTATTACTGATATGTTGTTAACGTTATGTAGTCGAGTGGACTAGCGCATCAGACAAGTCATGACACTTGTAATGACACTTGTGTCCTTAAGGAAGACATCTAACCATAAATTGCTTCTCTTAAGCCAGGTGTACAAACGGGACCCTGCGAGGGCTGAGGCAGTCTTATGTTGGATTAACCCCTTTGTGCTAATATAAGCATCTTAAGCTTGCGTGCTAACAAGGGAGTTGAGAAAGTTTAAGGAATTGTCTGAGTATGCCTGACGAACAAGGATAATGTGGTAAAGTGCCTTGATCTAGCTACTAGCCAGAGATGCCAACATTTCAAATTCAAAAAGAGTAATTTGCCCTCAGGCAATATATATAGCATTTAACAGAGATCAGTGTCATACATGTTCTGTGCTTTTTGACGATGTCGTATGCTCCGGCGCGCTGTGTGTGCAATGTCGATGTCGAGTCACAGCGACCGCGAGCAGATTTCACTACGAAGTTGTAATCCTCTATAAAATCATGTTGTAATGAATCCATCGTTGTACTCCAACAAGCGAAAAACTAATCAAACTATTGAATTATTATATTGGTTTTACCTGGCACGCGTAAACAACGAGCACCGTAATAAACATGATTTTATCAACAGTGTAGTACGACGAGCAAGACTACACGCGGTTTTCTCAAACGCCCCAATATCAACATCAGTATACCTGGGGCGATTTGGTTAGCAACTGACCATGGTTGGTTGCCAGTCTTCTAACACACATTGTCTACGTGTAAATCGAGGACACCAGCCTAATACTTATTACGCCCAATTAGGCTCTTCTACCGTGGGCGCGTTGTTTTCACCGGTCGTTTCGAAAAGGGCCTACATGTACGTATGTGCTGTTTCATGCGCTACAATTCGCACAAAAAGTCAGATACCGAATACATTTTAGTGATACGCGCTATGAAAATAAATAGGATTCAAGACACAACACGTACATTAAATGTTTTATTACTAGATATTTATAAAATCGTAAAGAACGAGGCGATGATCGTATTGTCGTAATTTGATAAATAAATCGTACAAATTACACCTAAATCGTAAATGTTGGCATCTCTGCTACTAGCATGTAAATACTACACATGTAACAACCCAGTATTATTATTATCAACAAAAGTATACCATGTTCTTTTGGCAGGTTTGAAAAAGCATCTGACTGAAAACTGTTGCGTGTGTACTCCATGTTACTGGGTAATCTTCGCTTACACAGCCAGTGCAGAAATTCGGCGCTTGCCCTGTAAGCGAAGAATGGTGCTTGCAAGCGAAGAATTCGGCAGTAGGCAGAGCCATGAAATTAGAGCCCGGTGAATTGGATCAACAACAATTCTTCAGAAAATTATTACTTAGTGGCCATCACGCACAGAACGAAAATCTTACTTGTGGAAGTCCTCAATGCAGTGGATCTGGTTGGTTGCATCCACAGTGAATGGTATCCCATCAAGGCTCTTTCCACACACCACACAGGTGAAGCAGTGTGGATGGTACGGCTTGCCAGTGGCTCTCAAGATCTGGGGGGCAGTAGGGAAGGGAGAAGATATAATATTGGAAGTAGAGTATCCACAGAGTGATAGCCACATTATGGTACGGCTTGCCAGTGGATCTCAAGATTTGGGGGTAGAGGGGGAAGGGAGAAGAACATAATATTGAAAGTCAAGTTGAGTATCCACAGAGTGATAGCCACATTATGGTACGGCTTGCCAGTGGATCTCAAGATTTGGGGGTAGAGGGGGAAGGGAGAAGAAAATAATATTGGAAGTCAAGTTGAGTATCCACAGAGTGATAGCCACATTATGGTACGGCTTGCCAGTGGATCTCAAGATTTGGGGGTAGAGGGAAGGGAGAAGATATAATATTGGAAGTCAAGTAGAGTATCCACAGAGTGATAGCCACATTATGGTACGGCTTGCCAGTGGATCTCAAGATTTGGGGGTAGAGGGAAGGGAGAAGATATAATATTGGAAGTCAAGTTGAGTATCCACAGAGTGATAGCCACATTATGGGACGGCTTACCAGTGGCTCTCAAGATTTGGGGGTAGAGGGGGAAGGGAGAAGATATAATATTGGAAGTCAAGTTGAGTATCCACAGAGTGATAGCCACATTATGGTACGGCTTGCCAGTGGATCTCAAGATTTGGGGGTAGAGGGAAGGGAGAAGATATAATATTGGAAGTCAAGTTGAGTATCCACAGAGTGATAGCCACATTATGGTACGGCTTGCCAGTGGATCTCAAGATTTGGGGGTAGAGGGAAGGGAGAAGATATAATATTGGAAGTCAAGTTGAGTATCCACAGAGTGATAGCCACATTATGGTACGGCTTACCAGTGGCTCTCAAGATTTGGGGGTAGAGGGGGAAGGGAGAAGATATAATATTGGAAGTCAAGTAGAGTATCCACAGAGTGATAGCCACATTATGGTACGGCTTACCAGTGGCTCTTAAGATTTGGGGGTAGAGGGGGAAGGGAGAAGAAAATAATATTGAAAGTCAAGTTGAGTATCCACAGAGTGATAGCCACATTATGGTACGGCTTACCAGTGGCTCTCAAGATTTGGGGGTAGAGGGGGAAGGGAGAAGATATAATATTGGAAGTCAAGTAGAGTATCCACAGAGTGATAGCCACATTATGGTACGGCTTACCAGTGGCTCTCAAGATTTGGGGGTAGAGGGGGAAGGGAGAAGATATAATATTGGAAGTCAAGTAGAGTATCCACAGAGTGATAGCCACATTATGGTACGGCTTACCAGTGGCTCTCAAGATTTGGGGGTAGAGGGGGAAGGGAGAAGATATAATATTGGAAGTCAAGTAGAGTATCCACAGAGTGATAGCCACATTATGGTACGGCTTACCAGTGGCTCTCAAGATTTGGGGGTAGAGGGGGAAGGGAGAAGATATAATATTGGAAGTCAAGTAGAGTATCCACAGAGTGATAGCCACATTATGGTACGGCTTACCAGTGGCTCTTAAGATTTGGGGGTAGAGGGGGAAGGGAGAAGAAAATAATATTGAAAGTCAAGTTGAGTATCCACAGAGTGATAGCCACATTATGGTACGGCTTACCAGTGGCTCTCAAGATTTGGGGGTAGAGGGGGAAGGGAGAAGATATAATATTGGAAGTCAAGTAGAGTATCCACAGAGTGATAGCCACATTATGGTACGGCTTACCAGTGGCTCTCAAGATTTGGGGGTAGAGGGGGAAGGGAGAAGATATAATATTGGAAGTCAAGTAGAGTATCCACAGAGTGATAGCCACATTATGGTACGGCTTACCAGTGGCTCTCAAGATTTGGGGGTAGAGGGGGAAGGGAGAAGATATAATATTGGAAGTCAAGTAGAGTATCCACAGAGTGATAGCCACATTATGGTACGGCTTACCAGTGGCTCTCAAGATTTGGGGGTAGAGGGGGAAGGGAGAAGATATAATATTGGAAGTCAAGTAGAGTATCCACAGAGTGATAGCCACATTATGGTACGGCTTACCAGTGGCTCTCAAGATTTGGGGGTAGAGGGGGAAGGGAGAAGATATAATATTGGAAGTCAAGTAGAGTATCCACAGAGTGATAGCCACATTATGGTACGGCTTACCAGTGGCTCTCAAGATTTGGGGGTAGAGGGGGAAGGGAGAAGATATAATATTGGAAGTCAAGTAGAGTATCCACAGAGTGATAGCCACATTATGGTACGGCTTACCAGTGGCTCTTAAGATTTGGGGGTAGAGGGGGAAGGGAGAAGAAAATAATATTGAAAGTCAAGTTGAGTATCCACAGAGTGATAGCCACATTATGGTACGGCTTACCAGTGGCTCTCAAGATTTGGGGGTAGAGGGGGAAGGGAGAAGATATAATATTGGAAGTCAAGTAGAGTATCCACAGAGTGATAGCCACATTATGGTACGGCTTACCAGTGGCTCTCAAGATTTGGGGGTAGAGGGGGAAGGGAGAAGATATAATATTGGAAGTCAAGTAGAGTATCCACAGAGTGATAGCCACATTATGGTACGGCTTACCAGTGGCTCTCAAGATTTGGGGGTAGAGGGGGAAGGGAGAAGATATAATATTGGAAGTCAAGTAGAGTATCCACAGAGTGATAGCCACATTATGGTACGGCTTACCAGTGGCTCTCAAGATTTGGGGGTAGAGGGGGAAGGGAGAAGATATAATATTGGAAGTCAAGTAGAGTATCCACAGAGTGATAGCCACATTATGGTACGGCTTACCAGTGGCTCTCAAGATTTGGGGGTAGAGGGGGAAGGGAGAAGATATAATATTGGAAGTCAAGTAGAGTATCCACAGAGTGATAGCCACATTATGGTACGGCTTACCAGTGGCTCTCAAGATTTGGGGGTAGAGGGGGAAGGGAGAAGATATAATATTGGAAGTCAAGTAGAGTATCCACAGAGTGATAGCCACATTATGGTACGGCTTACCAGTGGCTCTCAAGATTTGGGGGTAGAGGGGGAAGGGAGAAGATATAATATTGGAAGTCAAGTAGAGTATCCACAGAGTGATAGCCACATTATGGTACGGCTTACCAGTGGCTCTCAAGATTTGGGGGTAGAGGGGGAAGGGAGAAGATATAATATTGGAAGTCAAGTAGAGTATCCACAGAGTGATAGCCACATTATGGTACGGCTTACCAGTGGCTCTCAAGATTTGGGGGTAGAGGGGGAAGGGAGAAGATATAATATTGGAAGTCAAGTAGAGTATCCACAGAGTGATAGCCACATTATGGTACGGCTTACCAGTGGCTCTCAAGATTTGGGGGTAGAGGGGGAAGGGAGAAGATATAATATTGGAAGTCAAGTAGAGTATCCACAGAGTGATAGCCACATTATGGTACGGCTTACCAGTGGCTCTCAAGATTTGGGGGTAGAGGGGGAAGGGAGAAGATATAATATTGGAAGTCAAGTAGAGTATCCACAGAGTGATAGCCACATTATGGTACGGCTTACCAGTGGCTCTCAAGATTTGGGGGTAGAGGGGGAAGGGAGAAGATATAATATTGGAAGTCAAGTAGAGTATCCACAGAGTGATAGCCACATTATGGTACGGCTTACCAGTGGCTCTCAAGATTTGGGGGTAGAGGGGGAAGGGAGAAGATATAATATTGGAAGTCAAGTAGAGTATCCACAGAGTGATAGCCACATTATGGTACGGCTTACCAGTGGCTCTCAAGATTTGGGGGTAGAGGGGGAAGGGAGAAGATATAATATTGGAAGTCAAGTAGAGTATCCACAGAGTGATAGCCACATTATGGTACGGCTTACCAGTGGCTCTCAAGATTTGGGGGTAGAGGGGGAAGGGAGAAGAAAATAATATTGAAAGTCAAGTTGAGTATCCACAGAGTGATAGCCACATTATGGTACGGCTTACCAGTGGCTCTCAAGATTTGGGGGTAGAGGGGGAAGGGAGAAGATATAATATTGGAAGTCAAGTAGAGTATCCACAGAGTGATAGCCACATTATGGTACGGCTTACCAGTGGCTCTCAAGATTTGGGGGTAGAGGGGGAAGGGAGAAGATATAATATTGGAAGTCAAGTAGAGTATCCACAGAGTGATAGCCACATTATGGTACGGCTTACCAGTGGCTCTCAAGATTTGGGGGTAGAGGGGGAAGGGAGAAGATATAATATTGGAAGTCAAGTAGAGTATCCACAGAGTGATAGCCACATTATGGTACGGCTTACCAGTGGCTCTCAAGATTTGGGGGTAGAGGGGGAAGGGAGAAGATATAATATTGGAAGTCAAGTAGAGTATCCACAGAGTGATAGCCACATTATGGTACGGCTTACCAGTGGCTCTCAAGATTTGGGGGTAGAGGGGGAAGGGAGAAGATATAATATTGGAAGTCAAGTAGAGTATCCACAGAGTGATAGCCACATTATGGTACGGCTTACCAGTGGCTCTCAAGATTTGGGGGTAGAGGGGGAAGGGAGAAGATATAATATTGGAAGTCAAGTAGAGTATCCACAGAGTGATAGCCACATTATGGTACGGCTTACCAGTGGCTCTCAAGATTTGGGGGTAGAGGGGGAAGGGAGAAGATATAATATTGGAAGTCAAGTAGAGTATCCACAGAGTGATAGCCACATTATGGTACGGCTTACCAGTGGCTCTCAAGATTTGGGGGTAGAGGGGGAAGGGAGAAGATATAATATTGGAAGTCAAGTAGAGTATCCACAGAGTGATAGCCACATTATGGTACGGCTTACCAGTGGCTCTCAAGATTTGGGGGTAGAGGGGGAAGGGAGAAGATATAATATTGGAAGTCAAGTAGAGTATCCACAGAGTGATAGCCACATTATGGTACGGCTTACCAGTGGCTCTCAAGATTTGGGGGTAGAGGGGGAAGGGAGAAGATATAATATTGGAAGTCAAGTAGAGTATCCACAGAGTGATAGCCACATTATGGTACGGCTTACCAGTGGCTCTCAAGATTTGGGGGTAGAGGGGGAAGGGAGAAGATATAATATTGGAAGTCAAGTAGAGTATCCACAGAGTGATAGCCACATTATGGTACGGCTTACCAGTGGCTCTCAAGATTTGGGGGTAGAGGGGGAAGGGAGAAGATATAATATTGGAAGTCAAGTAGAGTATCCACAGAGTGATAGCCACATTATGGTACGGCTTACCAGTGGCTCTCAAGATTTGGGGGTAGAGGGGGAAGGGAGAAGATATAATATTGGAAGTCAAGTAGAGTATCCACAGAGTGATAGCCACATTATGGTACGGCTTACCAGTGGCTCTCAAGATTTGGGGGTAGAGGGGGAAGGGAGAAGATATAATATTGGAAGTCAAGTAGAGTATCCACAGAGTGATAGCCACATTATGGTACGGCTTACCAGTGGCTCTCAAGATTTGGGGGTAGAGGGGGAAGGGAGAAGATATAATATTGGAAGTCAAGTAGAGTATCCACAGAGTGATAGCCACATTATGGTACGGCTTACCAGTGGCTCTCAAGATTTGGGGGTAGAGGGGGAAGGGAGAAGATATAATATTGGAAGTCAAGTAGAGTATCCACAGAGTGATAGCCACATTATGGTACGGCTTACCAGTGGCTCTCAAGATTTGGGGGTAGAGGGGGAAGGGAGAAGATATAATATTGGAAGTCAAGTAGAGTATCCACAGAGTGATAGCCACATTATGGTACGGCTTACCAGTGGCTCTCAAGATTTGGGGGTAGAGGGGGAAGGGAGAAGATATAATATTGGAAGTCAAGTAGAGTATCCACAGAGTGATAGCCACATTATGGTACGGCTTACCAGTGGCTCTCAAGATTTGGGGGTAGAGGGGGAAGGGAGAAGATATAATATTGGAAGTCAAGTAGAGTATCCACAGAGTGATAGCCACATTATGGTACGGCTTACCAGTGGCTCTCAAGATTTGGGGGTAGAGGGGGAAGGGAGAAGATATAATATTGGAAGTCAAGTAGAGTATCCACAGAGTGATAGCCACATTATGGTACGGCTTACCAGTGGCTCTCAAGATTTGGGGGTAGAGGGGGAAGGGAGAAGATATAATATTGGAAGTCAAGTAGAGTATCCACAGAGTGATAGCCACATTATGGTACGGCTTACCAGTGGCTCTCAAGATTTGGGGGTAGAGGGGGAAGGGAGAAGATATAATATTGGAAGTCAAGTAGAGTATCCACAGAGTGATAGCCACATTATGGTACGGCTTACCAGTGGCTCTCAAGATTTGGGGGTAGAGGGGGAAGGGAGAAGATATAATATTGGAAGTCAAGTAGAGTATCCACAGAGTGATAGCCACATTATGGTACGGCTTACCAGTGGCTCTCAAGATTTGGGGGTAGAGGGGGAAGGGAGAAGATATAATATTGGAAGTCAAGTAGAGTATCCACAGAGTGATAGCCACATTATGGTACGGCTTACCAGTGGCTCTCAAGATTTGGGGGTAGAGGGGGAAGGGAGAAGATATAATATTGGAAGTCAAGTAGAGTATCCACAGAGTGATAGCCACATTATGGTACGGCTTACCAGTGGCTCTCAAGATTTGGGGGTAGAGGGGGAAGGGAGAAGATATAATATTGGAAGTCAAGTAGAGTATCCACAGAGTGATAGCCACATTATGGTACGGCTTACCAGTGGCTCTCAAGATTTGGGGGTAGAGGGGGAAGGGAGAAGATATAATATTGGAAGTCAAGTAGAGTATCCACAGAGTGATAGCCACATTATGGTACGGCTTACCAGTGGCTCTCAAGATTTGGGGGTAGAGGGGGAAGGGAGAAGATATAATATTGGAAGTCAAGTAGAGTATCCACAGAGTGATAGCCACATTATGGTACGGCTTACCAGTGGCTCTCAAGATTTGGGGGTAGAGGGGGAAGGGAGAAGATATAATATTGGAAGTCAAGTAGAGTATCCACAGAGTGATAGCCACATTATGGTACGGCTTACCAGTGGCTCTCAAGATTTGGGGGTAGAGGGGGAAGGGAGAAGAAAATAATATTGAAAGTCAAGTTGAGTATCCACAGAGTGATAGCCACATTATGGTACGGCTTACCAGTGGCTCTCAAGATTTGGGGGTAGAGGGGGAAGGGAGAAGATATAATATTGGAAGTCAAGTAGAGTATCCACAGAGTGATAGCCACATTATGGTACGGCTTACCAGTGGCTCTCAAGATTTGGGGGTAGAGGGGGAAGGGAGAAGATATAATATTGGAAGTCAAGTAGAGTATCCACAGAGTGATAGCCACATTATGGTACGGCTTACCAGTGGCTCTCAAGATTTGGGGGTAGAGGGGGAAGGGAGAAGATATAATATTGGAAGTCAAGTAGAGTATCCACAGAGTGATAGCCACATTATGGTACGGCTTACCAGTGGCTCTTAAGATTTGGGGGTAGAGGGGGAAGGGAGAAGAAAATAATATTGAAAGTCAAGTTGAGTATCCACAGAGTGATAGCCACATTATGGTACGGCTTACCAGTGGCTCTCAAGATCTGGGGGTAGAGGGAAGGGAAAAGAGATATTGGAGAGGTTTCGAAGGCGACGGATCATCACATACAGATACGGAAACGTCAACACTTTGTGTGTTCATGTGATGCGTAAACGCGGCTTCCAAGTCTTGCATTGACTTCAACAATGGATACAGGAGTTCATAAATGTACGTTTTTAAAAAAAATACCGTTTTTGCCCTAGATAAAAAAATTGTGTTTTTGTCAAAGTAATACAACACTACATATTATGTGCACACTTACCCTTTCAGTGATAGGCTTAGAACAGGTGGAGCATTTCTCCAGCGAGTCCTAAATGAGGAAAAAAAAAAAGGAGGAGATTAAGAAGAAGGAAATGTTATCAAGCAACGAAGGTATCCAAACTTCTAATATAGTGAAAATGTAAACCTGGGCAAGCTGAATGTCTCTTGTTTTTGAGTCACAATTTCGAGAGGGTTTTCTCACCATGTAGCAAGTCTCACAAAAGGCCTTACCCTCCAGGGCAAAGAAGGGATGTCCACGAAGTTTGGCGTGGCAGGTATCGCAGGTGAAGCAGTCAATGTGGTACACCTGGTCCATAGCAGTGCAACCGCTATTATCCCCCACAACCTTCTGACCACATCTGGCGCAGATTCCTGCAAAGTTTTTAAGAAAGTTAAGCAGAACATTACAGTGGGGCAACTTGTCACTTTGCGTCTGTAACCATAACAATACAAGGTTTTATTTAGTGCTTTATCACAGGTGTTTCCAAGAACTCGTTGTTTCTATTACAGGTAAGTCAAGTATGACTTATGGACCTTGTAAGGAGTTACAGGGTAATTCAGTGCAAGTTGCAGCCAACCACGCCAAAAAAGATGGACGTGTCGTGGCCGAGCGGACAAGAGCACCGAACTCAAGCTTTGGTGTTTCTGATCAGCAGAGTGTGGGTTCGAATCCCAGTAGTGACGCGTGTGTCCTTAAGCAAGACACTTAACCACATGCTTCGTCCTTCGGATGGGACGTAAAGCCGTAGGTCCCGTGTGTTGTGTAATGCACGTAAAAGAACCCAGTGCACTTATCGTAAAAGAGAAGGGGTTCGCCCCGGTGTTCCTGGTTTGATTGGCTGCATATTGCGCCACAGCACCTTGTAAACCATTACATGGTGCTATGCAAAGGAATAGGTCTCATACTTCAAAAAACGTAACTCCACATACCTTGTAGGAAAAATACTGAGCGCTTTGAGACACCCATCGGGAGTATAAAGCGCTATATAAGAACTGCGTATTATTATTATTATTATTAAACTCCATTCTCTCAACACACAGGGCCAACAGCTTTTCGCCCAAATGGAAAGACGAAGCAATAATGGTTGAGTGCCTTGCTTACGGAAACAATTGTCAAGACCGGACCCGAACCTACACTTTGCTTATCAGATCAACAGAACTTGAGTCCGGTGCACTAGACCATGCGGCCACAACACAACATCAAACTAAAAAGAGCAAAATGATGTATCAAGTGGCTTTGGATAGTGGACGTCTCATGAGAATTTGAATGTTGACACCTGTCCAAGCATGTGATTTTAGCTCTTTCAAATGTTAAAGATATGTGCGTGGTACTTGAGCTTTCCAAACCTGTTTGAATACGAGTGAGAATGAAACAGTCTATTAACAAAATGATAGTGGCAAAGATAGGAGTAGCAACTATGGTAACTGGACTGGCACAAGAGGAATCCACCCTCAATCCCAGACTTACCAAAGAATTCTCCTTCATCTGGGGTCACTTCCATGTTCTGCATGAGTAAATTGGTCAGTGCATCAATCTCGGCCTCCGTTCCTGTCTTGGCAGGCGCCGAGATAGGCTGGTCTGTTGGTTTGGGCACAGCGGTCCCTGCATAGCTTCGTGGTGGGTCAGGTGGAATCGGCTTGTAGGCAGCTGTTGCAGCGCCCCCGTTCTGCTGGGGTGGCCGCTGCTGATACGCAGGCTGCTTGTAGCTCGGCTGGGCATGGGGCTGCGGCGGGGGACGCGGCTCATTGTACTGCTGCATCGTCACATGGCTTGGGGGTGGTGGTGGAGGCAGGGGTAGGTCAGAGTGGACCCCTCCACCGTGTAGAAGCTCAGGGGGTGGTGGGGGAAGAGGAGCATCTCCTGGGGAGACGGCTTGGGCAGGTGGGGGTGGGGGGAGGAAGTCTTCAGCCTTAGGAAATGAAACCTGAGTGTGCGACTGCACAGCTGAAAAAACAAACAAATGTGAACATTTTAGAAGAAACACATGGTTTTTCATACTGTTTATTGGATGGAATTATTTTGAGGCCATACTGCGATGATCTTGTAGCCAGACTGTTATCATTTATGGGCCACATTGCTATTTACCAGCCAAACTGTTATGCCAGACCATAGAAATATAACCCGGAGAACGCTGAGCTCGACTGCCCTCCGTGTCGTCTGTGGACGCGGCGTATCGATACCACGTGACACGCGTGTATGGCAAAATTATCATCACGTGACACGCGTGTATGGCAAAATGGCAACGCACATAGACCGTAATATGCTAATTTTGCCATACACGCGTAAAAAAATGGCGTACGCGCGTCCATAAAAATGGTCTCACAACGAAATCGCACGCACAATGACGCACTCAGCGTTCTCCGGGTTCTATTTCTATGTGCCAGACAAATACTGCTGCATGGCTGAAGTACTGGAGTTTACTTGTTATTTAAAACTTAGCAGACAGCCTCTGCAGCCTTTCTCGGAGTTTATCACATCATTTTTAACAAAATTAATTAATATCACAAAACACCTGTACTGAACTGAACACCTGTAATCGATAGTAATTTTGAGGGATCTACAGTCAGTTGTAACACAAACTTTTTCAGTTCATCTTCATGCTGAATTTTCTAGGGGCAACATGTCTACACAAAGAAAAGGGTGACGGTGCTTTTTAAAACTGAAAATACAAGGAGCACACTAATTTTGATTTGTACATCAATAAAATGGTAGAATCACTGCTACAAAGCTTGTACAGGCCTCAGCCAAATTTCACAGAGCTGCTTAAGAAGAAAATATTGCTTAAACTTTCTGCTAAGCAAAAATGAGCAGGATACCACAGATGGTAATCATGAGATGGTGTTTTGGTTGGTAACCTTATTCTGGTGAGCATAATTTTGTTGTGCTTAGCTACTTTTTGCGCTTAAGCAGCTCTATGAAATAGGACCCTGGGCCCAATTTCACAGAGCTGCTTTAAATACAAAAAATAAGCTAAGCACAATAAAATTATGCTTACCAGAATAAGGTTACCAACCAAAATACCATGTCACGTGTACATTTTGTGACTGGTATCCTGCTCATTTCCGCTTAGCAGGAACTCGTTAAGCATTGTTGTCTGCTTAAGGAGCTCTATGAAATTGGGCCCTGGTGATGTTCTTGTAAAAGCAAGGCAGTTATACATTGTTCAAGGGCATCTCAACAAGGAGGGAAATGTAAATCTCTACTGTAGCACTTCAGGAGGCACCAAGGCCCCAAGGGGGTGGAGGCAATTGCCTCCATGAAGCACCAAGGCCGCTCAGACATACATGTTGTCTTGAGAACAAGTTTTGCAAGATTACAAACCTGACAGGGTGTTTATTTGTCCGTTTTTTCCCCCACAAAAACAAAACAAATCTTTGGAGGTGAAGATGAAACCTGTGATACATGATGTTAATGCGTTAGTAGCGCTTTTAAAAAGTAGATGTTAATGAACTGCTCTGAGTTAAATAATTAATGTGCGAACGGTTCCATGCAGGCAAACAAATTGCTAAAGCAGGCAAACGTGTTAAGAGTTACAATGTACAAATGGAGTATAGAAAGTCGGTATAGATAGTTCCCACAGTGTGTAAAGTGAAAGTCGGCCATCTTTACGGGCAAATCAAACATTTTGTTAACGCACTGCTATGCGTTTTGCACTGATATCTCGTGTGGCACACGGGAGTTTTATCAGATTTTGTGCATGATTGATAAGTGAACCAGTCACTCATACAAAAGTTAGAATGCTTGACGCAGTTCAAAGCCAAAAACCCAACTTGCCCGTAAAGATGGCATCTATAATGGGAACTATCTGTTGGAATATGAGACAAAACTGTACAGTCATGTGTGAGACCAATGGTGTGGGTCAATCAGACAGAACCTTTGTGTAAACCACATAGTATACTTATCAAGACCTTGTTCATGGTGTGGCCATCTCAGTCTAGCTCCCTGTATACACAGTCACAGCCATAGTTCTAAATCGTAATTTCTACACAAGGACCAGACTATTTTCATCCCAGCCTCAGTTTGGTTACACTGAGTTACAAGGCTTAAAAACAAGATGGCTACACCATGGTGGAGGTCATTAACAATGGGGCTACGCATCATCTGCTCCGAGCATGGTATCCCCCCTCTAGTGGTGTGAATTTATGAGCACAACAAAATTATGCTAACCATCTTTTGATCGCGCGCTTTGCGTAGTCTCCATCACACCAAAATGGATCAACTACAGGACTTATTAGGATATTTTAATGTCATCCTTCAGGGGTTTTGATCGAGCAAGGCATTCTGGAGGGGGAAATAGCTTGGCGAGATCGTACATCACTGGGAACAAGGTTGGCTCATGCCCGGAGCGGATAAGTGGTATCATGTACAGGTAATAGGGGAAGAATTCAAGGGTTTAGGAACAACATCAGTTTTGGGATTTCAAGAGTTTACATATTCGTATCCGTCGAAGCCGGATTTTCTTTATCCCTGGCTTAATGTCTTATCCCTGGCTTAATGTCACATCCAAAGGACAAAGCAATTGTGGTAAGGTATCTTGCCAAAAGACACAAGTGTCACACCCAGGAATCCAACCCACACTCTGCTGATCAGAAACACCAGAGCTTGAGTTCGGTGTTCCTAACCGCTCGGCAATAACACGCCATTATAATATTTGTATAGTTTTTGCAAGTTTCTTTTATGAGACGTTTGAATGAATGAACTCTTCCAAAAGCCAATGTTAATCCATCTCTCCCTGATCCACATGAAGGGCTGGACCCGCAGATGGGGAGAGTTTAGACCCCTACAAGCAAGTGAGAGATCACTGGTTCTGTTGTAAACATGTGATGTCACAGGTCACATGGTCTAAACATAAGTAGCAAAACATAAACGCTTGTGAAAATTGCATTCTATGATTTTTGTCAACTTTTGATGTAAGGAAAGGGGCGCATCTCAAAATGGGTAAACTTGAATAATTTTAAAACTAAATCTTGAACTCTCCATCAAGGTTTTGATATTGAATCGACATCTTCCAAAACTGAGACGACATCCAAGAGGGTTTCACAACTACATCAATGTGTGTGGGACATACATTAAAATGTGTACAATCAAACTGAATTAACTTAGCAAGCATGTTGCTGTGAGACTGAGACAGGGGAATGTTGGGTATAGAGTATGGATCTTTCCACTGAAAATATGTTTTTCAGACCAGTTTTCAGAGAGCTTCTTAATACATGTACCTCACTGCATGCATCCTCCCCACTTTGTAGTGATGTTTTATTATTATACTTGGTTTGAAGTGCACTTTACTGTACGGAAAGAGGCCTTTCTCCAACAAAATGAAATTGGGCTCTGCAGTTTTGGTTTTTATTTCTACCAAATTTTAGCTTTTTTGAGCAAATTTGAGGGTTTTTAAGAGACCCTGCAAGTCTCTCATGTCTTAGAACATTTTTGTGTTCCCACAAAACTGCTTTATTGTTCATGTGAAGGAAACAGAAACGCAAGTTTAACAGGGTCAAATATTCGACTTGCAGCGTCAACAGCTTGCCAAGCTCTATGAAAAGTGGTTATCTGTGGTATTACTGGTATTGATAGCAAAATGTCCTGAGAAAAGTATGACATTATTGTGGGAGACCGGTGAAAGAGGTGAATGGGGGAGAACGTGGAAGAACGACAATGAAAAAGTGAGAAGCTTAAACCAGCTACCTGCTGTACTAAACTGCTGATGGCGCGGAGATGTTTTAGGAGGTGGCGCTGGAGGACCTGTTACAAAGAATAATTGTCAGCGGAAAAAAATGATAATAAAAAAAGAATGAAATAAGCTAGAGAACACTGAATTTTAAAACAGAAAAACCAGATTTCCGAGGGTAGAGTAGAGTTTTTTTGGAACACGTAGGAAAAATATTGCTGGAAAATGCACAGTTGGTTAAGCTGACTACATAAGTGTCAGGACTTGGAATCAAATCTTGGAGATACACAAGGATGAAACGAGACATTGTGGAGAAGAGAGAAAAAAACTTTCAGAAAGAAAAAGGATAATTCAGAAACAAGAAAACTATAATTAAAGGAAAAGGGACACAGATATAGATTACTGAGTGAAAGTACATTATGCATAAACTGAAAGTTGTTGGAAGAGCAAAAACAATGACAGCTCCCAAATTGCAAAGCAGCCTGGCCAAGTCAGTAAGCTTTGAATATTTCTTGCAATTGTTTGTTCACTAAGCCGCAAGTTGCATTGACTATATTAAGGCGTTGGCTGCAAGCCATTTTGTACACAAGCCAGATATTGCAGGCGGCCAGTAAGGAAGCCAGTCAGCTAGTCAGCCATTTACATGTTAAACTCACTGATATAAGTGTAAACAGCTGTAAATTATATACATTTCTCACAAGTGATGTGCTGTCATTTTATTAAAAATTTAAAAAAATTGTTCTTGAGCTATGTAAGTTATGTAACGTCAGCTAAAGTGACTGTTTCCCATGTGACAACATTTTCACTGCTTTCTCAAAGAATGTAACTACTATCCAATAGAAACTACAGGAGCAGAGTTCAGAAATCTAAATTTGTCTTGGGGGCCCTTAAGTATTATTGTAGGTAAATGTACAATTCTTACTACAAAAGAGAGTTTTGAAGAGAGATGAGCAGTGAGAGATGAACAAGGAAACGACAAAAACTTTCACAACAAAAACTACAAACATTTATCTGTACATGGAATGACACAGTTTTACTTTCTAATTCTTGTTTTCAAACTTTCTAGGCAAACAGAAACAAGGCAGAAGAAGAAGAAGAAGCACTATTGCTATTTCAGGAAAATATTAATACTTTTAAAGGAATCATATCATGCATTTATTGAACACAAAAGCAGTTAGCAATCTTAGTTAACAATTAATGAGCAAAGGGAAAATCTTCACAGGCTTACATGACGAAAATATTTTACATGAGAAACTTTTCTCTTTAAGTTTAAAGCACAATTTGCAACAATTTTATCGCAAGATTGGAATGCGTTAGCCTTTCGTCAAGCCCTCCGTGGCTGAGCAGCCGCAAGGTGTCCAAAACAGGACACCACATGTAGGGGCGAAGCCACACAGTCTTTTCCAACTTGATTTTGCATCTTTTTGGGGGTTGAATTATTCATAAAGTTTCAAACATAGATTATTCATAATGTTTATGCAAATAAGTAAAGTACTGAAAGGTTAACCAATCACAATCCATAATTGATTAATGTATGCTGACCTCATCGCTTATGATTGGTTTGGAACTTTGCTACTTCCCATGAGGGTAGAATCAAGAAACAAAACAAAAAATATTAGAAATTCCTGATAAGTTGGAAAAGCCCTGGTGGCTTCGCTGGTGTGGTCTCCGGTTCCAGTCGCTCCATGGCTACACAGCAGACTAAGTCCTGAAGGCCTTGACGAAAGGCTAGCAATGTGTCTATAAACCCAACACACTTTCAAGAGTACAGTCAGAAAAAAACTGCTCCCATATCTCTCCAGTGTATCGCGCCCTGTGAGGATCTTGCATTTTGTGACACAATTTTTACCCAGAACTGCAAGATATGACACTCTTTTCATTTCAGTGAACAAAAAGGAGAGTGAGGAGACGAAAACATTGGATATGGGGGCAGCTTGTTATCACTCTGACTGCAAGTCTGCATTTAACTGTTGCTCCAAGACTTTCACTTGGTTAAACTTTCCCTAGAGAACTCTTCAAAAGTGAATTAACAGCACCAGACCCCTTGCATAATATGTCATTGTAAACTAAGTCCACCATTAAAACAAATGTAATTAATTTTGAATTCTTTTTGTTGTGGGGGGGGGGGGGAGGTTGAGAGAGAGTGTACACGTAGCTGAATAAGAAGTTGGTAAACAAGAACTGGATGCAACCAAATGGGGCTTCATGCACTTAAAATACAATATTTGATCTGAATAAAATGGTATCAGGACCCAAGTTCATAAAGCTGTTATAAAGCAGAAACAATACTGCTTAGAAAATTTCTCTGCTAAGCAAATTATCATCGGGGCACCAGTCGTAACAATGTAAACTTTATCACATTTTGGCTGGTAACCTGTTCTTGCTCGGCAAGATGTTTCTGTGCTAAGCAAGTTTGTGTGCTTACAGGCTTTATAAGTTGGGCCCTGCATGATGTATGCAAGAGGTCTACAGAGGTTGTTAATTCACTTTCTTACGTACCGGAGACTTTCTTACCTACTTTCGCTGGCGTCTGCCTGCTTGGTTTAGGTAGCGTTGGAGGGGGAGGGGCTACAGGCATACATGTATCATACCACCCCCAAAAGGCACAACAATGCAAAAACATGAACACCAGCCAAATTTGCAAGACCACAGCAACGGCATACAATATGATTCAATCAAGCATACAGGATACCAGGCAAGTACGAGAAGAACAAATTTAGGAATGAATTGAGCGTTGAAGAGAGTCAAGAAGAAGAAAGGGAGAAAAAACAGGTATTAGTTTACCATAACAATGCAACCAAGCTTCTACAGATTGACCCCTTGCACCGAGGTCACACGCGGCTACTGTCAGCCACACTCACCATTTTGGGAGTCCAATTGAACGTTCAGATGACAGTAAGCGTGTAAACGCTGCATCTAGAGCTGTGTATTGTGAGAGTTGTGACATAGACAGACCACTTTTATTTGGTCACGTGGTTGCTACATGTAGATGTCATTTTTGCAGCACAACCCAATGTGCGGCCTAGTCTGGTACCCTGCGTCCACACACGCATTTTTTGGCACTGAAAACGGCTTCTGCTCAAGAGTTGCCGCAACTCTTTCAATACACAGCTCTGCCTGCATCACCTGAAATGCAGACAACCACTGCTGACGTACGGGGTCACTGACTCCCAAAATGGCGCAACTAATATTGTTGTGATGATGACGTCAGGTGAGTAGGGTCAATACATGTATTGAACAGACGTTTATCATCCTGCAGCCATCTTTGTCAAATTCCCTGTATACTCTCAACAGTAAGGAATACTGACGCTCACCTGACAAAAAAAGCACCGAACTCTAATTTTGCCTTTTAGTTTTAGCCTCGTTTTGACTCCATTGCTTTTAAATGGCAGATTAAGATGGCTGCATTAGGATAAGGGTCCATACACTATTCAAGCCACCGCAAGTTCCCCCCAAAATAATATGCTTTGTTTGGCAATTCTTGAAAAAGGCAATTCTTGAAAAAGGCAGTGAACATTTCTTGTTATAAGATTTATGTCTGTGAAATTTGTATCAAATGTAATAAATGTGCCATCCGTAAAGAAAACTAAATGTACATTGTAAATCCTGTCGAAATTAAAACTGTCACTGAGTTGAAAAGTTTGTGTATGTTTACAATGTTATAATTAGGGGTTCAGGCTACAGCCGAACACCTCTTTAAAAAAAAATTGTTTTGGATTTGATCAAATTTAAACAACTTACGATACTCAGATGTATGTGATTTCCTTTAATGTGTATAGTTTTTTTGTTTTTAACTTGCAAAAACAATGGTCCAATTCAGACCTCATGAGCTTAGGATAAAAAAGTAGCTATTAAGCACAACAAAATTATGCTTAACAGAATTTATAAGGTTACCAGCCAACATACCATTTCACATGTACCATCTGTGACTGGTATCCTGCTCATTTCTGCTTAGCAGAAACTTGTTCACTAATATTGTCTCTGCCTTTAGAAGCAGCTCTATGAAACTGGGTCCAGGGCATGGATTCCTCAGTGCTGCGGGACTCCGGTAGTCCCAGCATATCTGTCCCTCATGGTTGGTTGGGCCCGATTTCATAAAGCCTGTAAGCACAGAAACTTGCTAAGCACAGAAAAACTTTGCATATCAGAAACAGGTTACCAGCCAACAAACCATTGAAGTTAACATTGTTGCGACTGGTGCCCCACTAATTTGTTGCTAAGCAAAGAAATTTTCCAAGCAGTATTTTCTGCTAAACAGCTTTATGAAACTGGGCCCTGCAGGACAGTAGCGTGCTCTGGTATGCTGACTGTGGCCACACAGCAGAGAAAGACCAGTCAAATTAATCCTTGATGTCTGCGGGCAAGTGGGCATCCCCAGTTAGTTGTGTGACATTTACTGATGGACCGTCCTTGGTGCTGGGTGGTGGTTGACAGTTTTATTTTTACCCCGTCAGGAATTTAGGGCATGTAAAGATCACTGACATACAAATGGAACAAGGACAGTGAAGGAGGGGAGGAACTTCAGAGTTCATGATGGGTAGTCTATGAGTTTTTAACTCTCTTTCTATATGCTTGAATAGGTTTGAAACCATCTCCAGTGGATAGAGGGCTTAGAGGTTATGCTAGAAAAGATGATGGGGTGGGGAGATCTCCTCAACTGTCTTATAGCCCAATAAATTCACCTCACCAGGTGAAAACAAACATTGGGTAAGCAGAGGAAGCCTGATACATCTTTATTGCGAGGGCAAGGCAGGTTTCCTTATCAGATACAAAGGGAACCTCAATCAGAGCAATGTCAATTTCTACTGGGGAACATTTCAATGGGCGTGTCATGGCCGAGCGGTCAAGTGCTCCGGACTCAAGCTCTGGCGTTTCTGATCAGCAGAGTGTGGGTTTGAGTCCCAGTCTTGACACTTCAAAACTATTATTGCTTCATCCTCCGGATGGGACATACAAAGCCCAAGGTCCCCTGTGGTGTGTAATGCACGTAAAAGAACCCAGTATGCTTATTGTTATTATAATTATGAAATAAACAGGAAATATAGGGTTTAGACTTGGTCGGGTTTTCATGGTGACGTCAAAAGTGCACAAACTGTGCACACATCACAGTGCAATATGAATAAATCCACCATCCATCTAACCCCAGTCATTATTGCATGAGGACAGGCAGGTTTCTTTTTCCTCAAATGTTTTATTTAATCAAATAAGGACTTATAATGCCATTGCATACATGTGTCAAAGACACGCCAACCGGATCGATGTATGTAATTTTATTACTGCGTAGTTTGATTACAGTTCCATTTCAGAAGGCCAAGGCCAAACTCATGCTGAGAGCTTGCATTGGTGTTTTTGGATAATGTAGTGCCACGGACTGAACTCACAATGTATGGAGGATGCAATCAAATTAAAACATGCCAGTCCAGATCCCATGACAGCACGATGCATGTTACAGCACTTCCTCTGGCCGAAAAATTGTAACACAAACGAAACGTCTAAAAATAAAAATAAATGTTGGACGAATGCTTTCACATCAAAAACACAACCAGGAAGACAAAACTAGTTTCAACATAAATGTATTAATTGTCATACATGTAAGCAATCTTTTGTCACATTTGACTGATATTTGCTCTGGTATCGAAGCTTTTCTGTTGAGATTGAGATGAATGTATATATACGTAAGGGCTACATTTTAAGAATAATTTGTTTTTCATGATGAAGTAAATTTTGTTTTAACCCTTAACCATCTCCAAAGCTTCAAAATTTGACGGCATGTTTTGTTAGATTCAGTTGGACTTAACATGAGATCAGGCATACCAGCCTAATCAGTCCCAAACGCTTGGCTGTCGTTATCATGGTGTTGGATTTTGAGACTCCTATCAAGTCCAGTGCGGAAGACAACACGCCCGGCCTCGAGTTGCATCTTTAAGAGGGCAAGGCCATTATCATTTTGCAAAGGGCACTTCCATTGGACAATCTTAAAGTCTATGAGAAACTTTTGATGGGGGCACCAAGGCCAAGACCAGGGGCAACAGAGGCCATGGCCTCTGTCTCTTTGTGTAATTCCAAGCCTGACACGCCACTATTTATTTCACCAGAAACACATAAAAAAGCTTTAACTCAGATAAAGTCTGATTTTTTTTCATCCCTGTTCTTATCTAGGCATTCTTATTTGGTAAGAAAATTTAAGAAGAAAATTCCAGACCTGTTTATCAAACTATATAGAATGTGCATATTTAAGTCATGTCGGTTATTCACGTCTGCTAAACCAATAATGATTTGTTGATTGGTTTATGTAGTTTGTTGATGTAGGCTAGAGTATAGGTATGTGCAGTTTGTACAATGTATCATAGCTAATCATACATTGTAGGAACATGAGCTGTCTGAAGTGGATTAATGGCATGCATATGGCAGCGCATTTGAACATTGTTGTATTTAATGTCAGAAAAGTAATTATCGTGTTTTCAAATGTTAAAAGCAGCTACATACATGTATGTACTATGCCTACGTGTGGACTGCTCAATAGTAGCAGAATGTAAACATTATTTATGTGTACCAGCCTGCCATTTATAGTTTATTAAAGACCTTTCTCAGATGACATCACTAATTTCTCGCTTGCCATGCCGGAGTACTTACACGCGCATGTCACGCGCATGTCACATGCATGTCACACGTGTCACAGTACTAGAACTGCACGAAAATGCGCTTAGAAACCAACGCACATGTATCCTACATGTGCGTGAATCAAAAATGGCAAAACCTCCTGTGTCACTATGGAAATGGCAAAACCTCCTGTGTCACTATGGAAATGGCAAAACCTCCTGTGTCACTATGGAAATGTGACGCCAGTGAGAAGGATCTATCGCTTGGTTCTGTGTAAACTGTCAACATGTTGGAGTAAACTTTTTCTTAAATTCAGCGGAATTTACAATCAACAAATTTGCATAATTGAATACTTTGTACACATTCCTATCATGCCTCATTACACACAAAAATGAAGAGAAGTAAAAAAAAAAAAAAAAGGAATTCACTAACACAGGGCACTGTCATTCACACTCAAGCCAAGCAAATTTTAAAAATAAAGACACCAGAAACCATCCTCACCTCTGGAACTGTGGGGGCCTGGAGGGGGCAGAGAGCTACCCCCGTACCCACCAGTCTTGCCCTTGGGCTTGGGCGCAGTGACCGGGGCGAATTTCTTGGGCTGACTGGTGTAGAGGCTGGCCGATGAGATGGTCTGTGTAGTGTAAGGCTGAGGATGGGAAAGCTCCTGCCTGGCTTGGTCTAGATTGTCCAGCTCCTGCTGGAGACGATCCATGGTCGTCGTCATGTCTTCTATAGTGTCTGAGAAGGAAACAAAATAAAAATAAGTAATAGATAGGTTGCAATATGACGTAAGTCGGCCATCTTTACGGGCAATTTGGAACACACAGTCATGCGTTACGCGTGAGAACGGCGTGCAGCACGCGCACATTTCACAAAACTCATTGCATGATTGGTTAGTGAATGACGCGGCTGCGTTAATAATTTGAGCGCTTGACGCGCCTGCAAGCCAAAATGCGATTTGCCCGTAAAGATGGCGTCTACTGGGAACTATCTATAGAAATAGAATTAGCTGTTGCAAACTGCTTACCAACCGAAAGGACCTGTGGTGTATAAATGCAAAAATTAGTTAGTGGCCTGACGTTTTGACCCTAGCAGAGTCTTTCTCGAATGCTTTCTCGAATTTAAAAATGAGCATCAACCATAGTGGTAAGAAAACTACATGTAGATCCATGTTTTACAAAATAAATTATCAATTAGTAAGATTCTCCAAGTTCTTACAATTAGTACTTTTACTATAAAAAAAGCCTTTTTTCCCAGTATGGTAGGGTCATACTTTGCTAATGACTCCGATTTTTTTTTTTTTATCCACCATAGAGACGGTAATGGTAGTAAGCATGACATAAATATTTCGTTCAAAGTGCCCAAAATTAATAAAAAGTACATGTATACATGTCAAAAAATATTAATATCTAAATATGGCCTACAACCAACTTTTGGAAACTCAAATTTCCGTAGATGGATTTGAAGTTCTTGATGAAAATACCGCGACAGGTTTTTTTTCTGCTGTTTGCTCAACAAGTAGACACTGTATTCACCTAAATCGTTCACAGGCATGTGTGATGTTTATAGTACCTTTCTGATAAATACATATCAGCATTACATTGTATTGTACATTGACAAAAATCAAACGATGAGCCTACCATATGATAAGAGTACCATATGTGCACAGAACGAAAACCAAGCAAGCATGTCATTACCATACTCCATTGCTACACCAGTTCATATGTAAACAGTAAACACCCTGACTTCTTGAGTTACAGTACATGTTCAATATAGACACAATTTATGATAAATTATGCATTTTACATAATATATGGGGATGGATGGGATGGCAGGGTTTTTACTTAACTTTTTCAGCAGTTAGGCAGTAGGCAGGGTAGGACCAGTTAGCTTGGTAATTCACTAGTTTGGGTCCATACTTTAAAGTAAATAGGGAAGCTTTTCAACACTGAACTAGCCAGCCGGACTACTTACTTACAGCAAAATTATGGCCGGTCCTCAGGTGTTATAACTGGCATTTGGCCAGTGGACAAATGTTTAGGGAGAACGCTGGATGGGGGTGGAGGTAGGGTTGGGCTGAGAATTTTGTACAGAGTACACATGTAGACTGCATAAGTAGTATACAAATAATGAAATAGTTTGCAATAGTGAGCATATTGGATTGGATGGAATGTTCAATACAACAAGACGAAGCCTTACTTTACCAAGAAACAATGCACCAGAAGTGCATGACATTTACAAGTGTTAACCCTCCTACTGTTCGCAACATTTTCAAGTGAGTTGACCAACCATTTGAAACCATTCAACTGCCAAAGTTGTGTATGGTGGCACAACTGTGCACAGAACTAACTGTGTACTGTGTACATGCATTCCCTCATGGTATCATATTGCAAGGCTGGCATAGCTTATCTATCATTCAAAACCACAGTGAATGGTATTGAATGGTCAGACAGCAAGAGGGTTAAATTATAATTAGTAGGCCTACTTAATCATACATTAATTGCATTTCCAAACAGTCTTACTAGTAACAGACAAATTTTGTAAAACCACACTTCAGTTAAGCTTTAGACCGTTTTTTAACTGGATATGAGCATAAATATAAGGATTTTTCTACCACCTCATTTGGGGAAGGGGGCAAGAGGGGGAGGGGGAGTAAGGGAATATGGTGTAGTGGGGGAAAGATGTTACCCCCCCCCCCCCCCCCCCCCCAATGTTATGCACTACTCTCTATAAAGATTCTGGACCTGCTGGTCTACATTAAACTACCAGGCAGACATTCCTTCAGGTAAGCCTTCACACAGCTCAGCAATTCCTGCACATAATCGTGGCAACAATGGGTTACACAAGTCACAGTAAATCCGACACCTTTGACTCAATCTCAATCTACAAAATGTTATAGTTCAAGTAATCCCTGCGCTCTCAGCGTCGGAGACGAACGGCAGAAGTGAAAATTGACTGAATCAGCACTTCACACTTTGGAGTTTCCTTGTTTAAAGGCGGGGTATACTTTTGGTAAATGTCAATATTAGAGTTAATTTTAAAACTAAAAATGATTTAGTGGCAGGATCCCAACAATAGGTCCTCAATGTCACATTCATCAGCCAAGTACAAACAATTTCGCATGTCCCAAGAATTTTTCTGCATTTTAAATCGCATACATTAATGCAAAAGTTTGTGTATAATTTTTTGTTTTGAAAGATCATAGTTTAGAAAAAGCGGAATTAATCACTAATACTAGCCAAGAACCCCCATGGAGAGAAGACAAAGAAGGAAGTTTCAGTTTAAGATGTGGAAGGCAAACGCCAGGGAAAAACCCACACCCATCAGGTACGGACTGAAAACCCAGTCCACATTGTGCCCCTGGTGGAATTCGAACCGGGGTCCTAGAGATGGAAGGCAAAGGAAAGAAACCACTACACCAACCTGACCACCCAAAACCGAAGCACATCTCGGCCTAATACATAGATTCTTTTTACATAGATTCTATAGTAATCATTTGTTAATTTCAATAATAATTTATTACATTTCTTGTGCACCCTCTCCATCCGAGGATGTTCGAAGGCGCAAATTACAACAAAATTCCATACAAACTGTTCAGAGCTCTCACAATGTACACATGTACATGTAAAATGGCAAACTACACATTACTTGTATAGGACTACATGTACTGTATTTGAATGGGGCATACATACACGTACATCAATATGCTAAGAAAATTATTGTCTAAGATGAAGATCTGATTACTTTGTAAAAGTCACCAATTCCTCTTACCTATTTTTTGTGTGCCCATTCTACAATTCCAGAGACGATCAGAAAAACATTCAATGCACCACCAGGAAACGGCAAAAAGACACTGTCAAATTCCTCACAAAATCCCCGAGCACTAGAGGCTGACTTTCAGTTTTGCTCAGTTCAATTATTCCATTTCAGCTGAATTCCTCTCGAGACAAAATTTCAGCTCCGATTAATCATGAACCATACCAAAGGAGAAAACAAAGTTTCAACGAAAACAACATTCATGACAAGGTGAGGTAAATTGATTCACCAGAAAGAAGGAAAACTCATTGACTTTCTTGCTGGCTGCTGCAGCGTCCTCGCTAAAGATGAAGTCAATTCCAAATTTGATCAAACTATCTGGCCTCGACGGAAGATGATCTGGTCTCAAGTCCGCCACCACAATCTGCTGCGGCTACAGCAAGTATTCCAGAAAGGAATGCATTCAACAACAAAAAAGAAAAGAGGAATCAAACCTCAGATGGTGACTAGCTGTTACAAAAATTCACCAGACACCCCCAGAAACTAAAATGGTCTTGTCCAAGTTCTTTACGTTTTAAACATCTGTCCGAAATGTTCTGCAGTGACAACTTTCGACGTGAAGTTTAACGACCTGAGCTGACCAATGGACAAGTCACGATTGATAATTAATGAACTTCGGTGATTGTTTTCTACACTTTTTGGAATATACCATTCTTTGTGATGGGGATGTTTTTGATCTTCCTCATTACTCACTGGTCAGACAGCTGAACTCTACATAACTACACATGACACAGGAAGGGAATGCCAAAAATCCAAAAGCATAAATTTTCAAAAATGATACATCAGAGATTAAGGAGTTAACACTCAACACGCCCAGTAATAAAATCACTATCAGGAAGTGCAGTAACAATTTCTCAACTTCGTCTTTGGTCTCATTCTAGAAAAAACTGGGCATTTCCATTGATCTTTCGATTTTAATTTCACAAAGTTGTTTCATATAAAAGTTGAATATGATCGTGACTATCCAGTTTCACTTTTGTTTATAAATATTTGGTACTAAAACTTGTATTGTGATTGTATAATGAACAAATTGTTATTGTTCAGATATACCATACACAGAGAAATTGCAATAGATAGGTTGCAATATGACGTAAGTCGGCCATCTTTACGGGCAATTTGGAACACACAGTCGTGCGTTACGCGTGAGAACGGCGTGCAGCACGCGCACATTTCACAAAACTCATTGCATGATTGGTTAGTGAATGACGCGGCTGCGTTAATAATTTGAGCGCTTGACGCGCCTGCAAGCCAAAATGCGATTTGCCCGTAAAGATGGCGTCTACTGGGAACTATCTATTGTTTTGATTATTTCCTTGAATAGAAGGGCTGGGTAGCCTACATTATAAAACTTTGTTAGCTAGCACCCATGTAATACAAAACATTTACTTTCATTTACTGCACAAACATATCCTTGTCATTTGATTAGTACACACATGTAGAACAGGTCATCCTTTATGTTGCCATCACTGCCGCAACACTCCAAAATTTAATATAGGAGTCCTACAATGTATGATGAATAATTATAGGGCGCTTCAGGTTCTTTGCAGCTTCGTTCCCAAAATGATCGTTCCCGTCCATTCGTCCATAGAAGGTCAAGTCGGTCACGGTGGACAAGGTTGGTGTCTACATGGAGTCATCCACATTGTTTAGAAGGGGTCTTAGAACTTACAGAGAGTGGGGTTTCCCAAGTCCATTTTGTGTTTATTGTGAACAATATTCACATGACAAGAATGTTTGTGTGAGTTATATAAAACAAACATTGAATGCAATTCGCTCATGAAATCTGGCTTTTCCATTTAAATCGGCTTTACCACGTGAAATGGAACAGTCAAGATTTTACCAAAATGATTATATTCTGCGACAATGCACTCATGCATCCAATATTTGTACAATAATGCATACAGAAACCAAGCAAACCAACAAACCAACTATTATTGTACAGCTGCCTTGTACCTTTAACTACAAGCTTTGATCACGACTGATACATACCAGAAGTTCAGATTCAAAAATTGCCACAATTCTAATGAGCCCTTGGGCAAGTGCTGAATGAGTTAACTCAGTGTGCTAATCCAATTAAGTCCTCTTTCTCTCTCCTTTCGTCCTTACAGCAGGACTAAACAAAACTTCATCTTCCCCCTTGGAATTCATTTACCAAGATGCCCTCGGGGTTCAACAGCTGCAAAATCAATGTCTTCACTCCCTCTGATAGTTTACCTCATGGAGATCTGTCTCCTACAATAATGAGCACACTTGGAATCTTCTATAATGGACTAGTACATGTCCAGTATTTTAACACCCCATACACAGATTCTATCTCGTGATTGGATTAGAGCACGTCACATGATACGTCTTATTTTTACTTTTATCTGATATCAAATTGTTTTCAACCCTCAGAAAAATCAGATTTTTTGTTATGAATATATGTAAATAGCCAGATAAGTCTGTAAAAGCCTTTACCAGTATTACAGTATAAATGTAGGTCAGCCCTTGTACTCAATCAAATTGTCTTACTTTTCTCCCAAGGACTAACTATCATGACATGACGAAAATGTCATAGCAACCAGCCAACCCATATACATGTACTACCCCACAGCAACCAATATACTATATCCATAGCAACCAGTGTACTACCCATGTAGAAACAGCAGCTTCTTGGGACCTAGACGTCCATATGACAGTGTACTGTATGTCATGTATTGGGTGTTACTCATCCTATGGTTGAAACTGTGACTCTCTCAGTGATCCTTGGCTTTGCCTCAGATAAAATAGAAAGCTCCAGGGGTCACCTACGAAACCGTAGTTTTAACCAGCACTCAGTCAAAGCAGTCAATATATGTATGGATGTACATGTATGTAAATGTAGCACCCCGTAGGAAGCTACATATATCTACATTAGATGGGCCAATCAGGAACCTTCTTTTGACCTCAAGCCGACGAGGGCGCCCTTCTCAAGTGACGTCAAATTCTCAAGTGACGTCAAACAAAGTAAGATCTATGCCGTATCAGAATCAAGCGACTTTGGCTACATGTATCTATGGCTGTAAATGCAACGACAGTGTTGAAGAATAGGACTTTCAGGCTTCTGGCCATAGCCACAGCCGATACAATTAATTCGAACACAGCACTATACTTTGTTTTTTAAAAACTGGAATGTGGCAAAGTCAAATTTTTTCAGATTGAAATGTTTTCTCAATGTTCAGCTTTTTCCCTTATTATTAGTTTTCACTCGTTTGTAAGTAAATACCTCATATGCGGCTCGGCTTGTCACCCGATCAAAGTTATCTGATCATATCACTCCCATTCTCGAGGATCTACACTGGCTGCATGTGAGGCAAAGACTCAAGTACAAGGTACTTTCCCTGGTTTTTAAAATCAGAACCAACCAGACACCAGTGTACTTGTCGGATCTACTGGTGGAGAAGAGATCTTCTAGACTTGGTCTGCGTTCAGGAAATGTCCAACAGTTCCAGGAAACTCGAACGAGGCGGTCTTGGGGTGACAGGTCTTTCTCTGTAGCAGCCCCGCGTTTGTGGAATGCACTCCCTTCATACATCAAATCTAGCAAAACAATTGAACTGTTCCACAAGAATCTGAAGACCTACCTCATGAAGGAATCCAACGATTAACTGTCATGTCCATACTTGTCATTATTTCATTTAATTACTGTTTCTAGTGTATCTTTGTGCGCCTTGGGTGCCACTATAGGCAGATATGTGCGCTATACAAATCTTTAATTATTATTATTATTATTATTATTATTATTATTATTATTATTATTATTATATAAATTTGAACTTGTGACTTCCTGATTTAAGCTTTCGAAATTTAATTCAACAATAGTAACAATCCTTCAACATTTATTTTGATTACACTAACAAAATGTTGACTAGCCCGGCAGACTACAAAAACCAAGTGTTTTGACTTGCCTGCGCTTGTTTTCACTTCCATTTGGCCAGAGGGTGAAGGCCAAGGTCCAACTCTGATGTTTTTTGTTTGTATAAAGTACAGCAAGCTTACAGACGACTTTTTCAATTTGTTTTTTCAAACATTCTCAAACCTTAACTACATGCTAATGCCAGATAGTGTAAACTACCAACCCCCAGCCCATACCATTGTACATAAAAAAACAATGATGTAGGCCTATAGACCCCTTGCACAACGGATGATGCACGCCCTTCCATTTTGGGAGTCAAACTGTACACTGGAATCATAGAGTTAAATCCCAAAATGGAAGGGCGCGCATCAAGTTTTAAGGTGCGTTCCGCGTGGTTTATAGTGTACGTATGTACTCCTTGTCAGGTTGGTGTAGTAATATCTTGCCTCGCCTTCAACCTCTGGGGCCCTGGTTCGAATCCCACCAGGGGCACTATGTGGATTGGGTTTTCAGTCCCTGCCTGATTGTGGATTTCCCTGGAATAATTCTCTCATATCATTCATAGTCTTCTCTCCACTAGGGTTCTTGGCTAGTATAGTGATTAAGTTCGCTTTTCTGAGAGTCCTTGGCTTCACAACCAGAATAAATGAAATTGTATTTTGTTCATGTTAAAATTGAAACAGCCTATGCCAGTAGCAGACTGTCTGCAAATAATGCAATATGAGTGATAATCTAATAGATGTTCTACTGACGCCTTCAGCTGTGCCGCTTGAAACTGGATCAGACTCTCTACCAAGCTGCGTGTCACAGTTTCCAGTTGGGATTCCTGGAGTGCCGGCCAGCGGTACCCACACAGACTCGGAGAGAATCACCACTCAGTAGTCTTATCATGACAATCAGCAGTGTGATGACAGTGCAGTGGAGTGGATGAATTTAATATCATTACAGGCAATCTAGTTTTCTTCTGAGTGGTCTTTTTAGTAGGTGACGACATGAGACAAATTTGCAAGACATTACATACATGACACATACAGTACATAGTACATGAAAAATGCCTTACATAATTGTACTATACTATCTAACTTGTACGTTTGTACCATTACATTCCGTGCATGCTCTGCCAATGAGTGCATGAATGTACACATCAGGATACCAATCATCTTGTCATGTTCCCATTATACAAATTAACAATCATAAATACTGATTCTCATTGTATAAAAATGGGGACCAGACTAAATTCCCTCACAGCCTCAGTTTGGTTGTGGGCGAGAAACAATACGAATAGCTACACCCTGAACATGAATCACAAACTGTTATTATGAACACTTATACTGTGCCTCAAAGATTGTACAGCGCCGCATGTGCAAGACGTGCAACTCTGCCTGAACCACATGTACACACTGGACATCATAGTGTTAGCCAGAGGGGTGTCTGGGTGTCTTTTGGACACCCTGTTTTAAATTTGGACACCCTGTTTCATCTGTCATTTACATGTAAATGTATTGTAAGTGAACAATTTGGACACCCAGTTTTTAAATTTCCAGCAGATTTGGACACCCTTTTACCAAATCCTGGCTAAAACCTTGCTGGACATCATTTTAGAAAGCAACTCTTTTGATGCAATAACAACTGAGTGCAAAATAATTTCATAGGATGCTTTATTTGCTTACTTCCATTTACCATCTTTAATATAACAAGTAGGTTCTTGAATAAAAATCACAGGTTTTTTTTTTCGGGGTCATTACCAAAGTATGACTTTACCTTTAATAAAACCTGCAGATAGAAGTATAAAACAGTCCTGCAATGTAATTTAAAACTGAACACTAGCACTTCCTCCCTACTGGTTGCAAAGCTACCAGTTTGCATTATTTGCCCTCATTTCAGTGTCAAATGTAGGAACGACTCTCAATTTCAGGAAGCTATCAAGACCTTAGGTCACAGGATGGAGGGATCTGTTTTTTGAATTTCCTGTAATTGATCGACGACCATAAAATCTATTTACATAGAAACACAGAAAAATAATGAAATAAGGAAGACATTTGCTCTCAATTTACTTGTTGATTTATATGTAAGTTGGACACCTATAGAGCATGCAGATATTCACAGGTGTTCTGGTAACACCATCGCTCCAAAGAATGACCCAATTTTCCCGCTGGAAGTGGAATTTTTTTATTATGAAACTTATCGCCCTTTACAGGCAATTTCAATGAAATAAAACCCCAAAGGAATTCCTGTGGAGAAAGGAAATTGCCTTGGTGCCCTTGAAATGTTCTTAATAGATAGAAATTTACAATTTCCTCGTAGAGGTGTCCTTTACCAAGGAATAAATGCCTTGGTGCTCTTGCCCTTTTGAAAATGAAGTATTAGGCCTGGACTAATTGTGCTGTTGGAAGTGTAATAAAAGAATTATAAAATACTGTTTGAAACTACCATACATGTTCCATTGGCTCTTGTCAGCATTTACATGAACACCTGGCCGTACCTGCAACTTTACTAAAACGAGTAGTTTTACTTCTTCTCATCATAAAAAGCTGTAAACATCACTTACTGCCATGACAATTAAACAAATTATTGCTACTTTGAATCTTGGGTTAAAAAACACAGACATTTTGCTGAGGTGCACTATACATCAGTTTGTGGCATGACCAGACAGAATCATTTACACAGATAATGTACCAACTTAATATGTGTATCCCTGAAACATTACATGGATCTTTAGTGTAAACATGTCAACAGCATTGCTGGCATCTGAAGGTCAGACATCACTTGTCAATGCAATTGTAATTTCATCATGTCCTCACTGGCTTCTTGAAATCAATAGAAACCAAGGCTCCAATTGGCATTGATTAGACAGGCACACAGTCTCACAGACCAAAACTCTAATTGGTTATTTACGCTCAGTTTTATTTTGTATACAGATTTTACATGAAAACGTTTATCCGATCGGCTCAAATGTAAACAAAAAGGGGGTGGGGACGAAGAAGCATGAAACACCAAATGGTTGACACTAATGACAGGTCATGAATTCACAACAATTTATAGCGTTTACTTTTAAAATAACGTTGCCGGCAAAATATCCACTGCTTTTGTTTTATTTAAGTGAACTGAAGTCCGAAATTCATAAACGGTTTGATTCCCAACTCAGGATTTATATGAAGTCAAAACGATGTTGATTGTTGGCGCGCGCAAAACCAGACTTTAGAACAATTTTCCCCCCAAAACAGTCACAGTGCATGTTCCGACTTTATGTTTTACTTAAAAATAGCTGTTGCCGGCAAAATTATCCACCATGTCCACTGCTATACCGAGTAAATGGGGCGCTGAACTCCTTGAATGTTTTTTTTTTTAGGGAGTACAGCACCCCATGCTTGGGGGGGGGGGGGGGGGTCTATTTCACTACCAGCTATGTCTTGTCACTTTACGTTAAAATATGCTGCAACTTGCAATTTGCAAGCCCATTTTGACAATATTGTACTTTGTAGGCCTATGTTTAAAAATAAACATCCTCCTTTAATTGATTAAAAACGGCTCTGCAATTGATTAAACAAGTACGTACTGTCAAAATGTCATCACGTCATTCACCATAAATAAGATTTTAAACAGCGTTTTCCAGTTTGACTGATGAGTGATGAGCAGTCGCACACAAAATCCGTCGAGTTTGTACACGGCAGTAGGATTTTAGTTTGATTTTACACTTACCGTGAACTACAGTCTTTTACGTCGTAGAAAAAAGATACCAAACCCAGTCCAAAATCGTCCTGCCTGAATAGATTAAAATTATTGAATTTAATTCCCAGAAGTCAAGCGTAGATTAGCTGTCTTGATGATGCCGTAGTCGTGCCGCTAAGAAATGACTAGACGACCAAGAATGTTCGCTATGCATGACAAGTCTAACAACTTTACTCGACCTTTAGAATGGGACAAAACCCTGACTTCGATAACGAGAATCCTTGTATCCTCAAGGCATGTTTACGGCGCCATACTATTTAGTGATATTGCCCAAGTCCACCCCCACAACGTAACTTTAAAGGGGCTCACTCCACAACAAATATGTTGACAAATGACACGTTTTTGTTTCCCAATATTCGTCTGTGTTGTTTAGATAAGCAATAATACATCATAAACAAGATATTCTCATATTTTTACATCTTGTGTAAATTCTTAGTATATTTGGCGAGTAACATCAAAATTAACATAGAAACAAAATTGCTCACAAAACAATTGCCTTTAATATAAGTTCATTTCGCACAGGTGCATTTTTAGGGTGGGGCTGGGCTCCTTATTGTACGCTGCATTGAGAACGGACAGTGATAAGCAGAGAGACCTCATTTGGGGAGGGGTGGAGCCGAGATGTGAGGGTGGGAGAATGGCTGGTGGTGAACCCTTGTGTGGGCCCTTATGACACAAACTCTCAGGGGGCCCACTGTACAATAAATCACAGATGTACTACCCAGAAATTCAATTGGCAAAATATTATATATAAACTGTACAAGTAAATTTCAATTAATAATTCACACAACAGACACAATGTTTGTTTCACTTCTTATTAAAATTTATTACAGAAATACAAATCAAATCTTTGATTATTTTATGAATCAACACTTCTTCAAAAATTTTTTTACACAAAAATCTTGATTATTTGTGTAATGTCACTACTCAAGATTTCCACAATTTTGTCCCGACCCATATCAAACATTTATTGAATAGATGTTGAATTTGCATCGGGATAACAATTAATATTTGTGTTTTTCCCACACACCGCTGTGTAAATCACAATTTACTCACACTTTCCCTAGTTCTGTGAAAAAAAAACCTACTCTAGAACGGCAAGGTTGTGGTTCGAATCCCACCAGAGTAATACGCATGTGGATTTTTTTCTCTCACAGGACTCAGGAAAGTACTGAGTATACAATGCTTAGCAAACATTGGTGTAATTAGCGTTAAACACAACAAATATTAACCATTTAATTAAGTATATATTATTAGTTTATTTGTTTCTTTGTAAGATCAAGTACAACAAAATTACCTCAGAAACTATTCTGTTTACATTTTGCATTTTCAAATTGTTGAACAATCCAAAACCGCAAAGGCCTTCCCACCAGAACACAAATCGATAAAAATAAAAATAATCTGTACAGATTTTTCACTCAATCCATCAAATATATTACAGAATCTGCACTTAGTTTTTTAACCAAGGGATATTTCTTAGAGTAAGACATGTGATTTCATTTATAGGGGGGGGGGGGGGGGGGGAAACTGTCCAAAACTAAACTTTGTTCAGTACTTTTTTATTTTCTAAGGCAGTTAAAAAAGAAAACAAAATCAAAAAATCAACTGATCATTTGAAAAGTTGCATGCCTGCAGGACCCAATTTCATAGAGCTGCTTAAGCAGAAAATCAATGCTTAAACTTTTCAGCTAAGCACAAACAAGCAGGATACCAGTGACACATTGCAAATTGTACATGTAATATGGTATGCTGGCTGGTAACCTTGTTCTGGTAAGCATAATTTTGTAGTGCTTAGCATCTTTTGTGCTAAAGCAGCTCCATGAAATTGGGCCCTGGGGGTTAACACTAAATGCTGTCTAATGCCATACAGCACCTAATGTCATACTAATCACAGATTGTACATGTGACATGCTATTTTGGCTGGTAACTTTAGTCTGGTCAGCATAATTTTGTTGTGCTTAGCTACTTTTTGTGCTTAAGGCCCCAAACCTTGAGACTAGTGAGCTAGACCACTCATCCACGACACTCTAGTAAAAGCAATATTTTCAGCGAAATAGTTATTTTTTAATAATATTAAATGAGTGTTATAAACAAATTACAACGTTTGCATATGATATAGAAACAGACTTAAGTTTACAGAGATTACAACTTTTAATTGTTTTCTTTTTTCTTTTTCAAAGAAAAATGAAATACACATTGCAAGTCAGTGAAACAGGAAGCACAAACTATTAAAACAAAACACTACAATGGTTTGCCCATCCACAGTGGTTTCACCACGGCAAACCTCGCTCCAATTCAATAAATTCAGTCTATTTGAGAGACAAATTAGAGTACAAGAGTTTTACTCAAAGAAGAAAATTTGTTCCAATTCGAAAGCTCCCTGATTATAGAGTTAATACCAATGTCAATTATCCAGAGAAATATCTTCGTCTGAAGTGCGGGCAAAGTCAACAAAATAGCAACTTAATTAACTTTCATTTGGGGGAGGCTAATCATCCTTACTCGAAGCTGAGAAGCTGAATTGCAGAGGGCGCACATTCAACGTCGTTGAGCTGCAGGCATGCAGGGGAGCCTTTGGTAGCCAGCCACATTGACCCATGACCACGTGTGGGCTAGATAGCTCAATTGGCAGTTGCACCAAGACGTTTATCCAGAATTCGCAGGTTCAAGTCCCGCTCTACTCAATTCGTCTTTGTTCAACCCGATATTATCTAAAATTTACCTACTCACTTTCCCTTGTGGTTTACTACTTGATATGCTCATTACTGCTCATATTTCATCCAATTTTTGGTTCCTATTTTAATTCGTACAGTGCCTTCAGAAACAGTCATGGATAGAAAAGCACTCTCAGGCCTTTGAATTTCATTATTGAGAGGGTGAGGCCATTTTCATTTTGCAAAGGGCCCTTTCACTGGAAAATCTTAAAGTCTATGGGAAACAATTGAAGGGGCACCAAGGCCAAGACCAGGGCAACAGAAGCCATGACCTTGGGTAGCCTCAGTATAATTCCAGGCATACGCTTTGTAAGCATGATTTATGATGATGATTATTGTTATAATTATTATTCTTAGCGGTTATAAATATCCAAGAGTGACTGCACAGTGACGGACTGCTTCAGTTCTGCCAAAGTCGTCGGCGTCCAGGAATAGAATACCACCGTTTGCGACACCTCTACCATCAGGAAGCCATTGTCAGAGAAGCGCCCCTGGATTCCTGGAGCTTCCAGCCAGACAAAGGGAGCAATGGCTAGGCTATGCAACTGAATTGAGAAAGTGTCTGCTCCACTTTGCTCGACAGTATACTGGGGGGGCACAAACAAAAAGAACACAACTTTCATCAGTATGACACAAGGCTCAAATTTTATACTGGACCCCAGGCCCGAGGCCGGTGATTTTACTTTTGGGCCAGCAAACTCAGGACTGGACAAATTCTACAGTCTTGTGTTTTTCAAGTGAATAGTATATTACCTCTCTGTGTAATTAACTTAAATCAACACAAACTGATATTGACTTTGAGTCTGGTAAATATCTCTCAATTCTGCCGAGTATCAAAGTACACTGATGTATTTACGTCCCATCCGAAGGACGAAGCAATAATGGTTAAGTGTCTTGCCCAAGGACACAAGTGTCAAGACCGGGTCTCGAAGCCACACGCTGCTGATCATAAACACCAGAGCATGATTTCGGTGCTCTTTACCGCTCGGCCACAACATGCCGTGACTTACAATGAATTACTTTCAAAGACTTACAGAAATGTTAGGTAGTTTTAGTCCCACAGCCGTGTTGAATGATGTTAAGAAGAAATGGTTTAAAGGTGACGTTAGAGGTGGTGTGATGCCAGTGACTTGGAATGTTATGAAGCACGCCTCTCTCTTGGGACATTTAGATTCCAGTAAGATGAGTGCTGTTTTTCGGGCAAATACTGGCACTGCACATGGCCGGAAAGACTGTTTGGGGAGGAATGAAAATGTTAAATTAGACCTACATGTACGAAGAACTGGGGTGGGACTGTGGACTGGCATCATAGAGGGTGGTATAAAATGTTGCCTTTTAGTGACTGACCTCAATGCTCTTCTGTTGGGTCAAGGTTCAAGGTTCATTTCTATGACCTTTAAGTCCAAGTGTAACAGGGATAAGATTTTATGTCTGTGAAAATTCCTGAAAGTGGCTTGCAGGACTGGGTTCCCCCCTTATTCTAGACCAAGAACCGCCCACATGATACAATTCAGGAGGTTTACAGACTCTGTGCATCACCAGAAATACAAAACTACAGGTTCGGACACAATGTGGACTATTTCTTTCACCCTTTAGTGATTGCTTTACTTCTTTCAAGAAAATTTGAAGTAACCTTATTAAAAGGATTTTTGAGAAAATCCTGAAACCATAAAAAACATTCCAGAGAAATCACATGCCTGGTCAGTAATCTATGGCAGGAAAAAGTTTGTGAAAAGTAGAAACAAAAAGATAAAGCATCTCGACTAAGTAGAGAAACCCTGATTACAGGAAATCTAATGGGAAAAATGAGAAAAAATGGCTTGAATGGCCGACAACAACAGCCCCCTCGTCTGACCTGCTTGAAAGGGAACGACCACGATTTGAGCGGGGACTGGCTTGACCATGACCACACAGAGAGGTTGACAGTGCCGTTCAAAATCTGGTGCACGTCGGTGATCACCCAGATGGACAGAACACCGTTGTTTTCCACACCGGATGCAAGAAGTGGCGCAAAGAAATCTTTGGCGTAGTAGTGAAGCATTTTCCATTTTCCTTGATATTCTGAGGTGGAATATAAAATAAGTCAGTCATTTGAAGATAACTTTTATAAATATAGGTTCATGGTCAATTTCAACAAAATATGATTCATGTTAGCACCCTGCTCATTAAATTTTGTTTGACAATGACTGCTCTTTTAAAATTTGTTATGAAAGAGGCGAGGGCTACAATTAACTGATTTGGGCTATCGACCAATAACAACTGTCACCAGGGACACGTTGCCACCTACTCTTGGGGCTGAAACAAGATTACCCCCTTCACAGTCCGTAAGGATGAAGGCATGGGTCTGATAGAGCAGAATGCACTACCTTCCCAACTTTTTATGAAGTAATTATGATAAAGTGCCTTGTTGCAACATTATTCAACAGTCAAAATGAGTAATACAATTTCAAGAGTTTAATATATTCACTGGTCAAAAAAGATCCTTCAAATTCAACACTGCGATTACCCACCAATAGATGACCAAGAAGGAGCCTGCCAGATGTCGTTGAGCTGCCAGTATACTGCCCCCATTGTCACACCCTCTTGATCAATTATGGTGGTCTGGAGTCGGCGATAGTGCTCTGTCTCAAACTTGTAGCAGAGAGCTTGTGATATCTGGTTTTGAAAATCGGTAAAAGTCTTTTATGAGGGAAAACTGACAACTCAAGTTAGTACTGTTTACAATTCGGAAGTTCTACAAATGAAATTTATATTATGAGAGTCAACCCTCCTACTGCTAGATCGTTAAATTTCATCCACTGTGGTTTTGAATGAAAGATAAACTATACCAGCCTGCAATACGATATAATGTGGCGAATGTATCAATACAGTACACAGTCAACCCTCCTACTGTGTGACCTGGAATGAGTGCATCACCAAACTTAATTTGACCTTGCAGCCCCTCTTTGATGTTTTGGGCTGCTCCATTTTCAAAAAAATTGTACCTGAGTTAGGTAGATTCTGTCCATGAATCGTTGGGTTGTATTACGGGATGTAGCGTCGATGAAGTGGCGATTGATCTGTTGCATCATCTGCTTGTTACCTAATGAATATTCATTAAAGAGGGGCTCAAAGGTTAAATTCAATTTTGTGATGTAATTTTGGGGTTCATTCCTGACTTCGATGATATTTAATCAAAGCGGCCTTGAATTTGACCTTTTAATTAACAAAAAATTCCTCCTTGGAATGTAAAGACTCATCAGGTAGAGCTGAAACTTTCCAACAGTTTGCTTTTGTTGCTTCAAGGCGACAAAACAATATTTTAAGCAAAATTTTAAGGTTTGCATGGTATACAAGATAGGAAGTAAGTAGTTCACGGGCGACAACCATGAAATAGTTATCTCATCAAGGATTAAATGCTGGTTCTGAAAAAACGAGGGCTCAATTTCACAAAACACCGAGATTCATCTTAAGACGCGTTGTCAATATCGCAATAGCAATTTTTATTATGACATCACACTTTGCTTAGCATTTTAGAGTGATACAAATCTTAAGATCAATCTTAGCTCTTTGTGAAACCGAACCGGGGTGAGATGGGTCTTAACATTAGTTCTTCTTCAGGACAATTGAAGCATGAAGTAAGAAGGACAATAAGAGATTAGCTTATGGGTGACACCCATGTGAATAAAATCTCTCTTTTGGGATTAGTGGTGGTTCTGAGACAAACTGGAAATGAGGTATTTCAAGTAAAATATACTCTGCTCGTCTTCAGGAGAACTACAATTTGATGAGAAAAGCAGGGAAAGACGATTCACAAAAGAAGTTCGGCTTCAGTCTTACCATTTTGGTGATGCTGCCGATGCATGCTGAAGTCGCTATCCATCGTCCAATCACCTGCCTTGGAAACCTTCCTCAGAGTTTCAAACGAGGGCCACGATTGAAAGCCGTACTCCGAGGCAAACCTTGGCGTGGGATACACCGACACATTCCAACAGTCGTCGTTGTAATTGTAGTAGTGAACTGTTGGGGATAAGATAGTTTTTATTAAGTCTTTGTGTACATACTTTGTCAAAGTTTTTGAGACAAAAAAAGTAGACCTAGGGGTGTGATAAAGCGCTAATTAAGAACCCAGTATTAGTATTACAGGTTTTCCCAGTAAATTTCAACAAAAATGTATTCAATTTAATATCCGACTCATTCAAGTTCGTCAAAGACCAGTATCCAAATTCCACACTTTATGAAATAACAAACCTGTGAAAGTTAAAGCTCAATCGGTCATTGGAGTCACAAGAAAAAAGTGGGAAAAAATCTTAAATGTTTTCACTGTTTTCAAACATTGAGTTTTGGACTCACGAGATTAAAACTAATTGTTTTACTAATTTCTGGAAAACTATAGCATTTCAAGCAAAATTACTTCAAAAAGAGTTTCCAAACATGACCAAATTTATACCATCTACGTTGTGTGCAAATCTGTGAACATTTATATTTCTACTCTTACAAATATTTACTAATTTCTGGAAAACTATAGCATTTCAAGCAAAATTACTTCAAAAAGAGTTTCCAAACATGACCAACTTTTTACCATCTACGTTGTGTGCAAATCTGTGAACATTTATATTTTTACTCTTACCAATGTTACCCACACCCTTTAAGATCATTCTCAGTGTTTTGTGAAATCTACCCCAGGCCTGCCCCCCAAAAAACTTATTTCATCTCACCGTCACCATAACTAGGGCTGTTAGGGTCCTGCGCAACCCAGTCTTCTGCTTGACTCTCAGGTCCATTGGATGGACTGGAACTGACAGCCGGCAACTTGGAAATCACTTTAACAGCGTCCAAGATTGTGTCGATGTACAGAGTGACAAAATCTTTCTGGTACAGAGAGAAATTATCGCTCGTCCCATACCTGCAGAGCATTATATCATTGATTTTTTCATTTTAAAAAAGGGATTTATACAAATGAAGGATGCGAATGAGTGCATTGTCACAGAATATAATCCCGAGGTGAACACTGGACTATTCCAATTCATGAGGCGAAGCCGAGTGAAAAGGAAAAGCCAGATTTCACCGAGTGAGTATATTTTGCGACAATGCACACCAGAAATGCATTTTCATTTCATTTCATTTTCATTTCATTTCATTTATTAATTCTGGTTGTGAAGCCAAGGACTCTCAGAAAAGCGAACTTAATCACTGTACTAGCCAAGAACCCAGTGGAGAGAAGACAATGAAGGAAGTTTCAGTTTTAGATGTGGGAGGAAAACCCCAGAGAATTATTCCAGGGAAAACCCACGCAATCAGGCAGGGACTGAAAACCCAATCCACATAGTGCCCCAGGTGGGATTCGAACCTGGGTCCCAGAGGTGGAAGGTACCACTACACCAACCTGACTGCCATTAAATATTTGTTATGTATAACTTACATACGTACCAGTTTTGTCTGAGGGCGACTTCGTTTTCATTGTTAGCGCTCCATGCAATAATGGAAGGATGACTTGCAAGGCGTCTCGTCTGCAACAAAAATTTGTTTGTGAAATATATCGGGAATCAGATCGAGTTAGCAAAAAATCTCTTCCACATCCGTTGCTTCCTTCAAGACCCTTTTGAAGACTCACTTGTTTTCTAAATAACTGAACTACCTACCGTCCTGGTTTTGGTTACTCTGTAGGCCTTGAGTTTACTCAGAGTGTGAGTTTACACAATCTTATACTTGTTCATGGAGAGGGGTGGGGTCGCTTTTTCGATTAAAGTTTTATATTGCATATTTGTCTCCATTTTGCTAACTTTTTAAGCTTAGGCGAATAGGTCCAAATTTTACGGGGTGTTTTCTAGACTTGATTTTTACAATTTTTATTGATGTTGTTGTTTTAGAATTCTTAGGTTTCTTTAGGTATCTATTTTGTTATTTCAGTTTTTGGTCCCTTTGGGGGAAAAAAACCTTAGTTTTAATGCACTTTGCATTGTTTGGTCCCTCCTTTCCTGTACATCTGTATTTTTATAAATAGTGTTTGGCTTTAGCTTTTGAAGTTGTAGCTTTGTGAAATGCCTTGAGTGTCTTTTTAAGCGAACTTTGATGCTACATAAGATTATATCATTAGTATTATTACCGGTATTAATATTATTAAAAAGATGTAATACTCCCAAAGGGATAAGTTGCAACCTTTGCGTGTCTTATGCTAATGACCTTTATACCTGCTGAATGACCTCTGCTTTGACACTGCTAAGAAACTCTTCGTCCACCGGATACATGGCGCAGGCAAACATGAAGTCCTGCCAGACGATGATACCCAGCGTATCGCAGATTTCATAGAAGGCGTCTTGCTCGTACACACCGCCTCCCCACACCCTGGTGGCGTGCATGTTAGCGTCTACGAGTGACTGGAGGAGACGCTGCAGCTGTGGGCGAGACACGCGCTCCTGGAATGCATCTGCAGGTATCCAATTGGCCCCTTTGATGAAAGTCCGTCGATTGTTGATGTTGAAGAAGAACGAAAGACCTGTTTGGAAAGCAATAGTCGGTGAACAATCGACAGTCAATGCAGTTTAAAGGTATTTCAGGAATCCCTGAGTGAAGTGGGGCGCAATTTCATAGAGCCGCTTTAGGGGAAAATATTGCTTAAAAATTGGCTGCTAAGCCAAAATAAGCAGGATACCAATCACATATTATACATGTGACATGGTATTTTAGCTGATAACCTTAATCTGGTAAGCATAATTTGGTTGTGCTTAGCTACTTTTTGTGCTTAAGCAGCTCTATGAAATTTGGCCCAGTTCATAAAATTATTCATCGTCACACCTTTGTTATTCCAGTGTCTTACCTATGGTATCAGTCACATTCTTTTCAATGAGTTCTACACGGCGGAACCCAAACTGAAGCGACTTTATGGATGAGTCTTGTTCCGCAGATGATTGACCACTCTCAGAGAACGAGACTTGCAGTTGATAAAGTTGCTGGTCCCCAAAGCCTGCTGGCCACCATGTCTTTGCCTGAAACAAATCCATCCATCTATTTGTTTATGTTGGATAGAAATCTTCTGGCATTGACTGCTCCATATTCCAACACCCCTATGTTTCGATAACCCCTCGTGATTTACATGCTCGGTTTAGCGTTAGGGTTAGGGTTAGGAAAAATCACTAGGCATGTCACAACATAAGGATGTCGAAAAATAGGGGTGCTGGGTGTGAAACCCTTTTGGCAGCCTTTTGTCATTTTTTACCACCATACATTGACAATATGTAAACAAACACCCAAACAATCAAGCAAACAAACACCCCAACACCCCAACAAACAAACAATCAAACAAACAAACAAACCAAACACATTGTACTGTTTCAAGTAAGACCATTTGTGTGTGTGTGTGAGTTTCGTATACACATTCAAACCAGGAACCTGAACAAAAGAGGACAATATTAGGGTCCCCAGTTGGGTAAAGGTCCCCAGTTGGAAATTGTTTGAGTTTGTATACATATTCAAACCGGGAACCTATAACAAAAGAGGACAATAGGGTCCCCGGTTGGGTAAAGGTCCCCAGTTGGAAATTGGGTGTGTTTTTACCGTTGGAACTGGAAACTTCATAGAGAAGTTGGTCGTCAGTTTGGACAGTTTGACTACTGCTGTATGGCTGACGTTTAAGACTTTGAAACCAGCCTGTAAGTTTCCCAGACAAGAGACAGAGGCGCCGAGCTCAAAGAAGGCCGTCACTTCAATGGACCAGGGAGTCAAATAGAAATCTGGAAATAAACACAAAATCATTTTGAAGCAACCTTTAACTCTTACTAATGAAGTGAAAAATGCTTTGTCAATTTGAAGTTATTGGAAATTTAAACAGCGGCAATGTCTGCGGAAACTATTTTACATGTAACATCTTTGTAAACCATGAGAGATTATTATAGTTATAAACTTGTTCTGCACTTATTATTATCATTATAAACTGCAGTAGAACGCCGCTATACCAAACACTGAAACAACAAACATTTTCCTATTCGCCCTTTGCATGGTCAGCCATTTGCGTGTAGAGCCTTGATTTGGCGACAGCAGTAAATAGAAGCATTATATAACTCTGTATTGTCACGGTAATGTAATGACACTTTCATCCAAACAGATGCATAAATAAAATACAAATGATGCATGAAGTTGAGGCTCCACACGCACATGGCAAATCCGTGCAAATAGCGAATACCAAACACAACCTTTGGCCCCCAAACCATACCAAAATCTTAACCCCAATAAATAAAGTGCACATACTGGTAAAAGGAATTGCTGTTGCAACAACGTCTCTGATGACTGCACAGTCAAATGTTTCGATACGGACATCTTTCCTGAAAGAAGATGACAAAGATTAATATCAGTTTTTCCGGCCAATATCCAAAAAGTATTAATTCAGTTCAACACCAAGTTGTTCAATTTCATTTGAAAATGAATGCTCTGTTGCATCAGCACACAACAGTCAAAAGGAGTATTTCAAATTGGTCAAAAAAGAACATTCAAATTCATTGTATAGTAAAGATCATTCAATTTGGCAAAAGCCAACAGCAAGAGGCTGGTCAAACATTCAATTTCATCAATTGTAAATAGGCAGAAGAAATTCAACTGAAGAATGGTGAAATTGTAGTCTTGAATCGTCTATAAATGAAATAGAATGTCTGAAACAAACCTGTATGAGAAGAACAAAATCACGTGTGCACAGAAACAAAATTTCATGAAATAGTAGCTAAATCAAAACCCTAGTTTGGATGAATTTCAATGCGTGTTAATCAAACTGAATTTATTTAGCATTATGGTAATACTGACAACTAATCTTCGGGCCGTTAACAGACAATTTTTTAGTTGCTTTTACACATAAATAAAACGTTAAACAAATAATTGTCATGGACACGAGCCAGCAAAGATGAGATTCGAACCAACTCACCAAATACCCTGAGGTGCAAACCCGGGCCCCCAGTCCCAGGAAAAGGACGACTGCTCCTTACGGATGAAATTTGGATGGCAAAGGCCATGCTGGACATCTGGCGGGCAGTCCGGGGGAACGTCATATGCTTTGTGGGCCCTCCATTTGTCAAGAGCGTAGGTGATGGCAGATTGGAAGGCAATTGATATTGTGTTTTCTCCTTCCTAAAGGTGGAGGGAAGGAAAGGCCAGGATGAGGAGATTATTTTGAATCACTTGATAGGGATGAGAGAAAGAGGAATGATAAGTTAGGCAAAATAAAAATAAAAACATGTTTAGCGTCCTGCCTTTTTGAAAAAAGGAAGGAGGAGAATTTTTATTTTATTTTTTTCAAAAATGGCAAAAAAAAGAAAAGAAAAAAAGGAGGTGGCCTCTGAAAAGGAAGCAGGCGGGGACTCTAAGCATGTGTTATTTTATTTGGCCTTATCTTGTTAAATTGCTTTGAAATACTTTTTTTCATTTTTATGAATAAACAGAAACTGCGTGAAGTAAGATTCTTGGCAGCGAGAACATTTTGATTTCCCTGAAATGCCACTAGTCTTCACAACCTAAGCCTTTTTCACAACTAATTTTACAAAAACTGCTGACTTTTTATGTTTTCCCACAAGCCTCATTTGATGTTTTATGTATTTTAGACATACTCCGCGTATTGCGCTATTTTCAACTTTAACCTTCGGTCTCGTTGGATAGCGGATGCAGAAGCGCTATAATTTGCCGTATTCCACTTGCGCTTGTGCGGTAACTAATAATATAAGAGCAGTGTATTGTTTAAATAATCCACCACCATACAGACCTTGAGCACACTCTTCAAGTCAAACTCATAGCGGATGAACATATTCTTGGATTCTCCAATCTTCTTGTCGTTGACAGTGATAAGTGAGATGGTGTCCAAGCCCTCACAGATGAGGCGAACATTCTTCGGACTGAGCTGCTCTGGCGTTACTGATACGGAAACAAAGTTAGAAGGAAATGTAATAATAACATCGATATTACTCAGGACTCACTCTTAAAACTAGCTATAAAGCGTACATCGTCTAGTAAAAAACTGCTATGGGCTAGTAAACACCACTTCTCAACTTTCTCACCTATTTGTTTACAAACTTCTTCCTTTTTAAATGTGAATACTTTTGAGTGAGTGCATGTGTGAGAGCGTGTAGTAGTACGCTTTTGTTTATCCTGGCCGTCTTAGAATGGATTGTTGTCCCTTCCTCTTCCTTCCTCCACATCCCCTACCTGTCCTGTACCCTTTTGTCTAATCCCACTCCTCTAGTTACCCAGTATTTAAGTTACCTTTTTTTAAAGTCTTATTATCCTTTGTTCTACTTGTATGTATTTGTTTTTGACACTGGCCGAATAAATAATAATAATAATAATAATAATGTAATTTCTTTTGACCAATAAACTTGTTGTGATTGCTACCATTGATAGAGCAGAAAGGTAAAGTTTGACAATGTTTGAAATTGGACAAGTGACACACATGTTAAGGCCCTAAATATTTGAGTGGTAAGTTACAACAGCTAACTCTGGTTACCACAGAGTTACCTGTGGTTACCACATTTATCTGTGGTTACCAGAGTAAGCTGTGGTTACAAGAGAGTTTAGCTGCGGTTACCAGAGCGCTAACTAAGGTTAGTTATCAAAGCCCTTCTACCTGTTTGTAAACGGGTGCCTGGCTACGGTAACCACAGCTGCAAGAGATTGGAGTGTTTTGAAGCATTTGGCCCAGTGCCTAGCCAAAGCACAACAGGGAGTTAACAATTTTAGTAGACACAAATCAAGATGGGATATACTGTATTCTTACAACTGAATGTGCGAGTGTAAGTCCAATTGTCGTACGCCACCCAGCGGTACAAGACATCGTTGTACTCTGTATACGGGTCGTCAATTATACCAGCTGCCTGTAGGGCTGTGTAGACACCACCAGGCACTGTGGCCGGTATTGAAATACCTGCAATCAAATTCGATGAACATTGGTTAGGTTTTATAAGGGGGTAGGAAAAACTCTTTCTTCTCCGCCTGGTGTCCATAACCCTTGATCTTTTGCAGTGGTCCAGTGAAAAAGTTTTACCTTGTCTCTGGACAAGGCAAAGGTCTGCAAGATTTTCACATTTCCTTTTCCTCTCAGTCGTCTCTTTCTGTTTCTTCTCAGTTAGTCTAGGCCATACAGATCCTCTGTACTTGCCCAATACTATTTTTCAAGTTGACCCTAACACATGGTCAGCACAGAGTTCAAATGTTTTTTTTTATTTTGATAAAAAAAGCAGTTAAACTTAGAGATCTCTTTTGATGCTCAAGTTTCTATTAATTATTTTTGAAGAGGGGTCTAAGGCCGAATTCAGCTTTGTGATACACTCATTTTTCTAAGTTCTAATGAAAGTGGGGAAAAAGACATATCTCTTACCTCAGTTTTAAAACGGTGTAAAATTTAATATTATTCTATACCCTTCCAGTGCAAATTTTGTCAACATCCTATTGCATCCAATGATGTCACACTTCAAATGATTTTTTATATGGGTCTGTACATTTTTGTACAGGAATAGTTTTAGTTCATCCCAGATTTTGATGACATTCAATCACAAAGGCACTGGGTTTGACCTTTTGACTGACAAACAAACTCCTCTTTGGAGTGTACAGACCCATTTGTTGTTGATATCCAACGGCGGATGTTTCAAATTTTGCTCTGAAAGAGCGTCAAATAAAATGACATTTGACACCATTTTAACGTGAGGCTACAGACTTGTAATTTCTTCCCCACTTCTTCTATGAAAAATGAGTGCATCACTAAAGTGAATTTGACCTTACAGTTACAGACCCTCTTTCAAACACTTTCAGCAGTGTTCGTTGAAGAAAACTTACTTTTATTTGCATTTGTAAGCGTCCATTGTCCGCCAAGGTCAAGTTTGACTTCTGCTCCGGCAGAAATGACTAAAAGTACAAGAACCAATCCAAGGTCATTGAGACCCATTGCGAATGATGCTTGGCGACGGTGTAGCGCACTTTACCGATACTTTCAATGCTAGAAAGAAAGAAATTTAAGCAGAAAAAGATTGGTCAATAAATAAATAAATGAATAAATTGAAGATAGAAAGACTTATTTTTATCTACGTTCAATAGTGCACTCATACTCTATACTACTAGTAAATAGGGGGGCAACTATTGATTGCCATGTCTAATTGCAACTGCAGCTTTTTAAATATCCGGTTAACTGCGTCACCACAACTACTACGTACTAAACTCTCTCTAGTCTATACAGGGCTCGAAATTAACACTGGACCGCAGGCCCGAGGCCAGTGATTTTAGCGTCGGTCCAGTAAACTTTATACCGAACAAGTCCGGCGGTCTTGTGTTTTGGGGGTTTTCTTTTACATAATAAAGGTATTATTAACATGAAATGAATAATCTTCCATTAAATAAATATATTTAAATCTCAGTTTGAAATGTTTTTGTTTTATTTGTTGTCGTCAAATTATTTCCGAGCGCGGAACATCCAACCCGGCCGACCGTTCTTCGTGCAGCAAGTTCCCTATCCAGTTTGCTCATGCCCAAGACCACTGCACTGGGCTCAAACCATTATGCTTTAGGCGCCCAGGGGGACGAGCAGGGACGAGCGAACGGCACCCTCCGTGCATGCGTGATGTTTGTATTGGTGCCCGGCGGGACACCACAGTACAGCGCTTCGTTCGTTTACCACTGACCATGTGCATGTCATGATGTGGTGGGTGCAACACATTGGATGTAGTCACTTTAAAGTCTGATACCTTACCAACAAATTATAGTGTTGAAATCGTATTAATGACGTCTAGGTTTTATTCTTTCAACACCACACATCCCTGTGTTGCATGGATTAAAAGTAACGTCTTGTTTCCACACGTCTTTTCATGCTTCGTATGTTAAATTTTGACAACGTTGTTGTCCTGTCAAAAACGATCGTCAAAACTGGTACTTGCATTGTATTTGATTTTTTCTATGGCAGCAAACATCGTGTAAAAAGAAGGTATGTGGAAATTTCTCGAAGGGGTTTCAAAGCCCAAACTGCCTGTTAAGCGATCTGCAAGTGAAAAACTTGCAAAGGCGCAGAAGTATGAAAAAACAAGTTAACTTTTGGTGTGTTTTTGTTGCGTTTTGGATTTTTTCTTCTCATATGACTTAGGTCTTGTAAAAAATGTTCCGGTCCAGTAAAAATTCTGAGCAACAAGCCCTGCGGTCTAGTGGATTTTTCCCCCAAATTCGAGCCCTGCTATATGATGTAGTACAGAGTATACAAAGTAGTACTAGTCTAGAACTTAAACTTTAAAGTACAACAGAAGTTCAGAGAACAACGTTCCATATAGGGGGTCATAGTCGACTCGCGATGACTACATTTTGAAGTCGGGTAGTGAATTTCACTAGCCACCAAGGCAAGGCTTAATTGTCATTGTCTGCTCCAATATCTCCCTCCATGGTTGCATAAAAACTTAAAAGAGTTGCTTATTATTGCAAATGCAATTGTGGTGTCCAATTGGCTTGCTACGCATTCTATTCTACACCCGCCCAACAGTAACACAGACCATGGAGGACTAGTGCTGTACTGTAATTTTGTAAACAATCGATACATCACTCAGCCCTTTCAATATCGATAGTGTACCGATGCATGAATTATTAACTTGCGTATAAACCATAATGTTTCCTGAGGAGCAACTGACCTTTACAGCTGCATTACTGTCACTGCTGGACCTAAAAATTAATCCCAAAATTTCCTTGTTGATGAATTTAGTGTGTAAGGGGCTTTTCAGCCGTACATGGACGCCCTCTATTGACCAATGGGTCTGTACACACACGTGATCAAACTTGAGTTTTCTAAAAATAGATACATCAGTCTGCGACCGCGCAAGCGCAAATAATGTTGTACGTCACACACATACACAGTCACGGTAAACATGGCCGCCCAGTGTAATCGTTAAGAAACAACATTGTCTCCATTATTTCTCAGGAAGTTTTCTCTTGTTCCCGTTTTGTATGTAACAGATTTATCCCTTAAGTTTACTGTGAGCAACAAGTATGAGTGAGCTTACTCCAGACGAGGTATTATTTTGTGTAATTTTTACTGAAATAAATTAACAACAATTTAATTTACGGATTTCATTTTTTTAGTTCTGGCTCTCTCACTCCTGCTCGGCTCGGCCGGCAGTGCGACCAGCCGTGATGCATGACACATACAGTTTTCCATCCCCAACCCTAACTATTTGTTATGTTTTCCTTTTAAAAGGAAGTTTGCGGTTTCCAACTGAAGCGGGTACGGATAAGATAAACAAGTCATATTCCATACTTTGTGCAGCGATTTTAACCACTATTTTATTTTTAGTATTTAATAAAATAGAATATCCGACTGTTTTTCCTAGCCTAGTGAAGTGTAGTTAGTAGGCCCATTATTGTTTCTGTAAAAAAGAAAAGTTAGATTGATGTATCACTGATGATCAGATGAAATGTTAGTTAGTTATTTTCTTCCTCCATGTTTGAACTGTACAGTACACAAATCATGTAAAATACAAGTTACAACAGGGTTTGCCATTACAGTCAGCAAGGGAATAGGTCCCAATTTCATAGAGCTGCCCAAAGTAGTACAAAAAGTAGCTAAGCACAACTAAATTATTCCTTACCATACCATTACCAGACTAAAGCCTGGTTCATACATTCTGTGAATACGAAGAGAATTTTGATGTCACAGCTATGTTTTCACTGCAAATGTTTTGCAGGAGTTTCCTCCACAGCTCAACTATTCCAAATTATTCATTACAAATTTGTGACGTCAATATTCGTATCGAATTCGCTTTTGCAGGAAGTATGAACCGGGCTTAAGTTTATCAATCATCACATAATGAACTGTCTCTGACTGTATCCTGCTCATTTTTGCTTAGTCAGCAAATTTGTAAGCAGTATTTTCTGCTTAAGGAGGTTAAGCAGCTCTATGAAATCGGGCTCAGTTTCAAGTAATTTCATTGGTCTGTTGTTACAGGAGTAATATTGATTATAGATTATTGATTGACTATAATTTCGCTAGATTAAAGGCACTCAACATGTTTGGTAATTATCAAAGACCAGTATTGTCACTCGGTGTATCCCAACATATGCATAAAATAACAAACCTGTGAAAATTTGGGCTGAATCGGTCATCGAAGTTGCAAGAAAATAAAGAAAGAAAAAACACCCTTGTTGCACAATTTTGTGTGCTTTCAGATGCTAATAAAAGGCTTCATGCATGAAGTCTTTTATTATTTTAGTGAGAAATTACCTCTTTCTCAAAAACTACGTTACTTCAGAGGGAGTGGTTTCTCACAATGTTTTATACTATCAACAGCTCTCCGTTGCTGGTTACCAAGTAACTTTTTATGCTAATATATATTTTGATATATATTCAGTGCCTTTAAACTATATAGGCCCTACGGCTTATTAAAGTATCTAATTTGATTTGTTTACTTTTTTGTGCACCTCGGTGATGCACTTGTGTTGCCTGATGTATATAAGACTATAAACTAAATTGAGTAAGACTAATAGTACTATATATCATATCATAGATTATTGATTGACTATAATTTCGCTAGATTAAACTATATAGGCCCTACGGCTTATTAAAGTATCTAATTTGATTTGTTTACTTTTTTGTGCACCTCGGTGATGCACTTGTGTTGCCTGATGTATATAACTATAAGACTATTAACTAAATTGAGTAAGGTGTACTATATCATGACATTGTTCATTCACTGCGTTAATGCCCTCTGTTTAGTTTTGGTGAAGTGCATGTGTTTGACTTTTTTTTCTTTCCCAGAATTTCAAGATAAGCGTTCTATTATTTGTTCAATACAAAACGCAACTCCAAATCCAAATCATGGATGTCCAAATACAGACAAAATCCATAACAATATTTATAAACTGTTTTGGAATTAAGATTTTGAGTGATACACATAAATTATGCATCTACCACAGTGGTTTAAGTATAGCGATGGGAGTCGAAACTACCCAACCATACCACTTGGCAAATATCCTTATCCTGTGTGGTTTAACTGGCACTTGGTTAGCATACCCTTGTCGAGGGAGAACGCTTCAGTACCATGGCCACACAGTCACACTGTCATTTTTCTATTCTTTTTTTATTTTTGCTCTTAATTTTTACATCTGCTTTTGTACGTTCATAATTCTGAAAATTGCAATTATAACAAATTTTGCTCTGAGATTGATATCAACAACTTTTTGTTATAAAAAGGAAATTGTATATTTCCCCCCACAGATTCGTAGAAGGCGTCTAGCCCGGCTTGATAGCCGCTCAGTAACCGCTTCAAAAAGTCCACCAGCCAGCATTGATCAGGCCAGTGAACCCTCTGGTTCCTCAGTGAAACCAGAAAATGCAGGTAGCAATGAGGTGGTCCAAGAACAGATCCCTGAGGCACCAAAACCACAAGAAGCTGCTAGTGCCTTGGAAAAGCCAAGACTCAGTGGCATGGAAACAGGTATTTTAACTTTGTCTTTTCTATCGATGTTTGCAGTTGTCTCGCTCTATTTTCCAAAGTTTCTTTGAAATAAATGTACAATAAGTTCATTAACTTTTAAAACAAGTATTATTTAATATCTTCAACTAAGTTTGGTTTTATGTAACCTTGATTAGTTTTAAGGTAATTGCTTGTTTTTTCTAACAGTAACTCTTTTAAATTCTCTTATTTTCCCCAAGATAATAATTTGTGTAATTTTCCTTGAAACAACTTTTTATGTTTTTCGTTGAAATTGCAAAACAACCGTTTGATTTTTCAATGAATTTCTGACTTGTCATTGCTTCCTGCTGATGATAGTATAAACTATTTTGATAAAGTTTTTTGAGGTAATATGGTTTGGATAAGTTTTCAGCCAAAAACATTCGAATCTGAGAAACGATTCATGCATGAATAATTGTACAAATGTGGCCGTGGATACATTCTTAATGACCTCTTGCATATGATGCCACAAGCTTAAACAGCGCCCTCACAGAGGTCAATGAAGACCCTTCATTGGCTGAGAGTTGTGCGCTGTACATACAGGCATGCACATTTCCATTGTTTGACCTCTGCAATGGGGGCTAATGGGAGGGGTCTATTGAGAATCAATCATATAAAACCTGATCAAATGCCATGTCATGTAACGATTGTTTTGTTGAATTTCTATTTCAATCGCTAAAGACGAATCACAGAGCAGTCAAAGTCAGGCGGCAGAATCAATGGAGAGCGCCCTCAATGTTCACGACAGTCTTGACTCGGGATTTCCAGCTAGTATGGAGATGGATTCAGAGACGTGTGACCAGGGGTAAGAGTCTGTCAGGGATGTGATTCCTCCGTTTTTAACCGGAAATTCAGGGGTTTTTTGCCCTCTAAAAAAAGAAATCTGTGTTTTTTTTTGCGCCCCCCCCCCCCCTCAAAAAAACAAATATATTTTTATAGAACTTAAAATCAAATTCATAAAAAAATGAAGATAAAATCATAAATAACGCCTCAGATTGCAGAGTAAGGCTTTTAAAACCAAAGATAAATGTTATTAGTGGGCTTCGTGCTTGCAAGCTTTAGCGCTTTGCGCTCAGAGTTCAGGTTTTTTTTTTCAACAGCCTATCACATCCCTGTCTGTGAGACACCTGGTGGCAGCAAACACAAGGTTCTCCCAAGCAAGAGGGGAGGGGGAATTAGAAAGCGTATGATTTGTATACATCCTGTTTGGTTTAACTCCTTCGTTTCCTCGAAAGTAAAACCCAGAATCCCTAATTAATATCAGATCAGAAAATGCAGGATTTCTTGGAAAGGCCAAGATGGGTGAGATATGATATTACCAAAACATGTAACTGTTTGTTACATTTTCCGAGGATTTGAACAACCATTTGAAACCATTCAACTGCATGGGTTGTGCATGGTGGTATGAATGTTTACAGATGTGTAACTGTGTATGTGTGTAATATGCATACACCACATTTTGACAAAAATTGCATTGGGAGGGGATTAAACACAGTAGCATTTTACACAGTTTTAATGTGAGGTTAGAAACGTCTACGATTTTTCGCCATTTTTATAAAATTATGTAATTGGAAAATGAGTTTGACCTTGAAGCCCCTCTGTATTAGGATCTTGTCTTGAGACTTGCACAATTTCCTCATTGAGTAATCAATGCTCAGGGGAAATACAAAATAGTCGGCCGCTTTTTGTTTCTGTTGATGTTGGTTCTGACCACAAACAATAAACAAGGGCCTTATATGGTTTCCAGGGATGTAATCCCAAAGGGTGAAATAAAAGTAAAACAGAAATCAAGCGGTTATGTTTTTGTAAAGTTATCCTATTTCAGAATTCTATTTTTCCATAGAACCAAAATTCCTTTCTCCATAAAAGCAACCAGGAAATAGTCGAGTTCCCCCCCCCCCCCCCCCCCGGGATCAGGATTGGGGAAGTGTCGTTGATGATTATTTAGTTGTGAACGATTGGAAGACCTGATCACTGTGATGGTTGGATTGTCTCACAGCTCTCATCCCAACTCAGAGAGCTTTGCAGTCAACCGTAATGTAGAGTCTTTGTAGTCTGGCAAATACTTCAAAATCTTTGTTAAAACCGAAACGAAGACTGATGATTCTGTGAATGAAGTGAATATCCTTTTGGTTACTGCAGGAAAAAAACGTTCCCTCGCGGATTCCTGTGTGTCTGATTCATAAAGGAAAAAAAAAAACATCACCGATAACGAGTGAAGCGATTTTGTATCGTAAGATTTTGTTCCAGAGAAAAAAAAGACAATCCAACAAAAACTATGATTCGCAAATTCATTTCCCAGTTCTCCTGCATTTTTCCCAAAAGGAGCCAATCCCAGATGGACGTGGACTCAGGAATCGAGAATCCAGAGCTGGAAGAAACAGACAAGAAAGTAAAGAAATTGTCTGCTGAAAAGGTAAGATTCCAAAAATGATGTAAATGAGATAAATCTTCTATTAGTGCTTTTTCAAATAAAAGCAATTTTGTACAGTCTTTTGACATTTTGATTCTGGTCTTGTTAATAGAATTCTGGTGTAGTAGAAATGCTGAGCTACAGGCCCTGGATTTTTCACCCAAATTCTAGCCCTGTTTGCGGGAACATGAGGTTCATACATGAATCGTTTCTCAGATTTCTTAGGGTTGGTGTCCGTTTGGGAATGCTGCGGCCAGAGATGGGATTGGTACCCGATGTCACCTCGATTAACATGGATGGATTCAACATTCTTGTGAAAATACATTGACGGTTTTTTGGTTTTGTCTCAGCAAGTAGACACTGTATCCAGCTGAAACCTTCACATGTGACTTTTATTGTATCTTTCTTTATAATTTGGCGTATTAATCAAAAACCAAGCAAGGACCCTATCTTTAGGTCAATAGATCGATCCATTAAGCCCCGCCTCCTTACGAGTTGACAATCACAGCCGCGAAACCCGATCACCATTAGTGCAAAGATCACCAAACGGCTCAAATGGTGATCAGATTTCGCGGTTGTGATTGGTCAATGATAAATGGGCGTGGCTTAATGGATCGGTGTATTGTAAGCAAGTTTAGGTATTCAAATTTATCTGTAATAAGTTAATCCGGATTCTGTTCAACAGGAACCTTCTCAGAAGACACTGAGTGAGGCAGATCTCTTACAGATGGTGTCTCGCGTCTTCCGCGTGTCTTGGAAGGAGCAGGGTCGTGACGTGGTTTATTTGGCCGGGCTGGCCACTGAATTCGCAGAAGAACCTGAACAAGGTGAATACATTGCGACTTCTTTTCAGATTACACAGTGTTTTTTTAATATCGGATTAAGTATAGTAAATATTAAATATACATGTTTGGATGCCTCGAACCTCAAAGATCCAGTGGTATTTTTTGTGGTGTTTACTTGTTATACAACAATTTAATAACAATTTTTTTTTCTAATTTCTTTTTCTTGAAGTGTTTTCGAATACAGAGGACCTGATTGGTCAGGTGATGATGGAGGTGCTAACGCAGCATGCATGCACCGGTAACCCGTTTGCTAATCTTTCAGCTAGCTCATCGACAGTGTCTGCACCAGCCACAGGCAGCCACTCTCCACAAAGGTACCCATGATGTATTTAAACTCAAGTTTTTTTTTGTTTTTTTTACTTTCTTCTATGTGGGTGCAGTTCAACTGATCTCATCACATGATATATCTTGGTTTCGCCATTTTGGTACCAGATTTTCCTGTGAGTTACTGTACCATACGCTTTTGGGGCAATGCACTTTTGGGGCAGTGCGCCCCCATCTAGATGTGCACCCAGACCTTGTGCTTAAGCTTTTTGTAAAGTAGCCCACCGGGCTAGTAAACTGTGACTTTTACTTTCCCCCAGGAAGTTTAAGTAGCCCATTTCAAGTACGCATTATCATTAATGTATCTTTCTGATCAATGGCAGCGATCACAACCAGGTAATTGGTCAAATGAAGTTGCACTCAAAGATGATTTAACACTTTCCTTTTGGGTTTTTTCCAATTGATATTATTATTCATTACTGGTATTTGATACAGGGAAAGTTACCAAGATGTTGGCATTATGATAATGGTCTATAGTTTTCTCCCAGCCTCAGTATGGATCCATTGAGCTACTGTATTGAACTCTACTACCAATAGTAAGTTAAAATGTCTGTGTTTTGGTCTACAGCTCATCACAGCAGCCGTCTCCACTGCCCAGTAGTGCTGGGGACCAGTGTGGCAGGGAACCAGAGAATCCTGAATCAGAGATGTTGTCGTATCTACTCCAGTGTTACCGGCGCGTCACGGCCGAAGAGCGTGCTTCACCCAAGGTAAGCATACACCGATCAATGCTCCAACTTGCCAAATAAAATAAAAACCTGAACACTAATGGACTTCCAAAAAATCCCTGACAGAATCCAAACAAATGTTCACTACAGTTGTCAAATTGAATAACATGTTCCCCGGTTGGTTCTGGGGCCTTTTCAATGAAAGTTAGAGGATGGAAATGTATTTTTGTTTTTTTTAAACACAGTCACAGTGATAAAGCAAACATTGAAACTGAAGTATGGAAAAAATGCACCGGCCTCTGAAAAACAAACAATGATGTGCTCTTTTTAAAAATGGTCATTGCACTTTCTGTTCTCGGAATTGAATGACATGAATAACATCAGATTTTCATGGAGCTTTCGACATGACAGGGCAAAAAAATTTTGGATCTCCTAAAACATCAGGCTCAACTCTTTGTCACTTTTTGTTTGTTCAACCCAAAATGAATCAAAATTGACCCAGTCAGTTGCACGTGTGGTTTATCACTTGGTATTTGAAATTAAAATTTGCATCCCCTAAAGGTGATCCCTCTGCTGGAGCTTCCCAGGTTGTATTGCAAACCTCGGTGTGATCCCTGGCTTTATGGCAGTTCATGGTTGAATGGCTTCCGACTGGCACCCCCGAACAAAGTTATTGACAAAATAGGGAGACTGCCAACATAGGGCTATATAGCTCAGTTGGTAGAGAGCCATAGTGGCAGGGATTCTGTCCCCACGGATATTGTGTCCTCCCTTACAGCGATTTGTGTAAAAGTTTTGTCTGATAGCCCTCTTTTGAATCAACTTCCTTCAGCCCATGTTCATTTACCGTATGGGGGACACGCACGCCAGGTAACAAAATCCCATATGCCACCAGCATGTTAATCCGGAGGTCGCAAGTTGAAACCCCACTCTAGTCAACTTTTCATCTCAATCCAAAATTTAATAAGCCGACGTGTTACACATTGGATTTTTGGCCATCATTTTGAACGAGGCATTTCACTTTTCAACTGACTCAATGATTTCCTTGTATTTTTCTGGATTGTCATACCGGTGATTTCCGAGTAAGAATCACAAAGCAGGGGAGCCCAGAAATGATTTCCGGCACTTTCCCACATTTCTACATTCCATTGGATCCCACCAATCATAGCAACAACCAAACAATGACACTGTCACTTTCCTCACCTTCCATCTCTATAAACCTGGTCCGAATCCCGCCCTGGCACTGTGTGGATTTGGTTTTCATTACCTACCTAATTGTGTTGGTTTCCCCCTGGAATAATTCTCTGGGGTTTCCCTCCCACATCTAAAGCTGAAACTACCTTCCTTGTCTTCTCTCCATTGGGGTTTGGGATTGGGTTTTTAGTCCCTACCTGATGGCGTAGGTTTTTCTCTGGAATAATTATCTGGGATTTTCCTCCCTCATCTTAAACTGAAACTTCCTTCCTTGTCTCCTCTCCATGGGGTTCTTGGCTAGTATAGTGATTAAGTTTGCTTCTCTGAGAATCCTTGGCTTCACAACCAGAATTAATAAATAAAACAGTCAAAATGATGGCAGCGTGTGTACATTATGTTTTGGAATTTTAACATGGCAGAATTTTTCAGACTCTTGGGTATTTGGTAAAGTTAAAGAAAATATCAGCCTTACAGTCAGTCACAATATACCACTACCAACATCTCGGACATGTTCCTTGTATCCAATAACAGTAATGAAAGCTAATATTCATTGTACAAAAAAAGGTACCAGGCTATTTCACCTTCCAGCTTCGGTTTGGCTACATTGATTTCATTGGGAGAAAGTCAAGATGGCCGCACCATGATAACAGTCTATTCAAGAAAATAGGTGTGTGCTGCAAGAACACAGTCCGTCACAGTTAAATAACTTTTCTTTGTGTTATTTTTTGTCTGTGTTTTTACAGCGTTACAGTCAGATGCAGTTCAAGAGGCTTGTTTCTGCTGCCAGATCACAGTGTGTTTACCATGCAGCGTTAGTTCTACAGGGAGCATTCACACAGCCAGGGTAAGAATGCAGAATATATGGTGACCTGTCAAGAAGCATGATTAGTTTGTAGAACTTGAAAAATAATAGCAATAATTGTAGTAATAATATCAATAGTGTCAATTACTTGAAGCAAGCAATCTGGTACTTGCTGTTTTCCAATTGTTACGCAAGGAAGTTCACTTCACTTTTGCGATTCGCGTGAAGTGTGAAGAGAACCAAATAAAGTTAAGTGTCTTGCTGAAGAACACAATTGTGACAGGGATTTGTTTTTCGTTGTTTGTTCCAGGACTGCTCCGTCCATGCTTTTGCCACATCTCCTCGCCCACTCTCTTCCCTCGGGCTTCCTTCGAGACCTGGTTGCGGCCACCCATGAAGATGCATCCAGTTTTGGATTGGTGAGTCCCCCACCCTCCGCCCCATGGAGTAGGAGGCTCCCAGGCTCATTTTGTTTTTAATTGGTTGGATATAACCACTGGGTTACTGGGGAGAGAAAAAGTAGTATTATCGATTTCCAGTGTGGTTGAAACTATCTCTTACATACTGTGTAGATGCATCCACCACGTGTTATTGAGTGGTCAAACAGTAGGAGGGTTGACTATGTACTGTGTAGATGCATTTACTGCATAATGTCATCTTGTAGGCTTGTATAGTTTATCTGTCATTCAAAAACCACAGTGGAAGATATTGAGTACAGCACGAGGGTTGACTGTGTACTTTGTAGATCGTTGGCCATTGCAGACTGGCAAAGTGCCTCTATCATTCCAAACCACAGTGGATGATATTGAGTAATCTTACAGTAGGAGGGTTGACTGTGTACTGAGTAGATGCATTCACCACATGATATCATATTGCAGGCTGGCATAGTTCATCAATCAGTCAAAACCACAGTGGATGATATTGAATGGATATTGGAGAGTACAGCCCTTTGAATTCTGTGGCAGAGGTGCTGTATGAATGACAATTATTATTATATTTATCAAGATGTTTGTTTGTTTACTGTTGTTTGTTTACAGATATTTACCCCAGTGATGGTGGGTCTTGTGCAGGAGATACAGAGATGCTCCCTGGACAATGACAAATACAAAGCATCGTTAACTGTGAGTGGTTTAGTTTAACAAACAAAAATGGGTTTCAAACTGGGAGAATTTTGAGACACTGGGTACAAATTTGCAAGTCATGACCAGGGCACAATTTCTCAAAGCTGTTAAGCAGAAAATTCTGCTTAGCAAATATGCAAAAAATGACAGGGGTACCAGTCACAGCATTGTTAACTTTATGGTACTCTGGCTGGTAACCTATTTTTGCTAAGCAAAAGTCTTTAGTACTTAGCATGTTTTTGTGCTTACAGGCTTTATGAAATTGGGCCATGCTGGAGTTCCATCTGTCCTTTTTTTTTTTCCTTTCCTGAAATGAAGCGCTGCATGGAGAGTGAATGATGTGCCCCCACCCCACACCTTATTGGCAACTACAGGCAGCCTTTGTTCCAGTCATCCAATGTGACATGAAAATACAAAAGTCACTATAAGTTGGCCTGTTAACACGCCGTCCTGTGTTTTAACCGGTTAAGTAGCAAGTATAACAACCTGTTTTCCTTTTTACCCACAGGCAATGAACGAGCTGTGCAAAATCAAATTAGGAAACTCCAAACCTATATGCAAGCTTGTAAGTATACACCATTCAGAAAAAATATATAAGCAAATAATGTAAAATTAATTATAATATAAATAATAATACACAGTTTTTACATAGCTCTTTAGCTTATTCAGCCAGCGTCTCAAAGCACTCGGTATTTTTACAACAGGTATGAATAGTGGTTTGGGTTTTCAGTCCCTACCTGACTGCGTGATTTTCTGGGGCTTTCTTCCAACATCTGAAACTGAAACTCCCTTCCTTGTCCTCTCTCCATTGTGTTCTTGGCTAGGGTAGTGACTAAGCTCGCTTTTCTGAGAGTCCTTGGCTTCACAACCAGAATAAATGAAATGAAAAAGCTATGTGTGAATTATGAGACCCTTTTATAAAGCCCCTTGTAAGAGTTTGCAAGGTAACGCAGCTCATTCCGTTGCCAACCCCGTCAGAAACACTGGGGCAAACCTTTCTCTCCTAATTAAAAGGACAAAGCAAAGTGTCTTTCTCAAAGACGCCATGATCGGGAAGCGAATCCACATTCTGACAACACCATAACTTGAGTCTGGTGTTCTCGACAACTCCACCCTGACACTCCTTGGTAATACTCCTGTTTTATTTTCAGATTACGTCCTTACCTGAGTGGTTACCAGACCCCATCACCGGCGCTGCCGGCAGAGAAGTTGAAAAACTCTCTCTTTTAGGAGCCTTCCTGTCACTGTCCGTCTTTGCTGAAGATAATGTAAGTTAAGAGACCAACTAAGAACTCGCTCTGCGGCAGTCAAGTTAATGACGAGAAGTCCCCTTGATCCACAAAGCGAAAGTAGTAGTCCCGGCCAATTTCCTACCTTCCGCCCAGGTAGTAGTTAATAAGCAGGACAGTTCTTTTCAGAACTGAGAAGTCTCCCGAAATCCGAATGATCTACTGCGCGGCAGTAGAATAAATAGCAAGACAAGTTCTCAAAGAACAAAATCTACCTAGCAAGTAGATACACATGGTGTTACCGCAAACCAAATATACATTGATACCTCACCATGCAATGCCTCAAATCCCATATAATGCAAGTTGATGACACTAATTAAGTTTTGTAGAGCAACAATTTACTCCAGCATGCTGCATGTCGCTGGATTTCATTACCTGTTTCATGTTTCCCTACATCGCATAATATTTTTTTAAAGAATTAACAATGTAAAATTCATATCTAGGTTTCAATCTTATCGTTAGCAGGACCTTTTGATCTTTTTTGAAATGCTTTAATTTTTTAGACAAAAGTTGTTGAGAAGTATTTCTCTGGGCCGATGTTGACACAGGATGACATCCGGTTGCTAAATGAAAGTTTACAACACCATCTACACTATGTCAGGGTAAGTGGACAGTTACATATACGGGTATGTCTCGCATTGATTCCAGATTGTACAAAAACATGCCAAGTCAAATTCATAGTTTGTAACAGATACTTGGTGTTTTGTGATATCAGTCACTCAAATTCTGTAGTTTTTTTCAATCTGACTTACAAAATCTAACATTGAAACTGAGCACCCCAATTATGGGAATTGACCCCTTGCAGAAACATCACACAGGGCTGCTGTCAGCCACCGGCGCCATTTTGGGAGTCAACTTGCACGTAAAACGTATGGTAAACGTGTAAGCGCCACGTCACCAAATATATGCGCTACACTCCGACTTCCATAACAGCACAATCAACATTATTTTAATTATGACGTCAGGTGAATTATGAAATTGGGCTATGTTGGATTGTGATGGGTTTATTGAGTGAGGCTAGGAGATAATCCATCTCTGATTTAAAATTGATGTGTCTAACCTCTCTGACTCAGCCGATTTTTATTTGTTTTCATCTTTAGAAAGAGCTACATGATATCGTGCACAGCATCCTTGTCAATGCTGACAGCCGAGAGGCCATGGTGACGTACTTTGCAACTGTCATCAAACGGAATCAGAAAAGAGCACAGATGCAGGTAAGGGGGCGTCTTAAAATGTTGGGTACGTTCTTGGCGCGGAAGAACATTCCTGTGGGCGCATACCCGCAATCTATTGGCCTGCCAGATTGTTTCGCTGCACCACATCATTGTGCCTTCGTAACGGGAGCAGTGCTATCCTGCATGGGTGAATGCGTGCATCTGTATTTTTAATGGGCCATGTGCACACACTGGAATACTTATTCGTTCCAATTAGAACGTTCCTACCGTTCTGATAGGGAATTTTTTTTTTTTTACTTATGATCAAAGTCATCATAAAATGAAGATAAAACCATTTATAACGCCCCAGATTGCAGAATAGGGCTTTTAAAACCAAAGGCAAATGTTATTGGTGGGCTTTGGGCTCACAAGTTTTCGAGCTCCTAGCTTTGCGCTCAGAGTTCAGGTTTTTTTTCAACAGCCTATCACATCCCTGTAAATATAAACACCCACCCTCACCACCCCACCCTCACCACCCTTTGTGTAGAGAGGGTTCCTGTCACATACACCCATGCATATTAATTGTTGTTGTTTGTTTACTATTGTTTATTATTTGTTTATTTGTTTTTCGATCAGGTGGATGAAAGTCTTGTTGCCGGCGATGGATCTATGCTCAACCTCTTGGTCATTCTACAAAAACTCAGCACCAAAATTACACTAGATATGGTAAGCTTAACCGGGCACACTATATTCACCATGGCCCTGGTTTGGGGACCCCATCCTAAATTAGTTTTTGAGCTTTTGTTGTTGGTTAATTGTTTTTGTGTGTTCGGTTTAGCCGTGAATTTGTTGCTGTTCTGACAAAACCGTAACCGAGTTGTTGGGTTGATTAGGCTTGGTTTAACCCTCTTGCTGTCTGACCATTCAATACCATTCACTGTGGTTTTGAATGATAGATAAGCTTGCAATATGATACCATGAGGGAATGCATGTACACAGTACACAGTTAGTTCTGTGCACAGTTGTGCCACCATACACAACTTTGGCAGTTGAATGGTTTCAAATGGTTGGTCAACTCACTTGAAAATGGTGCGAACAGTAGGAGGGTTAAGATAGATTTCTTACACACTAATGAAAATTGAAATAGGATTCTTTTTAAAATGAAAGCTCAAAAAAAAAAATCTGGACCACTGGCCAGAGTCCAGTAGCTTTAGCATTGGGCCACTAACCATACAACTAAACAATTCCTGCAGTCTAGTGTTTTCCAAGCACTTAATTAATTTTTTTGCCATTTCAAACTCCCTCCTTAACCCTTTAAACTCGACCCCTTTTTTGGAAATTTTGCATGTGCTCAGGTTTTTTATTAAAATGACTGGTTTACTTCTCAGAAACCCTCAGAAACCTGTTAACATTATACATATTTATAAAGCTTACATATAGGGCTACACTTTTAGCAAGTTGTTGACCCCCCAGCAGGTTTTGAAAAAAAATTATGGCCATTTAAAAATTCATATTTTTATTTTGAAAACTCATATTTTTTCATATTTATGTAAATTTTGTAATTTCCAAATGTCTGAAATTGTTTTGGTGCCATTTTTTGAAATCTTCATCATCTGATCTCCCTATACAGATAAAGGAATATATTTTTTTCAAATCATTTTATGTGTTACAAATCATTTGCTAAAACAAAATTTACCAGCCGGCAGGAGTCTATGGTTGGATCAATGCCTTCGTTCAACATTTCTTCTTCGCCACTATCAAGATCGCCGTTCTCGTCGCTCTCATCAACAAAACCCAACAAATCAAAAAGTTCTTCCTCTATAAATTGTCTTCTGGAAGGTTGGATAACATTTGACTGCTTTTCAGGCTTCTTTTTAGTCATTTTGAAGCTGAAATATAGCGTTTTGTTCGAGATAGAGAGAACGGAATTTGCACAAAGTCGACATACACAACACGGGTGACGTGCGCATGGCCAGTTTTTTTGGCAAAGCAATAGTCTGGTTTCTTTTCGCTTCGTAACTTTATTTATAAAGGTCGCACACAGGGTACCATACCATCATTGGAAAGCTTATGTTTTCAGCTTTCTAATGATGCATGACTCGGCCAATAGAGGGGGCAGTTGGTGTTCGATGAGAAGTGATTTATTTTTCGGCCGCCGCTGGCCGATTTTACGAAGGGTCGAGTTGAAAGGGTTAAAAAAAGAAGCATATTGAAACAAGAAAGAACTTTTTTGAGGTCTCGTAACTATTTTTAGGTCCAGAAAAAGTTCAGAGGTTCAAAACCTCTGGTTTGACGGAGATTTCCTTTGAAAATTAAAGCCCTGAGGATTTCAAATTTGGTCTTTATTCCCGACTTGCATTCCAAAGTTCAAAATCTCATGATGTCTTGTTCCCTTTTTACTTCATCAGATTGATGTGATGTACCCACATCATCCCAAATCTCTTATTGACATCACCAATGACACCAGACTAAAAGCAACATCACAAGAGGCTACTGAATGGGTAGAGCAAACCAGTAAGTGCAACTTCTTTATAAACAACAGTTTGAGCCATATTTCAGTTAATTATCGAGTGTTTAACACAGATCTCATTTAGCTCGTTTCAGCTGTTCATCACATAAACTCCAAATTGAAGTTAGTAGATGTAATGGCATCGCACCTCATCTAAGAATATGCCCACACTGTGAACAGGATGTTGAAAATAAAATATAATGAAATTTGTAAATTATACAATGTCTTCACAAGTATGACCAGTGATGAAAAGTTTGTGTTCCTTTATGTCCTCTCAAGAAAAAAGAATTGTCACTTGCGTTGCAAAATATATTTTCATGTTCAATGAGCTGAAAGAGAGGCAAAATGATTGAAGTATATATGTGTATTATTTATTAATGTTTTCACATTACAACCACGTAAACAAGTCCGTTTATTATTCAAGGTTATTTATATCATTGTTGTTACCCTCTTCCTGAATGGAATAAAACAGTCAATATATATAAAAGAGGAGGTAAAAATGCAAAAATAAATGTCCAGGTATTTTCATCAAGAACGTCAAATCCATCCACGCTCAGCGAGGTGACAGCGGGTACCAACCGCATCTCTGATCCACAGCATTTGCAAACGGACACCACAAAAATTTGAATTTTTAGTCAACCCTCAGAAATATAAACGATTCAGGCATGAATCGCTTCTCAGATTCAAATGTTTTGCGGTGAACAATTTTCCAAACCATATTACTTCGAAGGGAATCCTTTTTCATAATAGTTTATACTATCAACAGCTTCAGTGCTTCTCACCAAGTAAGTTTCTTTGGTCATTAAAGAGTTCTGAATGATCTCTCCAGAACTCTTGGTGGTGCATTGTGCAAAATAAAAATAAAAACATGTTTAGTGCCTGCCTTTTTGAAAAAAGGAAGGAGGAGGGACTTTTTTTTTTCAAAAATGGCCGCCTGACTTATTTTTCAAGATAATCGGCCGGACTATTTTTCAAAATGGTTTTTCAGTGTGCTAGAGTCTAAAAATACAATCTAATTTTTTTTAATTTTTTTTTTTTTTTCGGAAATCGTTAAAATGAAAAAGAAAAAAGGAGGCGGCCTCTAAAAAGTAAGCGGGCAAGGACGCTGAACATTATTTTTTATTTTTTTGCCTTGTATTTTCAATTGTTAATGATCTCATCTCCAGAAAAACCGTCAACATCTTGGGCGGATCCCAAATTCCCGACCCAATGCTACTTCTTGACGCTGCACTGCCAGCACCTGGCCCTGATGCCGGCATGTCGTCACTTTACCCGTCGTATCCGCGGGATGAGAGAGCTGGCCCGCATGGTGGAGGAGATGCAGGGACAGGAGGAACAGTGGAAGGGCACACCCAGCGAAAGACGTAATCGACAGCTCCTTGAGAAATGGAAGTCGCAGATAAAAGTAAGGGGCTGTGAGGTGTTTTTGAAGAAAATCATAGTTTTAGAGACATTAACAAATTGAGAAAATTATCAAATGGGATTTTTTTTACTTTTATCTGAATTCAAACTTCTGTTATGCCTGCCTGGTGAAAAAAAGTAGCTGTTGTTTTCTTCTGATATAAAGAAATCCCGCTCTTTGATCTACTTCCCTAGCTCTGAGGATACTGCTCCCAGAAGCTCATTGGAATCTATAACTCAGGGATGTGATTTCTTTGTTTTTAACCGGAAATCAAATTTATTTTTTCCCCCCAAAAAAGGAATCCATTTTTTTGTTTGCCAAAACCATGTATAATGCCCCAGATTGCAGAGTATGGCTTTTAAAACCAAAGATAAATGTGCTCGCAAGTTTTCGTGCTCGCAAGCTTTTGCAATCAGAATTCAGTTTTTTTTGTCAACAGCCTATCACATCCCTGATAACTCCAGGGTTTACCAAAAGGTGGAAATGCCACCATTTCAACATACCTCCTAAAATTTGGATCCGAGTTACAGACTTTTTTTGTCAGCAGTGATTCTCACCCCTGGTTTTCAGAGCCTTTATTATTGTATCTCAACTAGCATTTATGAGAAAATAGTTCTAGTTAGTTCTAGAAAATATTCAAAAAGTCGGGGAAGCTTGAATCCACTTACAAGAATGCACCATCTTAATGTTCATGTAACTGTTTATATATTAATTCATTTATCTCAATGGCTAAAACGACTCTGCTAGGGTTGAAACGTCGGGCCATTAACTATTTTATACCAAAGGTGCATTTGGTTGGTAAGCAGTTTGCAACAGCCTTTACAAACAAAAAATATTTACACTATGAGTTTTTGTGTTTTGAGTTTGGGGGAATGTGTTGTTCACAAGGTTCTTGTGTTACTTTGACCGACCCCAAATTGCACGGTGATCCATTCTTAATTTGTATTCTGGTCACATCAGAAACTTGACAAAGCCAAGATGTGCGGTGATGCGGGCCTCCTTGACGAGACACTCCTCAGGAATTGCTTCCAATTCTACGGCTCGGTCATGTCCCTTCTTCTGATGATGCTGAAGCCAAAGGACCAAGAGTAAGTCTCCCTCATCCCAACATCTGATTTTTCAGGGATGTGATTTTTTATTTTTATTTTTTTAAACTTAAGATCAAATTCATTAAAAAAATGAAGGTAAAACAATATATAACGCCCCAGATGGCAGAGTAGAGCTTTTAAAACCAAAGATGAATGTTATTAGTGGGCTTCGAGCTCGCAAGTTTTTGAGCTCACAAGCTTTCGCGCTTTGCGCTCAGAGTTTAGGTTTTTCTTTTAACAGCCTATCACATCCCTGATTTTTGAATAAACCCCTTACATTGGCCACCACCGTTGATGAAACCTGCACACATGAAATGCTATCATTGGCTGAGCGTCGTGCGCAGCGCGTGCGCAACGCATGCGCGCATGCACTTTACAATGTTTGTCATCAAAGATGGCGGTCGATGTCATCATATACAGTCCATCTATTTGATGAGCACTTGCACCGAGCCAATGTTTTGGACTTGAAACACTATGTGGACTTACAAATGTCCACACAGTGTTTTTTTACAGAGTGTATGCAACACAGAGCTGCAGGTATGTGCGAAGTTCATTTTATTTTCACACACTTTTTATTTTGAATTTGTTGTTCTCCCTGTTCGGTATTTGTTTTCTTAGAAGAATAAGTCTACCTCTGCCAAAGGAAGTGCCCATGGAGTTTGCCACTCTGCCAGAACACTACATCGAAGATATCGCTGAATTCATCTTATTTACTGTACAGTAAGTTTCAAGCCAATCAAAATATCATTCTAAGTTGTAACTCTATTTTTACTGCCTTAAAGGGTGTGTACAACATTGGTAAGAGTAAAAATATAAATGTTCACAGATTCACACATAACTTACATGGTATAAAGATGGTCATGATGGGAAACTCCCTTTGAAATATTTTTGCTTTAAATGCTATAGTTTTTGAGAAATTAGTAAAACAATTAGTCAAAAACTTGATGTTTGAAAACGGTGAAAACACTTGAGGTTTTTCCCCCACTTTTTTCTGGTGATTGCAATGACCGATTGAGCTTAAACTTTCACAGGTTTGTTGTTTCATGTATATGTTGGGAGACACCAAGTGAGGATACTGGTCTTTGACATTTACCCAAAGTATAAACTCCCTTTAAAGACCTTCAATTTATTCAAACTCAATTCTTATTATTTGGCTTCACCCAAACCCTGATGTTTGTAGCGCACTGTGTACTCAGTACTTTCTCTAGTCCTGTGAAAAACATCCACATGTATACTACTCAGGTGGGTGGTTGGTTACTCCTAGTAGATGTCAGCTTTGCATCATGGGTAAAGAATATTATTTGGTTTGAACTATACAATTGTCGCGGTACCCGCTGCTAAAATAAAGAATTCAAACTGCTTTAGCTTTTAAGCAATCTTGGTGGTCTACTGGATGACTATAATGTTCTAACAGCAGGTTATATCTTAGTGCTCATTATTCACTCCCTTACCCTCCCTCTCTCTGTCTCTCCCTCTTAGACACTGCCCACAAGCTCTTGAAGACACTGCCCAACAAGACATGGTTCAATTCATCGTGATCATTATCTGCTCTGCCCAGTGTATCCGCAACCCGTACCTTGTCGCTAAGCTAGTAGAGGTAAGATGGTCTTTATCGTACGCAAAGATCTTCTCTCCTTGTGCAGGAGAGTGTTTGTACTTCTTTTGTCATAGCTGCAGACTCGAGCTCTGGCTCAGGCTCTGCAAGATATTTCTGCTTTGGTTTTTGTTTGATGATATTCACCAAGAGTTTTGTACATCACTCTTGAGTTTGGATTAAATTGTATTTAGCAGTTTCGAAGAACATGATTTGGGGCATTGTACTTGCGAGTCTTCATAGTTTGGTGTGACTCTGTTTTTCAGGTTGTATTTGTCCTGAGTCCAGCCGTGCAGGCGAAGACGGCTAAGATCTATGAAGCTATCCAGCTACATCGACTAGCCTTGAATCATTTGGTTCCCTCTCTCATGACGTTCTATACAGGTAGGTTTGATAAAACTCTTTGGTACGTTCGCAATCCTATTTGGGTTTCCCAATCCGGGGAATTTTCCTCCCTCATCTAAAATCGATTATCGTCTCTTAAACCACTTCATGACTGTATTAAAAATGTAACGGTGCATCCGCGCAGTATTCACTTTTTGGAACCTCCGGAATATTTTGTTTCACAATGAAACCCTGACTAAACAAAGTAAAGACAAGAAATGTTCTCAAAAAAATGCGTTTTTGTTCTCCTTCCGAGAAAATCTGAAACGTCTTCTGTGTGAATCAGCCAAAACTTTGCTGTAAGCCACAGCCGATTATCAAGCAAGGTGTGCTGGAATCTTGTACCTGCCTCCTATATGCCGAATACAATGATAAACAATGGTGGCAGCCTTTCAATCTCAAACGTCTGTAATCTGGAATTATACCATAACCCCCAAAGAAAAAAGGGAGACTTTGAGCATGAATTCCAGTACCCTTGTCCCTCTTTTTGGGGGGAAGCCGAACCTGAAGCTATGGTTTTTAAAAGGGCCATCATCCATAATGATTAAAACACTTAAATTAACTTTGTAAACGTCAAATCTTTCTATCCATTGTACAGATGTTGAGCAGACCGGTGCCAGCAGTGAGTTCTATGACAAATTTAGCATCCGCTACCACATTAGTATTATCTTCAAATCGCTATGGCGACTTCCTATGCATCAAAATGCCATGGTTAGATTCAGCACGTAAGTAACAAATAATAATGGTATCCGCAAATTTTGATGCTAATGGCGCATGAGCATTATTACCCCTGGTCACTGGGCCTTAAACTATCTCAGCTCCCTATGGGAGTATACAGCCTGTGCTGCCAAATATGTACCGCACCAAGCTAAATCAAGCACAAGAACCATCTCTGCCATCACTGGTACCCATTTACCCCTGGATGAAGGGAAGAAATTATAGTAAAGTGTCTTGCTCAAGGACACATGTGTCATGACTGGGAATCGAACTCGTCCCCTGAAAGGGATAGTGCTTAATAGATATATTTACTAAGCAATTAGTGGCTGGGCACCAGTCACAAGCAATAGAAGTCATATGGTCTTTTGGCTGGTAACTTGTTTTTGATTTTTTTTAAACCCAGACATATTTGTACTAAGCAAAGGAACCAAGTGAATAGACCTTTATGAAAATTTTATTTTTTATTTTTTTTTTTCTTCCTCCGTTGACTAGATCCCAGTCCGAGTTTGTACGCTTTATCAACATGCTGATGAATGACACTACATTCCTACTGGATGAAAGTTTAGCTTGCCTCAAGAGAATCCATGAGGTCCAGGAAGCCATGAAGAACAAAGAGGCCTGGAACGCTTTGGAGCAGGTCAGATCTCTACTTTGTCTTATGTTTGATTTCATCACACACCCAAAAGCACAAGCGCCATCAACAGGATGAATTGGAGATAATGAAGAAATGTTCAGTTTTAGATGTGGGAGGAAAACTTGAATATTTCTATCTATACATTACAATTGCTCGTATACTTTTTATATTACTTATTTATGTCTCTTTCTCTTTTAAGAGTTTTTTTTTTAACGTAAATTTAAAACCTGTTGTTTCAGTAACCTGTGGTTTTTTCTTTATTGTTTTGTTTGATCTTCATTTTTATAATTTGTGATATTTTTAAAAAAAATGAAGAGAAGGTGTCAAATTTCATTTTCTGTTTACCGTGTATTTCTGCGTTTTTAGCCCATAGAATCACACGCTTTATAAGGCGCTGTAAAGATGGTTATTAAAAAATAATTGTCAATGTTATGAGAATTGTAGAATTGTAGAGTTGTAGAATTGTAGAGTTGTAGAATCGTAGAATCGTAGAATCGTAGAGTTGTAGAGTTGTAGAATTGTAGAATTGCAAAGTGGTAAAGTTGTACAATTTTAGAATTGTAGATTTGTAGAATTGTACAATTGTAGGCTCGTAGGCTTGTAGATTGTAGAATTGTAGAGTTGTAAATTTGCAGAATTGCAGATTGGCAGAATTGTAGAATTTGATTGCAGAATTGCAAGCATTTAAATGATTCAAGAGTCCTCCGATTAGGGATTCTGAAGAATTCAGGTAGATGTGTATTTAATATTTCATTTTTGCCTTTGTTTTCCCCAGGAGGAAAGACAAGGGAAGACTCGCCAGCTCTCCACGGATGAACGGCAGTGCCGCTCCTATCTGACACTAGCCAATGAAACTCTAGAGATGTTCAATTACCTCACTAATGTCATCAAGAAACCATTCCTAAGACCGGTAAGACCGAGGCTCGATTCCATAAACCGATAAGGTTGATCCTTGAAAAAAAAAGGAGGAAATTATTATTATTTTTTTCGTTTTTTTTTTTTAGGGCAAGCAAATTGGAAATCAGATTAAAGTAGGATGAAAATCATGCCTGTCTTAAAATGTGTAATAATTCTTAATTGCTAAGCAAAGTGTGATGTCACAATATGAATCACTATGGTGATATTGACAACTCATCTTGAGATGAATCTTAGCGTCTTGTGAAATCGAGCCCTGAAGTTTCAAAGATGAATTTCCCAAGCATGTACGCTAAAGTCTTTCATACTAATTGTATCTCGTTTGTGGAAAATTTACAACCTAGCTGCCATCAAATTTTCTGAACGATTATTTCACTTATTTTGTATTCCTCTCATTCACAGGAACTTTGCGATCGTCTCGCTGCCATGCTGAACTTTAACCTTCAGCAGCTGTGTGGACCAAAGTGCAATGACCTCATTGTAGAGAACAAAGACAAATACGGCTTCCAACCCCGCAAGATGCTGGACCGACTGACCACGATCTACTTGAATCTGGACAGTGAGGAGCTGGCTGTTGCCCTTGCCAATGACGAGGTCAGCACTTTACAAAAACAAAACTGGATATGACTGGTGCAAACCGGTTGAGACCAGTTTTCAACCAGATTTCAGAAAGATGCATAACTCATACATTCACTCTGTAGGAACTTGCCATCAACCAGAATACACCGATCCATTAAGACCCGCCCATTTCTCATTGACCAATCACAGCCGCGAAATCTGATCACCATTTGAGCCGTTTGGTGATCTTTGCTCTAATGGTGATCAGGTTTCGTGGCTGTGATTGGTCAACTCGTAAGGAGGCAGGGCTTAATGGATCGGTCTATTACTTGTGATGACCAGTATTTTTTGGCTGGTATACAGCAAGCTATTTTTTCAAAGGAGTTATTTGTGCCGGATGGAAATTTGTCAAAAATCAACAACCGAAATGTATATAAACTCTGCCAAGACGTGAACCACTGTGTGGCAACTTTTTTGATTGTTGTGAAAGTAAAACACAGAGCTACTAACTCTCCCTGATTCTGTAGAAAGTTCCCTAAAAATAAACGTATATATTTTCATGTTCTGATAAACAAATTTGAAAATCCATCTGATTATGGAAACTTTGTCCCTGTTATGTTGAATATGATTCTAAATATCTCCCTGATTGTTATACAAAATCTCCCTGATTGCAAGCTGCAGATGTTGGCAGCTTGGAACCATCATATTCCTTCTACATTTCAAGTATTTTGGTGGTTTCTTTTTCCTCTGACAGCGCTCATTCCGAGCTGAGCTGGTCAAAGATGCGATTCACTTCCTGTACAAATTCAAGACGCATTCAGAGATCCAGCAATTCTCCAAGTTGATGGACAGAGCCAGCGAGATCAGAACCCGAAACCAACAGCAGGAGATGGACTTTGATGACGCACCGGACGAGTTCAAAGGTCAGTGGTCAGGCTGGCGTCTCCGTAGTTCATTGCCCTTGATCGCACACAGTGGCTGCACTCGCAGGTTTTTTGCTCTTTCAGCTTCAAAGTTGACACAATATCAACGCGTCATTGCAAATAACTGCTATCCAGTTTTTGCAATAACATAATTCCTTGCAACAGAAAGTCTCTATGCAAAAACATTTTATCTCAGCGCCTAAGGTTTTGTGTGTACATCTGTGATATTTTATGTGAGAAATTACAAGAATGTCCTTGTTTTTAAGGTTAAGGTATGCCTGAGCAGGAGACGGGGAGGAAACGTTTATTGTCAAGCAGTTTGGCCGGGATTGTAGCTACTAGGATTTGTGCGCTAAGTAAAGAACTGCCTGTTACTATTGACTCATTTCATTTCATTTATTAACTCTGGTTTTGAAGCCAAGGACTCTCAGAAAAGCCAACTTGATCACTATACTAGCCAAGAACCCTAGTGGAGAGAAGACAAGGAAGGAAGTTTCAGTTTTAGATGTGGGAGGAAAACCCCAGAGAATTATTCCAGGGAAAATCCCTTGAATCAGGCAGGGACTGAAAACCCAATCCACATAGTGCCCTTGGTGGGATTCGAACCGGGGGTCCCAGATGTGGAAGGCGAGGCTAGATACCACTACGCGAAACTGACAACCTAATTCTGAGTTGACCTGCATGTAATTCCTTGTTTATACAGATCCCTTGATGAACACTCTGATGTACGATCCGGTTATTCTCCCCTCCGGTCACATCATGGAGAGAAAGATCATCGAGCGCCATCTCCTGAACTCCCAGACAGATCCGTTCAACCGTCAAGAACTCACTAGCGAAATGCTGGAACCAGGTGGGTGGTCAACATTCATGGTGTACTGTTGGTAGTTACTCCACAAGCTAGTGACCATAAAACCAGGGATGTGATTTCTCATTTTTCAACCGGAAATCCGTTGGGTTTTTTTTGCCCCCCACCCAAACAAAAATAAAATAAAATAAAACTAATAAAATAAATAAGTGGGCTTTGCGCTCAGAGTTCAGTTTTAGTTTTTGCTGAAACACAGGGTGTACTTTTTGTAGTTACTCCACAAGCTAATGATCATAAAAACTTACTTGGTAAAGAACACTGGCGAGCTGTTGATAGTATAAAACATTGTTAGAAACGACTCCCTCTGAAGTAACGTAGTTTTTGAGAAAGAGGTAATTTCTCACTAAAATATTAAAAGACTTCAGCGAAGCCTTTTATTATTGGCATCTGAAAGCACACAATTTAACTTGACTTTGCCGATAGTTTTTGACTCACTTTAGTTCTTCCAGACTTTCAAGGAATTTCCCTCAAAACCCAACTCCATTTGCAAATCTGTAACATTAAGAACAATTAAAAAAGAAAAACATTGAACAAGTTATATGTAAACCACTTATTTAATAACGTACTTTCATTCTTTTTTGTCCTAGGAATAATTAAGCCTATGTTACAAATATCACAAACCACTTATCACTTATCTTTAAAGGCACTGGACACTATTGGTAATTACTCAAAATAATTGTTAGCATAAAAACTTACTTGGTAATGAGCAACAGAGAGCTGTTGATAGTATAAAACATTGTGAGAAACGACTCCCTCTGAAGTAACGTAGTTTTAAAGAGAAAGAGGTCACCCCAAAATTTGAATTTGAGAAAGAATTAAGGCATGAAATCTTTCATATGTATCTAAAAGCACACAATTCTATGCAACTTTAATGACCAATTGAGCCCAAAGTTTCATGTTTTATGCATAATGTTGGGATACACCAAGTGAGAATGCTGGTCGTTGACAATTGCCAAAAGTCTACCCTGCCTTAAACACCAGCCTGGCGTTTTTGCACTAAGGCAACGATATAAATACCCTGTATTCTTACCAATCGTGTATTATCTTTAACGTCGGTTGACCTGTTGTTTAATAAATAATTTTTTGTCTGCTTTCTTTCCAGCCACTGATCTCAAGCGGAAAATCTCCGAGTGGATGCAATCCAAGACGACTACATTGTGACGAGGTCGCGCAGTGCCACCTCTCCCATCCCCCTTTTAGCAAAGATATTCTTCTCAGATGGTTAACGACAGGGTGTTAAATAAACACCAACTTGCAGCAACAACAAAAACTGTAAAAAGACAGGCGATGAAACAAAATCGGAAAATGCAAATGTGGTTTTTGTTCTCAATTTTTTTTTTTACCTATTTATTTGTTGTGTGTATTTTGGTTGATTTCGGATAAGGAGGAGGATCAGCGAGATTCAGTGTCAATTTTTCCGTCAATTGAAAGTGTTGACCTATAAAGGAAAGAAGTGGCAGGCACTTCAATAATATTTATCTTTATTCATAATGTTTACCTCTCTCCACTTTTCAACGGCAAAAGTACCGTCCTCTTTCTAGCATGATATTCAAGGTACCCTGCTTAATGCCAATCTGGGGTGAAGTCACACTCACAAGTGTGTAAACACCTGTTATCGGGGACCTCCTATTGTCCCTCTTTTGTTTATACATACAATTTTTGGCAACAGCTCCCATTGGTTTTGTACACACTCTCTAACTTGGGGACCCTATTGTACTCTCTTCTTATAGGTCCCCGGTTTGAATGTGTAAACCTACCCACCAATCACTTTGTTGTGTTCCCGTCTCTCACTATTTTCAGGTGTCATTTGTCTCCAGTTTAAAGGCACTGAACACGTTTGGTAATTGTCAAAGACCAGTATTCTCAGTTGGTGTATCCCAACATATGCATAAAATAACAAGCCTGTGAAAATTTGGACTCAATTGGTCATTGAAGTTGCAAGAAAATGATGAAAGAAAAAACACCCTTGTTGTACAAATTAGTGTGCTTTCAGATAGGAATAAAAGGCTTCTGGCCAGAAGTCTTTTATTATTTTAGTGAGAAATTACCTCTTTCTCAAAAACTACGTTACTTCAGAGTGAATCGTTTCTCACAATGTTTTATACTATCAACAGCTCTCCGTTGCTCGTTACCAAGTAAGTTTTTATGCTAATATATATTTTGAGTAATTACCAAACGTGTACAGTGCCTTTAAAGACAATGAGACATTTCAGACTTCCGTCTGAATTCAGACTTTTTTTACTGTCTGCCTGCTGAAAAAAATAGCTGTTATTTTTTTCAGAAGTACAGAAATCCTGGGAGAGTACCTAGTAATATTCAACAATTTGGTAAAAGATTACCATATTTGGAAAGAGAATGCTAGTGGTCTCCAATGTTACGGGTCGGAAATAAGTCCCAATGCTTTGGAGTTTGAGAAATGTGTTTTAATTCTTACAAGGCCAGATTATTTTCTAATAATACGATTTTGATAATTTAAGTTCATTTTGTAGTATTTTTATGTTAATATTTGTTAACAGACGTGAGGAGTACAGCTGTCGTTTGTTCTAGTCAGAGGTGCAAGTTCTGAGAAAACTAATGGTGTAGTAACTCGAGGTTTCGATCAGTATGCCGCGATGGTCTTCAGGATTGTACTGATCGAAACTTCAATTTGTCCTACCACTGGCTTTTTTCAGAACAAAGGGGCCCAATATAAAACTGCTTAGCAGGGCATCAGTCACATACAATAGAGATTACATAGTATTTTGGCTGGTAGCCTGATTTTGCTAAGCAAGATTGTAATGTGCTTAGCAATTGTTTGCTTAGCAGGGAACCAGTCACATACAGCAGAGATTGCATAGCATTTTGGCTGGTAACCTGTTTTTGCTAAGCAAGATTGTAATGTGCTTAGCAAATGTTTGCTGAAGCACCTTCATGTTATTAACCTTTGACCTAATAATTATAACACCTCTTGGGAGAATGATGGCGAGGTTCTTTTGTGATCCGTTGCTGGATTTGTTTTTTCCACCATGCGAAGCTTCCCGGATGTGGATATTGAATGGATTACTTCAAACACTCTGTGGCAGCAGACAGGGTCTTCTTGGAACCATGGCCTTAGCTTGAAGCTTTGCATGGTATCTCTTACGGGAGGAGTGTTGGCTCAGAAAAAACGCTGTTGTGGTCTCAACGTTTCAAACAGTACATCTCTACTCTTCTCCTTAAGACGAGCAGAGTGTACTCTTCGAAACGTCGAGACCACAATGGAGCCAACACTCCTCCCAAGAGAGATTTACACTTGTTTGTACCCGCAAGTTTATTATTGATAGTATACTTCCTAAAGAATGTTATGCATTGGTGCAACAACCCACGTCAATTCACGTTTATTTATTTGATATTTTACTTAAAGAAACGATAACGTAAAGACACTGTTTCTCAAGGGTGCTAAGGAAACAAAAACATGAACATTAATTTATGATGTTGATGGTATATATATAAGATGACCCTAGGATTAAGAAAGGCATTTTTCAAATGACTGTTTACAGGCATTTGACTTTTGAAAAAGTAAGAGCATTTTTTTTAGTACAAGGGTTGACCTACATGTACATGGTAAAGGCTTTTATATTCCTTTTCACGTTTTTTTTAGTCTTGGTGGAAGACTTTGTTCATTTTCACTTGACCTTAACGGTTCGACCTATCCGCACACTGTACAAGAACTTTCAAATGATAGCGAGACAAAATCTGACTTCATGGCTCCCAGAGAACGCCCTCTATTGGTGGAATTTTCGACCTATCTGCACACTGTACAAGAACTTTCAAATGATAGCGAGACAAAATCTGACTTCATGGCTCCCAGAGAACGCCCTCTATTGGTGGAATTTTCGACCTATCTGCACACTGTACAAGAACTTTCAAATGATAGCGAGACAAAATCTGACTTCATGGCTCCCAGAGAACGCCCTCTATTGGTGGAATTTTCGACCTATCCGCACACTGTACAAGAACTTTCAAATGATAGCGAGACAAAATCTGACTTCATGGCTCCCAGAGAACGCCCTCTATTGGTGGAATTTTCATGAGTGTGCATGGTTTTACTAATAGCCCTTAGAACATCTTGCACCAAGACTAGCTATTTAGCAACAGTCTTGGTTTTGTAAGGGGAAAACGAATCGGAAATGAGATTAAATTAGGAAGGGTATCATGCCTGTATTTATCCAAAAATGTTGGGTTTTTTCTTGAAAGAAGAAAAGTAGTCACCAACAGGAGAAAGAAAGTCCACAATGTCTCCAAACCTCCTGAATTTGTAACATCTGAGATGTTCCGAGTCTAGAATAAGGGGCAACCCAGGCGAGTGAGCCAGTTCTTTAGGAATTTTCAGTCGTCGATTCTCATCCCTGAATTCACTTGGGGGTAGTTATAGAGTTATCATGGGCATCCATCTTGTATTATTCCCAGTTAAATCAGTGTATCCAAAGTGAGGCTGGAAGGGGCAATAGTCTGGTCCGTATTTGGTATAGATGTGAATAAGTATACATTATCAATAGTGAGCACAGGCGACTAGACACTGATAGTGTCAGCATGATAAAGGTATGTAGCATGACGATGAAAGTGCAACCCTTTTTATAAATATTCATGAAAATTGTTCACTGGCAATGTTTTCACTGAAATCACACGAATACCCTCGTCACAAATTCGAGTCGTATAAATAATATGACAACTGTACAATATTGCACATGCAACGACACTATTCAATAACGGGAATAAACCACAACTGACGTCAACGTGCTAAAATCAATATGTATCTTCACAAAAAGAAGCATTTCTAGTTTTGTTCACTCTTTTAAAAAACGTGCAATCTACGTAAATTGGTAGTGAAACTCAAAATGGTTTAAAAAGTAAGTACAGAATTGGTAAAAAAAAATAAAAAATTGGAAGTATTGATTATAAAAAATACTTCAATAGCAATCCTCAAGAAAAAATATTTCTCTCTGAAATACTTTCCAAACACACAACAAATCATTTTCACTATTTCAGTTCCGGTAAGCAAAATAAGTTTTACTATTTTTTTCTCTTCATTACCTCTGAATTCATTAATACTTTCACAGATGGATGGAATTTCCTTTAAACAAATCAACATAATTTTATTTTATTTTTTTCCAATCATGTACTTGCCCTTTAACCCATCAACTATTAACTAATGAATAAAACTTGTTTTGTTGCACAGAAGAAAAAAATTATAATTTAAAAGTGTCAAAATAATTTTCAAACTACTGTTCCCGACCCTAGCAATGGATCTATGTCTTGTCCTAAAATTGCACCTAAGGAGACTATTACTTTCAAGCCGTAAAGTTGCTTTCCGCAGAGAGGAATTTTGTTCCCACAAAGAGTCGTTTATAAATAAAGCAGTAATGTTAAAATTATTTGACAGAGAATGAAGATGGAGTTTTAGAGTTTTCAACTAAAAGCAAAATGTAATAATATTAGATATTTAAAAAAACAATTTAATAATTTGTGAGGAGACCTCTGCAAGAACAAAGACACTCTTAGGAGACAATGACTCTTTTGTACTCTGTAGTGTTGTCTTCTTGACAATGAGGCAATTGTATGCAAATAAATGCCACACTAGTAAGTCAAGAAACACCCTGTAGTGTAAAGCTGTTTTTCGTTTGTTTTATTGTATTGACCCATATCTACATAACCGTAGAACAAACAAACGTTGATAGCGCCTACCAGCAGGAAAAACCCGTAGACGAGCAAGAAGTAAGTGTCTTTCTTTATTAGTGATATGAGACAAAATATATTTCACGTGCTCTTTCTGTTAGTATACAGTTTTTTAGGATTTGTTTATTTGCAAGGTAGTAAAAAATGAATGTTTATCGTAACGCAGCTACATGGGCTTTATAGGCAGGAACAGAGTTTATGCACTGTGACCAGTGATGCGGATATGGGTTAAGGAATAGTTCAAGCATGGAAGGAATTCCTAAGGGAGAAACTAAGCTGAGGCATGCTTGTTACATTCTGCATAGACAATTTAAATGTGTGGGCAGAACAGAATAACGCTGAGACAACATTTCTAATGAAGGGACTTGTGTAGGGTCTTCTTAATCCGTCCCCCTATGACAAAAGCCTTGTTGTAAACAGAGCCCTCGTGCAGTTGTGCATGTAAGGTAGCCTACTCAACCAAAAGGTATGCTGCCTGTAGGAGGTCATTTCGGGTCACACCTGACATGAAGGTCGTACACAACTGATACTCAGTGGGGTCAAGCCAGAGCTTTTGACCTTTGACATTCCGACTCTGAGTTGACCTTTGACACAGCAGGCCAGCTGTCGTACACAGCAGCCATGTTTTCAGGTGCTGCTGGATGGAGATTTGAGCGGGAATCACACGACATTCTCCCATCGATGTGAAGGTGAAAACTGGCGGTTGCCATAGAGACAGGTGAAGCATGTTGGCTGCTATCCTCGCAGTAGGTCGCTGTTGAAAAATCGACGTGAAACATTTTGAAATTTGTCTTTTCTATTTTAGACTTTCACAATTGAATGATAAAAAAACTGTATGCTCAGAATTTTTCCGAGTGCAAAAAGAAAATACTAGCATTTGCGGAATCAACAACTTCTTGCATTCTAGAGAAGATGTCTTCTGAGCTTGCTACTAAGTGACAAGAGGTCACTGCTCTGCCAAATTTTGACACGAATCCTTCACCCAAAACAAACTTTTAATTAGCTCAAAATTTCAAAGTCAAACTTGACAAAGGTCTTGCATGCCTCAAAACTAGAGTCGCTTGATTGCACAATCACTTACTTTATAAAAGCTTACTCTAAAGCAGGTCAGAGGTCACGATAAGGTGCACAGAACTCTACAAAGAATACCAAACAAGATGTAACCTTGTTGAAGTAATCAACCATTTGTTGCAAAGAGAAGTTTCTGGTGAAATCAATGACAAAGTTGTGTTTTACACCTTACCATCTGGGGATCTTTCCTCAGCAAACCCTTGATGACTTTCACTAGACCATGATCTGTGTTGTCTGGTAATTTCGGCAGCTGGTCTTCCTTGTACGAAGCACTGTCGAGACCCTGCCTCCCACTGTCATGGCGATAGAAAGGATTCTGCAAGCCCAAAATCTCATAACTTATAGCTCCAATAGCCCAAGCATCAGATTTGGTGTAGTTGATGGAAGAGCCAGGGCCAGGTGTAGTTGACTTGATCTGTAATTTTTGTTAACAAACAATGTAGAGCTTAGATAATGTCATCTCTTGGAACAACACACAGGTGTGGCCATTACTTGTTGTTTTCATTTCTTTTGCTATTTCAAAAATTACCCATACACGAAAATGGTTAAAACTGGAAGCTATAAGGTTAACCCTTTAGAAACCTACGGTGGCTGCAAGCAGCTTGTACATTACCCTCTAAGCGGCAGTCAATGGCCACAAGACTACACCTACTTCCACTAAACTAAAAAGGTCTAAGGGAGGGTCTTGTCCCTGAGTTGACATTTTCCAATGATTCTCTTGTTAATATCTACATTTCTACAACAGAATTAAATTTCTCTTGCGTATTAGTTTGCAAGATTACGTTTACTGAAATGAATTTGAGTAAAAATAATCAACAGTATAAGTTATGGTTCGATGTGACTGGCTGCCAAAAGGCCCCCTTGCATGATGATTAGCCTCCTAAATTATTAATATACATATCATACCTCGGGGGCCATGAGGGCGCTGTTTCCACCAATCTCTGTATGTCTCGTTGGATAGGGAAGGTGTAGCCCCACTGTGTCATCTGCCAGGCAGCATCCAAAATCAGCTATCACCACACGAGGGCTCCCTTCAAAATTCAACCAGAACATAATAAATCGACTCGATTCACCTCATGTCGTCATCACAATAATCTTGATTGCGCCATTTTGGACTAATGTGTAGTACACATTTTAAGCGAAGCGTCGTTTTCACACTTACCATGTTTTTATGTGCTGTTTGACGGCAGTCCAGTGGGTCAATAGACTCACTGGAGGTCAAAGGGAGACCTATCATTGGCTGAGAGATGTGCATGGTGCGCGCATACACATGCAAGTTTCCATTGTTTGACATCACCCATGGTGACCTTTGCAAAAGGTTTATAAACACTAAATTTTTCATAAACCATTTTCCAGCACTGCATCAGACAAATTAATCATTTTAAAAATTACCTTCTGAAATGTCAACTAAGATGTTATTGGACTTTAGATCACGATGAGCTATCCCATAATCAACCAAGTGTGACACACCCTCCAGAAGTTGTGCAATCATCACCATGGCAACACGCTGTGATGGGCAACCAATAGCGTAGTTGTACTCTTCCAGTGTCATGTCATACCTACAAAGAAAAATGAAATGACATCGATAAAGAAAATATTGACACTGACAAGGTAGAAATTTGACAATGATATTTAAACTGTTGAGTCAGATCTGAATTGGCGGTTATGGCTCTGGCTACGACTGTTGCTAAGGGTGCTCAATAATAATTGAGCTCTATTGTGTAAATCCGTTAATTATAGTCATTCTTTGCCTGGTACTAAAAATAGGGCTCGATAGCAACATTCTCCTAGCAACATTGGCTTAGAAAGATTATTTACATTCATGGAACCTACATGCATTATCATTTGGTGTGTGCGCATTACGCCAACTGCAGTAGTCATTCCCATCATGCATCACTACATCTTGAACACAAATTTGTACAAGCTCATCAGTCTTGGATGAGACCGGTGGGGCCGAACGAATAAAATAAATGGCTTTCTTTTTCAATTTCTAAAGATTTTTTACAATACATACCTCTTCATGATTAAAAACATGGTCTGGTTCCGTCCCAACCCATCCACATGAAGTCTCATTGGTAATGCAGCTGGGAAGAGGGTCCGAGCCTCCTCCAGGTCATGGGTCACCGTCGGTGCAACAAATGCATGGTAGATCTCAAGAGTGTTTGGATGCAACGGCAGAAAAAGTTCCTTTTTCTTCTTTGTCCTGTGCCTGGAAAGTAGAAAGAATCTCAACTATCGACAAAGTGCCACCACAAGTTTTTGAAATAACACGTAGTTCCTTGTCATTGAGGATTGTTGGTCACAAATCATTAAATGGCCAACGGCAAAAAACGTGCATTGGGTACTACTCACCATGCTTTGCCTCGTTGAATGGAACATTCCATCTTTCAACTCATGAAATTTTGTTCACCATTGCACTCATAAATAATCATTATTCATACACCATTCTTCGCAGCCAATGAAACATAGCCTTTCAAAATGTTAGGTGCTATACAATTTTCTTACCCATTCTCCCATTGGACAGCTCCAAACATCCCCTTGGTTACCGCTGCTGGCCAGAGAGGCAGGTACTCTCGCTGAAAAGCGTGTGAGATGGCCAAGAAGTTGGAGTCTACATCATAGTTAAACATCATCTAAGTGGATATCAGGTAAAAATTATTTTTTGAAAAGATACACTTCTTGACTGTGTTTAAACTTTGTTAGACTTTCCTATTGTGACTGGATGACTATTTTCAATGCTCTGTTTCTGGCAAGTTGTTGAATATTGCTGTTAACAAATTGCCCAAACAAAAATCTTTGTAGATGTTTTGCCTGGTATGGTCTCACCTTCAAAGCCAGATCGTAGCCTTCATCAGCATCTGCCTTCAAGGAAAGTTCTTGAGAACAATCTTCCCTGGCCTCATCAAGAGCTTCTTCATCTGCATCAGAGACTTCCTCCAGGGTTCCAAGCGAGCTGACTCCTTCAGTCTCAGCATCTTGAAGATTGCCAGGTCCCAGTCCTCCATCAACAGAAACCATCTCCCAGTCATCTTCACTCTCATCATCAACTTCTTCTTCAACAGAATCTTCCTCATTTGTGGTTTCCAGTTCTCTTTCCTCCGAGCGGGTCGTCAGTCTTGCTGCATAGATAGAGGCACTTGTGCCTTTGCCAAGAAGTGTCTTGGAGATGTCATAAGAAGAGATGTTGGAGGGGAAATCTTTCTCTTCAAGATTCAGGTCGGGGCAAGTGTCTTCCCTTCCAAAAATATCCTGATAAAAATTTAAAAAATTGTTATCTTCTCTCCACTGTGAAGCATTCCTGGAAATAATAGGGGGGTAGGACATGTTGTGGCAGGCAAACTGTCTACCTCTAGCCTCTACATGGATCTCACCTGGTCTGAATCTACAAAACAATACTGGGTTGGATCTGACAGTAACAGGGGTACACACCTGTTGTTGTTCCAACACCCCTAAAAATACATGTTCTTATTCCGAATGCTAATGCTCACCCCCACCTAATCCACTCTAGAGAATGAGAATGTAGATGTTTAAGTGGTTCGATACATCCATCACCCCCACCCCCAATGTCTCAATTGAGTTTGATGAAATATCATGCAGAATTGCAGGGAATCTATAAAAAAATTACTCCAGTCCAAGTCTATTCTCACCCTAACTATATTGCAGCACGTGTCCAGTGGCAATCTTTGCACCGTCTTCATTCCAGACACCTCGCCATCGTCTTGTCCAAGCAGACGACTACTTTCCCCGGCAGCTAGAGTCAGTCCCGCGAAGGCAAACCCAGGGCAAAATCGTCCCCATCCCCAGTACCACGTCGCCCTTCTCCCAGTAGCATTGCGAGTTTCGATGAACCTCAGCGCTGCATTCCGACGCAACTGAGCGGCAAAGCTCTGAACTCTACCTCCCTGACCGCTGATAAAAGATTGCCGGAGGCTTAGTCTTGCTGAAACTGCCTCCTTTTGCGGTTTTACTGCTGGGTAGCGGTTATTTCTGTACGTTCCAAGAACCCTTCGCCTCACAAGACTGACTACTTCTGCAAGAGCAATACGTAATGACATCGTGCAAAGATTTCACCCCACTCCTCTCTCGCACGGCACACAACAAAGTTGGATCTGGAGGTAAACAAATCAACCGTCAAAAGAACTGTACTTGTTCTTCCAAAACTAATTGACTGTTCTTAAAATCTTTATAAGTTAAGGGGCCCAATGGGGCCCATAAGATTAAGAGTATCAAGAGAAGGTGTCCGTCGGACGTCGAATTTCTGATGACATTACTTTAGAATCGATTGTCACGGACTATAGATCAGACTAGACTCGACCGTAAAGTGAAAGATTATCATGTATTTTTAGCCATGATGTCACACTGTTGATGTCTGGCTCTGACGTCGTGCATTGACAATAATAAATGCCGCCCTCTTTAGTTCCGTCCTGGCAATAATTTTTCGATTGGAATAAACTCCCCGTGGTTACAATTCAAACTAACTTTCTTCTTGTATGGTTTCCTTTTTCTAAATTTGAATTCGAAGGAGGATTTGAGGAAGTTCACATTAAATCAGTGAAAGCTTACGTTCCTTGTGAGGTGCAATACTGCTTGACATTTCAATTAATGTTTTAATAATTCATACATTTTGATTTCACTGCTGAATAATCACCCCCCCCCCCCCATCCCACATTCAATTTGTTTACATTCCCGAGAGACGTCTTTTGTTGTTTCCTTTTGTCCCTGTAGTTAACATCCTCCCGTTACTTTGAACACAAAAGTCCTTGTGGAGCACCCCGGTCTTTAGAATTCCCCCTTTGGGCACCCTTTGTTTGCCTTTTTTGTTTTATTCTCGGCCTCCATAAAAAGGTAACGAATATTAAAACACCAAATAATGTCTTTGCCCCCGCTTTCCCCACCCCCCCCCCCCCCCCCCCACCATGATTAAAATGTCTAATTATGCCACTGATTTCTACCTCATAATATGGGAACCAATAAATTATCTTCCGCCTTGGTCATCATCATCCATTGACCACGGTCGAAATAATTTGATATTCTGTTAACCCACCCCGTGGTTTATCCGCTATAATTCCTGTCAGGTCTTCCAAACTGCATCCGAGTTAGGTGTCTGTGGAAATTGTGTAAGTGCATGGTCGTCTTCTTTGGACCATGGTAATTGATGGTTCATTGTAGACGAATTGTCACTCCTGGTTCTAAAACGTCACTACCATTCACCAACAAAGTATAGTGTGACTTTCGACATTTTGAGGAGTGTTGAACTTGAACTGACTGCACAATAGTTCAACAAGTATGTTTAGAGCGAGTTGAAACATACTTGGGTTACGGTAAGGTCTTGGTTTTTGTCAACGTAATGCTGATTTTGTCAAATTGTCAATGAAGATAGTCACCTTCAAAAGTTTCAGCAGAGACCCAGTGTCTACTTAGTCTTATTGAGAAAACAGGCAAAAGCCGTCACAGTATTTTCATCAAGACCATCGAATCCATCCACGTTGAGTAAGGTGACAGGCGGGTACCAACCGCCTCTGGCTGCATTCACAAACGAACACCGCGGGAATTTGAATTTCCAAACCATGGGGAGAGTTTTGGAGATTTTTAACATCAAGCCTACTTCAAATTCCAAACCGCACTCGGGCGCTATTAATTATTATTATTATTATTATTATTATTATTCTGGTTTATTAAAAACATTCAAAACTTGCGGCCCAAGGGCCGAATTAAATTTGAATTTACAAAGAGATAAGAGCACTGAGATCATGGAGGTAGAAATAGATTGACTAGCCTATTGAGTTGTAGGCTGCAGTGGGTCAGAGTTCAGTTGGAGTTCGCGCAGTACATCATGAAAGGAATACCCGGTGATCCATCCTTGCTGTCCTCATGCGTACTGTAAATGCCTTATCAATTGTAAGTATTATTGTAGTTTAAATTGAGTTGTTACTCATGTGACGATGTGTGTGTTTTATGGTCCTTTTCGAAGCCAATGGGTTATGATATTATGGGCTCAAGCTTCGTCAATTAGTTGAAAAACATGCGTTAAAAATTGCTCAGGCCATGCACCGCCCTAGTTTTGAACATGGCCAATTGAGTTTGAGTGTTTTTTGTGTTTTGCATCCATTTTGTTTCCAGCGCTTTTTCCCCGCTCTGTGCATACGGTCAGGGTCACGTATACTCAAATAGGCCTACTAATACTAATAGTATCGTAGGACGCCCTGTATTCAGGGCGTCCCTGAAATCGAGGCAAATCTTTTACCTCTCTGCGCGCGATGTAAACAGTCCCTAGATACAATTTTTGTGGTTTGACTTGCCAAGCAAAGAGTCTCCTCTCATTTGACCAAAACTTAGAAACATGTAAGGCTCCACTGGTTAGTTGCACTTGTTATGCAAAAAGTTGTGGTATTTTAGGCATTTCTGCAAGGTACAAAAATATGTCATACTGTCGGGGCCATAAAAAAAAAAATTCCCACCGAAAAAGTTTCATCAAACACTTTTTCAATTCACAATTCACGATGATCAAATCATGTGACTGAACATTCTGCTGAGCATTCTGGGGAAAAAATACAGAGGCTTAAAGAAGCCACGTGCCTATATCATTTTCTAATAGTCTGGATAATTTTTTTTTGTAACACTCTATCATTTTTGTTATTAATATTAAAATTTAAACATCAGCTTTGTGATTCGATTATCACTGTTTATTTATATGTTTTATTATAAATGTTAAGAAACATAAAAAGACACAAAACTAAATAAAAATAAGATTTGAAAGCCAAGAATTATTTACATTTTTTTTTTTTTTTTTTTTTTTTTTTTAGTTTTTGAAAAATACCATGGTTATTTTTAAAACTAAATAAAAAATATGTTGAATAAAATGAAGAAAACTGCTGGCTATAGAGTCATACACTAAGTCTCACAGAACACTTGTAGTCACTGCAGATGTCTCTTCCACGTATGGCTTCACCCGGACACCATACTTTCTTGTTTGCATCGAAAACAGGTCAAACTCAAAACAAATGGGACGCTATTGAAGTCATCGAAGATCGGTGCGTGGTGTGAAAGTTTCAATGTCCATCACGTTTTAATATATGTTTGCATATTTCTTATAAACAAAGGAAGGTAATTAGGGCATCAGTTGATTATGGAATATTTTTATTTTTTTTCAATTCAAAGAAAAAGGCCTACTACATCGAAAACCGGACAGGGGAGGATATACTACAGGCAACATCAAACCCGCCATTTCGTGTCACTGAACACCGTACTATATCAGGTTCAGCCATTCAACCAATGATCCTTCTTACATGGTTAAATTCCGGATCTAGAATAAGGGGGGGACCACCCGGTCCAGCATTTTCAGGAATTGTCTGCACCGGCTGTTGGACAGAGACTAATAATTTTGTTAAAACAATTGGATCGATACTCGTTGTAATGTGTGCATTTTACAATCCTGATTCGACTACAGCAATATTTCAATGCACCAAACTCAAATAAATCATTGTTTAATAGCATCGTTATAGACAATCATTTAAAACTGATGGACGTCGCAATGTGTTTTGAATGAAAGCGCACGGTAATGGTAACCACGGAAACGACGGTTTGCACCAAATCACTGGAAGAATAGAGTAATGATGTAATGTACAGTAGTTTATACTCAATCGCTGCCACTTGAAATTATAAGTCGCTGCATACTGGCTGCATAGAACGAAGGTCCTAGCTTGCAGGGGGCCCAGTGTCGATACACGAATGGACTGATCTTCACTATAGTTATCTGAATTAATGTTGTTGTTGTTTGTTTGTTGTTGTGTTTTGTTGAGTGTGCATGAAAGACAATCAAAATAAACAAAATAATATGGTGTAAAACAACACCAATGTAATTGTGCTGGCAGAAGTTAGTGTTTTTTTACGTGTGTCAATTCAAATACCAGTTTTTGCAGTGATAACCAGATATTGAATAAAATAATAAAACACTTGTTTGGGACAGGCAGATAAATGATGAGTGGTGTTTGTTTTTGGGGAACAAATTAATGCCATTATCAATTGTTGGTTTAGTAGCGGATGTCTACTTTTTGTCTGTTATTTTATTTTATTTTAATTTTTTTTGTGGGATTTTTGTGTGTGTGTTGTTTTTTGAAAGCTAGACATGTACGTCCCTTTGATAGGTGTTTTAATATTAATTTTTCTTGATGGCTATTTTTCTAATCAAGTTCTAGTTTTATTTGGGATTTTAATATTATTTGTTATTGAATATTTGTTTTTCGGTTGCATTGTTTGTCACCATTTACTATTTTTGTCATTGTATATGTTTACAGCCCCAGCCCTTCCAGGGAGCCCAGGTACTTGACAGCAGGGGTGTCGACCCCGATAAAACAAGACGAAATAATAGACGAATAAATAATTCAAATATTCTGATCAACAAGATCTATCAGGTTCTGATATAGGACAAACAGGAATTTTAAGATTATAAATTTGCATCGGGGATAAAGGATATTGTGTGTGTAAAGCGCTGTATACTCAGCTTGAGTCCTGTGAATTTCAGACTAACTCCCATTGATACGGGTCACATCTCTCAATATGGAGCAATCATACGCTTGAAATCACTCTGTGTAGAGAATTGCTCATTTTCCCCCATGGAAAATACAGTCATCGCGTTGAATAATAGAACAGCGCCCGTGGTACGCCTATACATGTATAATACAAACTATGTGGCTCTATATCATCATAGGTTGCAATGTGATCGGACATCTCTTTACGGGCAATTTGGAACACACAGTCATGCGTTACGCGTGAGAACGGCGTGCAGCACGCGCACATTTCACAAAACTCATTGCATGATTGGTTAGTGAACGACGCGGCTGCGTTAATAATTTGAGCGCTTGACGCGCCTGCAAGCCAAAATGCGATTTGCCCGTAAAGATGGCGTCTACTGGGAACTATCTATTATTAATACATACCTCGGAGAGTTTGTGCATTCTGATTGGTCGAGGACTGGTCACGTGGGGGTGTATTAACATGTGATAATAGACTAGACTTGATTCAAGTCCCTTTCTCGTGCGAGGTTCCTAACGTAACGCGCCAGCATGCAGCCACAGAATACCAGTGCGCCCTCACCGACAAAATGTAGTTATTTATGCGGTGGCGATCAAGGGACTTGACGGGGTTGTTTCCTACTCCACGCATTTGAATAGAAAAATCTCCCCAAATGGGGAGATGTACAAATCCAATGGGAGCGTGGAAGTGCCGCCCCTTTCATTTAGTATTCATCTTGCTCTGTGACGTTGGTATCATGTATCTATGGACGTAAGCATCTCCAGAATGGCTGCCGGGCGGAAGAGGGGGGTGGGTGTTTTAAGTCGCTGAATTGCATTTGTCAACAATTCAAAGTATGCATTTGCAAACAATACCAATCCCAATGTATACGTAATATTAACTTGAATTCAAATAAATTTGTAGTTTTTATATATATTCATGCATTTCGATCCTCGACAAAGTACTTTACCACCCCCGCAAATAAAAAAATCAACGAGTCTTCTTTTTGAACGCGTTTGATTGGACAACAAGTAATGCGCCATAACTTTGCATATTCGTAAGTGAATAAATTTACATATCAGGCAACTGCGGGTTCGTCAAGTCCCTGGTATGGGAATGCAGAGCGCAAAATAATAGTTTTCTGACGATGAGGCAAGGAAGGGCCTTGCACGGGATTGGGACTTGAGTCAAGTCTAATAATAGACCGGCTCTCTGTAAACTAGCAAATAAATGGCCCCTAAACAAGCACAATGTTGTGTAAAAGTTCGTTTTGCACCGTGCTTGCTGTGCGGAAACTATCAAATCTGTTTCTTTGCGCGTATTGTTTTTGGTTATTTTTACGAGGGCGCACCCCTCTAAATGATCTCCCATAGGAACCAATGCTAAATGATAATTATTCAAAAATACTCAAAAAATCGTGTAAGTCTCTCAGCCTCTTGAAAACCAATCAGACATATTTCCGGACAACTAAACTTCAGAATTCTTTTCAATTTTTGGCAGGTCAGCCGTTTGGAATTTTTGCTAACTACCCCAGAAGAAAAAACACGATTTTTTTTTTTTTTCCAAAACCGACTTGCTGCCAGTTTTCGTGAAGCACTTCTCCACTTCCCCGGTCAAATAGGGCCAACTTTAACGCCTAAATTTATCAAGTCTCCTCAAAAGTTGAAGCACAGAACCCCCAGGTTGTGATAGATTTTTATATTTACACAATCTATTAATTGCATGACCCCCAAAACGTTATAATTAAAAATAAGTTGTGGGTTTACAAATTATGATAAGTAGCTTGGCGCATTAATTCTGGCTTATTTAGTGTGGTGCACCCTATAAGGGCACTTAATTATTCTTTATGGTTAAAAAATTATGCTTAAATTGTTGAGAATAAGTCACTGACTTGATATCTGGAAAAAAAAAAGTGAAATGTTATTGCGTTCGTCTACAACAAGGTCAAACATGTTGGAGCATTTACATGTACTCTAAGCAATGCGAGAAGAAAAACCTGCACGACACACTGTGTACATTCTAAGGACAAGTCAGAAGTTATATCCAAGTCCTCACTCAAAAAGTTATTAACATGTCTCTTTTTTATCACAGGATCATAAAAACCTTACAAGTTATTTAATTAATCATTAAGAAGGGGTTAATTGGCATGAACAAGCTGTAAAAATGGAAGGGGGCTGGCCGGGGGGGGGGGGGGGCACATTTTGCTTTCCCTTAAATTTTTCTAACCATGCATTCATATTAGTCTAAAATGGGGAGCTTTATAAAATTTAGAAAACACATAGGTCACTTTTTGTACATTTAACTGCCCTTTCAAATTTTATTCTACCTCTGGAACGGGGTAAAAGGGGAAAGGGTGGGCGGGGCGTGGGCGGGGCATGTTGAAAAAGGCCAAACCATTATGATTGTTTCTGGTTGATGGGGACAAGTTATAACTCTATCCAGAAACAGATGGCTATTATCTTAGACAATTCCCCTGGGATGGGGGCCTTTTCACAGGTCCTACTGTCCAATATGGAGCATTGGCAATGGTTTTATCTTGATGAATTTTTGTGAAATTTATCTGAAATTGAAAAAAATAAATTAAAAAAAAATATATATATATATTTTGGCATATCGGCCGAAATTTGTGCGTTCAGCGTAGTGTCGGCCCTGATACGCTAGCTTGTGCATCGGGAGAACTGTAAAAGTATTTTTGCTTTAGACCACAACTAATGTGAGATCACTTATGATGGATGCCATTCAATGTTTGTAACAAATCCATTGCCATAAAAATGGGTAGAGCTAGACGCGGCATTTTCAAGATGCAAAAAACTTGGTTCAAGCCGAAATTTTTTTAAAATTCACTACAAGACAAAGGCAGTGAAACTCAAAGTATACCTACACCACGGTATGTCAGGCCAACCCATCAGCAGTTGAGTTTAGCCGCCCCAAATACAGAGCGAGGAGATTTCTGCCACATTGCAGCACAGATGGAACAAGACAACCGCAGAAATGTGATGCTCCTTCGCCCAAAAGTTGTAGAAATGGCTCCAGTTGACAAGATCCAGCTCAAGGGAGTGATCCCAATAGCCAACAAATGTGGCCAGCCACTGCCCAAGAGAGGAACTGATCACCAAGGAGGAGGTTATCGTTTTGTAGACATCAACTCAGCTCTAGAGCTGGGTGCACAAGCTGTACTTGATCATCAACAAACACATCCTAAGTGTGATGGTCAACCTAAACTATTGGCTGAGGCAGAAGAGCGTAGAGGTTTAGCCGTCTCAGAGGTAATGTCCTGCAAAAAGTGTGGTTTTAAAACACAAAAGACAAAACTTTACAGTGAGATAGCTAACGAGGGTAGGAAGCGGGGACGACGCACTGCAACCCCAAACATGTCTTTCCAAGTTGGCCTGCAGAACACTGGCATTGCAACCGCAGGTGCGAGGAGGCTCTTGACATCAATGGACACAGCTGTACCATCCACTAGTGGGCTGCAAAAAATTTCGAACAAATGTGGTGAAATGATCAAAAATGAAAATATCAGAGACATGGCAGACAAGAGGAAACTAGTGAAAGACATCCGTGAGCTCCAAGGCTTTGAACGAGAAAGTCCAATTGCAGTTGAAATGGACAGGCAGTATAATAATCCCCTGCGCAACTGTAGGAAAAAAACCCCATTTGTTCCTGCAACACAGACAAGAGACACCGTGTGCGAGAACGCAACTACTTCAAAGTTTGTTATAATGTACCATCAAGAAAACAAGCTTTGTAAAAGTGGTGAAATGTCACCATCATCATTCGGTCAACAATGCACATCCGCTAAGCACGGCGACAAGTGCACAGCTACTCGTCCAGCGCATTTCAATATGGGAGATGAGAGAGAAGGGGGTGTTCGATGTGCGACTAAACTTTTGGAGTGCACGGAACCAGTTCTTGTGGATAGAATAACAACAGACGCTGACGGCTGTCTAGCATAAGGAATGAATTCTGTCATGAGAAGAAGAACGGGAAAGGAAATGGAAAGTCTGCTGGACCCATCCCACTTGAACCGCTCGCTTTGTGCGGCAGTCAGCCGAGCAAACTTTAGCAGTGACATGTTCCCTGGGAACAGTGCAAGAGACCGAAACAGAGTACAGGACCGATTTGCTGATGACGTGAGTCACAGAGCACAGGCTGAGGCACACCATATTTCCATTAAATGCGGAAATGACACAGCAAGCATGAAAAGACTGGCTGCAAAGGCGATTGATGCAATTCCGAACTGCTACATGGGAGACCATGAGAAATGCAAACAAAATTCTCATGTTTGCAACGGTAAATACAAGTACCCATACCTCTCTCGCTATGTCCGCGGCAGATTTATTTTAACATCTAAAGATGAGGAAATCTTTAAAACAATTTTGGAAAAACGCATAGGAGACGAAGCGATAGAGAGAACCAAGTACAGAACAAGTTCCCAGAAGTCTGAATCCATGAATCATGCCTACGCCATGACAAATCCAAAAGGAACACTAACCTTTTCAAGGAACGGAGCTTCAAGAGATCACAGCGCCATCCATCTGGTGAACAACCAACATGCAAACTCTATTATCAAAAAGTGTGAGGCAACTCATTGCCCCATTACTGCTGGATCACCCGCTGCAAAAGCCCTCGATGCAATGGACAAAAAACAACAATATCACAAAAAACGTGTTATGGGAAAGATCTACAAAAAGCGACGAGCACAGTGTCGAGCTGAACGATATCACACTTACTATGCTAAAAAAAATTTGTATCAACCTGGCCAACTAAATCCAAAGTCACAGGACACTAACTCATCGTATAACTATGATGGGCCAAAGATTCACAAGGAGCACAATTACAGCAGAATGTTCTCAAAATGGAAAAACCGATAGAGTGTAACTCTAATTGAATCACTTGACTTTTCTGGAAACTTGACATTCATAATAATGCAATGTTTACACCTCCCCCACTCTTCTTGTTCAGTTATTAGTTAATACCAACCATGCCATGTAATGTATGATGATGATGTTTACAACATGTTTATTTCTTCCTAATTGAGGAAGCAACCAGCCGCTGTTGACCCATGATTTTCTTGAAAGTGACTTACCATCACAGTCTCATCAAATAGTCATACACGATAGTCGTACCGTCGATCGTAGTTTGTCCCGTCTTACACACTGTATACTGACTGTTAAGTGTGTAGGAATAGGATGCCTAAAAAAAAAGCAAGCCACTCTTTGAAAACGTTGAATTATTCTGTTAACAAGTGACAATGTTATTGCTATCTATATTTTATTATAATTACTGTTTGCAGCCAGAGGAGTGATGTTTTCACGAACAATAAAAAAAAACGGCGATAACTGACGAAAGAAGTCTCAAACAACTCATTTCTGTCACGCCTGCAATTGTAAACAAACGGCAGACATGTTTAAATCCCAACAAAAATGGCTGCAAGGGCGCCACCATGTTGTATATATAGGGCGCACCCCTCTAAATGATCTCCCATAGGAACCAATGCTAAATGATAATTATTCAAAAATACTCAAAAAATCGTGTAAGTCTCTCAGCCTCTTGAAAACCAATCAGACATATTTCCGGACAACTAAACTTCAGAATTCTTTTCAATTTTTGGCAGGTCAGCCGTTTGGAATTTTTGCTAACTACCCCAGAAGAAAAAAACACGATTTTTTTTTTTTTTCCAAAACCGACTTGCTGCCAGTTTTCGTGAAGCACTTCTCCACTTCCCCGGTCAAATAGGGCCAACTTTAACGCCTAAATTTATCAAGTCTCCTCAAAAGTTGAAGCACAGAACCCCCAGGTTGTGATAGATTTTTATATTTACACAATCTATTAATTGCATGACCCCCAAAACGTTATAATTAAAAATAAGTTGTGGGTTTACAAATTATGATAAGTAGCTTGGCGCATTAATTCTGGCTTATTTAGTGTGGTGCACCCACGAGGACAGGATGGTGCCGCGTGTACGCGCATACCACGCGTGTTCGTGCATACCACGCGCGTATGCATAAACGCGCAGACAATGTATCATTTTGGTAGCTGGTACGTGCATGAAGCCAAGGTAATGCAAAGCATAAAGCCGTACACCAACCAAAGTGTTTCTATTTATAGTGCTGTTACTTTAAAAGTCTGGTTCTTCAAAATATGCACATTTCTGATATAGTTAATTAAGTGCAGGGGACTAGGAGCCACGCAAAAGTTGAACAGCCAAAAGAATGGCCCCTGAACATGAGTGGATTATTTCCAAAATTTACGGCGAAAGAAAAATCACAAATTCTGATGATTACTACCCTTTTTCTTCGTTAAAGGTATTTATTAATGGCAATAACAGTGTGGGTAGCCGGTCTTCACTGCGTGGTAATGACCTTGGTTGGTGGCTGGCCGCTGTTAATGGACCGAGCCTTCCTTCGGCTCGGTCCATTAACAGCGGCCAGCCACCACCCCGGTCATTACCACGCAGTGAAGACCGGCTACCCACACTGTTATTCCCTAATATTATTATGTAATGTCACAGGTTACGTATAGTCTGTATTTAAAGTGTTATGCGGCATCATCAAACTCAATAAATAATATACATTGAACGCTTGTTCTCTTGTGTTTTATTTAAACGCATAATTCGTATGTACAGAATTAGAAGGGACTTGATTTTACTTAACAATAAATTGAATTCTGGACGACTCGGTGGTGCACCCGAAGGACACATATCACGGGTCGAGTCGGCGCAGGTAGTACACTTTATATCTTGGTATTAAAGGCTTAGTCTAATTTAAGTGTAACATGGAAGTATTTCTACCTTAATAAAATAATTAGGTGTTTTACAAAATGGATAGTAGTTGAGCGTAAAACGAAACAGTCTCTAAATATGAAATAAATATATAGGTCAGGGTGCCGAAGCACCATCACAGTAGTCTTATAACAAGTCGAAACATCTGAACATGGATGGACCGGCTAGGTGTGTAACTAGCCCTGGTATGACGTCAGTATCCGTTTAATACACCGCACTGTCGCGTTGTATGCAACGACGGAGGAGTCCTGTGCTAGGGTGTAACCCGCACATTATACCATTACACAAACATTTTACTTTGATAAGCTCGATTCCACCCGTAGAAAATTATTGGGTCCAATATCAAACCAGTCCTTTTGACACCACTTCTTCAAACTACATTTTCACCCACACAGAAACGATGGCCTATCATAATACACAATGTACTACATATCGTTAAATTCACCACGACCAGACGATAAGGAATTTTTAAGTAGATATGCCTCAGTGTGTAGAAATAAAACTCGTTGTGTTTGTTGGCGGACCATACATTGACCGTTGCATGGGTATATTATGAAAATGGGACATGCAAGGTCAATCCTTGTTCATTGGAATCCTTCAGGCCACGCATTTTTCAATTGAGTGAAACCTATAAGTGGGTAAAACTGCTAAGTCTCTCTTAAACTCATTGTGTTCAATACATTTCAAGTGCAATCTTTGTCAAAATCAAATAAAATGTTCGGTGAGAGCTTATTATTTTTTAGTGCATTTTGAATTTTGATGAGATTCAATCAAAACGCCAATGAGTTTGACTTACGAAAAACAAACCTCTTTGGAACGTACAGACCATTTTGTTTTTGGTGTCCCATGACGTCATGTTTCAAGTTTCGCTTTAAAAGAGTATCAAGTATATAAAGTGATTTACCCCATTTTAAGGTCAGGTAAGAGACTTATAATTTTTCCACACTTTCATGAGGACTCTCTCTATTGGAAAATAAGTTCCGTATTCATCACAAAGCTGAATTTGACCTTGGAGCCACTCTTTAAAGACAATGTACAACATTGGTAATTGTCAAAGACCAGCATCGTCCCCTGGTCGCAACTTGAGTGTTCAAGTTTGGGCGTCCCAACTGTAGTTGGGATCGCAGATTGTCCAGGATACCCTCTGCAAAGAACCGTGATCGATCGTCGGGACTGTGACATGCGGGCGTGGAGCTCCCCCTCCTCAACTTGTTCAATAATTATGTGGGTTTTAAGCCCAATTTTAGCTTTAGAATAGAAGATGAGTGTGAAATTTGTCATTATGTGGTTTTGGTGCCAACCTTGTCATAAAAAAACTTAAAAGGAGATGGGAATATCATATTCCATATATCATATTCCACCTTATTTACCTGTAAAAAAGTCTATTGTTTTGATCGATCGACCTTCAAATTTTTCTGGGATTCTACTATCACACATTCTGCAAATATGCAAATAGCTCCCCTGCCTGCTTGCTCCGCTAGTACCATCATGGAGGCTTCCTCCATGGTACCATGTACAATCTGTCCCAACTACAGTTGGGACGCCCCAACTTGAGCACTCAAGTTGGGACCAGTCCCAAATAGTTGGTGCGATTGTCAATTTGGGGCGGAACATCCACACTTGATGTGACCCAGCATATATACATGAAATTAAAAACCTGTGAATATTTAAGCTAAATCAGTCTAAAACAGTGAAAACCCCAATTATATGTTTTGGTGACCAGGTGATAAGCTGAGAGACAGGCTCTTTTATGTTTCTGTATAAATGAGTGCCCTGCTAGTCTCAGACGACGCTGTCGTATTTTAGTGGATAGTTTTGTTCCATTGCCAAACAGTTCAGTATTTATCATCTGATGCACACTCCAGCAGTGTACATTTGAACTGTTTGAACTGTTTTTAAGGCAGGGTATACCTTTGGTAATTAGTCCGAAAATTAATTACCATAAAAACTTACTCGGTATAGACGATGTGACCTCTGTTTACATTCAAACCGCCCTCTGTTGACAAGTCTGTTGTCCAAGTCATGTTCCGCCGGGCAAAAAGACGCGTAGTCATGGTAATATTGCGTGTACTTTCTAGCTGGCTGTCAAGTACGCAAAGGTTTTGCCCGGCGACATGCGCGCGCATCATGTTATGATTTTCAAATGACGTCAGAGGTCACATCGTCTATATAGAAGCACTTTAGCTGTAGTTGATAATTTTGTAACATTTTGGGAAAACAATTTCCTTCAAATGAATATGGCTTGAGAGATAGGGATTGAAAAACATTTCAATTTGACAAACGTTTGAAGCAGAAATGTTTTTTCAGATTGTGTTTTTAAACACGGGTTAGGCCTATTCTTCATGCGCCGCTCCAGATTTGAGCCATGTGGTCTGCCCATACCTTCTTGTTGCCAGACACAGCTTTTCCGAAAAAAACTTGTGAACTCTGTACTACTCGGCCCATGCACAAAACCTCGTCTTGTTTTCTTCTTTATTATGGAATCGTCAGGATTGCGGCACGAATTGTACGCTTTCTAGATCACCTGCTCCCCAGCATACTGATTTGTTTTCGTTCTTCTTTTTATCAACTAAAGATTTAAATTGAGAGTTTGGCAAGGTTGTTAAAGTGATCATCAATAAGTAATATAATGGAGAATAACGAAGAAGGGGACAAGGTAGCTATGCAGCAAGTGCAGCCCGATCAACCACCACAGGGAAACGCCCAACCACCAGCCGACCAGCCGCCGGATGGCCAACCACCCCAGGGCTATGGACAACCGCCCCAGGGCTACGGTCAACCGCCCCAGGGCTACGGACAACCGCCCCAGGGCTACGGACAACCGCCCCAGGGCTACAGTCAACCACCCCAAGGCTACAGTCAACCACCCCAGGGCTACGGTCAACCAGGGTTCCATGGTCAGCCGGTAAGTCAGTGATTACACCCCAACATATTACATGTGTCATGCATTGCTATGTTGGTTTAGACTATACCGACTTGTCTTCTTTCGAAAGTTATGCGGACAAAAGTTATGCGGACAAAACAATATATTAAAACATTAAAAAGAGCTATGGTGCATGTTTCCCCCTTTCTCTTGCAATTTTACTGTATTTCGTTTGACTTCATCTCAGATACTGGATCAGCCGGGACATTTGCCTGGTCAACCAGCGCCTGCGCAGTGGATGCCTCCCCCTCCGTCAATTCCCGGATGTCCGCCTGGTCTGGAATATTTAACACAGTTAGATCAGCTTCTTGTCCACCAACAAGTGGAGTTAATTGAGGGTAACTTTATGCCAAGTTATTTTTGTCAAGTTGATTCATAATGTTACTCTCATTTTTGAAAATTATCACCGTCCACGCATTCTATTTTTACATCTCTTTGGAGACAGTCTTGTTTTCTTTCTTTTGTCCCTGTGCTCAACATTCCCCCATATATTTTATGCAGAAAATTCCTTGTGGAGGTGAGCACACCAGTCTTTAAAATTCACTCCCTTTCTGTTTTGTTCTTGGTCTTCATAAGGTAGCAAATATAAAAAGCTCAGAACCTAAAATAAAACATGACCATTTAAAAAAAATTAATTGACTGTCCACTTATGGCCAGAAACCTTACCTTTGACCTATGGACGTGTTGTGACCTCGACATACCTCACGTAGATTTATATTGTAGATTTTATTGGAATACTTTGGTCCAAATGAAAAAAATGACAAAACCAGTTGCCACCTAGTTTAGAATTGTATGGTCACCCCTTTTATATAAATTGTGTTTGGCCTTAACCTTTTAAATCGTATCTTGTGAAAAGCATTGGCAGGGCGTCTTTTTAGGCGGACTTTGGAGCTATATAAGATATAGCTACATACATTATTATTATTGTTTTTTAAAGTCTTGTACAATTTTCTTGTCAAATTGCACTTTTCAGTGCTTACGAACTTGGAAACTTCAAACAGATACCAAGTGAAGAACAGCGTGGGGCAGCAGATCTACTTCGCCCATGAAGGTGAGTTTGATCAGAACACAGCTGTAGCCAGACATCTACCATTACCAACCAACCAACCAACCAACCAACCAACCAGGCGAGTAACACCACGGCAGTGGGCCCCGCATGCGACAAAATTATTTAAAGGGATCGGTCCGCATGCAACCAACCGGAGGCCCGTCTCAACCAGCCAACCAGGCGACTCGCACCACGGCAGTTCCGGTGACGTGAGAGTCTGGCACCCCGGCGGCTGAGTCGACCGCAGAGAAGACAGCAATAAAGTGACACCGACACCAAACAACCGAGGTGGCGGACATTCTAATTTTTAGGAATTTTTCACGATGGCGCGCTGTTAATCCAAGATGGCGCAGGTTACGGCTTTAATCGTACAGATAGATAGAAGAGCTTTTGTAGACGTAGGCCTATACGACAATTAGGTTCTACATATTGTATTGGTGTACTCTCCTAAAAGTGTTGGCTGCCGGCCTGGAGAGGGCGGGTTGCAAGTCCATGTGTGCTCTGTGTTGGTGCTAGGTGCTTAAAGATGGCGATATTGTCATTATTTGTACTGAGACGAGAGAGATTGGAATCTCTATCCCTCAGCAGTGCTTCTCTCTGGAACCCTGTCAGATTGGTTGATGCAGTGACTGCAGCCACTGGTAGCCTGTTCAAAATCCGAACAGCTCTTGAGAAAGGGCTACAGAGGTAGCAGTCAACACTGGTGAATGGTTGCCTGTAAGTGAGGCTTGGTCGTCTGTTCTCTCGGGTTATGTTTGGAGGAATAGTTTATACACTTACATATATCTACATGTCACTTTGTTATCCATAAAGTACGACTGTGCGTATCAAAAATAAAGAGTAAAAATTCTATTCTTGTTCATTTTATTGTGCTTTATTTTATTGGCCTGTTTTAGAGCCGGACGTTTGCCAGAGACAATGCAGGGGATCGTCTCGGGGCTTCATAATGCACATCACCGACAACATGCAACAGGTACGCCATTTTTCACTACTGGGCCCAATTTCAAAGAGCTGCTTAAGCACACAAAGTAGTTAAGTACAATCAAAAAATATGCTTACCAGAATAAGGTAAGCAGCCAAAATGGCATTCCGCATGTACCTTTTTTGACTGGTATCCTGCTTATTTTTGCTTAGCAGAAGATTTCTGAGCAGGCAGCTCTATGAAATTGGGCCCAGGTCTCAATTAGTGGCTTTGGCTGCGGCTGTTGCTAATGGGTGTTTCCAAGGGCGGCCTATTCTTCAACGCATGATGTCACCGTGACCAAGCCGCAGCTACCAATTCAGAAACGGCCGTAGTCTTTAATTCAATGCATTAAAAAACAACTTTTTAACCTATCCTAGGTTTATGGGCGATTAATTTATTCTAAGCTAACAAAATGTGCTTCAACCTTTATCTCTGCATTTTACAAATTGTTAGGAAGTAATGCGAGTGACTCGAGAGTATAAGTGCTGTGCAGGATGCTGCTGGTGCGCTGCGTCCGACTGCTGTGCCATGGATGTTGCTATAGAGGCACCCGTCGGTCAGGTCATCGGATACGTCCGGCAGGCGTAAGTATCCGGAACCCGGATTGCTAGTTTTGAATTCTAGTTTTATTTACACTGCAAAAACAGGGGTGTTAAAATTGACACCATGAGTGTTGTCACTTAATACATACCCCTATAGAGGGTATCAAAATTAATATCAATAGGGTGTAAAAATAACACCAATCTAATAGACCTTTCCCATTGACGTCACCAAGCCGCCATCTTAGAGGTAAAGTGATGATGAAACAATGGAAACCCACAGCTTTGTACGCACGGCGCACAGGATTAGCCAATGACCATCTTCCTTTTGACCTCTAGGCGAGGGCGCCCTACTCAAATGACGTCATGTGCATAATGTCTGTTGTGTCGACTGAAGTTAGTGTTATTTTAGCACCCTATGGTGTACGTTTTGATGTTTTGGGTTTTTTAAAATTATGTGTCAACACACAATGGTGTCAGTTTTAACTACCCCAGTTTTGACTGTGAACATTCTGTGCTCGATATGGGGGCATGATGTTACCCAATATTGTGTCTTCATTGTGTACTTGGAGTCTCAGAAATTCTTCAGAGGATTTTAAAAGGGGAGGGGTGTGTTCTTATGTACAAGAGGAAAATAGTTGTGGGGAATACGCTCTCCCCCATACCGGTCATGGTATTTTTTCTGATTTGAAAGAAGAATAAGCCAATAAAAATGTGTTCAATATAACTGGTATCTCCTTCTTCCACTGTCTATTTAGTCCAAGTGGCTGGTACCCGCTCTACGACATCATGGACGCTAACAAAGAAACCGTGTTGAGGATTCGCGGCCCGGGCTGCATCTGTCACTGTGCCAGCTGCCCAGCGGATCAGGAGTTTAATGTAAGTTTTACGAAGAGCTGTCGATGAAGACAATCCAAGCAAATTCAATTTAAAGACTTAATTCGGCAACAAGTGATCTTTGCTGAAATTCATTTAAATTGTTTTTCAACCAACAAGAAAATAGAGTTCACATGAGATTAAGCAGATTTTAATTGTGTAAAAAAAAGTAATTTTGAATACCTCCTGTGCTTTTCAGAAAAATTCGCCAAAAAGCCCTGTTACGTCATCACTCATGTAATACGTCTTATATGTTATACGTGTACAACTTTTGGTGTTGAACCTAAAAAAAAAATCACGGTAAATAATCGTTATTAATTGGGTTGTTTCAATGAACTGGCTTGCCTTAGAATTGATTTGTAATTTTGTAAGCATGTAATAGAAGTATTGTCATATTAATCAAAATGTGCCCATAAGCTCCATCTTGTTGTCTACATTGTAAATTTGCATCGCATCGGGGATAAGGAATATAATTTGGTTTTTACCCTATACACCGATGTGTGTTAAGCACTGTATACTAGTACTTTCCCGAGTTCTGTGGAAAAAAAAATCCACAGGCAAATCACTCGGGTCGGATTCGAAATCCCTATTTATACATTGCTGTTTAAATAATACTTTTTATCAATTTTCCTCATGGAATCATACTTATCTGAGTACAGTCCAATGTGTGTCTGCATGTTTAGTCTTTCGTCTCTTTGGCCGTCTGTCTTGTCCTATAGGGCTGATTTATACTAGTTTGGACTTTCTTAATCAGCCTCCATCACCAACGTCCGACTCAAGAGGTACGCCGGGCAAATGTCCACTCAACAAGAAGTTAAAACAATATTGGACAAAGAAAGCAAAAAGAAGGAGAATGATCTGTGTAAAATTTTGGGCAAATCAACCCCCATAACCAAAGAGTTCCCAATTAACCCATGGCCCTCCACACTCATGTTTCTGATCAGGCGCAGATCCAGGGGGTTCGTGCCCCCGGGTAAAATTTGATTATTTTTTTTTGGGTGATTTTTTTTTATAATTTTAAAATTAGCCACAAGTGTGTGTGTGTGTGTGGCGTCTTTTCCCCCAGCGGCGGGATGGATTTCTTGTTCATTCTATGCCATTCATTTTTTTTTTCTTTCTGCCAAAATGAATCGTTCATGATAATAATTTATGTCACTTGTAATTGTTTAGATTTGCACGATAACATAAGCATTTGAAACATGACGTGCCAATTTGTCCCGGATAAATATATTTCATGTCGTTCTGGCATTCAAGTGTAAAGACTATACTAAGCTTGAACTTGAGAAACGCCAGATTTTACCCACTATATTTTTTTGATGAATATGCATGAAACCAGATATTGCAGCGACCAGATCCAAACCCGAGATTTGTGGGATTAAAATTTTCTTTGAGTAAAATGTGAAGGTTGTCATGGACCAGAAGTGGTTTAAAAGTGTATCTAGCTATTTCTCTGTTTCAGGCACACAGAGGCTTGATTTTTCACCCCCCCCAAAAAAAAAGCTCAGAGCTTCCGGGGGCTTCGCCCCCTGGACCCCCCACCGGGGCCACACCCCTGGACCCCACCATCGATGTTACAGAAATTCTTCCATTAAATTTAGAAGATTTATATGGATCTGATTTGCTAAAAAAGTGTGTCTATTTCTCTGTTTTAGGTACATGGAGGCTTGATTTTTCACCACACAATGCCAAAGGCTCAGAGCTTAGCCCCTGGACCCCACAAGGGGCAGTGAGGTCGGCTCATGGACCCCACCCATTTCTTTTTTTGACGCCCTAATACAAAATCCGGGATGCGCCGTTGTGCCCCCCGGTTTAAAAAAATCCTGGATCCGCCCCTGCTGATTGTATATACTGTTTGCATTATCTTAATTAATGTACATCTTCATTCTTCATTTTAACATTATTTACGATTCACCACAATATTCTCTCATTTTTGAGAGTATGTATAAATGAATATTTTCTTGAGTTGAATTGAAATTATTTAGCTTTGTTAATTAATGAATAAACCAAGCTGGAATCTGACGGACTTTTGTAAACGTAAATGCCATTATAATTAACCACAAATCCTCATTAATCCTAAATCCTCATTGGCCCAGAAATCAACATTTGTGTTGTATCCTCCTCTACAGGTGTTTAGCGAGGACTTGGCAAATGAGGTCGGTAAAGTCACCAAACATTGGAGTGGATATATCAAGGACAACTTTGACGTAACATGTAAGCTTTTTATGTCTTTAAAGAATACGTTTGGTAACTGGAGCCTACTGATTGTGTGAATCCTATATAAATGTAGGTTTATACAATAAAACTAACATGTGAAAATTTCACTTTCTCGCGTTTTTGATCTAGGCCCTATCACCGAAAAACCGGAGCGAATATTTCCACGCAGGAAGAAAATTCCCTATATAGGAATACACGTCTGAGCCTAGAGCAAGGAACAGAGAAGGAGTTGCAACTAGTCGTACTTCGTTCCTTGCTCTATGGTCGTAACGCTTCTCTGATTCAGAATTTGGGGGATAAACAGTGATATATTTTTCCATAACCGTAGTACTTCGAAGTGAAAGTTTCTCAAAATGCAATATACTATCCAAAGCTGCTGTACTTCTTACCAAGTAAGTTTTTATTGCCATTAATTGTCAGAGTCATTACCAAACGTATACAGACCCTCACTGAAACGTGAAAATGTTTTATACCATTCCGAAATTGTAACTCTTAGCAATTGCTGCTCAGACAAGGTGCTCGATTGTTCTTATATAGCGCATTTTACAATAACGTATCAACGCGCTTTACAATAACCCTTTCAGTACCAACAGATACTTGCAACTAATGCAATGGTGACCAGAGAAATTTAATCGACATGACTACTTGGTTACCAAGAGTATTCTGTAAAGTTTGAGGTTACAGCGCCCTCACAAGGCAGATTGGGGTTAGCCTAGGTCCTAGTCACAGAATGCAACTTGTACAAACAACCAATGTTGACAATGAAGTATACAATGAAATGACTGTTTCCTTTGGCATATTGCCTTTGACTAATTCATTGCCTTAAACATATATTTGAGGTTTGGTATTATGACCAAGAAATACCAAATTGAGTAGTTTCAATGTGAAAGCTTAACATTTCTAAAGTTGCTGTTCATACCAATCTGCATGAAAATTATTTCCCTCGGAAAATTGGTTTCTGAAACCTAAAATAAACAGAAGGTTTTAATAATTTACTTTCGAAGCACCATCCCCCGCCTCAATTGATACCTATCATGAACCTATATGTAAATAATGAATTTCTCAAAGTGCAATTGTTTTTCTTTCGAAGCACCATCCTCCCCCCCCCCCCCCCCCCCCCCCCCCAACCCGCCACAATGTTGGAAACTTTGGTTGGCGCCCATAGGATTCAACATTCAATATTGGCTAAAATAAACAAGAGAGTTTTGATTACGCACAATATGACTTGGAACAAAATTACTGCTAAAATCCAAACTATTATTCGTTACCACATTTAATGTCGGAGGAAATGAGCTGTACAAATTAGCACCTACCATGAACTCATATGTAAAGAAGGAACTAACATTAAATATTGCCTAAAATAAACAAGAGAAGTTTCATTACGCACAATATGAACTGGAACCAAATTACTGCTAAAATCCAAACTAGTATTCGTCACCACCCTTAATGTCGGAGGAAATGAACTGTACAAATTGACACCTATCATGAACCAATATGTAAAAGTGCAATTGTTTTTCTTTCGAAGCACCATCCTCCCACGGTTTTTGGATATCACGATGTCCTGTTGAAGTTTTCCGGCTGCGAATCTGTTTACTAGTGCCACTGCAATCGCCATAGTTTGACAGGAGAGTGACACGTTTTGTGTCCTGCCACATAACGCATAGTTGGCCTGCTTTCTGATAAAATTGGGGATCTGCTCCGCTTTTCATGTGGAACTTCTTGGGGTTTGCAACATCGGGTATCCCTAGGGTGGTACAGCGCACAGTTCCACAAGCTCCGAATCCTAGCTCAGACAACTTGGAGAACAGAGCCGGGCTACTAAACCAATTGTCCATGTAGATGCAATGTCCTTTATTTTCGAGTCCCTGCAAAAGGTTCAAGACTACCTTGCCTGGTGCCCCAAGATCGGATGGATGGTGTGTCTCAGGATAACTTACAGAGGACTGTCCTTGTGGGGACCTGGGCTGCGATCCTGTGAACAACTCCCAGGCACATGTGTACCCTGTGTCTGATTCGTTCAATGAAAAACATTTCAATCCCCATTTGGTGGCCTTTCGTGGCATGTACTGTTTGAAGCTGGTCGAGTCGTCCTTTTTTTGAGCACATCTGGCTCGGCGGTACTGAAAGGGTTAATTAAACTCACTAATTAAAGTTTGCCTATGGTGGTCTTCTTCTAAAGAGGTTAAGTCAAAAGGGGGCGCTATCAGATTAAATAACCAATTCTATAAACCGGTAATTCCTTTCTGCAGCCAATAAATTTCCTTAACCCATTTTGGGACACTTTTGTTAATTTCAGTCCCAGCTGACTTGGACGTGAAGATTAAGTCAACGCTTCTTGGAGCTGTGTTCTTGATCGTGAGTTTTCATTTCCTACTATCTTACCTAAACAGAGAAAAGTACAGCTAACAGCCATCTTGTTTTGGAAGGGTGGGTTTACCTCTGATAGTTGCTCCACAAATTATTGACGATGCAAAGTTTTTTTTCCCTGTTCTAAATAGCTCTGGAGAGATGTTTATATTATAAAACATTGTTTGAAACGACACCCTTTGAAGTAATGTAAATTTAGATAAGGAGGTACTTTTTCACCGGAAAATTTGAATCTGAGAAAGGCTTCAGGCATGGGAAGCCTTCCTCAGGCATAGGAAAACACACAATTCTATGCAAAAGGGGTGTTTTTTTTGTTTTGTTCTTTTCTTTTTTCTTGCAACTACGATTACCAATTGAGCCCAAATGTTTACATGTTTGTTATTTTATGCTTATGTTGGGATACACCAGGGCCCAATTTCATAAAGCCTGTAAGCACAAAAACTTGCTAAGCAAAGAAAAATCTTGCTCAGCACAAACAGGTAACCAGCCAACATTCCATAAAGTTTACATTGTTGGGACTGGTGCTCCACTAATTTTTTGCTTAGCGAAGAAATTTGCTAAGCATTATTTTCCGCTAAACAGCTTTATGAAATTGGGCCCTGGTGAGGATTAGGGTATTTGACAATTACCAAAGTATACCCTGATACAGGATTAGTAAGGGGATTTAAAAAAAATCTTTGTTTATTTTTAGTCTGAAAGCTTACTGATTATAAAGCTCCTAATAGAACCATTATTTTCTGCGAAATAATTATCTCTGAAATGAAGTCATTATGATTATGAATATGACTTCATTTTTTCAACTCGAGAAAACTGTTTCTGAAAACCTTTTTTTTTAAAACGCGAAAGCTGATTTTGGTCGTTACAACCAAAAATAACTAAAATGTGTCCGGCTGAAAAATTTTCATGGTTTTTCTCTATTTTCCCCTGACTCACTCTATTGATTAATCCCAAAGTTTCGCAGATTTATATTTCATGTAGGCCTATATGGTTGTTCACTCAAAGCGTGAACACTGTCTACGACTATTTGTTTCAGCTCTTTCAATCAAGTATACTTTAAATTAGCCCTATATAGGACTCTTCCTCATGTACTGTAGTGTTTTACGAAAGTGAAGGGCCGCCATGCAGGGCTAACTTTAAATGTACCTTTGTATATAAATTAATGCACTTGCTTGTATAATGTGAGCATAGTATACACATGCATGTAACTGCTTTCCGTTGCTACTTTGTGCAATCTAAATGATCATTTATAGTTATTGTGTTCCCCCCCCCCCCTCAATTTAACATTCTTCAGGACTTTATGTTCTTTGAGGAGCGAAGAAGTAATAATAGAAATAGAAACAGACGTCGCTAGGAGAAGAAAGAGAGATGCAACAAGATGGCAACACCCTAATCAATCAAGTTTGAGCGTTTTCTTTTTAAAATGTCTATACATTTTTTTATTTTTTTTTGCTAAATACATTGTTATGTATTAATACAATCCATTCCCAAGATTAACAATCAAAATTTGATGTTTCTAATGAAAACTCACTCCTACATACAAAGAATTATAAATAGCAAAATGGTACTTGTCGACGAAATTGTGTAACAAAGGAATCTAGTTCAGGGCAGCAAGGGTTCTCAACCAATATTAAGAAGACATTTGATGTTGGTCAATTTTTATTTATTTGTTTTAATTTTATATTTCGTTAATAGTCGCCATCTTGTTTCGACTCAATATTCTAAAAGTTAAATATGAAATTCCGTAGATTATACAGGCAGTTGAAACTTGAAAGAAGATAAATGTTTAACTTTTTTGTGCAAGGTTATTATCCCGTAGAATGCTCGCTGACATGTTAGTTGTGTGGCAAAATTTTCAGCTTCCCCATTTGTTGATCTAGTTTAGTTTGTTCCGCAGGCATGTCACCTGGTATGGCACTCTTTTTTCAACAGTTGACATTGATTGCCTTAAGATCAGACACAGACCAGAGCCGTACATTGAGGGGCGCACCACACTAAAATTTAAATAGGCCAACATCCATGCGCCAAGCTACTTTATCATAATTTGTAAACCCACAGTATATTTTTAATTATAACATTTTGGGGGTCATGCAATTAATAGATCGTGTAAATAAGACTCAGCTATCACAACCCGTGGGTTCTGTGCTTCAACTTTTGAGGAGACTTGAACAATTTAGGCGTTAAATATGACCCTATTTGACCGGGGAAGTGGAGAAGTGCTTCACGAAAACTGGCAGCAAGTCGGTTTTGGGAAAAAACACATTTCGTGTTTTTTTTTTCTTCTGGGGTAGTTGCCAAAAATTGAAAAAGAATTCTGAAGTTCAGTCGTCCGAAAAAATGTTTGATTGGTTTCAAGAGGCTGGGAGACTTAAACGATTTTTTGAGTATTTTTCAAGTTGACTATTTTATCATTTAGCATTGGTTCCTACGGGAGTTTATTTAGTGTGGTGCAACCCGAGAGAGTTGCTAAAACTTGCCACTAGAAGCCATTTTGTGTCACACACAAAAACCGCATAAAAGAATACTGGGTGCCAGATTAGTCTGCCCATTGGGTTGTGCTGCATTTGGACCGAAAATGGCGTCCAGCAACCACGTGACCGAAGACAAATGGTCCCTCTACGTCGAAACTCTCTCAATGGTCAGCTCTGACAAAAACAATCTATGGTAATTTCAGATTGAATACCTCCAATCCAAATAAAATGTACATTTGATACCATTTACTTATTCAACTTCCGTGTAAATTGTTAATGTCTTTACTACTTCCCTGGTTTGCCATTATATATTCACTATCACGTACCTTAACTTTAACCATGTGCAAAACTGTAACTTTATGGCAACACTGAAATAAATGTAATGTATTAATATAATATTTCATGAAGTGGCATTAGTATAAAATTAACAATTATACATATTCGTATATTTTAAACTTCGTATATTTTAAAAAGGACTTACACATTAATATTGAAGGTAAACTTGCTGTTATGTTTCCTTTAAAACAATTATTTTTGCATTTTGTTTAAAATTAACGTTTCTATAAAACTGCATTAATTTCCAATGTTTTTAATCACTTAGGTGGCCAGGTTTGTGGCAATTTTGTTCAATTTATAGCGAAACAATATATTTCAGGTTATCTGTATCTTATACGGGTTAGTTTGTGAGAATATTTCTCAAGAAACTCACTCGTGAGCTCAGGGTGTTCATTACTTAATGACCATCATAAAATGGTTATTGTTTTTCTTTGTTTCTTCCTTCGAACAACCAAAGCACAGAAACCTTCATGTACATGTATATTTACGTTTTATTTTGCTCTATTTTAAAAATATATATGTTGCCCCTTTAATACGCCTGAGAGTGTTTATTGAAATATTTTACACAGACGGCATACACTATGAACAGTGCAGGCTCTCGCGTGTATAAGAACAAAAACTATGGACCTCATGAGTCATGATCATGTTTCCAAGTTTTTGTTTGTGTGTGAATGAAACAAAATCACACATTTTGATCAGCTCTCAATGTTTCGCGCGGTATATGCACAGGCTATTATGGGCAAGACTTAGCGAGCGATAGACGCCTAGTGTCTCTGGAAAGTGCACTTTACACACGGAAAAAAAAGAGCGGGGCAATGCCCAGAACTTTGGTTTCCTCAATGCCAAAGTTTTCTATGTATCGGTTTGAATTTTAATGACATATTATTGTATTTTAATCATCTTTAAGAGGCTTTACACATAATGTCACTGACGTTGTAATCCCTTTTGGGATGGGCGTGGCTTAAAGTGGAAGACCCCTTGCAAAGCGCGCAACGCTGTTGGTACGCTAAGGTCACGCGCACGTTTTTACGCACCAAGAGCAGCTGTCGTCCAATGAAATGCCTTCTTTTGTCTCAGTGAGGGCGCGCTTTTTGAGATTCTGACGACATATTATGCAAGGGTTTATTCTAGTTTGTGACGTCATATGCAGGGGCTTTACCCGCAAAGCGTGACAGAAATGACCTATGTGCACATCACAGTGTGTGAATTACCAAGTAATGATAGCGCACGGTCGTTGAAAATAATATAGCCTACTGTTCGTCTTGGATCTCTATTATTTTTTATGGAGACCAATGTTGGTTATTCATTGTCTGATCTTTCTAATATTGGTAACAATGTGATGAAGGAGTTCAATGTACTTTCTTACGATCTCTTCACATATTCATCAAAGATCATATTTTCTGTAGTGAGTGTGAAATAAAATAATTATGTGAACACTGGTCAAAATACTTTTCTTAGAAAATTTACATTGTTTGTAATATATTGATATTGAAGTTCGCAGTTGAAATATTATGTGTATATGTTGGTTGCAAATAGATTCTACCTATTGTCTGCTATTTTTTTATCTATTAATCGTATTTAAAATAACAATTGTGACAATCTCCTAAACTGTTATTGTATTTTAATTGGTTTCTTAATAGCTGTTTGTTTTGTCGTTTCTTTCTGTTTGGGGCTATTAAACTATGTATTGAAACCATTCGTTTGTGCATTGTTCGACCTCATTAATGATGGGGCAAGATGCGGGGGGTAATGGTTCTAAGCCGAGGGGCTCATTTCCCCTGCCCCGCCCCCTCTGGTTAAGCCAGTGTTTATGGTCTGCCTGAACGTGTGTGAAGTACAACATTCATTCCAAACATCTGTATTTACATCACGAAATGTGTTTTTATATGCTTCATCCCTTTAAATTGTTTGGTGGAACATGGTTTGAGTGTGGACCGTCAATTGGAAGTTGACAAAATAGTTCCCGCGTGACGATGGCGACCGTACGGTGCAATATAATTTGTTGTCCCAGGGCCCAATGATAGCTAAGCATAACAAAATTATTACCAGAACAAGGTTAACAGCCAAAATACTATCTCACATATGCAATCTATGACTGTTATCCTGCGTTTAATGTTTGATTCGCAAGAGGTTGTTCACGTAATGTTTATTTGTCAAATCATGGTAGGAATTTATTCCTACCTCCATGGTCAAATTGTCAATGAAGATAGTCACCTTTAAAAGTTTCAGCATAGACAGTGTCTACTTGTTGAGAAAACAGCCAAAGCTGTTACGGTATTTTCATCAAGAACGTCGAATCCATCCAGTTGCACGTTGGGTTAAGTGAGAGCGGGTACCAACCGCATCTCTGGCTGCATTCAAAAACGGACACCACGCGAATTTGAATTTCCAAAACTCCCCATGAGTTGAGTTTTGGAATTTCAAGTTGCTCGACATACTGTTTTTGATTTCTAAGTAACGGGGGGGAAGGCATTTCAGACGAAATAGTTTCACAAGATGCTTAAATTACTCCCATTACCGTCTTTATAACAATAAGATTTTATAAAAAGTGACAATTTCCGATTGTTATTTTTTTTTTTCGAGATCTTTATTATCAATGTATGACCCTAAAATATCAAAAACTAAGAAAAAACAAGGTGTCGCAACTATATAGCTCTCTTCCCCTTCAGTTTCCAATTCACCCCAAGGAAAAAAAGGAAGAACATAATTTTAATGGCCAGCTCCACCCCAAATGAACCAGCCGAACCACTGATTTAAGTCCCAACCAAACACGCTCACTCAAGCGTGTAACTAGCTAAGTGACGCCGTCACCGCGGCAACCATGCATGACGTCAAAAACGGTCTGTTGTTATGGTCTTGCTAGTCTTGGCCCAAGACGTCAGTGATCGATAGTGGATAGTGTAATGCGCTCGGTTACAACTCGTTACAGCGCGCCCTCTTGTGGCTTGAATTACCCAACTGCCTCATGCATGCTATTGCATAGTCTTGGTTCCAAGACCATGGTGTTTGCTCGGTACACACAGAATCAGTACCAACGTTCGTCGGGTATACACTGTGCACGTTTGTAATGAATAAACATAGAGGGCGCTGTGACTAGTGGTATTTTTCAGCTCACCGACATCTGGATCCAGGGAACAAAAATACAAAGCGCCCTCTATGTTTATTCATTACAAACGTGCACAGTGTATACCCGACGAACGTTGGTACTGATTCTGTGTGTACCGAGCAAACACCATGGTCTTGGAACCAAGACTAGCTATTGCATGGGAGCTGCCATCTTGTTCGCGGAGTTGATTGTTTGAATATTCATTGAGCAACCTTGACAACGGTCTTAATTTACATAAAAAGGCGACGCCCCCAATGCTGCCAGCGCTACGAAATTCCCAAGACGTTAGTGAGAGCTAGTCAAGTTGGGTAATTCAAGCCACAAGAGGGCGCGCTGTAACGAGTTGTAACCGAGCGCATTACACTATCCACTATCGATCACTGACGTCTTGGGCCAAGACTAACCGCACTCGGGCCGGCGCTTTTCATTATTGACTTGTTGTGGGCAGAGTTCAGTTGCGGAGTTCGCACTGCACATCAGGGGAATTATATCCATCATTGCTGTTCTCGGCCTTTGACAAGTGTAAATGCCATCAATTGTAAGTATTATTGTAGTTGCCTAAATCGATTTGTTACTTACACAGTTTTGTGACGATGTGTGTGTTTTATGGTCCTTTCGAAACCAATGGGTTAATGGGCTCAGGCTCCTTCAATTAGTTGAAAAACATGCGTTAAAGGGAGCTTTAAAAATTGCTCAAGCCATGTAGGTAGAACTAGATCTCAAGCCAACGCCCTAGTTTTTAACATGGCCTTTGAGTGTTTGTTTTGTTTTGCCGCCATTTTGTTTCCAGCGCTCTCTTCACGCTCTGTGTATAACAGTCAGTCACGTACCCGTACAGCCAACACCAAACCCACCATTCGTGTCACTGAACACTATCAGGTTCCAGGCGCGGATCTAGGGGTGGGGGAGGGGGAAAGGGGGGAAGGGGAACGTGCCCCCCGGGTAAAATAAGAAAAAGAATTAAAAAAAAATAAAACATTGTTTTACTACTGCCTGCTTAAAAATTAGCCACAAGTGTGTGTGGTAGTCTTTCCCCCATAGCGGCAGGATTGATTTCTTTTTAATCCTATGCCATTCACATTTTTTTCTTTCTGCCTCAAAGAATCTTTCATGATGTCACTTGTAATTGTTTAGATTTGCATCAATAACATAAGCATTTGAAACATGACGTGCCAATTTGTCCTGGATAAAATATATTTCATGTCGTTCTGCATTCAAAGACTACACTAAGAGTGAATTTAAAGGCACTGGACACTATTGGTAATTACTCAAAATAATTGTTAGCATAAAAACTTACTTGGTAACGAGCAATGGAGAGCTGTTGGTAGTATAAAACATTGTGAGAAACGACTCCCTCTGAAGTTACGTAGTTTTGAGAAAAGGGTAATTTCTCACTCAAATAATAAAAGACTTCAGCGAAGCCTTTTTGTTGGCATCTGAAAGCACACAAATTTGTGCAACAAGAGTGTTTTATCTTTCATTATTTTCTTGCAACTTCGATGACCAATTCAGCCCAAAATTTCACAGGTTTGTTATTTTATGCATATGTTGGGATACACCAAGTGAGAATACTGGTCTTTGACAATTACCAAAGGTGTCCAGTGCCTTTAAGAAACGCCAGATTTTACCCACTATGTTTTTAATGAATAGATAAGGCAGCGACCAGATCCAAACGCGAGATTTGTGGGAATAAAATTTTCTTTGAGTAAAATTACAAGATTGATATGGATCTGAAGTGCTTAAAAAGTGTGTCTATTTCTCAGTTCCTGGTCAGCCGGTAAGTCAGTGATTACACCCCAACTCCCGGATTTACTTCGATCATTCCTCATTCTAACACAATCCAAACGCAATACAGCAACTGCTGACTCTGATTATGGTGGTGTCTGTTTTAATGACCCACTCTAACATAATCAAACAAAACCACAGTTGGATTTTGAAGGACTCGTATGTAATGATACTAGAAGATACGGTAGATTTGGTTTAAAATTTATGACATGAAGACAATTTGGGTTTATAAGATGGTAGATTCTTGTGAAAGTGCCCAATAATTAGTAAAAGCTCTATACATGGTCAAACTCTTTATAGCTCATCAACTGAAAGATACCTGTAACTGTCCAAAAAGCATTACATGACTTCAGCCAGAAGCCTTTTATTAGGCATCTGAAAACACACAAATTTGTGCAACAAGAGTGTTTTATCTTTCATTATTTTCTTGCAACTTCGATGACCAATTCAGCCCAAAATTTCACAGGTTTGTTATTTTATGCAAGTGAGAATACTGGTCTTTGACAATTACCAAAGGTGTCCATTGCCTTTAAGAAACGCCAGATTTTACCCACTATGTTTTTAATGAATAGATAAGGCAGCGACCAGATCCAAACGCGAGATTTGTGGGAATAAAATTTTCTTTTAGTAAAATTAGAAGATTGATATGGATCTGAAGTGCTTAAAAAGTGTGTCTATTTCTCTGTTTCTGGCACACAGCAGTGGCTTGATTTTTCACCCCTCAAAACGCCAAGCTCAGAGCTTCCGGGGGCTTCGCCCCCTGGACCCTCACCGGGGCTTCGCCCCTGGACCCCACCAAGGGCCGTGAGGCCGGCCCCTGGACCCCAGTACATTTGTTTTTGTTAAAAAATCCGGGGTGCGCCGTTGTGCCCCCCCCCCCCGGTTTAAAAAATCCTGGGTCCGCCCCTGGGTTCAGCCATTGTTCAACCATGGTTCAACCCACGGACCAATGATCCTTCTTCCACATGGTTAGAGTCTGGATCTAGAATAAGGGGAACTTGGTCCAGCATTTTCAGGAATGTTCACAAGCACACATTGAGAAGGCTTGGGCAGAGACATTGTTAAAGGCACTGAACATGTTTGGTAATTATCAAAGACCAGTATTGTCACTCGGTGTATCCCAACATATGCATAAAATAACAAACCTGTGAAAATTTGGGCTGAATCGGTCATCGAAGTTGCAAGAAAATGAAGAAAGAAAAAACACCCTTGTTGCACAATTTTGTGTGCTTTCAGATGCTAATAAAAGGCTTCATGCATGAAATCTTTTATTATTTTAGTGAGAAGTTACCTCTTTCTCAAAAACTACGTTACTTCAGAGGGAGTCGTTTCTCACAATGTTTTATACTATCAACAGCTCTCCGTTGCTGGTTACCAAGTAAGTTTTTATGCTAATATATATTTTGAGTAATTACCAAACGTGTTCAGTGCCTTTAAAACAAGGCTACACCACCCGTTGTAATGTATGCATTTTACAATCCTGATTGCATCGACTACAGCAATTTTGCATCAAACTCAAATAAATCACAGAGATTCCAAACCAACAAATGCGGTGTTTATTATCATGTGTTTTTTCGTTTTTAAACTACATAATATACGTCCCTTTGATATGTGTTTTAATATTTTTCTTGACAGTTATTTTTCTAATCAAGTTCTAGTTTTATTTGGGGTTTTATCTGTTATTCGGTTGCATAGCACTGTATGTCACCATTTAGTTTTTTTCATTAAATTTGTTTTACAGCCCCTAGCCCTTCCAGGGAGTACAGCTACTTGACAACAGGGGTCGACTCCGATAAAACAAGACAAAATAGACGAATAAATAATTCAAATATTCTGATCAACAAGATCTATCACTATCAGGTTCTGATATAGGACAAACAGGAATTTTAAGATTATGTGAAATAATCTGGTTAAATTTGCATCGATGATAAAGGATATTGTGTGTGTAAAGCGCTGTATATACTCAGTTTGAGTCCTGTGAATTTCAGACTAATTCTCATTGTACGGGTCACACCTCTCAATATGAAGCAATCATAATGCTTGAAACCACTTTGGAGAGAATGACTCTTTTTCCCCATGGAAAATACAGTCATCGCGGTGAATAAACAAACAGCGCTGGTGATACGCCTACACATGTACAATACAATACCTCTCCACAAAATGTCAGATTGAATCTTTCGCTGTGTACAAATAGGGCCTGCATCCAGAAAGTGCCCAATGTGGCTCTTTTGTAAACATGTACTGTATAGACCATGTTACATTTGTTTACAGATTGGTGAAAGCGAAAGCGTTTCATGCCGGGCAAGATACTACACAGGCTATAATAATATATGGGAAAATTTACATGTTGTGTCATACTTTCACATAAATTCAAAATTTACATTGAGCTGTGTACAAAATGTGCAAGCTCTGTGGCTTTTTGTAAACATGTGATGTCACACACAGGTCACATGGTCTATACGCATGTAGTCTGTATGTAAAGTGTTATGCGGTTTAGCCGCCCCGCCCAAGGGATCATCACTACTCAGTAAATAACATAAATTGAACGCTTGTTCTCTTATTAATATTAGTGTGTTTTATTCAAACGCATAATTCGTATGTACATGTACAGAAGGGACTTGGTTTGACTTGTAACAATAAATTGAATGTTGGACGACTCGGTGGCGCACCCGAGGGACACAGATACCACGGGTCGAGTCGGCTCAGGTATAGTAGTACACTTTATAATGGGTTTTTCTTACTCTTAGTAACATAAACACCATGGAAGTATTTTTACCTTAATACAATAATTAGGTGTCACTGGATATGAAATAAATATGTAGGTTAGGGTGCAGAAGTATAGGTTTTCTCGGTCAATTTCGGCAAATGAGCAGCCGATTTCATTTTCGTGCGTTCGAATTAAAGCTATTTTGCTTCTCCAGTTACTGCGTTTCAAATTCAGAATTCGGGCATTAAATTTCGTATTGAGGCATTCAAATTCCTTTTGCACTGTGTTCAATTTAGCATATATCGTCATTCTTTTTCGTGACGCACAATCATCATTCAATTTAGCAAAGCTGGTTCGACTGGAGATTTTACTAGTTTAATTTTTTTCAATTTTGTAAAGAGGCAATCAATTTCGCTAAATGAGAATTCAAATAAGTACGACTAAAGAAATACGAATAAACAGATAATCTGTATTAGGCAACTGTTTCGTATCTTCACTTTAATTCAGGCAAACCTTATTTTCTTTATTTATGGTTCCAGTAGACTTTACATTGGGTCCATGATGTTTTTTCTTCTTTGTTCATGTTTTCTTCTATATTCTTTTCTGGAGGGATCTTTATTGGTTAACTGGCCTAATTTTGTATTGTGTTTGAATGGGGTGATTCTTTATGTTTTTCCTGGTTTTTTGTTGTATGTTGTTTCTTCCTCAACCATCAATCTGTTGGCGTGCCAGACATCTTGGCGTATATGTTTAGGTATGGTTGTACCACAAGCTGCAACTTCTTGAAATATGCGTGTAAAACTGTAGCAAAAGCTCGTCTTCGAAGTACAAAGTGACTCAAGTGCAAATAAGTGAACCGTATATGCCTTATTAACAAAGCGTTTTTTAGATTGCACAAATTACAGAAATGACTGCCCAAAAATGAATTTGAATGACCAAACACACGCCTCAAAAAGCTCCTGTGAATTTGAATGCTGCTTTGATGAATCGTTAAATTGAATGATTATTTTGTTAAATCGAATGACGCAACAGTTGACTAGTCATAAAACGAAATCGAATGACCCTTTTTAGTAGCATTCGATTTCGCGCGAAATAGAATAGCGTGGTGGTTAAATTGGCTGCTCATTTGCCGAAATTGACCGAGAAAACAATAGTCTTTGTCGAAACATCTGAACATGGATGTCCCGTGTAACTAGCCCTGGAAGGACGCCAGATCCGTTACACTGCACCGTCGCGTTGTGCAACAACGGAGTCCAACCTGGGCTATGTGTGTATCACCTGCACATTATACCATAACACAAACATTTGCTCCATTAGTATAGAAAATATTGAGTCCAATATCAAAACAGTCCTTTTGACACCACTTCAAACTACATTTTACACCCACGCAAGAAACGATGGCCGATCATGATAATACTATGGTGGCCCTGAAGGGACATCAAACATATATATTTACGTGAATATAGTACGTAAATATTCACGGTTTTTGCCCCAATTCGCAAATATTCGCACGACCAGACGATACGGAATTTTTAAGTAGATTTCTCAGCGTGTAGAAACTCATTGTGTTTGGCGGGCCATACATTGATCGTTGCATGGGTGTCATGAAAAAGAAACACGCGATGTCAATCACTGTTCCGTGATCCATTCCGTTTCCATTCACACTGCGCCTTGCTTGCTTGGTTTGTTTACATTTTATACCCACTATGGGTCACGTGACGCAGTCGCCGATTGTGTCTATTGAGTGAAGCCTTTATGAAAGTGGGTAAAACTACTTTGTCTCAGTCTTAAAGGCACTGTACACGGTTGGTAAGTACTCAAAATATATATTAGCATAAAAACTTACTTGGTAACGAGAAACAAAGAGCTGTTGATAGTATAAAACATTGTGAGAAACCACTCCCTCTGAAGTAACGTAGTTTTTGAGAAAGAGGTAACTTCTCACTAAAATAATAAAAGACTTCATGCATGAAGCCTTTCATTAGCATCTGAAAGCACACAAAATTGTGCAACAAGGGTGTTTTTCTTTCTTTATTTTCTTGCAACTTCGATGACCGATTCAGCCCAAATTTTCACAGGTTTGTTATTTTATGCATATGTTGGGATACACCGAGTGACAATACTGGTCTTTGATAATTACCAAACATGTTCAGTGCCTTTAAACTCAAGTTAAAACGGTGTGTTCAATACATTTCAAGTGCAATTGTTGTCAAAATAAAATAAAATGTTCGATGACGTCACTTTCAAATACATGGTCTGTTTGTTTTTCAATATGGCTTGAGAGATAGAGATTGAAAAACATTTCAATTTGACAAACGTTTGAAGCAGAAATGTTTTTCAGATTGTTTTTAAATACGGGTTAGTCTTCCAGCGCTGCTCCAGATTTGAGCCATGTGGTCTGCCCATACCTTCTTGTTGCCAGACACAGCTTTTCCGAAAAACTTGTGAACTCTGTACTACCCGGCCGATATACATAAAACTTCAACGTCTTGTTTTCTTCTTTATTATGAAATCGTCAGGATTGCGACAACTGGAAGAATTGTACGCTTTCAGTGCCGCCTGCGCTCCCCAGCATACTGACTTGTTTTCGTTCTTCTTTTTATCAACTACAGATTTAAATTGAGAGTTTGGCAAGGTTGTTATTAGTGATCATCAATAAGTAATATAATGGATAATAACGAAGAAGGGGACAAGGTAGAGATGCAGCAAGTGCAGCCCGATCTACCACCACAGGGAAACGCCCAACCACCAGCCGACCAGCCGCCGGATGGCCAACCACCCCAGGGCTACGGACAACCGCCCCAGGGGCAGGGCTACGGACAACCGCCCCAGGGGCAGGGCTACGGACAACCGCCCCAGGGGCAGGGCTACGGACAACCGCCCCAGGGGCAGGGCTACGGACAACCACCAGCCGGCCAGCCGCCAGCCAGCCAGCCGCCAGCCGGCCAACCTCCCCAGGGCTATGGACAACCGCCCCAGGGCTACGGTCAACCACCCCAGGGCTACGGACAACCACCACAGGGCTACGGACAACCACCACAGGGCTACGGACAACCAACCCAGGGCTACAGTCAACCACCCCAGGGCCACGGTCAACCAGGGTTCCCTGGTCAGCCGGTAAGTCAGTGATTACACCCCAACTCCCGGATTTACTTCGATCATTCCTCATTCTAACACAATCCAAACGCAATACAGCAACTGCTGGACTCTGATTATGGTGGTGTCTGTTTTAATGACCCACTCTAACATAATCAAACAAAACCACAGTTGGATTTTGAAGGACTCGTATGTAATGATACTAGAAGATACGGTAGATTTGGTTTAAAATGTATGACATGAAGACAATTTGGGTTTATAAGATGGTAGATTCTTGTGAAAGTGCCCAATAATTAGTAAAAGCTCTATACATGGTCAAACTCTTTATAGCTCATCAACTGAAAGATACCTGTAACTGTCCAAAAAGCATTACATGACTTCAGCCAGAAGCCTTTTATTAGGCATCTGAAAACACACAAATTTGTGCAACAAGGATGTTTTTTCTTTCATTATTCTCTTGCAACTTCGATGACCAATTGAGTCCAAATTTTCACAGATTTGTTATTTTATGCATATGTTGGGATACACCAAGTGAGAACACTGGTATTTGACAATTACCAAAGGTGTCCACTGTCCAGTGCCTTTAACTGTATCGTCTACCTTCAATCTCAGATAGTGGGTCAGCCGGGACATTTGCCTGGTCAACCAGCGCCTACGCAGTGGATGCCTTCCCCTCAGTCAATTCCCGGATGTCCGCCTGGTCTGGAATATTTAACGCAGATAGATCAGCTTCTTGTCCACCAACAAGTGGAGTTAATTGAGGGTAAATTTATGCCTTTATGCCAAGTTATTTTTGTCAAATTGATTCCTAATCTTAACCTCATTTTTGAAAATTATCACCGTCCACGCATTTTATTTTTAAATCCCTTTGGAGAAATTTTTGTTTTCTTTCTGTTTTCCCTGTACTTAAAATTCCCCGATATATTTTGTGCACAACATTCCTTGTGGAGCACCCCAGTCTTTAGAATTCTCCCCTTTCTGTTTTGTTCTCGGGCTCTATACTGTAGAGAATATTAAAGCTCAGAACCTTAATTAAAACATGACCATTTAAAAATTTTAATTGTCCACTTATGGCCAGAAACCTACCTTTGACCTAAGGAAGTGTTGTGACCTCGACGTACCTCACGTAGATTTAGAATGTAAATTTTATGGGAGTAGGCCTACTTTGGTTCAAATGAAATGACAAAACCAGTTACGACCTTTTAAGAAACATTTAGATTGAATGGAAGTTTAGAATTGTATGGCCATCATTTTATTTAAATTGTGTTTGGCCTTAACCCTTTACAAATCTTATCTTTGTGAAACGCATTGGGCATCTTTTTAGGTGAACTTTGGAGCTATAATTATAAGATTACGCTATTAATATTATTATTGTTTTTTAAAGTCTTGTACAATTTTCGTGTCAAATTGCACCTTTCAGTGCTTACGAACTGGGAAACTGCAAACAGATACCAAATAAAGAACAGCGTGGGGCAGCAGATCTACTTCGCCCATGAAGGTGAGTTTGATCAGAACACAGCTGTAGCCAGACATCTACCTACCAACCAATCAACCAACCAACCAACCAACCAACCAACTAACCAACCAAGGTGACTCGCACCACGGCAGTGGGCCCCACACATGACCAAATAATTTAAAGGGATCGGTCCGTGTGCAACAAACCAGGAGGCCCGTCTCAACCAGCCAACCAGGGGTGCGTTTTCGCGGTCGTAACCAATAACTGTTTCGGTCAATGGCCAGTGATTAACTAATAGCAAAATCAACCGAAACAGTTATTGGTTACGACCGCGAAAACGCACCCCTTGTGTGCTCTGTGTTGGTGCTGTTTATAAGGTGCTTAATACAAGATGGCGAAATAGACCTTATGCATTGACGTCACCAAGCCGCCATCTTAGAGGTAAACTGATGATGAAACAATGGAAACGCGCTGATTTGTACGCGCGGCGCACAAGACTGGCCAATGAGCATCTTCCTTTTGACCTCTAGGTGAGGGCGCCCTACTCAAATGACGTCATATGCATAAGGTCTATTGTCATTATTTGTACTGAGACGAGAGAGATTGGCAGCTCCATCCCTGTTCTAGCTGCCAGTGCTTCTCTCTGGAACCCTGTCAGATTGGTTGCAGTGACTGCAACCACTGGTAGCCTGTTCTAAATCTGAACGGCTCTTGAGAAAAGGTTACGAGGTAGTATAGTCAACACTGGCGAATGGTTGCCAGGTTGCCAATTGTGAGGCTATTGATTGGTGTAGTTGTGTCGGCTTGGTCGTCTGTTCTCTTTGGGTTATGTTTGGAGGAATACTTACACTTTACATTTATGCACATGGCACTTTATAATCCATTTTATATAAATATCGAGACGGGAATGGTAACCCGTTCATATCAAAAATAAAGATTTAAAATTCCATTCTTGTTAATTTAATCGTGCTGTATTTAATTGGCCTGTTTTAGAGTCGGACGAATTTCAGAGACAATGCTGCGGACCGTCTCGCGGCTTCATAATGCACATCACCGACAACATGCATCAGGTACATTTTTCACTACAGGCCGTGTCTCAATTAGTGGCTTTGGCTACAGCTGTTGCTAAGGGTGTTGCTAAGGGCAGCCTATTCTTCAACGCATGATGACACCGTGACCCAGCCGCAGCCGCCGTAGCCGACAATTCAGAAACGGCCGTAGTCTTTTTTGAGAGATTTGATTACACTTTTAAGCAATAGAGGGCGTGTTTACTGTCACTGAAATTTTCTGTAGTTTAAATAATAAATCTGGACTACTCCATTTCACGAGGACTATTCAATGTTACGAGAGTGATCATATTCTGCAATAACGGCGTCACAGGGGATTTTGTGTAAGTTAACATGTGCTGAAGGAAGTTGAGTCAAAAGAGGGCGTTAACAAACTAAGTTTGTACAGTTCGCCGTGGGGGGGGGGGGGGGGGGCACACAGAATCACCGGCGGAGAACACAAGATCCCCTTTGACACCAGCACTTGCTCACCAATGCAATGTTTACATAGACTCTTGTGCTTATTCCATTGCCTCATGTACCAATTGCAATTTCCTTATGTACCAATTGCAATTTCCTTTAATAAAAATGATCAATTTCATTGATAACAAAAGTTAACAAAGTGTGTCTCAACATTTATCTCTGCATTTTACAAATTGTTAGGAAGTGATGCGAGTGTCTCGAGAGTTCAAGTGCTGTGCCGGATGCTGCTGGTGCGCTTCGTCCGACAGCTGTGCCATGGATGTTGCTATAGAGGCACCCGTCGGTCAGGTCATCGGATACGTTCGGCAGGCGTAAGTATCCGGAACCCGGATTGCTAGTTTTGAATTCTAGTTTTATTTACACTGCAAAACAGGGGTGTTAAAATTGACACCATGAGTGTTGTCACTTTACCTCCAAGATGGCGGCTTGCTGACGTCAATGCATAGATTGGTGTTATTAAGAGAGAATATTAATTAACATCATAGCGTGTAAAAATAACACCAATCTATGCATTGACGTCAGCAAGCCACCATCTTAGAGGTAAAGTGATGATGAAACAATGAAAACGCACAGCTTTGTACGCGCGGCGCACAGGATTACCCAATGAACATCTTCCTTTTGACCTCCAGGCGAGGGCGCCTTACTCAAATGACGTCATGTGCATGATGTATATTGTGTCGACTGAAGTTAGTGTTATTTTAGCACCCTATGGTGTAAGTTTTGATTTTGATTTTTTGTCTTTTTTCTATTATGTGTCAACACACAATGGTGTCAGTTTTAACATGGAGGGTTTTAACTACCCCCAGTTTTGACACTGAACATCTTGTGCTCGATATGGGGGCATGTTGTATCCAAATACTGTGTCTTCATGTTGTGCTTGGAGTCTCAGGAATTCTGAAGAGGATTTTAGGGGGAGGGGGTGTGTTCTTCTGTACAAGAGGACAATAATTGTGGGGAATACGCTCTCCCCAATACCGGTCATGGTATTTTTTTTGCTTCTGATTTGAAAGAAGAATAAGCCAATAAAAATGTGTTTAAAATAACTGGTATCTCCTTCTACCACTGTCTATTTAGTACAAGTGGCTGGTACCCGCACTTCGACGTCATGAACGCTAACAAAGAAACCATGTTGAGGATTCGCGGCCCTGGCTGTATATGTGTTGGGCCCTGGTGCACAGCGGACCAGGAGTTTAATGTAAGTTTCACGAAGAGCTGTCGATGAAGACAATCCAAGCAAACTTAATTTAAAGACCTTGAACGAAAGCGGCAACAAGTGATCTTTGCTGAAATTTTGTAATTTTTTTTTCAATCAACAAGAAAATTGAGTTCACATGAGATTAAAAAGATGTTAATTGTGTGAAAAACAATAATTTTGAATACCTCCTGTGCTTTTCAGAAAGATTCGCCAAAAAGCCATATTACGTCATCACTCATGTAATACGTCTTATATGTTATACGTGTATAACTTTTGCTGTTGAACCTAAGTTTTTGTTCACGGTAATATTCGTTATTAGTTGGGTTGTTTCAATGAACTGGCTGGTCTTAGAATTGATTTGTAATTTTGTAAGCATGTAATAGAAGTATTGTCATATTAATCAAAATGTGCCCATAAGCTCCATCTTGTTGTCTACATTGTAAATTTGCATCGCATCGGGGATAAGGAATATAATTTGGTTTTTATTCTTACACCGATGTGTGTTAAGCACTGTATAGGCCTACTCGGTACTTTCCCGAGTTCTGTGAAAAAGAAAAATCCACAGGCAAATCACTCGGGCCGGTTTCGAAATCCCTATTACCTTGCTGTTTAAATAATACTTTTTATCAATTTTCCTCATGTAATCATGCTTATCTGAGTCCAGTCCAATGTGTGTCTGCATGTTTAGTCTTTCGTCTCTGATTTATACTAGTTTGGACTTTTTTAATCAGCCTCCATCACCAACGTCCGACTCAAGAGGTACGCCGGGCAAATGTCCACTCAACAAGAAGTTAAAACAATTGGACAAAGAAAGCAAAAAGAAGGAGAATTCATTAGAAGTTGGAAGTTAGCACTTATGTTTTGATCTGTGTAAAATTTTGGGCAAATCAACCCCCATAACCAAAGAGTTCCCAATTCACCCATGGCCCTCCACACTCATGTTTCTGATTCTATTATACTGTTTGCATTATCTTAATTAATGTACATCTTCATTCTTCATTTTAACATTATTTACGATTCACCACAATATTCTCTCATTTTTGAGAGTATGTATAAATGAATATTTTCTTGAGTTGAATTGAAATTATTTAGCTTTGTTAATTAATTAATAAACCAAGCTGTAATCTGACGGACTTTCGTAAACGTAAATTATCATAATTAATCCATGCAACACCGAGAGAAAAATGTGGTTCTTAGGGAAAACCTGAGGGAGTATACCGCTGTGCCTCATAGCTCAGTTGTTGGAAGAGCATCTGCCCGGAGTGTCAGGGGTCTTGGGGACCATTTGATTTTTCTCTCAACCCATGTTTAGTTTATTTCATTTCTGTGGTGATTAGGCACCATACCAAAATATTGTGTTCATAATTAATCCCAAATTCTTATTAATCCCACATTTGTGTTGTATCCTCCTCTACAGGTGTTGAGCGAGGACTTGGCAAATGAGGTCGGTAAAGTCAGCAAACAGTGGAGTGGATATGTCAAGGAGATGTACACTAATGCAGACAACTTTGGCGTTACATGTAAGCTTTTTAGGTTTTTTAAAGGTGCTGAATACGTTTGGTAATTGGAGCCTACTGAATTTCACTTCAAAATGTGGAAGCGTTTTTGAGATATCACCGAAAAACCGGAGCGAATATTTCCACGCAGGAAGAAAATTCCGGACAGAAATACACAGTCTGAGCATAGAGCAAGGAACAGAAGTAGTTACAACCGTAGTTGTACTTCAAAGGTTCCTTGCTATTATGGTCTGAGAAGCGTTACGGCCGTAACGCTTCTCAGATTAACATTTTTTGGAATAAACATTGATATATTTTTCAATAACTGTAGTACTTCGAAGTGAAAGTTTCTGAAAATGCATTATACTATCCTAAGCTGCTGTCTTCTTACCATGTACGTTTTTATTGCCATTAATTTTCAGAGTCATTACCAAACGTATAATACAGACCCTTTAACACTGAAAATGATTTATACCATTCTGAAATTGCAACTCTTATCAATTACCGCTTAGACAAGGTAATACTTTTTAAAAACTAGTTCTTATGTAGCGCTTTTTACAATAGCGTATCAACGCGCTTTACATTAATTGAACTCGCTAGTTTAAGTTTGCTTACGGTGGTCTTCTTCTCCCGATGGGCTGAAGGAAGTTAAGTCAAAAGAGGGCGCTATCAGATTCCCTGTGATGCCTTCTCGAGATAATAATATAATAACCAATTCCATAAACAGGTAATTCCTTTCTGCAGCCAATAACTTTCTTAACCCATTTTGGGACACTTTTGTTTATTTCAGTCCCAGCTGACTTAGACGTGAAGCTTAAGTCAACGCTTCTTGGAGCAGTGTTCTTGATCGTGAGTTTTCATTTCCTACTATCTTACCTAAACAGAGAAAAGTACAGCTAACAGCCATCTTGTGATGCTCCAAAAATTATTGACCATGAATTTTTTATTTTTTTTTTTCTAAATAGCTCTGGAGAGATGTTTATATTATAAAACATTGTTTGAAACGACACCCTTTGAAGTAATGTAAATTTAGAAAAGGAGGTACTTTTTCACCGGAAAATTTGAATCTGAGAAAGGCTGGGCACCATATAAAATCGCACAGTAGGCCTAGTCTATGCAAAAAGGGTGGTTTTTTTTCTTCATTTTTTTCTTGCAACTACGATTACCAATTGAGCCCGAATTATTACAGGTTTGCTATTTTATGCTTATGTTGGGATACACCAAGTGAGGATTAGGGTATTTGACAATTACCAAAGTATACCCTGTAAAGGTGTATCCTCCCCGTCCGGTTTTCGAGGTACCATGCCTTTTTCTTTGGATTGAAAAAAAACCAAACTGATGCAGTATATCAACTGATGCCCTAATTACCTTCCTTTGTTTATTATAAGTATGCAAACATATATTAAAACTTGATGGACGTTGAAACTTTCATTCTACACCACGCACCGATCTTCGATGATTTCAATAGCGTCCCATTTGTTTGGAGTTTGACCTGTTTTCAAGGCAAGGCACATGGCTTCTTTAGGCCTCTGTATTTTCCCCCCAGAATGCTCAGCTGAATAATGAGTCACATGATTTGATCATCGTGAATTGTGAATTGAAAAAGTGTTTGATGAAACTTTTTCGGTGGGTATAATTTTGTTATGGCCCCGACAGGGCCTATGACATACTTTTGTACCTTGTAGAAATGCCTAAAATACCACAACTTTTTGCATTTACAAGTGCAACTAACCAGTGGAGCCTTACGTGTTTCTAAATTTTGGTCAAAGGAGAGGAGACTCGATGTTTGGCAAGTTAAAACTAAAAATTGTATCTAGGGACTGCTTACATCGCGCGCAGTGACGTAAAAGATTTGCCTCGATTTCAGGGTCGCCTTGTATACAGGACTTCCTACGATATACAGGATTGGTAATGGGGTTTTTAAAAAAATCTTTGTTTAATTTTAGTCTGAAATCTTACTCATTTAAATAAAGCTCCTAATTATTTTCTGCAAAATATTTCTCTCTGAAATGAAGTCATTATGATTATGAACAGGCCTAGGAATTCATTTTTTCAATTCGAGCTGATTTTGGTCGTTACAGCCAAAAATAACTAAAATGTGTTTGGCTGAAAATTGTTAATTGTTTTTCTCTATTTTCTCCTGACTCGCTCAATGGATTAATCCCAAAATTTCACAGGTTGTTATTTCATGTATGATTGTTCACACAAAGCAAGAACACTGGCTGCGACTATCTGTTTCAGCTCTTTCAATCAAGTGTACTTTAAATGTACCTTTGTATATAAATTAATGCAATTGCTTGTATAATGTGAGCATAGTATACACATGCATGTAACTGCTTTCCCTTGCTACTTCTAGTCTAAATGATCATTTTATATTTTTTCCCCTCAATTTTATATTCTTCAGGACTTCATGTACTTTGAGCAGCGAAGTGGTGGTAATAATAATAACCGACGCTAGGAAAAGAAGAGAGATATAACAAGATGGCAACAACCAAATTAATAAGGTTGGATGTTTTCTTTTTAAAATGTCTATTTTTTTAATTTGTTTTTGATTTTTATTTGTTTATTTTTTTTGGATCTTCGTTTTTGCTAAATACATTGTTATGTATGAATGCAATCCATTCCAAAGATTAACAATCAAGACTTGATGTTTTTTAATGAAAACTCACTCCTTCATACAAAGAAATAGATAGCAAAAAGGGTATTTAGCGACGAAACCGTGTAAAAAAGGAATCTAGTTCTGGGCTTGACTATGACTGCAAGGGTTCTCAACCAATATTAAGAAGACATTTGATGTTGGTCACATTTTTTATTTTATTTTTAAAATAAATATTTCGTAAATAGTCGCCATTTTGTATCGACTCAGTTTTCTTTATCTTCTGAAAGTTTAACTTTGAAATTCCGTAGAACACACAGGCATTAGAAAGAAGTTTTTTTTTTTTTACTTTTTGGTGCAAGGTTATTAATCCTGGAGAATGCTGCGCCACTTTTCTTTGCTCGCTGACATTTGAGTTGTGTGGGAAAAAAATTTAATGTTCAGCCTTCCAATTTGTTGATCTAGTTTAGTTTGTCACGCAGGCATGTCACATGTTGTGGTACTCTTTTACAACAGTTGACATTGAGGGCGTAACGTTAAGAGAGGTGTGACAACTTGCGACTAGAGCTAGAAGCCATTTTGTGTCACACACAAAAAACGCATATAGAAGAATACTGGGTGTCGGACTAGTCTGCCCATTGGGTTGTGCTGCATTTGGACCAAAAATGGCGTTAAGCAACCACGTGACCAAAGAAAACTGGTCCCTCTATGTCGAAACTCTCTCGGCTCTGACACAGACAATCTAGTTCAGATTTAATACCTCCGATCCAAATAAATGTACATTTATTTTGATATAATATAATAATTCATGAAGTGGCATTAGTATAAAATTAACAATACATATTCGTATATTTTAAACTGTTTGTTACCATTAATAAGGACTTACACATTAATAATGAAGGTAAACTTGTATATATTTTTCCTTTAAAACCATTATGTTTGCATTTGATTTAAAATTAACATTTAAACTGCATTAATTTCCTATATTTTTAACCACTTTGGTGGCCAAGTTTGTGGCAATTTTGTTCAATTTATAGCGAAACAAAATATTTTCTTAAGGAAACCAATCGGATTATCTGTAATCTTATTCGGGTTAGTTTGTGAGAATATGTTAGTTTGTGTGTTCATTTCACAATGACCATCACACCATGGTTATTTTTTTTCTTCCTTCGAACAACCAAAGCACAGAAACCTCCATGGACATATTTATACATTTGCGTTTTATTTTTGCTCTAAAAATATATATTTTGCCTTTATAACGCCTGAAAGTGTTTATTGACATTTTTTGCACAGACGGCGTGCAATATGGCCAGTGCAGCATCGCGTGTACAAGAACAAAAACTATGGACCTCATGTTTCCAAGTTTTTGTTTGTGTGTGAATGAAACAAAATCACGCATTTTGATCAGCTCTCAATGTTTCGCGCGGTACATGCACAGGCTATGGGCAAGACTAACATCGTGCGGTAGGGGCGTGTCTCTGTAGGTGTGCATTGCCCAGAACGTCAGTTAATGTAAATGTTTCCTCAATGTCAAAGTTTTCTCTGTAAGCCATTATATCTAGTTTTTCTTTAATATTTTAATTAAATCGGTATGAATTGTGTAATGACCTAATATTGTATTTTAATCATCTTTAAGTGCTTTACACATAATGTCACTGAAGTTGCACATTAATTATACCTCCTTTTATCTTCGGTCCCTTTTCCCGCCACTACTGGGGCTAATAAACGCTCGAGTACGCAGCGGTGAGCAGAACTCGTGTCACCATAGACCTTATGCATTGACGTCACCAAGCCGCCATCTTAGAGGTAAACTGATGATGAAACAATGGAAACGCGCTGATTTGTACGCGCGGCGCACAGGATTGGCCAATGAACATCTTCCTTTTGACCTCTAGGTGAGGGCGCCCTACTCAAATGACGTCATATGCATAAGGTCTATTATCCTGCTGCCATTTTTAAGGTTGATACGTCACACCATGCGCGCGCATCCGCTGAGCTCGGCGCGCACAAAGGTTTTGCTAGCAGCTTCCGTATTCAAAGCTGGCATACGTTTGTGAATAAATTTTATATAGAAATCACTTGTTTCATTGTTAAAGGGTTTTTCTTATGACAGCAACTTGATTATTCTGGCAAGACCATTAGGTGAGCGGAAGCCAAGTCCAAAAACTATCTTGTGCATACATTAATTCTCAAAGAAACCTTTGCTCGATGTATTTCCTATAATGGGCGTCTTGTAACGAAGTATTGGGCGTGGATTAACGTGGAACTACGTCACACTATACAAACAGAGATAGACCCCTTGCAAAGCAAACAACGCTGCTGGTGGTACGCACCAAAAGCAGCTGTCGTCCAATGAAATGCCTTCTTTTGTCTCGGTGAGGGCGCGCTTTTTGAGATTGTGACGTCATATGCAAGGGTTTGTTCTAGTTTGTGACGTCATATGCAGGGGCTTTTCCCGCAAAGCGTAACAGAAATGACCTATGTGTGAATGGGAGACTTTTGGGACGCTAGGTGTGGTAGACTTGACTCAAGTCCCAATCCCGTGCAAGGCCCTTCCTTGCCTCATCGTCAGAAAACTATTATTTTGCGCTCTGCATTCCCCAACCTGTTCCGCGCGCATAAATAACTACATTTTGTCGGTGAGGGCGCACTGGTATTCTGTGGCTGCATGCTGGCGCGTTACGTTAGGAACCTCGCACGAGAAAGGGACTTGAATCAAGTCTATAGGTGTGGCAGCAGACTTACCAGGTAAATCCATTGTTCTCAATAAAAGTGCGCATGCTCAGAACAACGTAAACAATGGAAATTTACCTGGTAAGTGTGCTGCCACCTAGCGTTCAAAAGTCTCCCATTACCAAGTAATGATAGCGCACGGTCGTTGACAATATTGAATCATAATAAAACAAAATATACTGTTCGTCTTGGATCTCTATTATTTTTTATGGAGACCAATTTTGGTTATTCATTGTCTGATTTTTTAAATATTGGTAACAATGTGATCAAAGAGGTCAATGTAATTTCTTACGATCTTTTCACATATTAATCAAAGATCATATATTTTGTAGTGAGGTTGAAATAAAATAATTATGTGAACACAGTAGTAAAAACACTTTTCTTAGAAAATGTATACTATTTGTAATATAGTGATATTGAAATTCGCAGTTGAAATATTATGTGTATATGTTGGTTGCAAACAGATTCTACCTATTGTCTGCATGCTATTCTTTATCTATTAATCAATATTTAAAATAAAACTTGTGACATTCTCCTAAACTTTTATTTTATTTTGGTTTCTTTGCTGCTTGTGGTTTCTTTCTGTTTGGGGACTATTAAATTATTTATTGAAACAATTCGTTTGTGCATTTTTCGATCTCATTTTTGATGGGGAAAGATGCGGGGGGGGGGGGGCAAGGGTTCTAAGCAGAAGGGGCTCTACCCCTGCCTCACCCCCTCTGGTTACGCCAGTGGTTATGGTCTGCCTGAACGTGTGTGAGGTACAACATTCATTCCAACAACATCTGTATTTACATAACGAAATGTGTACTTATCATGCTTTATCCCTTTAATTGGTTTGGTGGAACATGGTTTGAGGACAGACCATCAATATTTATGTTCCTGTGGGGAGGTTTATTGGAAGTTGACAAAACATATCCCGCGTGACGATATTGGTGAACGTACGGTGCAATATAATTTTTTGTCCCAGGGCCCATAGCTAAGCATAACTAAATTATGCTAAACCAGAACAAGGTTAACAGCCAAAATACTATCTCTCATATACAATCTATGACTGTTATCCCGCTTACAATATTTGCTTCGCAAGAGGTTGTTAAAGGCACTGGACACGTTTGGTATTTGTCAAAGACCAGTATTCTCACTTGGTGTATCCCAACATATGCATAAAAAACAAGCCTGTGAAAATTTGGGCTCAATTGGTCATTGAAGTTGCAAGAAAATGATGAAAGAAAAAACACCCTTGTTGTACAAATTAGTGTGCTTTCAGATAGGAATAAGAGGCTTCTGGCCAGAAGTCTTTTATTATTTTAGTGAGAAATAACCTCTTTCTCAAAAACTACGTTACTTCAGAGGGAGTGGTTTCTCACAATGTTTTATACTATCAACAGCTCTCCGTTGCTCGTTACCAAGTAAGTTTTTATGCTAATATATATTTTGAGTAATTACCAAACGTGTCCAGTGCCTTTTATGTAAATGTTTGTTTTTCAAATTTTCAATGAAGATAGTCACCTTTAAAAGTGTCAGCAGAGACCGTGTCTTCTTGTCTTGTTGAGAAAACAGCCAAAAGCTGTCACGATATTTTCATCAAGACCCATCCACGTTGTTGGGTAAGGTGAGAGCGGGTACCAGCCGCATCTCTGGCTGCATTCACAAACGGACACCACGGGAATTTGAATTTCAAAAACTCCCCATGAGTTGAATTTTTGGAAAGTTGCTCGATACACTGTTATTGATTTCTAAGTAACGGGGGGGGGGGGGGGGGGAAGGCATTTCAGACGAAATAGTTTCACAAGATGCTTAAATTACTCCCATTACCGTATTTATAACAATAAGATTTTATAACAATTTCAGATTATTATTATTTTTCCCCCGAGATCTTTATGATCAATGTATGACCCCTAAACACTCAAAACTAAGAAAGAAAAAAGTTGTCGCAACTATATAGCTCCTCCCTTTCAATATCCCTTTCAGTTTCAAAATTTCCCCAAAGGAAAAAAGGAAGAACATAATTTTAATGGCCAGCGTGGACGGCGGGTTGGGTTAGTGGTGGAGCTCCACCCCAAACGAACCAGCCGAACCACTGATATAAGTCCCAATCAAACACGCTCACTCATGCGTGTAACTAGCTAAGTGACGACGTCACCGCGGCAACCATGCATGACGTCAAAAACGGTCCGTTGTTATGGTCTTGCATGCATGTACGCAGACAGCGCGCGTTGTATGCATGACAGAGGCTCTGAATAAAAGAGTTTCTGTTTGTGTGACGGCACTGGGCTGTTGTCCACGTTACCTTATTATAATAACAATAGTGAAATATCACATGCAAGTGATGTCATATATTTAGTGGTCGAAGGCTAGCCACAGATAAAAACATAAGGATCAATAATCAAGCCTACAACTAGCTGCATACCTCTACTGCACTAACTAAGCTACGTGTGTTACCAATGACATGTAAACTACTCGACAGGGTGTGACCATACATAACATAGGGTAAGTACTTCACGTTTTGCACTCTGGTTAAATTCCAAACCGCACTCGTCAAGCGCTATTCATTATTGACTAGTTGTATAGGCCGCAGTGGTCAGAGTTCAGTTGCGGAGTTCGCACCGCACATGAAGGAATTATACCTGGTGATCCATCCTTCTGCGTTCTGTAAATAAATGCCTTATCAATCGTAAGTATTATTGTAGTTTATATCGAGTTGTTTTCTTTACTTACGACATAACATTTATCAAATTAAAGCTGTGTAGTACTAGTGTGTGATTATTAAATTAATGGCTTTTTAGAATGTGGGTCGACTCGTCATTAACAGCACGGCTTTTGTTGTAGTGCCATTGTATCGCAGCGTGGCACACCATGGAGCATACAGCTCCATTGGCACACCCAGCATGAATTCAAGCTGATTCAAACCACATACAGGTACAATTTAAACCGTTGGATGTGGTGTTAGTACAGCCCCATATAACAAATAACGCCAATGTGCTGGGCCAGCGCGTCATTGACACGGTGGGGGGGGGGGGGGGGGGGGGCGTATTGAACTTCTTAAAAAACATCTTTGCTCTTTACACATGACACATCTGTATCAGTTGCGTAACCAAACGTTTTCATTTGGGCGGGGAAGTTGCAGGTAGGGCAGAGACATAATTTGAAGTGAGCTTTATATTAATGTACCTATAGCCATTTATGGGGGAGGGAGCAAGGGTTTTGGGGGAAGTCATGCAAAACAGAAAATCTGCACCCCACTTCGTCAGTCTAGGCCCTGCATGAAAACAGGGGAAGCTGTTGATTTTTGGTTTTTGTTGTCATAATGTTAATAATGTTTCTTTACCATGCTTATCATGTGAAATTCCGGATCCGCCTATGGCCCGGATTACGATTGAGATAGGATTAAATTGCTCACTAAAAGGCGTTTACATTGTCCTTGTTTTTTGTGTTTCGTCAAACATTTTGAAAGGGTTGGCAAACAGGATGTGCGAGCAATACATTAAAATGATGTTCATTGTAATGTAATTTACCACACGAAGTACTTTTAGGGAAGGTCTATTTAATAGTGAGTTAACTTTTTTCCAGTGCAATTCTGAAAAAGAAAAAAAATCGGGACCAACCGTACCCTTTGTATTGAGGGACCAAACAAAAATCTTTGCAATTATTGTTTGACGTCATATTAAGTGACGACCATTCTGAATTTGGCACCAGGTTCACAACCTGTGGAATTCTAAAGTTTGCATTCAGTGACTTCATGGAAATATCCTAATGACTAATAATGTGCATGCAATGTGATATGCTATTGAACCAAATTGCCTCTATCAATTGACTTATGATCTTGTGACTTGCTGGTCGAGTCGTCATCGTCACACCTTGTTTTGGGTCTTTATACAATAAATAGACCTTATGCATATGACGTCATTTGAGTAGGGCGCCCTCGCCTAGAGGTCAAAAGGAAGCCGTTCATTGGCCAGTCCTGTGCGCCGCGCGTACAAATCTGCGCGTTTCCATTGTTTCATCATCAGTTTACCTCTAAGATGGCGGCTTGGTGACGTCAATGCATAAGGTCTATACAGACTTTCTGATGAATGTTGTTTCCACCTTAAAAAGATGTAGATTTAACGGGGCACAGATCTATCTCTCTCTCGTTCTTTGTCTATTTAGTCTGTACCTTATGTAGTCTGTTTTTAAATGTGTATAAATTCAGGATCTTTTTGCTATGCTCAAAGCTATCCTGTTAATAAGTCATTGCGTCACGCGAGTTTGTATCTTATGCACGCTAAAAGCACCAGCTTCAAAGCTTGCATCCGTTTGAGTGCAATCCCCCCCCCCCCAATTTGTTTATTTTTTTCATAATAATAATAATAGGAAAAAATAAAACATACAAAAAATTAAAAATTAATAACAACAACACGCATGTCATCGTTCGAAAGCATTTCTTTTGACGGAAAATTTAAATTTCTGAGAGGACCTTAGTCTTTGAAGACCGTTAGTATAAAAGCTTGCCTTGCCTGCTTGGGTCACACTAAGGATTGAACAGGATAGTTACCAGAGGCATTCATTACAATGGTAATTGACAAGTATTCGGGTAGCATAAGCCGAACTTGTAGTACAACCATGAGAAAGGCTTTCCTTTCTCTAGAAGGCTTCTAGCAGTTCATCAACTGGTTTGGTTCTAATACTTGCGTCAATAGTGTCGGTCGCGGTCGTCCCCTCATCGTACTTGTCCTTGTTGAAGAGCTTTGATTCGTTCGTATCTGAAGATCCTATCAGATGAGCCAGGTATTTTGGTGAGTAAGGCACAGGTTTGGTAATGACTCTGAAAATTAATGCCAATAAAAACTTACTTGGTAAGAAGTACAGCAGCTTTGGGTAATGAATTTTGAGAAACTTTTAACTTCGAAGTACTAAGGTTATGGAAAAATATATCACTTTTTATTCCCAAAAATTGAATCTGAGAAGCAAGCGTTTCTGTCAGAAAAGCTTCTCAGACTGTGTATTCCTATGGGGAATATTCTTCCTGCGTGGAAGTATTCGCTCCGGTTTTCGGTGATATCTCAAAAACGCGACAACCTTTTGAAGTGAAATTTTCACAGGTTAGTTTTATTGTATGTACCTATATAGGATTAACACAATCAGTAGCCTCCAATTACCAAACGTATGCAGCACCTTTAAAAAAAGACTGCATTCTTTTCTGGGATAGTGGGATTAGAGCCCACAGGCAGCACAAGCTTTTATTTTTCAATAATTGCGCAAGTCTCGAGTCTTTTGAAACATTTTTGAGAGATTCTGTTTTCACTTTGTATTATTGTATGGTATGGAATAATACACAAAATGATGGCCTGCTTTTAGAAAGTCGCGGTGCCCGACATTCAATGTTTGAATTCGCGCAAGGAGAACGCTGTATTTCCGTAAGTGACAAACGAAGCCCTTTTGACGTAAAGCCTTCCGCCACGAGTTAAGTAGTTAATTGGAATAATGGTTAATGATGACGAGGTCTTAATTTGGTTTCTGTTTTATTTTGTTACGTAACGACTCTTGGATAGTAATGCCCGCTGGCTTGGCCAACAGTTTGAACAATAGAAAAAAATCAATTCACGCATTCCTCTGGCCATGGCTTTAGCTAATGAACTATTTAAGAGTTTGTGTCTATTTAATGTTTGTTGAGGAAAAAGTGAAATCATACACGTAGTAGCCGTGTGCAAGCAAATCATGAGATGAAATTAAGTGTGACCACTCATAGAGAAAGGACACGACCACTCAACAACATTTTGATGGTATACATCACATAGAAAATTTCTTTTAAAGGACATGCAAAGAAAATAGTAGGACCGGAACGCACTCAATTAATGTTCAAAAAGCTTAATGATTTGGCATTTATGCATAACATGCGGTTTTTGTTGTTGGCCCAAGCCAACACCCTAGTTTCGAAAAGGACCTTTGAGTGTAGAGTGCGCCTATATCGTGTGTACTAGTTTGTTTTGTTTTGCCGCCATTTTGTTTCCAGCGCTCTCTTCCAGCTCTGTGTATAATTATACGGTCAGTCACGTACACCCAATATCAGATCCGCATTTCGTGTCATTGAATACTATGTCGGGTTCAGCCATGGTTCAACCCACGATCCTTCAAACATGGATGAATTCCGGATCTAGTAAGGAGGACCCGGTCTAACATTTTCAGGAATTTTCACACACATAGAATGCTCTAACTGCACTGTTCTTGCTGGACATAGACTTGTTTAAACAAGGATCAACACCCGTTGTAATGTATGCATTTTACAATCCTAATTGCATCGACTATACAGTTGCATCAAACTCAAATAAATCACAGAGATTCCAAACCAACAAATGCGGTGTTTAATATCATCGTTAGGGAATAGTTAAAACTGTGGACGTCGCAATGTGTTTTGAAAATTGAATGAAAACGCACGGTAATGGTAACCACGGTAACAACGGTTTGCACCGAAACAAGGAAGAATATTTGTTGTACGTGTACGGTAGTTTATACTCAACCGCTACCAAATAATTGTGTGGGTAAGTCGCTGCATAGAACGAAGTTCCTAGCTTGCAGAGGGCCAAGTGGGCGATACAAGAATGGACTAATCTTCAATTCTTATCTGAATTGTTGTTGTTTGTTTGTTGTTGTGCTTTATGTTGTGCGTGAAAGGAGCCACGAGAGAATCAAAATTAACATAATATGGTGTAAAAACAACACCAATGTAATTGTGTTGGCAGAAGTTAGTGTTATAGAAACCGAAAGTGTGTTAAAATAAACGTGTGACAACACCCATTGTGTCAATTCAAACACCAGTTTTTGCAGTGATAACGATATTGGACAAAATAATAAAACACTTGTTTGAGGGGACAGGCAGATAAATGATGAGAGGTGTTTGATTTTTTGAAACAAATTTATGTCGTTATCAATTGTTGGTTTAATGGGGGAAGTTTTCTTTGTGTCTGTTTGTTTGTTTGTTGTTTTTGATGGGGTTTTGGGTGTGTTTTTTCGTTTTTAAGCTACATAATATTCGTCCCTTCGATAGGAATTTTAATACTTTTCTTGATAGTTATTTTTTCAATCAAGTGCTAGTTTTATTTGGGGTTTTATTTGTTATTGGATATTTGTTTTTCGGTTGCATTGTATGTCACCATTTAGTTTTTGTCACCACTGCGTTTACAGCCCCCAGTCCTTCCAGGGAGCCCAGCTACTTGACAGCAGGGGTCGACCCCGATAAAACAAGACGAAATAGACGAATAAATAATTCAAATATTCTCATCAACAAGATCTATCACAGGTTCTGATATAGGACAAACAATAATTTAATGTTTAATAGATGTTAAATTTGCATCGGGGATAAATAATATTATTTGGTTTTACCCTCGATGATGTGTGTAAAGCACTGTGAACTCAGCCTGAGTCCTGCGAATTTTGTTTAAGGTTAACCATTTCCGATCCAAAAACATCTGTATTTACAACACAAAATGTGTACTCTTATGCTTTATCCCTTTAATTTGTTTGGTGGAACATGGTTTGAGTGTGGACCGTCAATAGTTATGTCCCTGGGAAGTATTGACAGCCCGAGTCCTGTGAATTTTTTTAAAGGTTAACCATTTCCTAGCAACGGAAGCCTTAAAGAGAACAAGGCCATTCGCGCTCATGTCCTGATGATTATGAACATTCCTGGAAGTTCAGATCAAGGCCAAACTTACCTTTCACGTCAACATACTAGTCTCCATATAAAATACGGCAATATGAACCATATAATAGTCTCCTCCCATAACATGTGATCGTTATATTTTTTTTACGGGGCATTTTCTTAACGTTTTCATCAGCTCCTTCAGAAAATGATATTTTCAAAAAGTGAATGTAGGCCTATCTATTATTATTAGAATCAGATTTATAATTTATTAAACTCATTGCCGTTGTTCTTCGCTTGATTTGAAATTTGGTAAACACAACCAATCTTGGTTTTTTACCCTTACCCGATGTGAGCACTCCACTCAGTTCCCGAGTTCTGTGATAACAAAATCCACAGGCAAATCACTCGGGTGGGACCAATCTTGTTATCTTAAGAGTACCTTTGATCAAACTATTAATTTGCAGAAGAGATTAACACTATATCATGTTATTGCCAACAACAAATTAAAAGGGGGCTTTACGGATGCACCAGCCGCGATAACCACCCAAGGCGTCATACTAATAACTATTATTCAAACTATGACTTTTTCAAAACCATTTTTTTCTTTCTTAATAAAGTATATAAATTAACAAACGAAAGGAAAAAGAAAAGTACTCAGTTGGCCAAGATCGTCAATTTCATTCCTGGTTAAACTACAAAGTTGTTTGTTTAAGCCAGGGGAAAAAAAGCACAGTGAAAACTACTGATGTTGGAGACCTTTGATCTAAATATCTGGTTCATTTTAGGCATTAGTTTGTTCTTCAGTTTAAAGATTGTATTATGAAGCCAATCAATCTTTAAAAATGGAAATTTGGGTCGGGTGGGTAGGTCAAAATAATTTCGATTTTATTTTTAAACATTGACTATTCTGAATGGCCCCATTACTCGGCTTCACTCAGGTGGACGGAGGCCATGCAAGCCAATGCCCAAGTCGTGGTATCGAAAATGACCTCAACAGTTACCAGATAAAGCGGACGTTGTAAATGTAAACCAGACTAATTCCCATTGTACGGGTCACACCTCTCAATATGGAGCAATCATACGCTGAAACCACTGGAGAGAATGGCTCAGCACCGTCACAGTAGTCTTATAACAAGTCGGAACATCTGAACATGGATGTACCGGCTAGGGGTGTGCAACCTGCACATTATACCATAACGCAAATATTTTACTTTGATAAGCTATAATCGATTACATGCGTAGAAAACATTGAGTCCAACTTCAAACCAGTCCGTTGACACCACTTCAAACTACACTCACATCCACGCGGAAACGATGGCCTATCATTCTACATGTATATTATACACTACATAATTAATACATATCGTTAAATATTTGCAGTCACCACCACGACCAGTCGATGCGGAATTTTTAAGTAGCTCCAGCGTGCGCCCTAGAAACTCATTGTGTTTGGCAGACCATACATTGATCGTTGCATGGGTGTTATGAAAAAGGGACACCCAAGGTCACTCACTCACTGATGTTCCGTGATCCACTCATTTTCCAATTGAGTGAAGCCTTTATATGAAAGTGGGTAAAACTACTCTCTTAAACTCAAGTTAAAACGGTATAAAACGGTGTGTTCAATACATTTCGTGTGCAATTTTTGTCAACATAATATAAAAAGGTTCCATGACGTCACTTTCAAATGCATGGTCTGTTCGTTTTTGTACAGATAATTATTTGTTAGTGCATTTTGAATTTTGATGAGATTCAATCAAAACGCCAATGAGTTTGACTTACGAAAAACAAACCTCTTTGGAACGTACAGACCATTTTGTTTGTGGTGTCCCATGACGTCATGTTTCAAGTTTCGCTCTAAAAGAGTATCAAGTATATAAAGTGATATTTTACCCCATTTTAAGGTCAGGTAAGATACTTATAATTTTTTGCACACTTTCATGAGGACTCTCTCTATTGGAAAATAAGTGCATCACAAAGCTGAATTTGACCTTGGAGCCCCTCTTTAAAGGCACTGTACACGTTTGGTAATTACTCAAAATATATATTAGCATAAAAACTTACTTGGTAACGAGCAACGGAGAGCTGTTGATAGTATAAAACATTGTGAGAAACGACTCCCTCTGAAGTAACGTAGTTTTTGAGAAAGAGGTAATTTCTCACTAAAATAATAAAAGACTTCTGGCCAGAAGCCTTTTATTACTATCTGAAAGCACACTAATTTGTACAACAAGGGTGTTTCTTCTTTCATCATTTTCTTGCAACCTCAATGACCAATTGAGCCCAAATTTTCACAGGCTTGTTATTTTATGCATATGTTGGGATACACCAAGTGAGAATACCCATCTTTGACAATTACAAAACGTGTTCAGTGCCTTTAAAGACACTATACAACATTGGTAATTGTCAAAGACCAGTATACTGCAGTATCCATACTTGATGTGACCCAACATATACATGAAATAACAAATCTGTGAAAATTAATTAAGCTAAATCGGTCTTCGGAGTCATGAGAAAACAGTGAAAACCCATTTCCTAAAAACTATAGCATTTCAGGCAAGACTATTTCCAGGGAAGTTTTCCACCATGACCATCTTTATACCATGTAAGTTTAAAGTGCAATTCTGTGAACACTTCTATTTTCAGTCTTACCAATGTTGTACTTACCCTTTAAACTGAAGCGAGCACCAAACGTTGCCGACTAAAGCTATTACATGTATGCAAAATAAATGACACACATACCAATATTTATACAGAACTTGGCATTACCATATTGCGTATTGATTTGAGATTGCTAGATATGCCTTGTCACATATTATGTGGAATTTGTTCATCAGGCAACAGGCAACCAAATACACTGTATGCACAAAGAGCACTTCAGCAGCACACAGGAGGCATTGGTGGCTGTATCTCACTATCCCAAAGCATGATGAGAAAACAGAATGAAATTTCGTTTTAGGGAAATTGCCTGGAACTAGTTGCCTGTATGGTGGCAACCAATTGTACTACATGCAGAAGAACAGCAAACATTTTTCTAGCAGTATATATTTACATTGAAATTTACATGTGATGCCAAATAAAACATTAGTCCTCAGTCCAACAACAAAGTCAAACAAAAACAACAAACGCATTTTGATTTTGAAGGTTCGAGTTGATTGCCGGGGGCGTGTCCTCTTTTCTCATCAAAAAAAATTTCAGATGAAATATTCATTTATATTTTATAACCATGGATATCGAATGCAAAATATGATAATTTTATCTGAAATGTTCATTGATTAAAAATGGGGGAGCGCCCCCGCAAGTTGGCGGTATCTACGCGGCTATCTTAACTTAGACGTGGGTAAATAACAACCCTGTTATCAGTTACGTTGCTATTTGAAGAATATCTTTATTTCGGTTGAAGACATATACGCGTGTATGTTTGACAAAATAATAAACAATCCATTAAGTACTTTGACATACAAACTGTGTGAAGCAAGGATCTTCCGCTTGAATGGGTCGGCGCAGTTCATGTTGAAACCATGGAGGTAGTGAAACCATAGAGCAAGGATGGTGAAACTAAAGTGTATAGACCTTATGCATATGACGTCATTTGAGTAGGGCGCCCTCACCTAGAGGTCAAAAGGAAGATGCTCATTGGCCAGTCTTGTGCGCCGCGCGTACAAATCAGCGCGTTTCCATTGTTTCATCATCAGTTTACCTCTAAGATGGCGGCTTGGTGACGTCAATGCATAAGGTCTATTATTAATCGTCGGGGTGTGCGCATGCCTGGAAGAAGGGCTAAAAGCCCTACTACTGAGTACTACGCCCTTTTCTTCCAGTCCCACAATACTTTTTCCAGTAACAATGGTAAGCAATAAAATGGTTGCTGACCCCCCAAAAATATGGCATTAGTTTTTACATCTTTGTTGTTAGAATTATACCCAAACAACCTTTATAATTCCCACGCATAATTTAATATTATATGTTGACTTTTGGTGACAGAAAAATTATCAAACTTACACGCTCGGTTGTTTTAAAACACAATTTGCACATTGTAATAACTTTTTTTATTGAGGGTTTTTAAAACAGAGAAAGAACTGACTCAAAGACACGATGCATCACTAACATGTTGTCAACAATCCAGGTCCGCGCGCATGCGCGATGCACACAAGAGTATATGTATGGAGCGCCTAAAGTAACAATACTACACACATTAATTGCTTACGCCCTTTCTCCGCGGAACCTTACGTTCCTGACAGCTACATTTGTATAGCTGAGATTTTTTTCTTCCCCTATTTCTCCTTCCATGTTTTGGTGACCAGGTGATAAGCGATGAGAGACAGGTTCTTTGATGTTTCTGTACATGCCCTGCTAGTCTCAGAGGACGCTGTTGTATAAGTTCAGTGGATATAATAGCTCCCCAGCATACTGATTTGTTTTCGTTCTTCCTTTTATCAAATACAGATTTAAATTGAGATTTTGGCAAGGTTGTTAAAGTGATCACCTATAAGTAATTTAATGGAGAATAACCAAGAAGGGGACAAGGTAGCTATGCAGCAGGTACAGCCAGATCAACCACCACAGGGGAACGCCCAACCACCAGCCGGCCAGCCGCCATCCGGCCAGCCGCCAGCCGGCCAACCTCCACAGGGCTACGGACAACCGCCTCAGGGCTACGGACAACCGCCTCAGGGCTACGGACAACCGCCTCAGGGCTACGGACAACCGCCCCAGGGCTACGGTCAACCGCCCCAGGGCTACGGTCAACCACCCCAGGGCTACGGTCAACCACCCCAGGGCTACGGTCAACCAGGGTTCCCTGGTCAGCCGGTAAGTCAGTGATTACACTCCCAACTCCCGGATTTACTTCGATCCTTCCTCATTCTAACACAATCCAAACGCAATACCGTAACTGCATGCTGACTCTGATTATGGTGGTGTGCCTGTTCCAATGACCCACTTTAACATAATCAAACAAAACCACAGTTACATTTTGAAGGACTAGCATATGTTATGATGCTATAGAAAATACGGTAGATTTGGTTTAAAAGTTATGACATGAAGACAATTTGGGTTTACAGGATGGTAGATTCTTTTGGGGCTTGTGAAAGTGCCCAATAATTAGTAAAAGCTCTATAAATGGTCAAACTCAATAATATTACTTACCATAGCTGAAAGATACCGGTAACTGTCAAAAAGGCATTACATGTGTATTGATGTTATTTGCTGTTGGTTTAGACTATACTGACTAGTCTTCTGACTAGTGTGTAATACACACTTACACACTTAAAACATTAAAAAGAGTTATGGTGCATGTTTTCCCCTTTCTCATGCATGTGATTTAGCTGTATTTTGTTTACCTTCACCTCAGATAATGGGTCAGCCGGGGGTTTTGCCTGGTCAACCAGCGCCTGCCCAGTGGATGCCTGCCCCTCAGTCAATTCCCGGATGTCCGCCTGGTCTGGAATATTTAATGCAGATAGATCAGCTTCTTGTCCACCAACAAGTGGAGTTATTTGAGGGTAAATTTATGCCTTTATGCCAAGTTACTTTTGTCAATTTGATTCCTAATCTCATTTTCGAAAATTAATATCTCCGTTCACGCATTCAATTTTTTATTTCCCTTTGGTGATATATTTTGTTCTTCTTTCTGTTGTCCCTGTACTTAACCCCCATATATTTTGTGCACAACATTCCTTGTGGGGCACCCCAATCTTTAGAATTCCCCCATTTTCTGTTTTGTTTGCGAATATTAAAGCTCAGAAGCTAAAATAAAACAAGACCAATTTTTGAAATGTCCACTTATGGCCAGAAACCTTACCTTTGACCTATGGAAGTGTTGTGACCTCGACGTACCTCACGTAGATTTATATTGTAGACTTTATGGGAATTATACTTTGGTCCAAATGAAAAGACAAAACCAGCAACCACCTTGTAAAAAACATTTAGATGTGCTTAGAACTATTGTATGGTCACCCCTTTTATATAAATTGTGTTTGGCCTTAACCTTTTAAATCGTACCTTTGTGAAACCCATTGGGCGTCTTTTATGGTGGACTTTGGAGCTATATAAGATTACGCTATTAATATTATTACCGTTTTAAAAGTCTTATAAAATGTTATTGTCAAAAATTGCACTTTCAGTGTTTACGAACTGGGAAACTTCAAACAGGTACCAAGTAAAGAACAGCGTGGGGCAGCAGATCTACTTCGCCCATGAAGGTGAGTTTGATCAGAACACAGCCGTAGCCAGAAAGCTTCAATTTATCTTTCAGTATAATTTAGATAGAAGAGCTTTTGTAGAAGTAGGCCTATACCTTTAGGTTCTTACATCCTGCATTGGTGTATCATTCTAAATGCCAGAGATTTAAAAGTTAATCTTTAGGATTGTAGTTAGGGACCAATCATTTCCAGATTTAAAAATCAAACCTATTAGATTTGAATTGAAACATTATAGATTTGAATTCAAATTGAATAGGTTTTAGTTTAAATCTAATACTGAGATTTGATTTTTAAATCTGAAAACGATTGGTCGCTATAACTACAATCCTAAAGATTAATTTTCAAATCTCTGACATTTAGAGTGATACTCTCCTAAAAGCATTGCTGCCTGGCCTGGAGAGGGCGGGTTGCAAGTCCATGTGTACTCTGTGTTGGTGCTGTTAAGGTGCTTTTTATAAGATGGCGATGTTGTCATTATTTGTCATGAGAGAGATTGGAAGCTCTATCCCTGTTCTAGCTGGCAGTGCTTCTCTCTGAAACCCTGTCAGATTGGTTGCAGTGACTGGTAGCCTGTTCAAAATCCGAACAGCTCTTGAGAAAGGGCTACAGAGGTAGCAGTCAAATCTGGCAAATGGTTGCCTGTAAGTGAGGCTTGGTCGTCTGTTCTCTCGGGTTATGTTTGGAGGAATAGTTACATTTACATATCTACATGGCACTTTGTAATCCATTTTATATAAACCTCGAGATGGGAATGGTAACCCGTTCTTATAAGTACGACTGTGCGTATCAAAAATAAAGAGTAAAAATTCCATTCTAGTTAATGTTATTGTGCTTTATTTTATTGGCCTGTTTCAGAGTCGGAAGTTTGCCAGAGACAATGCTGCGGACCGTCTCGCGGCTTCATAATGCACATCACCGACAACATGCAACAGGTACGCCATTTTTCACTACAGGCCGTGTCTCAATTGGTGGCTTGGGCTGCGGCTGTTGCTAATGGGTGTTGCCAAGGGCAGCCTATTCTTCAACGCATGATGACACCGTGACCAAGCCCCAGCCGCCGTAGCCGACAATTCAGAAACGGCCGTAGTCTTTAATTCAATGCATTTTGGAGAGATTTGATTACACTTTTAAGCAATAGAGGGCGTTTTTATTGTCACTGAATTTTCTGTAGTTGTTTAACCGGTCACAGGGGATTTTGTGTAAGTTAACATGGGCTGAAGGAAGTTGAGTCAAAAGAGGGCGCTACCAAACGAAGTTTCTACAAAGTTTGCCGTCGGGGGTGGGGGGGGGGGGGGGGGGGGCACGGAATCACCGGGGGAGGACACAAGATCCCATGTGACACCAGCACTAGCTCACCACTGCAATGTTTACACAGACTCTTGTGTAAAAGTATATTCCATTGCCTCATGTACCAATTGCAATTTCCTTTGATAACAATTATCAATTTCATTGTTCAATGTATTAATTATTGTCAATAAACATCTGTCAGTGGCTGAAAGTGTTGTGCGTGGCGTGTGCACGTTTCAATTAGAGACTTTTGAACGCTAGGTGGCAGCAGACTTACCAGGTAAACTTCCATTGTTTACGTAGTTCTGAGCAGGCGCACATTACCAAGAACAATGGATTTACCCGGTAAGTCTGCTGCCACCTAGCGTCCCAAAAGACTCCCATTGTTTGACCTCGGCGATTGCAGCCGTTGCAAGTGGTTATTACCTCGTATGGTTAATAAATAATATACAAACATTAAAATGCACGATAATGTTTACCTTTCCTGGTTTATGGGCGATTAATTTATTTCAAGTTAACAAAATGTGCCTGAACTTTTATCTCTGCGTTTTACAAATTGTTAGGAAGTGATGCGAGTGACTCGAGAGTTCAAGTGCGGTGCCGGATGCTGCTGGTGCGCTGCGGCCGACTGCTGTGCCATGGAGGTTGCTATAGAGGCACCCGTTGGTCAGGTCATCGGATACGTCCGGCAGGCGTAAGTTTCCGGAACCCGGATTGCTAGTTTTGAATTCTATGGGGTTTTTAACATTCAAAAGTCCCTAAAGGGACAGGTAAAAAAAAAAATTATTTCGTTCCCTCGAAATAATAAATGTTGTTACCTTGAATTACTATTTCGTTAAAACGAAATATTATTTTGTTCCTCGAAATACTATTTCGTTCCCTCAAATATTTTTTCCCCTGGAAATGTTATTTTTTTCCTTCGAAATCATTTTGATACCTTAAAGTTTTATTTCGTTCCCTGTTATTTCGAGAGAAATGAATTTTAAATGTTCAGTTCGTGTACGAATTGGTGGCTATGGCTTTGGATACGGCTGAATCTGCGCCTCAGCTAGGGTTAAAGCGTTGGCTGCACTGAGAAACGACCTTTAGCAATCAGCCGCAGCCATAACGGCAAATTCGACCACGGCCTAAAATAACAAGAAGTAAATAGTGTGTTTATAATAACTGGTATCTCCTTCTTCCACTGTATATAGTCAAAGTGGCTGGTCCCCGCACTACGACATCATGAACGCTAACAAAGAAACCGTGTTGAGGATTCGCGGCCCTTGCTGCATCTGTCAAGGGGCCTGCTGCACAGGGGACCAGGAGTTTAATGTAAGTTTCACGAAGAGCTGTCGATGAAGACAATCCAAGCAAATTCAATTTAAAGACCTACTTGAACGAAATCGGCTACAAGTGATCTTTGCTGAAATTCATTTAAAATGTTTTCAATCAACAATGAAATTGAGTTCACATGAGACTAAACATCTTTTAATTGTGTAAAAACAATCATTTGAAATTGAAATTATTTAGCTTTGTTAATTAATTAATAAACCAAGCTGGAATCTGATCGACTTTGTAAACGTAAATGCCTATCATAATTAATCCCAAATCCTCATTAATCCAAAATCCCCATTGGTCCTAAATCAACATTTGTGTTGTATACTCTCCTACAGGTGTTGAGCGAGGACTTGGCAAATGAGGTCGGTAAAGTCAGCAAACAGTGGACTGGATTTGTCAAGGAGATGTACACTAATGCAGACAACTTTGGCGTTACATGTAAGCTTTTTAGGTCTTTAACACTGAAAATGTTTCATGCCATTCCGAAATTTTAACTCTTAGCAATTGCTGCTCAGACAAGGTCATTGAGTTCACTAATTTAAAGTTTACCTATATAAAGATGGTCTTCCTTTCCCGATGGGCTGAAGGAAGTTAAGTCAAAAGAGGGCGCAATCAGATTCCAAAGAACCAATTCCATATACAGGTAACCCTTCTGCTACCAATTTTCTTTACCCATTTTGGGACACTTTTGATTATTTCAGTCCCAGCTGACTTGGACGTGAAGATTAAGTCAACGCTTCTTGGAGCTGTGTTCTTGATCGTGAGTTTTCATTTCCTACTATCTTACCTAAACAGAGAAAAGTACAGCTAACAGCCATCTTGTTTTGGAAGGGTGGGTTTACCTATGATAGTTGCTCCACAAATTATTGACGATGCAAAGTTTTTTTCCCTGTTCTAAATAGCACTGGAGAGATGTTTATATTATAAAACATTGTTTGAAACGACACCCTTTGAAGTAATGTAAATTTAGATAAGGAGGTACTTTTTCACCGGAATATTTGAATCTGAGAAAGGCTTCAGGCATGAAGCCTTCCTCGGGCATCTGAAAACACACAATTCTATGCAAAAAGGTGGGTTTTTTTCAATCATTTTTTTCTTGCAACTACGATTACCAGTTGAGCCCAAATTGTTACAGGTTTGTTATTTTACGCTTATGTTGGGATACACCAATTGAGGATTAGGGTATTTGACAATTACCAAAGTATACACTGTCTTTAAAGGTATACAGGATTTATAAGGAAATAAAAAAACATATAATTGTTATAGTTTAGTCTGAAAGCTTACTGGTTATAAAATTCCTAATAGAACAATTTTTGTCTGCGAAATATTTCTCTCTGAAATGAATTCATTATGATTTTGAATATGACTTCATTTCTTAAATTCGAGAAAACTGTTTCTGAAAACCTTAAAAAAACATAAAACGCAACTGACACAGCTGATTTTGGTCGTTTCAACCACTTGAAAATTAACAACAATGTGTTTAGCTGAAAATTGGTTTTCTCTACTTTCTCCCGACCACTCATTGGATTAATCCCAAATTTTCACAGATTTTATTTCATGTATATGGTTGATCACACAAAGCAAGAACACTGGCTGCGACTATTTGTTAATCAGCTCTATCAATCCTCCCTTTAAATGTACCTAATGTATATAAATTAATGCACTTCTTTGTATGTGTGAGCGTAGTATACACTGCTTTCCTACGTTGCTACATTTTTTAAATCTAAATGTTCATTTATAGTCAATATGGGTTTTTTTTCTTCTCAATTTTACATTATTCAGGACTTCATGTTCTTTGAGCAGCCAAAGAATAATAACAACCGCTAGGAGAAGAAAGAGAGATGTAACAAGATGGCAATACCCAAATCAATCAAGTTTGAGCGTTTCCTTTTTAAGATGTGTTGAAAAAAAAATTGCTTACATTTTTTTAAATCTTCTTTTTTCTAAATACATTGTTATGTATGAATACAACCCATTCCCATGATTAAGAATCAAAACTTGAGGTTTTAAAGAACACCCTCTCCTACATATAAAAAGCAAAAGGGTATAAGGACGAAACCGTTTAACAAAGGAATCTAGTTCTTGGCTTGACTAGGGTATCAAGCGTTCTCAACCAATATTAATAAGACAGTAGGCATAGACATTGGTCACATTATTTTTATTTAATTTTTTTAATATTTCGTAAATAGTCGTCGTTTTGTATCAACTCAATATTCTTCATCTTCTGAAAGTTAACTTTGAAATTCTGTAGAATACACAGGCATTCGAACGAAGATAAAACTTTAACATTGGGGTGCAAGTTATTATCCCGGAGAATACTGCGCCACTTTTCTGTGCTCGCTGACATTTTAGTTGTGTGGCAACATTGTCAGCTTTCCCATTGGTTGACATAGAGGGCGTAAAGATCAGACACAGACCGGAGCCAGTCCAGAGCCGTATAATTATTGAGAAAGTTGCGACAACTTGCGACTAGAAGCCATTTTGTGTCACACACACAAAAAACGCATAGAAGAATACTGGGTGTTAGACTAGTCTGCCCATTGGTTGTGCTGCATCTGGACCGAAAATGGTGTCCAGCAACAACGTGAACGAAGACAACTGGTCCCTCTACGTCGAAACTCTCTGAATAGACAGACACAAGACAATCTAGTTCAGATTTAATACCTCCAATCCAATAAATGTACATTGGATATCATATAATACTTCATGAAGTGGCATTAGTATTACATACAAAATACATATTCTTATATTTAAAACTATTTCTTACCATTAAGGACTTACACATTAAAAATGAAAGTAAACTTGTATAGGCCTATATTTTTCCTTTATTAAAACAATTATGTTTGCATTTGATTTAAAATTAACATTTCTATAAAACTGCATTACTTTCCTACGTTTTTAATCACTTTGGTGGCCAAGTTTGTGGCAATTTTGTTCAATTTATAGCGAAACAAGATTATTTTCTTCAGGAAACAAATCGGGTTATCTGTATCTTAATCGGGTTAGTTTGTGAGAATATTATCTCAAGAACCCCACTCAGGGTATTGTCATTTCACAATGACCATCACATCATGGTTATTTTTTTTCTTCCTTCGAACAAACAAAGCACAGAAACCTCCATGTACATGAATATTTCCGTTTTCTTTTTGCTCTATTTTTAAATAAATATTTTGCCTTTATAACGCCTTAAAGTGTTTATTGAAGTGTTTTGTAGAGACAGTGTGGACGGAGATTCTGTCCCCCCGGAGATTGTGTCCTCCCATATGGAGAACTGTGTACAAACTGCTTTTGATAGCGCTTTTTTGAATCCTCCTCCTCCAGCCCACGTTAATTTCCCATTTTATGGGGGACAGAATCTCAGGGGGGACAGATTTCCCTATGACAACGGCATACACTATGGACAGTGCAGCCTCGCGTGTATTTGAACAACTGGGGATCTCACGTTTCCAAGTTTTGCTTTTCACGTGTGAATGAAACAATTTGATCAGCTCTCAATGTTTGATTATACGCGCGGTACACATCCGCAGGCAAGACTTTTAGCGTGCGGTACGGGCCTATAGTGTCTGTGGAAAAAGAACAGGGCTTTGCCCAGAACGTCATGAACCGTCACATCACATTGATCTTTGTGCGTGCATGATGATCCTTTGGCGCCTTGGTTTATGGTTCCGAGGTCGATTCAAAAAGCACTAAGATTCATCTTAAGATGAGTTGTCAATATCACCATAGTGATTTGTATTTTGACTTCACACTTTGCTTAGCAATTAAGATTATTTCGCACTTAAGATCAATCTTAGCTCTTTGTGAAATCGAGTCCTGGTTACGTGTCGAACTGTACCATGCTATCGCCATCTTGGTCACGTACGGTTCCCCAATATCAATATGGCATACTGACTCTCACACACAAAGATTAAAAATTAAATATAGACCAGACTACCGTGGCCTTTCATAACGTAAGGAAGGTCGTGCCCATGTCAATGGCTTCGGCAGTGGCTACGGCTTGAACGCCGTAGCCGTAGCCAAAGTCACTTAATTGGGACGCGGCCTTTGCTTGAATGAACCTCATTCTCATTGATCACCCTAGTATGCCTTGCTCACCAATAATCCGCCTGGAATCATGGACTTTAATAAGTGTGCAAATAAATATATATATATATATTAATGTCACATGGCTTGTGGGAACGAGGCTGAAACAAAAAAGCTGAATGGCTTTATTCAGGTGAATTTGTCCTCAATGCATAAGTTTTCTATGTAGGCCATTATATCTAGAGTTTAATATTTTTTATACATCGGTGTGAATTTTAATGACCTAATATTGTATTTTAATCATTTTTTATGGAGAAATTTGTTTATTTATTTTTTAAATTTTAAATTGGTGATATTGTGATCAATGAGGTCAGTGTACTTTCTTACGATCTCTTCATATTCCTCAAAGATCATAATTTGCTGTGGTGGGTGTGAAATAAAATAATAATGTAAACACAGTGGTTAAAAAATACTTTTCTTAGAAATTTTTTATTATTTGTAATATTGTGTTATTAAAGTTCGCAGTTGAAATATTATGTGTATATGTTGATCGCAAATAGATTCTACCTAGGCCTATCGTCTGCTATTCTTTATCTATAATTAATCAATTTTAAAATAAAACTTGCGACACTCTCCTTAATTTGTATGTTATTTTGGTTTCTTTGCTGTTTTTATTTTCTTTCTGTTTGGGGGTTATTTAAGTATGTGTTGAAACCATCCGTTTGTGCATTCTTCGATCTCATTTTTGGGCACTATGCGGGGGGTAAGGGTTATAAGCCGAGGGGGCTCTACCCCTGCCCCGCCCCCTCTGGTTACCGTTACGCCAGTGGTTTGGTCTGCCTGAACGTGTGTGAGGTACAACATTCATTCCAACAACATCTTATAGTAATTATACAGCACGAAATGTGTATTTATATGCATTATCCCTTTAATTTGATTGGTAAAACATGGTTTGAGGGTGGACCGTCAATATTTGTGTTCCTGGGAGGTATTAGAAGTTGACAAAGTAGTTCCCACGTGACGATATTGGTGAACGTACGGTGCAATATAAGTTTTTGTCCAAGGCCCATAGAAATAGAACCCGGAGAACGCTGAGCTCGACCGTCCTCTGTGTCGTCTGTGGACGCGGCGTATCGATACCACGCGACACGCGTGTATGGCAAAATGATCATCACGTGACACGCGTGTATGGCAAAAATGGCAACGCACTTAGACCGTAATATTATGCTAATTTTGCCATACACGCGTAAAAAAAATGGCGTACGCGCGTCCATAAAAATGGTCTCACAACGAAACCGCACACACAATGACGCACTCAGCGTTCTCCGGGTTCTATTTCTATGCCAAGAGCCCAAATAGCTAAGCATAACAAAATTATACTTACCAGAACAAGGCTAACAGCCAAAATACTATCTCACATATGCAATCTATGAATGTTTACCCTGCTTGTATTTTCTTCGCAAGAGGTTGTTAAAGGCACTGGACACTTTAGGTAATTACTCAAAATAATTGTTAGCATAAAAACTTACTTGGTAACGAGCAATGGAGAGCTGTTGATAGTATAAAACATTGTGAGAAACGGCTCCCTCTGAAGTAACGTGCGAGAAGCCTTTTATTATGCATCTGAAAGCACACAAAGTAATGCAACAAGGGTGTTTTTTCTTTCATTGATCTCTTGCAAATTCGATGACCAACTGAGCCCAAATTTTCACAGGTTTGTTATTTTATGCATATGTTGGGATACACCAAGTGAGAATACTGGTCATCGACAATTACCAAACGTGTCCAGTGCCTTTAAGCATAATATTCTGCTTAAGCAGCTCTATGAAACTGGGCCTAGAAGTATTGTTAGCCTATGCTATCATCCATTGAGTTGTGTAAAAAGTGTGGCCCTGGTAAAACCCATGTTCACATGGAGGTAGAAATGGACGATACAATGGGTAGGCGGTCACATAGCTCTCCGCACCCGTTCATTCGTGACAGCCAACACTGAACTTGGAGGTTATGTTAGTGCTCGAGTCTATTGTGATAGAGTGGGTTCCCCTTTACGATTGTCATTGAAGCGTGACAATGATAAAAATTTTCACCGTAGCCCACTCACCAACCCTAGACGCCATTTTGTACTGATGAACGTTTCAGAGAGGCGTCTCCAAACAGTAAGTTGTGTTTTCGATTTAGTTAAACCAAAATCGTCACTTTTTGTAGGCCTATGGGACGTGAACCAAAATGACATTATAGTGGGATTAGTGGCACACAATGTTCCGCAATTTTTCTCAAAGAATGATTTTCATGTTATTTTGATGAATGACGTGTGAACATTGATACAAACTTTGAGTCGAAGTACACACTAATATTTAGTGCACCACAGCATTGGAGCTGTATTTTCAGTAGAAAGCTGTGTGACAAATCATGGAAAATTTTCCAACTTGCATACATTTCACTGAGTGCATTTTATTCTTTCGGCAAACCCTCTCACTGTTGAAAAACCAATATTTTATTCTAGATATATAAAGAGAACCACCTCGTCGTGAAAAAGGATGTCGTCGTCAATCGTCGTAGCAGCTATTGTAATGGTTGTCACAGCGTCGTGGTCACCAACTGTGTCACCCCAACTTAACGAGGCACAGAGCAATGACTATGACAGGTCCTGTTTTGTCCCCCCTTCCGAACGAAATAGCACAGAGCAGGTAATTCATAAATGTTTGTGTCTTTGCCATTGTAAAGATGGTTTTTCCATAATGTTAGTAATTCCCCCAATTCGTAAACATGTCAACAGTCGGCCCATATCCTCTGTAATTTCAAGGCTCACTCCCATTTCTTAGTAAGCACACCACGCCCATTCTCAGGCTGTGACCTCAAGAACCATCAGCTGAACAGAAACTCCCCTGTTGACCTCTACGTCATCTTACCTTGTTAATAAATGATATCACTAATCTTGTTTACTTTTGTGTGAAAACATTTCTAAATCAAGACTTCTCCCACCACCAAAAAATAAACCATCTTCCCAACGTTCACTCTCGGCTTCGACTACTCAGTGTAACTTTCTTCGTACCTCAGTGCAAGACTCGCCTCTAATGTAACTTTCTTCGTACCACAGTGCAAGACTCGCCTCTCTTGTAACTTTCTTCGTACCTCAGTGCAAGACTCGCCTATCTTGTTGTTAAAGACTTTCCATTCCATTCATTCTGGTTGTGAAGCCACGGGCTCTCAGAAAATCGAACTTAATCACTGCATTGCCTTATGGAGAGAAGACAAGGGACGTTTCTGTTTCCGATGTGGGAGGGAAAACCCCAGAGAATTCCAGGGAAAACCCACGCAGTTAGATAGGGACTAAAAATCCACATAGTGCCCCGGTGTGATTCGAACCGCGGGTCCTGGAGGTGGAAGGCGAGGAAAGATACATCTACATACACCAACCTGACGCCGACTTTAATTGTTGTGTTTGTTCCAACAGTTTCTATCCGTGGCAGTTGGTTATCCCCCATTCGATTCAAAAGAACAAGAACGTTTTTTTCAGGACTATAAAATATTGTCAATTCCTAACGGGACATGTGAGTATCCACCATTTATGGACATTCTCGTCAAGTTTCTCCCCCTTTGGGACCCTAAGCCACCAGTGGTCGTTTGTTTGGGTGCTACTAGCACCCATATCACCCTCACATCAGTCCAAACAGTCAAACACATCAAAATGTTGTCTTTAAGCTTTAATACCAGATAGATCGGCAAAGTACAAGTATTTCCACTTTGAGGAACATTTTTGCCTCGTTGAATGAACTAGACTTGTGCAAGTCTCGCACGTGTTCGAACTTCCGGGACCAATTGTCTCAACCATTGAAGTAGTCCAGTCTTTGATATCAAGGACTTTGACTTCCTCAGGGAATTGTACTTGTTGGAGAAAACAGTGAAATGATATGATATGCCATGACTTAGTGTTACCAGTGCTCACTTAAAGGTTTTAAACGGTCACCCAATACTTTGCCAAATATATATTTCTTCAATTATACTTTTTATTGTGTTTTTGTTTACTCTTGATTTGCATGTTTCATGTTGCAGGTGGACTTGACGTGTATTACTGCAACTTACATCTATGGTTGACCGCCGGTTTGGACCAAGTTATAAAAGAAGAGGGAGAGAAATTCTCCAAAGTATACTGTACAGTGTCACCTGAAATAAACTGGTACCTTAAATTTCTCACAACAGGTAATTGTCACTTGATTTAGTCGATTTGAAATACAGCATAATTATATCAAGGAGTTTTAAGTGAAATTATTATCCCTTGCTATAATTGTATCCGCTCTTTACACATTATAGGAACTGCTGGGCCTTCCGGCAGTAGTGTAAATCTGGTACCAGATGACGAGTTAAGTCGTCTTCCGTCAGAGTGGCTAAGAGGTCTGATTATGTTTGTGCACCTGGATTACATTCCATCGGCTCAACCAGTGGAAATTCGCTGCAATGCACCCGTGGTGAGAAGTACTCCACACTCCCAGTACAACCTGAATTTTACTTTCCAACTTAATGGTAATAATTTTTGGTAAAGGTCTAGTTGGAGTTCAGCTTTGAATTTAGAGAAAGAAACAAAGAAAACTATAGAGGGCACTCAACATACTCCTTTTGCAGTCAATACCTTGAACAATATCCTATCGTTTGTATACAGCTCAATTGATAATGGAAGAATACAACAAATCTTATGTTTTATGGAGATCGCACTGTCTGATTTTTCTCAACTTTTTATATGAAGAAAGGGGGGACATCTCAAAAGCTGTACAGCTGTTGCTTTTGTAAATTGTGAATTTATGTGAAAATTATGACACCAAATGTAAATTTTCCCATATAGCTTGTGTAGTATCTTGCCTGTCAGGAAATGCATTATAATGTACAAGGTCACCACTCTGTAAACAGAGGTATAACATGGTCTATAGGTACTAGCAAAACGTGCCAACGGAACTTGCATTTTTAACAACTAGTTGTTTACACAGTTTCTTGCATGTTTCAATTCAGTTATTTCCACTCGGTTTGCTTACACATAATACACATACAGTGCATTATTTAACAGATACGGTTCAATGAGTGGGAGTCTCCTAAAAGCAAGCTTGTTGTGGGTGGAGAACTCCGATATTTGTGATACTGGGGTGAGGAAGTAGCCTACTGAGTTAAGGAACCTATATAAGTATAAAGCAATATCAAAAATGGCCTGACGTTTCGACCCTAGCAAAGTCTTTCTCGAAGGCTAAATGACAACGCAACACACACATAAACAGGTGGAAGTGTAACAGAAGAAGAAATATTAAGAGAGAGAGACGCAGAAAGCTTTCCATTTTTTTTGATAAGCAGTTTACAACAGCTAATTCTATTTTCTCGTCAAATGGTTAAGTAAACACACAAGGGGGAAACAGGACAACAAATAGCTGAAGAAGGTTCACCACACGAGTAAGAGACGTCCCCAATAGTCATAATCATTGAAACAAATGGGTCTACATCTGACAAAACTAGAAAAATCAAGGACTCAATGAGATGCATTTTTTAATACTTTGTACAGGTTGCCCATTTGGGCGATACGGTGGTAAATGTGACCAAATCTGTTCTTGTGCTGAGGGAGTGGAGTGCCATAGCTTCAATGGAGCTTGCATGTGTCCACCTGGACTAGAAGGAACTCATTGTGAATACAGTAAGATGCCCCAAAGACTTTTATAGATAAACCCATACTATACAAATGATGGATAGTTTTTTTTGTTTTGATGGTCTAAACATTATTTGCGCTCCCTACACTTCGTGCAGGCTTCCATGGATGTATCGCTGACAGCCTGTGCTAGAGGTTCTGTGGTTTCCAACACCACCCACCTGCCAATCAAAGTATTTGGCTTCACCGGGTAGCCAGTAACTGGTGGAACCTTCATGCATTTGTGTTATTCCTGATGGGGTTATTCAACTTTTAAGGGTTAAAGTATACATTTTGTTTTGTACATGGAAGAGATATAAGACATAAGATAAGATAATATCCTTCCATTTCTTGGAAGAAATAAACTGAACTGAACTGATAATGTCACCTCTTCTTATTAGCTGCACCTAGACTCAGTGTTCAGCAGCAACTTGTGTATGTACCCTTTGGAACATCATACAACCTGACCTGTATTGCAGACGGGATGATACCAACCAACTACTCTTGGATCAAAGACAGCGCCTCAACACCACTAGTCACTGAGTCGAGAGAGAAAACAGTCCCTTACCAACCAAGGTTTGCTCTTATCCTTCAAGATTCTTAAAGACTTGTTAAACAACCTCCAGGTGCTAGGGGCCTGTTTGTTTGCAGTAATTGTGTTTTTCTTGCTTGGATAAGACACTGCTTTAAAATTTGTGTGTTAAACAAGTTTCTTACAATTTGCTTACAGCCCTGTTGTTTTGACAAGCAACGTGGAAGCTTATGATACAACCGTCAATGGTCACTATATCTGCGAAGTCCATGATGGAAATGGAGCCGTGTACAGGCAATTTGTCAACGTCACCGTCATAGGTATTATGTCTCAAAATTGCTTTTCACACGTTTGTTTCCTTTAATAGTCATTTTGGTCATGAACGACTTCAGAGTCCAACTCCTTTGATTACTGGCCTTTAATCCTGAAGCTTGCGGACTTCCATGAACAGAAACTGTCTGTATTTAAATCAACAATGCTCATTTCTCTTTCTAATCTAACCTTTTACATTTTACTAATTTATTCAATTTCCTTATATTTGACAGCTGTTCCGGATCCCTTCATCCAAGTTCCTCAGAACCAAACCGCCCTCATCGACCGTAAGGTTGTCTTCACCTGTAAGACCAAGAAAGAAGCTGGGACTATTAAATGGGTCAAAGGTCACAACCCACCATCCTTAGAGATCAAGGGTGAAGTTGGCCGTTACGGAGTACAACACCTCCCTGGTGGTGTTTCTGAACTTCATATCTACGGTGTACAGTTCCCAGATGAGGATGTGTACAGATGCTATGTTGGGTACACCTTCGAGGAACCAGACTTGAATTATGCTGAGGCAAAGCTTGTTGTCCAATGTGAGTGGTGTACATTCATTCAACTCAAGATTTATTTCTATATTGCCAAAGTCAGTGAACAAATATGTATGAAGAAGTACTAGATTAATAATTATATGAGACACAAATGAAGCAGAGGCAAATATGGAGGCAGGTTTTCTTAATTCAATCATTAATTTTTGCCATCTTGTTTACTTTTTACTGCAATTTTAAATTTCTGTGTATTATATATAATATAAATTGTCTGGGAGGGCACATCTTTTTTGATGAAAGTTTTTAACTTTTGCCTTTCCCTGGACGGCCTTTGCTTATTATATATATAATAATATAATAATAATAACCTTGTTCTTTTCTTCATTCCTTGTTAATTAATGTAGCATTTTGTATTTTCTTGTTGCATTATCCGTGAATTCAGTTCAACGTTATTAAGACTCTCGGTTTAGCAAGAAGCACCGTTATAAAGGGGGGTTGCCTTCGACAAACTCTATTTTTTGCTAACCCCCTCCAAATCATTGCCACATTGTTGCATCTTGTTTTGCTATTTTTACTTGTCCACCATTTTGTTTTCTTGCTGTTAATATTTCAATTAGTAGTACTTTAGGCCTACGTGTAACTATTTATGTTTAAAGTGATTTGAAATGGAAAAAAATAATATTTGAATAGGCTCTTCATTGTCAACCCTTCATAACTACCTCACAGTTCATTCATTGATCAACATTGCATTGATTGTTCTCCAGCTGATCCTCAGCCTACGTGCTCCTTCCAAGACGTCGTGGATGCTGTATCAGGTCAAGAGGTGACCCTTTGGTGCCAGATGAAGGCAGTCAAACCAGCTCCAACAATAACTTGGTTTATAGAAGGCAGCAAGGTGATCCCAGAACCGAAAACAGACACCACTCTATCTGAAGATCAGTACTCATATGACGTCATCACCTCAATGACCTTTGTCCCAGTCCCTGAGGATAACGGGAGGAGAGTCTCTGTTGCCATGGAAAGCCCAGCCTGGGAGGGGATTACTGAGGTATCTACGTCACTGGATGTCAAATGTAAGTGAGATTTTGGTTTAGAATTATGAACAGCAGTGATCGACCACACATCAAAGAAAAGGGCTTCAAACTAATGCAAACAACAAAACGGAAAACAAAAGTGAAACATTACCCATTCAACTACTTATTCTATTACAGGATTGGTATTGCTAATACAATAGTTGCAGACAATGTTCATGTGTGATCAACCATTATACGTGAAATAACAAAACCTTTGGATAACAAAAATTTGGACCCAAGACGTTGTTTGAGCCAGGAGAAAATAGTGAAAACCGTGCACAATCTTCAGCTTGTAAACACATTGTCTTTATTTTGGTTGTAACAACTGAAATAAGCTGTTGAGGTTCTTTTTTAAGGTTTTCAGATACATTTAACTCGACTATGACTTCATATTAGAGTGATTTGCTTCTAGTATGAGCTTTATAATCAGTAAGCTTTCAGAATAAAATGTAACAATTATTTTTGTGTTCTTACTATCTTGTATAATACCTTTAACTTATCATAATCTGAAATTAAACATAAAATACTCTATATCATATTTTATATTTTACTTCATCAAATTATAGATAAACCCATCGTGGAGATCAGACCAGATCCAATCTCACTTGCTTCAGGACAAAATGATGACATCTCCTGCTTGACCAAAGGGAACCCATACCCGTCCAACTACACTTGGATCCTCAGTCGACCTAACAAACCACCACAAATTGATTCATCAACTGGCGACATCTACCATCTTAAGAAAGTTGATATGACCTATGACCTGGCCAGTTTGACCTGCAGAGTTGGAAATGAGATTGGTGACACAAGTGATACAGTGAAGATAAAGGTGACAGGTAAGGAGAGCTGAGGATGTATACTTTCTTCAGTAAATGTTCAAAAGTCATAACAAGCATTCTCCATTCATTTCTTTCTCTGTTCATATAGATAGGCGTGTCATGAATGGGCGTTTTAGAGCATCGCACTCAAGTTCTGGTTGCTGAGTCATGGGTGTGGGTTCGACTCCCGGGCGTGGCACTTGTGTTCTTGGGACACTTCATTAACTATAATTGCTTCTCTTCACCAAGTGGTAAATGGGTACCTGTGAGGGCAGAGATGGTTCTTGTGCTTGATTTAGCTTGGTGTGGTATTTGGCAGCACAGGTTGAAGACTCCCAAGGGAGCTGAGAGATGGTTTAAGGAATGAAATAAATGGTCCAGTAAAAAAGGGAAATGTTGGAGCGCCTTGAGCGTCACTGAGTGACTGATTAGAGCTCTAAATAAGAAGCAACAATTATTATTATTATTATTTTCATATTGTTTTCGTGTTTGTTTCCAGAGAATGACCTCAAACCGGCTACAGTTTCTGCTTTTGCCGTCTCGGGAGCAGTGTGTATCTTGTTGCTGCTCGTCTTAAGTGTTCTTGCTTATCGCTTCCGTAAAGAAGTTATCCTCTGGTGGTCTGCAAAGACTGGAAAGAATAAAAGTAAGAGTTCAGGTTGTCCTATATACAAGAAGAACTTGCGGGGGTTAACAAAGGGTAACATAGCTGTAGGTATCTTAAAGGGGGTACACCTTTGGTATTTGATCCTAAAATTAATTACCATAAAAACTCACTTGGTGAGAACTGAGAAGCACTGCAGCTGTTGATAATGTATAACATTTTAAGAAACGATTTCCTTCTAAGCAATGTAGTTATAGGATGAAATAATTACGGATTTTTCTTCATGCGTGGACATAAACTGCTCCAGAATTTCGTCGATATCTCAAAAACGCGACCATCTTTTAAAGTGAAATGTTTACAAGTTACTTTTATTGTATAGGCCCCCTACATCTCATTTATAATAGGATTAAAACAACCGAACGGTTCCAAAAATCAAGGGTATACCTCGATTTTAAGAACTCAACAGTATAAAAGTGCTGCAATATTCAGCTTAAAGCCACAATGAACTTCATTCTCATCCAAGGTATAAGTTTGTTTTTAGGTCAACTTTGTGATGTGAGTTCTAGTGCAGCTGGTCTAGAACCAAAGCAAACCTTCTCAACATTAGTTTGTTGTGGTTTGTCTGATTTAGGTGACAAAGACTTCGACGTGTTCATCTCGTACAAGAGTGGCACTCCCGATGAGGAATTTGTTGTCCATGAGCTCATTCCGAGATTGGAGAAAGATGGTTACCGTGTCTGTGTCCATTATCGATTCTTCCTTCCGGGGAGGAGTGAGTATAGGCTTGTCAAGTTCTCATTAGAGCCAAGATTGGCATAACAAAGAAAAATTGACTAGAGCGGGATTTGAACCAACGTGCCGGCGCTCTACCAACTGAGCTATCTAGCCCTGTTGTTGGTCTCCCTATTTTGTCAATATCTTTGTTCGAGTTGACAGTCTGATCAGCCCCCGAACAAATATATTGACAACATGGGGAGACCACCATCAAAGTGCTAGATAGCTCAGTTTGTAGAGCGCCGACACGTTAATCCGGAGGCGTAGTTCAAATCACGGTCTAGACAAATGTGTCTTTTATCAACCCCGAACTTTGTAAAATTTACCCTGTCAGTGTCCCATGTGGTTTATTAGTTGATATAAGATATAAAGATGTTACAATGCTGGAGATGTGCGGTATAAATTTGTTATGTTTTTATCAGGTATAATCGACAACATCTCAGATGCAGTTCGTCGAAGCCGCAAGACACTTCTCCTTCTGACTCCAGGCTTTGTTGAGAGTGAATGGTGTCGATATGAATTCCAAGCAGCTCTTCTTCAGATGCTTCGCCGTCAATTGGACATCATCCCGGTCATCTTTGAGGATCTTGGTAACCCGGAAAACCTCTCCGAGGACCTCCAGACCGTGCTCCGTACACTCTCCTACATCACATGGCCCGATGCCGTCTTGGACGGCCAATGTCCGCAGAGGGAGGCTGACCGTGAGCAGTTTTGGAAGCTCTTGTGGGAATCATTGCCAGACAATCCAATGGGATTGGAAGAGCCGGTAATTTCTGATTCTATCGGGAAAGGAGAAGACAAGCTTGATACGGGAGAGAATGAATATGAAGGGGTTGGAAACGCTGATATGGGCTTGTCCGTGTTTGTGATAAGGTTGGCTGAGTAGAGTGTTAGAGAACTTCAGTTGTAAATGCTGTGTAAGAAAACTGCATGGCTTTTTGCAGAAGTGTGAAACTACAATCCCAGCCAAAATGCCTGGGTCGAGTCCCGGTTATCACACTTGTGTCCTTGAGCAAGATGATTTTCTATAAATGCTTCTCTTCAACCCAGGGGTAAAAATGGGTACCTGAGAGGGTATAGTTTGAAAAGCCCTCGGAGCGCCACGGCAGCCCACTTTCATACAGCTGCTTGAGCACAAAAAGTAGCTAAACACAACAAAATGAAGGTTAACAGAATAAGGTTACCAGCCAAAATAGCATGTCATATGTACAATCTGTGACTGGTATCCTGCTTCCTTTTGCTTAGCAGAAAAATGTTAAGCAATATTTTCTTCTTAAGTAGCTCTAAGAAATTAGGCCCAGTGCTGTTTACTCCCAAGAAAGACAGATTACATGAGTGTTATTGGCCTAAATGACTTGATTTAGCCACTCAGCTAATGTAATTTTAACAATAATGTTCATGATATCAGCAGTATGGAAAATTTGACATTACTAATTTTAAGCTTAAAAATAGCATTAATTTAATTAGAGTATAAATTATAGTTTCTTCCATTTTTTTTCAATATACACTTTGTTTTTTAACGACTTTCGTTTTAATTTTGTATATAACTTTTAATACAGTCATGTAGGCCCACATTCGAAAATCAAGAACAATTACTTCCAGTGGCGAAAATAATGTAAATATTTAGGGGCACTAAATGCTGTACCATTTTGGGGTGACCCTTTGGTCTGTAGTTTGAGTTTGCATTATTTTTCTTAAACAAGCCTCTTGTCCGCGCTCTTGTTATGCATTATAATTTACGTCTGAAGAGTAGGTAAAAACAAAAGCATTGTCTGCATTTTCACTTGTTGTTCCTAAAACTCACACTTTATGGGGGGATCGTTCATTCGCACATACTGGATCTTCTCTCTGGAACGAACTTCCTCAAGATATTCGCAATATTTATGATGTACATTATTTCAAAGTAACTCTCAAAACTCACCTTTTCAAGATGTTTTTCTTAAATTCATAGTTTGTTGCTTTCTATTCATTATATGTACTTTCATTTTTGTTTACATTGTCTCTGCTTCTTTGCGCCTTGAACATCTTTTTAGATTGATTTTGCGCGTTACAAATGCCTGGCACAATGACTTGTTTAGTCACAAGTTACCGCTTAAATTTGAATTCCTCAGACTATCGAGACAGTTGCTATGTCACATGATTAGGGGCAAGCTTTTGCTTAGTTACGTAAGAGACGGTGAACACCCATACACAATTCTGAATGGATGTGTATGACACAATGGTACCAGGGTTTGCTCATCTGGAGGTTGCTATACAAAAGCTTGCCCCGAACCATGTGACATAGCAACTGTCTCGATAGTCTGAGGAATTCAAATTTAAGCGGTAACTTGTGACTAAACTAGTCATTGTACCAGACATTATTCAAATTTAACTCGCAAATGGCTTATTCTGATACAGTGTTTTGGGTTTCTTTTTTTGCAATTGTTTCTTCAATAAAATGTTTTTTGCAGTATTTCATGTAACTTTTATTGCGTAGTTGCATCAACAAATGACAAAAAGGAAAATAATAAACAATAAATAAATAAATAAAATAACCAAAAAAAGCGTCACAGTAAAATCTCATACCTTATATAAAAAAAAAGATTAAAAAGTTACGTTGCTGGTAGTGTCAGGCGTTCACGCGCTGGAGAGGTTTAGATAGCGCACACTACGCCCCTCTTCTGCAGCAACGATTAGTTCCCTTATTTTGTGGCAAATTGACCCAGCAGCATATCCTCCCCTGTCTCCCCTGCCTAGCCACTAGGGCCCTGACCACTTTAGGGGAGGAAGCAAGGCAGATCCCAATCACACTGTTGCCACAGACAGCAAAAGGCCTTGAACCTATATTAGTGCAGACGGCATTCGAACCCGGATCGCGTGGTCCAAGTGTTGAGACAGTCCCAGCACCTTATCCCACTGCGCTAGTAAGGTGTTGGTACTTTTACCCGTGAGTTTACAATGTATAGCCATACGAGTGCACCCAACCAGACTGGGAGAAAACAACAGACGGCAACATGTATCTATACTGAATGGAGACTCAAAAATTAACAAAATGAAAAAGGAAGAAGAAATATATAAGCAAATCAATGAAATAAACAATTCAATAAATGAAGCAAACCAAAAACAAAAAAGATTAATCTTAAAAGTTGAGACCCCCCCCCAAAAAAAAAAAAAAAATAAATAAATAAAATAAAAAATAATAAATAAAAAAAACACCCAATAAACGGTATAATTATTTTGAATTAGAACGTTTTGGGGGTCATGCTATTAATAGATTGCGTAAATATAAGAATCTATCACAACCTGGGGGTTCTGTGCTTCAACTTTTGAGGAGACTTGATCAATTTAGGCGTTAAAGTTGGCCCTATTTGACCGGGGAAGTGGAGAAGTGCTTCACGAAAACTGGGAGCAAGTCGGTTTAGGGAAAATTTCATTTTCTGGTGTGTTTTTTTCTGGGGTCGCTAGAAAAAATTCCAAACGGCTGACCTGCCAAAAATTGAAAAGAATTCTGAAGTTAATAGTTGTCCGGAGACTTACACGATTTTTAGCATTGGTTCCTATGGGAGTTTATTTAGTGGGGAGTCCAAGGCCCGTCTAGTTTGTTTCCTTCCAAGTGAAAACACCTCAACGCCGGTGAAGGTTTCCCTACGTCCGGGCATCAATCTTGAAAAATTTCCCTACCCAAAAAATTAATAAATAAAAATTATATATTAATTGCAACGGAAAAGAAAATTAAATGCTACGCGGCAATTAAACCAACAAATTATGTTGCATTATTCTGATTTGTGTTTTTCGTACAGATGACAAAAATAAAAAATACGGCTTGGGTAAACAATGTAAAAATTACGGGGTGACATGTCATGCTTATAAAGCGCCGCGAGTCCGGTTTCACGGACTGACCGGCTGATATCTAGTTCCCATCATGGTGTGGCGACCGAGTCACAGCATTTCCTTTCCTGTCTTGAGCACCCAACTAAATGCACTCCCACTTGCCCACTTCTCCAGCAGAGTCCACTTGCCAAGTAAAATAGGGCCAACTTTAAAAGCCTAAATTTATCAAGTCTCCCCTGCACTGCGTGGCTCTATATGCATGTGTACAAGTCCAGCCCCAACAATGAAACCGCAGTCACATGCATACAGTCACCAATTATTTTAAAATACTAGAGAGGGTTACGATCATCGCAACTAATAAGCCATTTGCGAGTTACATTTGAATAATGTCTGGTACAATGACTTGTTTAGTCACAAGTTACCGCTTAAATTTGAATTCCTCAGACTATCGAGACAGTTGCTATGTCACATGATTAGGGGCAAGCTTTTGCTTAGTTACGTAAGAGACGGTGAACACCCATACACAATTCTGAATGGATGTGTATGACACAATGGTACCAGGGTTTGCTCATCTGGAGGTTGCTATACAAAAGCTTGCCCCGAACCATGTGACATAGCAACTGTCTCGATAGTCTGAGGAATTCAAATTTAAGCGGTAACTTGTGACTAAACTAGTCATTGTACCAGACATTATTCAAATTTAACTCGCAAATGGCTTATTCTGATACAGTGTTTTGGGTTTCTTTTTTTGCAATTGTTTCTTCAATAAAATGTTTTTTGCAGTATTTCATGTAACTTTTATTGCGTAGTTGCATCAACAAATGACAAAAAGGAAAATAATAAACAATAAATAAATAAATAAAATAACCAAAAAAAGCGTCACAGTAAAATCTCATACCTTATATAAAAAAAAAGATTAAAAAGTTACGTTGCTGGTAGTGTCAGGCGTTCACGCGCTGGAGAGGTTTAGATAGCGCACACTACGCCCCTCTTCTGCAGCAACGATTAGTTCCCTTATTTTGTGGCAAATTGACCCAGCAGCATATCCTCCCCTGTCTCCCCTGCCTAGCCACTAGGGCCCTGACCACTTTAGGGGAGGAAGCAAGGCAAATCCCAATCACACTGTTGCCACAGACAGCAAAAGGCCTTGAACCTATATTAGTGCAGACGGCATTCGAACCCGGATCGCGTGGTCCAAGTGTTGAGACAGTCCCAGCACCTTATCCCACTGCGCTAGTAAGGTGTTGGTACTTTTACCCGTGAGTTTACAATGTATAGCCATACGAGTGCACCCAACCAGACTGGGAGAAAACAACAGACGGCAACATGTATCTATACTGAATGGAGACTCAAAAATTAACAAAATGAAAAAGGAAGAAGAAATATATAAGCAAATCAATGAAATAAACAATTCAATAAATGAAGCAAACCAAAAACAAAAAAGATTAATCTTAAAAGTTGAGACCCCCCCCCCCAAAAAAAAATAAAATAAATAAAATAAAAAATAAGAAATAAAAAAACCACCCAATAAACGGTATAATTATTTTGAATTAGAACGTTTTGGGGGTCATGCTCTTAATAGATTGCGTAAATATAAGAATCTATCACAACCTGGGGGTTCTGTGCTTCAACTTTTGAGGAGACTTGATCAATTTAGGCGTTAAAGTTGGCCCTATTTGACCGGGGAAGTGGAGAAGTGCTTCACGAAAACTGGCAGCAAGTCGGTTTAGGGAAAATTTCATTTTCTGGTGTTTTTTTTTCTGGGGTCGCTAGAAAAAATTCCAAACGGCTGACCTGCCAAAAATTGAAAAGAATTCTGAAGTTAATAGTTGTCCGGAGACTTACACGATTTTTAGCATTGGTTCCTATGGGAGTTTATTTAGTGGGGAGTCCAAGGCCCGTCTAGTTTGTTTCCTTCCAAGTGAAAACACCTCAACGCCGGTGAAGGTTTCCCTACGTCCGGGCATCAATCTTGAAAAATTTCCCTACCCAAAAAATTAATAAATAAAAATTATATATTAATTGCAACGGAAAAGAAAATTAAATGCTACGCGGCAATTAAACCAACAAATTATGTTGCATTATTCTGATTTGTGTTTTTCGTACAGATGAAAAAAATTAAAAATACGGCTTGGGTAAACAATGTAAAAATTACGGGGTGACATGTCATGCTTATAAAGCGCCGCGAGTCCGGTTTCACGGACTGACCGGCTGATATCTAGTTCCCATCATGGTGTGGCGACCGAGTCACAGCATTTCCTTTCCTGTCTTGAGCACCCAACTAAATGCACTCCCACTTGCCCACTTCTCCAGCAGAGTCCACTTGCCAAGTAAAATAGGGCCAACTTTAAAAGCCTAAATTTATCAAGTCTCCCCTGCACTGCGTGGCTCTATATGCATGTGTACAAGTCCAGCCCCAACAATGAAACCGCAGTCACATGCATACAGTCACCAATTATTTTAAAATACTAGAGAGGGTTACGATCATCGCAACTAATAAGCCATTTGCGAGTTACATTTGAATAATGTCTGGTACAATGACTTGTTTAGTCACAAGTTACCGCTTAAATTTGAATTCCTCAGACTATCGAGACAGTTGCTATGTCACATGATTAGGGGCAAGCTTTTGCTTAGTTACGTAAGAGACGGTGAACACCCATACACAATTCTGAATGGATGTGTATGACACAATGGTACCAGGGTTTGCTCATCTGGAGGTTGCTATACAAAAGCTTGCCCCGAACCATGTGACATAGCAACTGTCTCGATAGTCTGAGGAATTCAAATTTAAGCGGTAACTTGTGACTAAACTAGTCATTGTACCAGACATTATTCAAATTTAACTCGCAAATGGCTTATTCTGATACAGTGTTTTGGGTTTCTTTTTTTGCAATTGTTTCTTCAATAAAATGTTTTTTGCAGTATTTCATGTAACTTTTATTGCGTAGTTGCATCAACAAATGACAAAAATGAAAATAATAAACAATAAATAAATAAATAAAATAACCAAAAAAAGCGTCACAGTAAAATCTCATACCTTATATTAAAAAAAAGATTAAAAAGTTACGTTGCTGGTAGTGTCAGGCGTTCACGCGCTGGAGAGGTTTAGATAGCGCACACTACGCCCCTCTTCTGCAGCAACGATTAGTTCCCTTATTTTGTGGCAAATTGACCCAGCAGCATATCCTCCCCTGTCTCCCCTGCCTAGCCACTAGGGCCCTGACCACTTTAGGGGAGGAAGCAAGGCAGATCCCAATCACACTGTTGCCACAGACAGCAAAAGGCCTTGAACCTATATTAGTGCAGACGGCATTCGAACCCGGATCGCGACAGTCCCAGCACCTTATCCCACTGCGCTAGTAAGGTGTTGGTACTTTTACCCGTGAGTTTACAATGTATAGCCATACGAGTGCACCCAACCAGACTGGGAGAAAACAACAGACGGCAACATGTATCTATACTGAATGGAGACTCAAAAATTAACAAAATGAAAAAGGAAGAAGAAATATATAAGCAAATCAATGAAATAAACAATTCAATAAATGAAGCAAACCAAAAACAAAAAAGATTAATCTTAAAAGTTGAGACCCCCCCCCAAAAAATAAATAAAAAATAAATAAAATAAAAAATAATAAATAAAAAAAACACCCAATAAACGGTATAATTATTTTGAATTAGAACGTTTTGGGGGTCATGCTATTAATAGATTGCGTAAATATAAGAATCTATCACAACCTGGGGGTTCTGTGCTTTAACTTTTGAGGAGACTTGATCAATTTAGGCGTTAAAGTTGGCCCTATTTGATCGGGGAAGTGGAGAAGTGCTTCACGAAAACTGGCAGCAAGTCGGTTTAGGGAAAATTTCATTTTCTGGTGTGTTTTTTTCTGGGGTCGCTAGAAAAAATTCCAAACGGCTGACCTGCCAAAAATTGAAAAGAATTCTGAAGTTAATAGTTGTCCGGAGACTTACACGATTTTTAGCATTGGTTCCTATGGGAGTTTATTTAGTGGGGAGTCCAAGGCCCGTCTAGTTTGTTTCCTTCCAAGTGAAAACACCTCAACGCCGGTGAAGGTTTCCCTACGTCCGGGCATCAATCTTGAAAAATTTCCCTACCCAAAAAATTAATAAATAAAAATTATATATTAATTGCAACGGAAAAGAAAATTAAATGCTACGCGGCAATTAAACCAACAAATTATGTTGCATTATTCTGATTTGTGTTTTTCGTACAGATGAAAAAAATAAAAAATACGGCTTGGGTAAACAATGTAAAAATTACGGGGTGACATGTCATGCTTATAAAGTGCCGCGAGTCCGGTTTCACGGACTGACCGGCTGATATCTAGTTCCCATCATGGTGTGGCGACCGAGTCACAGCATTTCCTTTCCTGTCTTGAGCACCCAACTAAATGCACTCCCACTTGCCCACTTCTCCAGCAGAGTCCACTTGCCAAGTAAAATAGGGCCAACTTTAAAAGCCTAAATTTATCAAGTCTCCCCTGCACTGCGTGGCTCTATATGCATGTGTACAAGTCCAGCCCCAACAATGAAACCGCAGTCACATGCATACAGTCACCAATTATTTAAAAATACTAGAGAGGGTTACGATCATCGCAACTAATAAGCCATTTGCGAGTTACATTTGAATAATGTCTGGTACAATGACTTGTTTAGTCACAAGTTACCGCTTAAATTTGAATTCCTCAGACTATCGAGACAGTTGCTATGTCACATGATTAGGGGCAAGCTTTTGCTTAGTTACGTAAGAGACGGTGAACACCCATACACAATTCTGAATGGATGTGTATGACACAATGGTACCAGGGTTTGCTCATCTGGAGGTTGCTATACAAAAGCTTGCCCCGAACCATGTGACATAGCAACTGTCTCGATAGTCTGAGGAATTCAAATTTAAGCGGTAACTTGTGACTAAACTAGTCATTGTACCAGACATTATTCAAATTTAACTCGCAAATGGCTTATTCTGATACAGTGTTTTGGGTTTCTTTTTTTGCAATTGTTTCTTCAATAAAATGTTTTTTGCAGTATTTCATGTAACTTTTATTGCGTAGTTGCATCAACAAATGACAAAAATGAAAATAATAAACAATAAATAAATAAATAAAATAACCAAAAAAAGCGTCACAGTAAAATCTCATACCTTATATAAAAAAAAAGATTAAAAAGTTACGTTGCTGGTAGTGTCAGGCGTTCACGCGCTGGAGAGGTTTAGATAGCGCACACTACGCCCCTCTTCTGCAGCAACGATTAGTTCCCTTATTTTGTGGCAAATTGACCCAGCAGCATATCCTCCCCTGTCTCCCCTGCCTAGCCACTAGGGCCCTGACCACTTTAGGGGAGGAAGCAAGGCAGATCCCAATCACACTGTTGCCACAGACAGCAAAAGGCCTTGAACCTATATTAGTGCAGACGGCATTCGAACCCGGATCGCGTGGTCCAAGTGTTGAGACAGTCCCAGCACCTTATCCCACTGCGCTAGTAAGGTGTTGGTACTTTTACCCGTGAGTTTACAATGTATAGCCATACGAGTGCACCCAACCAGACTGGGAGAAAACAACAGACGGCAACATGTATCTATACTGAATGGAGACTCAAAAATTAACAAAATGAAAAAGGAAGAAGAAATATATAAGCAAATCAATGAAATAAACAATTCAATAAATGAAGCAAACCAAAAACAAAAAAGATTAATCTTAAAAGTTGAGACCCCCCCCCCAAAAAAAAAATAAATAAATAAAATAAAAAATAATAAATAAAAAAAACACCCAATAAACGGTATAATTATTTTGAATTAGAACGTTTTGGGGGTCATGCTATTAATAGATTGCGTAAATATAAGAATCTATCACAACCTGGGGGTTCTGTGCTTTAACTTTTGAGGAGACTTGATCAATTTAGGCGTTAAAGTTGGCCCTATTTGACCGGGGAAGTGGAGAAGTGCTTCACGAAAACTGGCAGCAAGTCGGTTTAGGGAAAATTTCATTTTCTGGTGTGTTTTTTTCTGGGGTCGCTAGAAAAAATTCCAAACGGCTGACCTGCCAAAAATTGAAAAGAATTCTGAAGTTAATAGTTGTCCGGAGACTTACACGATTTTTAGCATTGGTTCCTATGGGAGTTTATTTAGTGGGGAGTCCAAGGCCCGTCTAGTTTGTTTCCTTCCAAGTGAAAACACCTCAACGCCGGTGAAGGTTTCCCTACGTCCGGGCATCAATCTTGAAAAATTTCCCTACCCAAAAAATTAATAAATAAAAATTATATATTAATTGCAACGGAAAAGAAAATTAAATGCTACGCGGCAATTAAACCAACAAATTATGTTGCATTATTCTGATTTGTGTTTTTCGTACAGATGACAAAAATAAAAAATACGGCTTGGGTAAACAATGTAAAAATAACGGGGTGACATGTCATGCTTATAAAGCGCCGCGAGTCCGGTTTCACGGACTGACCGGCTGATATCTAGTTCCCATCATGGTGTGGCGACCGAGTCACAGCATTTCCTTTCCTGTCTTGAGCACCCAACTAAATGCACTCCCACTTGCCCACTTCTCCAGCAGAGTCCACTTGCCAAGTAAAATAGGGCCAACTTTAAAAGCCTAAATTTATCAAGTCTCCCCTGCACTGCGTGGCTCTATATGCATGTGTACAAGTCCAGCCCCAACAATGAAACCGCAGTCACATGCATACAGTCACCAATTATTTTAAAATACTAGAGAGGGTTACGATCATCGCAACTAATAAGCCATTTGCGAGTTACATTTGAATAATGTCTGGTACAATGACTTGTTTAGTCACAAGTTACCGCTTAAATTTGAATTCCTCAGACTATCGAGACAGTTGCTATGTCACATGATTAGGGGCAAGCTTTTGCTTAGTTACGTAAGAGACGGTGAACACCCATACACAATTCTGAATGGATGTGTATGACACAATGGTACCAGGGTTTGCTCATCTGGAGGTTGCTATACAAAAGCTTGCCCCGAACCATGTGACATAGCAACTGTCTCGATAGTCTGAGGAATTCAAATTTAAGCGGTAACTTGTGACTAAACAAGTCATTGTACCAGACATTATTCAAATTTAACTCGCAAATGGCTTATTCTGATACAGTGTTTTGGGTTTCTTTTTTTGCAATTGTTTCTTCAATAAAATGTTTTTTGCAGTATTTCATGTAACTTTTATTGCGTAGTTGCATCAACAAATGACAAAAATGAAAATAATAAACAATAAATAAATAAATAAAATAACCAAAAAAAGCGTCACAGTAAAATCTCATACCTTATATAAAAAAAAAGATTAAAAAGTTACGTTGCTGGTAGTGTCAGGCGTTCACGCGCTGGAGAGGTTTAGATAGCGCACACTACGCCCCTCTTCTGCAGCAACGATTAGTTCCCTTATTTTGTGGCAAATTGACCCAGCAGCATATCCTCCCCTGTCTCCCCTGCCTAGCCACTAGGGCCCTGACCACTTTAGGGGAGGAAGCAAGGCAGATCCCAATCACACTGTTGCCACAGACAGCAAAAGGCCTTGAACCTATATTAGTGCAGACGGCATTCGAACCCGGATCGCGTGGTCCAAGTGTTGAGACAGTCCCAGCACCTTATCCCACTGCGCTAGTAAGGTGTTGGTACTTTTACCCGTGAGTTTACAATGTATAGCCATACGAGTGCACCCAACCAGACTGGGAGAAAACAACAGACGGCAACATGTATCTATACTGAATGGAGACTCAAAAATTAACAAAATGAAAAAGGAAGAAGAAATATATAAGCAAATCAATGAAATAAACAATTCAATAAATGAAGCAAACCAAAAACAAAAAAGATTAATCTTAAAAGTTGAGACCCCCCCCCCCCAAAAAAAAAATAAATAAATAAAATAAAAAATAATAAATAAAAAAAACACCCAATAAACGGTATAATTATTTTGAATTAGAACGTTTTGGGGGTCATGCTATTAATAGATTGCGTAAATATAAGAATCTATCACAACCTGGGGGTTCTGTGCTTTAACTTTTGAGGAGACTTGATCAATTTAGGCGTTAAAGTTGGCCCTATTTGACCGGGGAAGTGGAGAAGTGCTTCACGAAAACTGGCAGCAAGTCGGTTTAGGGAAAATTTCATTTTCTGGTGTGTTTTTTTCTGCGGTCGCTAGAAAAAATTCCAAACGGCTGACCTGCCAAAAATTGAAAAGAATTCTGAAGTTAATAGTTGTCCGGAGACTTACACGATTTTTAGCATTGGTTCCTATGGGAGTTTATTTAGTGGGGAGTCCAAGGCCCGTCTAGTTTGTTTCCTTCCAAGTGAAAACACCTCAACGCCGGTGAAGGTTTCCCTACGTCCGGGCATCAATCTTGAAAAATTTCCCTACCCAAAAAATTAATAAATAAAAATTATATATTAATTGCAACGGAAAAGAAAATTAAATGCTACGCGGCAATTAAACCAACAAATTATGTTGCATTATTCTGATTTGTGTTTTTCGTACAGATGACAAAAATAAAAAATACGGCTTGGGTAAACAATGTAAAAATTACGGGGTGACATGTCATGCTTATAAAGCGCCGCGAGTCCGGTTTCACGGACTGACCGGCTGATATCTAGTTCCCATCATGGTGTGGCGACCGAGTCACAGCATTTCCTTTCCTGTCTTGAGCACCCAACTAAATGCACTCCCACTTGCCCACTTCTCCAGCAGAGTCCACTTGCCAAGTAAAATAGGGCCAACTTTAAAAGCCTAAATTTATCAAGTCTCCCCTGCACTGCGTGGCTCTATATGCATGTGTACAAGTCCAGCCCCAACAATGAAACCGCAGTCACATGCATACAGTCACCAATTATTTTAAAATACTAGAGAGGGTTACGATCATCGCAACTAATAAGCCATTTGCGAGTTACATTTGAATAATGTCTGGTACAATGACTTGTTTAGTCACAAGTTACCGCTTAAATTTGAATTCCTCAGACTATCGAGACAGTTGCTATGTCACATGATTAGGGGCAAGCTTTTGCTTAGTTACGTAAGAGACGGTGAACACCCATACACAATTCTGAATGGATGTGTATGACACAATGGTACCAGGGTTTGCTCATCTGGAGGTTGCTATACAAAAGCTTGCCCCGAACCATGTGACATAGCAACTGTCTCGATAGTCTGAGGAATTCAAATTTAAGCGGTAACTTGTGACTAAACTAGTCATTGTACCAGACATTATTCAAATTTAACTCGCAAATGGCTTATTCTGATACAGTGTTTTGGGTTTCTTTTTTTGCAATTGTTTCTTCAATAAAATGTTTTTTGCAGTATTTCATGTAACTTTTATTGCGTAGTTGCATCAACAAATGACAAAAATGAAAATAATAAACAATAAATAAATAAATAAAATAACAAAAAAAAGCGTCACAGTAAAATCTCATACCTTATATAAAAAAAAAGATTAAAAAGTTACGTTGCTGGTAGTGTCAGGCGTTCACGCGCTGGAGAGGTTTAGATAGCGCACACTACGCCCCTCTTCTGCAGCAACGATTAGTTCCCTTATTTTGTGGCAAATTGACCCAGCAGCATATCCTCCCCTGTCTCCCCTGCCTAGCCACTAGGGCCCTGACCACTTTAGGGGAGGAAGCAAGGCAGATCCCAATCACACTGTTGCCACAGACAGCAAAAGGCCTTGAACCTATATTAGTGCAGACGGCATTCGAACCCGGATCGCGTGGTCCAAGTGTTGAGACAGTCCCAGCACCTTATCCCACTGCGCTAGTAAGGTGTTGGTACTTTTACCCGTGAGTTTACAATGTATAGCCATACGAGTGCACCCAACCAGACTGGGAGAAAACAACAGACGGCAACATGTATCTATACTGAATGGAGACTCAAAAATTAACAAAATGAAAAAGGAAGAAGAAATATATAAGCAAATCAATGAAATAAACAATTCAATAAATGAAGCAAACCAAAAACAAAAAAGATTAATCTTAAAAGTTGAGACCCCCCCCCCAAAAAAAAATAAAAATAAAATAAAATAAAAAATAATAAATAAAAAACACACCCAATAAACGGTATAATTATTTTGAATTAGAACGTTTTGGGGGTCATGCTATTAATAGATTGCGTAAATATAAGAATCTATCACAACCTGGGGGTTCTGTGCTTCAACTTTTGAGGAGACTTGATCAATTTAGGCGTTAAAGTTGGCCCTATTTGACCGGGGAAGTGGAGAAGTGCTTCACGAAAACTGGCAGCAAGTCGGTTTAGGGAAAATTTCATTTTCTGGTGTGTTTTTTTCTGGGGTCGCTAGAAAAAATTCCAAACGGCTAACCTGCCAAAAATTGAAAAGAATTCTGAAGTTAATAGTTGTCCGGAGACTTACACGATTTTTAGCATTGGTTCCTATGGGAGTTTATTTAGTGGGGAGTCCAAGGCCCGTCTAGTTTGTTTCCTTCCAAGTGAAAACACCTCAACGCCTGTGAAGGTTTCCCTACGTCCGGGCATCAATCTTGAAAAATTTCCCTACCCAAAAAATTAATAAATAAAAATTATATATTAATTGCAACGGAAAAGGAAATTAAATGCTACGCGGCAATTAAACCAACAAATTATGTTGCATTATTCTGATTTGTGTTTTTCGTACAGATGACAAAAATAAAAAATACGGCTTGGGTAAACAATGTAAAAATTACGGGGTGACATGTCATGCTTATAAAGCGCCGCGAGTCCGGTTTCACGGACTGACCGGCTGATATCTAGTTCCCATCATGGTGTGGCGACCGAGTCACAGCATTTCCTTTCCTGTCTTGAGCACCCAACTAAATGCACTCCCACTTGCCCACTTCTCCAGCAGAGTCCACTTGCCAAGTAAAATAGGGCCAACTTTAAAAGCCTAAATTTATCAAGTCTCCCCTGCACTGCGTGGCTCTATATGCATGTGTACAAGTCCAGCCCCAACAATGAAACCGCAGTCACATGCATACAGTCACCAATTATTTTAAAATACTAGAGAGGGTTACGATCATCGCAACTAATAAGCCATTTGCGAGTTACATTTGAATAATGTCTGGTACAATGACTTGTTTAGTCACAAGTTACCGCTTAAATTTGAATTTCTCAGACTATCGAGACAGTTGCTATGTCACATGATTAGGGGCAAGCTTTTGCTTAGTTACGTAAGAGACGGTGAACACCCATACACAATTCTGAATGGATGTGTATGACACAATGGTACCAGGGTTTGCTCATCTGGAGGTTGCTATACAAAAGCTTGCCCCGAACCATGTGACATAGCAACTGTCTCGATAGTCTGAGGAATTCAAATTTAAGCGGTAACTTGTGACTAAACTAGTCATTGTACCAGACATTATTCAAATTTAACTCGCAAATGGCTTATTCTGATACAGTGTTTTGGGTTTCTTTTTTTGCAATTGTTTCTTCAATAAAATGTTTTTTGCAGTATTTCATGTAACTTTTATTGCGTAGTTGCATCAACAAATGACAAAAATGAAAATAATAAACAATAAATAAATAAATAAAATAACCAAAAAAAGCGTCACAGTAAAATCTCATACCTTATATAAAAAAAAAAATTAAAAAGTTACGTTGCTGGTAGTGTCAGGCGTTCACGCGCTGGAGAGGTTTAGATAGCGCACACTACGCCCCTCTTCTGCAGCAACGATTAGTTCCCTTATTTTGTGGCAAATTGACCCAGCAGCATATCCTCCCCTGTCTCCCCTGCCTAGCCACTAGGGCCCTGACCACTTTAGGGGAGGAAGCAAGGCAGATCCCAATCACACTGTTGCCACAGACAGCAAAAGGCCTTGAACCTATATTAGTGCAGACGGCATTCGAACCCGGATCGCGTGGTCCAAGTGTTGAGACAGTCCCAGCACCTTATCCCACTGCGCTAGTAAGGTGTTGGTACTTTTACCCGTGAGTTTACAATGTATAGCCATACGAGTGCACCCAACCAGACTGGGAGAAAACAACAGACGGCAACATGTATCTATACTGAATGGAGACTCAAAAATTAACAAAATGAAAAAGGAAGAAGAAATATATAAGCAAATCAATGAAATAAACAATTCAATAAATGAAGCAAACCAAAAACAAAAAAGATTAATCTTAAAAGTTGAGACCCCCCCCCCCAAAAAAAATAAATAAATAAATAAAATAAAAAATAATAAATTAAAAAAACACCCAATAAACGGTATAATTATTTTGAATTAGAACGTTTTGGGGGTCATGCTATTAATAGATTGCGTAAATATAAGAATCTATCACAACCTGGGGGTTCTGTGCTTCAACTTTTGAGGAGACTTGATCAATTTAGGCGTTAAAGTTGGCCCTATTTGACCGGGGAAGTGGAGAAGTGCTTCACGAAAACTGGCAGCAAGTCGGTTTAGGGAAAATTTCATTTTCTGGTGTGTTTTTTTCTGGGGTCGCTAGAAAAAATTCCAAACGGCTGACCTGCCAAAAATTGAAAAGAATTCTGAAGTTAATAGTTGTCCGGAGACTTACACGATTTTTTGCATTGGTTCCTATGGGAGTTTATTTAGTGGGGAGTCCAAGGCCCGTCTAGTTTGTTTCCTTCCAAGTGAAAACACCTCAACGCCGGTGAAGGTTTCCCTACGTCCGGGCATCAATCTTGAAAAATTTCCCTACCCAAAAAATTAATAAATAAAAATTATATATTAATTGCAACGGAAAAGAAAATTAAATGCTACGCGGCAATTAAACCAACAAATTATGTTGCATTATTCTGATTTGTGTTTTTCGTACAGATGAAAAAAATAAAAAATACGGCTTGGGTAAACAATGTAAAAATTACGGGGTGACATGTCATGCTTATAAAGCGCCGCGAGTCCGGTTTCACGGACTGACCGGCTGATATCTAGTTCCCATCATGGTGTGGCGACCGAGTCACAGCATTTCCTTTCCTGTCTTGAGCACCCAACTAAATGCACTCCCACTTGCCCACTTCTCCAGCAGAGTCCACTTGCCAAGTAAAATAGGGCCAACTTTAAAAGCCTAATTTTATCAAGTCTCCCCTGCACTGCGTGGCTCTATATGCATGTGTACAAGTCCAGCCCCAACAATGAAACCGCAGTCACATGCATACAGTCACCAATTATTTTAAAATACTAGAGAGGGTTACGATCATCGCAACTAATAAGCCATTTGCGAGTTACATTTGAATAATGTCTGGTACAATGACTTGTTTAGTCACAAGTTACCGCTTAAATTTGAATTCCTCAGACTATCGAGACAGTTGCTATGTCACATGATTAGGGGCAAGCTTTTGCTTAGTTACGTAAGAGACGGTGAACACCCATACACAATTCTGAATGGATGTGTATGACACAATGGTACCAGGGTTTGCTCATCTGGAGGTTGCTATACAAAAGCTTGCCCCGAACCATGTGACATAGCAACTGTCTCGATAGTCTGAGGAATTCAAATTTAAGCGGTAACTTGTGACTAAACTAGTCATTGTACCAGACATTATTCAAATTTAACTCGCAAATGGCTTATTCTGATACAGTGTTTTGGGTTTCTTTTTTTGCAATTGTTTCTTCAATAAAATGTTTTTTGCAGTATTTCATGTAACTTTTATTGCGTAGTTGCATCAACAAATGACAAAAATGAAAATAATAAACAATAAATAAATAAATAAAATAACCAAAAAAAGCGTCACAGTAAAATCTCATACCTTATATTAAAAAAAAGATTAAAAAGTTACGTTGCTGGTAGTGTCAGGCGTTCACGCGCTGGAGAGGTTTAGATAGCGCACACTACGCCCCTCTTCTGCAGCAACGATTAGTTCCCTTATTTTGTGGCAAATTGACCCAGCAGCATATCCTCCCCTGTCTCCCCTGCCTAGCCACTAGGGCCCTGACCACTTTAGGGGAGGAAGCAAGGCAGATCCCAATCACACTGTTGCCACAGACAGCAAAAGGCCTTGAACCTATATTAGTGCAGACGGCATTCGAACCCGGATCGCGTGGTCCAAGTGTTGAGACAGTCCCAGCACCTTATCCCACTGCGCTAGTAAGGTGTTGGTACTTTTACCCGTGAGTTTACAATGTATAGCCATACGAGTGCACCCAACCAGACTGGGAGAAAACAACAGACGGCAACATGTATCTATACTGAATGGAGACTCAAAAATTAACAAAATGAAAAAGGAAGAAGAAATATATAAGCAAATCAATGAAATAAACAATTCAATAAATGAAGCAAACCAAAAACAAAAAAGATTAATCTTAAAAGTTGAGACCCCCCCCCCCAAAACAAAATAAATAAATAAATAAAATAAAAAATAATAAATAAAAAACACACCCAATAAACGGTATAATTATTTTGAATTAGAACGTTTTGGGGGTCATGCTATTAATAGATTGCGTAAATATAAGAATCTATCACAACCTGGGGGTTCTGTGCTTCAACTTTTGAGGAGACTTGATCAATTTAGGCGTTAAAGTTGGCCCTATTTGACCGGGGAAGTGGAGAAGTGCTTCACGAAAACTGGCAGCAAGTCGGTTTAGGGAAAATTTCATTTTCTGGTGTTTTTTTTTCTGGGGTCGCTAGAACAAATTCCAAACGGCTGACCTGCCAAAAATTGGAAAGAATTCTGAAGTTAATAGTTGTCCGGAGACTTACACGATTTTTAGCATTGGTTCCTATGGGAGTTTATTTAGTGGGGAGTCCAAGGCCCGTCTAGTTTGTTTCCTTCCAAGTGAAAACACCTCAACGCCGGTGAAGGTTTCCCTACGTCCGGGCATCAATCTTGAAAAATTTCCCTACCCAAAAAATTAATAAATAAAAATTATATATTAATTGCAACGGAAAAGAAAATTAAATGCTACGCGGCAATTAAACCAACAAATTATGTTGCATTATTCTGATTTGTGTTTTTCGTACAGATGAAAAAAATAAAAAATACGGCTTGGGTAAACAATGTAAAAATTACGGGGTGACATGTCATGCTTATAAAGCGCCGCGAGTCCGGTTTCACGGACTGACCGGCTGATATCTAGTTCCCATCATGGTGTGGCGACCGAGTCACAGCATTTCCTTTCCTGTCTTGAGCACCCAACTAAATGCACTCCCACTTGCCCACTTCTCCAGCAGAGTCCACTTGCCAAGTAAAATAGGGCCAACTTTAAAAGCCTAAATTTATCAAGTCTCCCCTGCACTGCGTGGCTCTATATGCATGTGTACAAGTCCAGCCCCAACAATGAAACCGCAGTCACATGCATACAGTCACCAATTATTTAAAAATACTAGAGAGGGTTACGATCATCGCAACTAATAAGCCATTTGCGAGTTACATTTGAATAATGTCTGGTACAATGACTTGTTTAGTCACAAGTTACCGCTTAAATTTGAATTCCTCAGACTATCGAGACAGTTGCTATGTCACATGATTAGGGGCAAGCTTTTGCTTAGTTACGTAAGAGACGGTGAACACCCATACACAATTCTGAATGGATGTGTATGACACAATGGTACCAGGGTTTGCTCATCTGGAGGTTGCTATACAAAAGCTTGCCCCGAACCATGTGACATAGCAACTGTCTCGATAGTCTGAGGAATTCAAATTTAAGCGGTAACTTGTGACTAAACTAGTCATTGTACCAGACATTATTCAAATTTAACTCGCAAATGGCTTATTCTGATACAGTGTTTTGGGTTTCTTTTTTTGCAATTGTTTCTTCAATAAAATGTTTTTTGCAGTATTTCATGTAACTTTTATTGCGTAGTTGCATCAACAAATGACAAAAATGAAAATAATAAACAATAAATAAATAAATAAAATAACCAAAAAAAGCGTCACAGTAAAATCTCATACCTTATATTAAAAAAAAGATTAAAAAGTTACGTTGCTGGTAGTGTCAGGCGTTCACGCGCTGGAGAGGTTTAGATAGCGCACACTACGCCCCTCTTCTGCAGCAACGATTAGTTCCCTTATTTTGTGGCAAATTGACCCAGCAGCATATCCTCCCCTGTCTCCCCTGCCTAGCCACTAGGGCCCTGACCACTTTAGGGGAGGAAGCAAGGCAGATCCCAATCACACTGTTGCCACAGACAGCAAAAGGCCTTGAACCTATATTAGTGCAGACGGCATTCGAACCCGGATCGCGTGGTCCAAGTGTTGAGACAGTCCCAGCACCTTATCCCACTGCGCTAGTAAGGTGTTGGTACTTTTACCCGTGAGTTTACAATGTATAGCCATACGAGTGCACCCAACCAGACTGGGAGAAAACAACAGACGGCAACATGTATCTATACTGAATGGAGACTCAAAAATTAACAAAATGAAAAAGGAAGAAGAAATATATAAGCAAATCAATGAAATAAACAATTCAATAAATGAAGCAAACCAAAAACAAAAAAGATTAATCTTAAAAGTTGAGACCCCCCCCCCCCAAAAAAAAATAAATAAATAAATAAAATAAAAAATAATAAATAAAAAACACACCCAATAAACGGTATAATTATTTTGAATTAGAACGTTTTGGGGGTCATGCTATTAATAGATTGCGTAAATATAAGAATCTATCACAACCTGGGGGTTCTGTGCTTCAACTTTTGAGGAGACTTGATCAATTTAGGCGTTAAAGTTGGCCCTATTTGACCGGGGAAGTGGAGAAGTGCTTCACGAAAACTGGCAGCAAGTCGGTTTAGGGAAAATTTCATTTTCTGGTGTGTTTTTTTCTGGGGTCGCTAGAAAAAATTCCAAACGGCTGACCTGCCAAAAATTGAAAAGAATTCTGAAGTTAATAGTTGTCCGGAGACTTACACGATTTTTAGCATTGGTTCCTATGGGAGTTTATTTAGTGGGGAGTCCAAGGCCCGTCTAGTTTGTTTCATTCCAAGTGAAAACACCTCAACGCCGGTGAAGGTTTCCCTACGTCCGGGCATCAATCTTGAAAAATTTCCCTACCCAAAAAATTAATAAATAAAAATTATATATTAATTGCAACGGAAAAGAAAATTAAATGCTACGCGGCAATTAAACCAACAAATTATGTTGCATTATTCTGATTTGTGTTTTTCGTACAGATGACAAAAATAAAAAATACGGCTTGGGTAAACAATGTAAAAATTACGGGGTGACATGTCATGCTTATAAAGCGCCGCGAGTCCGGTTTCACGGACTGACCGGCTGATATCTAGTTCCCATCATGGTGTGGCGACCGAGTCACAGCATTTCCTTTCCTGTCTTGAGCACCCAACTAAATGCACTCCCACTTGCCCACTTCTCCAGCAGAGTCCACTTGCCAAGTAAAATAGGGCCAACTTTAAAAGCCTAAATTTATCAAGTCTCCCCTGCACTGCGTGGCTCTATATGCATGTGTACAAGTCCAGCCCCAACAATGAAACCGCAGTCACATGCATACAGTCACCAATTATTTAAAAATACTAGAGAGGGTTACGATCATCGCAACTAATAAGCCATTTGCGAGTTACATTTGAATAATGTCTGGTACAATGACTTGTTTAGTCACAAGTTACCGCTTAAATTTGAATTCCTCAGACTATCGAGACAGTTGCTATGTCACATGATTAGGGGCAAGCTTTTGCTTAGTTACGTAAGAGACGGTGAACACCCATACACAATTCTGAATGGATGTGTATGACACAATGGTACCAGGGTTTGCTCATCTGGAGGTTGCTATACAAAAGCTTGCCCCGAACCATGTGACATAGCAACTGTCTCGATAGTCTGAGGAATTCAAATTTAAGCGGTAACTTGTGACTAAACTAGTCATTGTACCAGACATTATTCAAATTTAACTCGCAAATGGCTTATTCTGATACAGTGTTTTGGGTTTCTTTTTTTGCAATTGTTTCTTCAATAAAATGTTTTTTGCAGTATTTCATGTAACTTTTATTGCGTAGTTGCATCAACAAATGACAAAAATGAAAATAATAAACAATAAATAAATAAATAAAATAACCAAAAAAAGCGTCACAGTAAAATCTCATACCTTATATTAAAAAAAAGATTAAAAAGTTACGTTGCTGGTAGTGTCAGGCGTTCACGCGCTGGAGAGGTTTAGATAGCGCACACTACGCCCCTCTTCTGCAGCAACGATTAGTTCCCTTATTTTGTGGCAAATTGACCCAGCAGCATATCCTCCCCTGTCTCCCCTGCCTAGCCACTAGGGCCCTGACCACTTTAGGGGAGGAAGCAAGGCAGATCCCAATCACACTGTTGCCACAGACAGCAAAAGGCCTTGAACCTATATTAGTGCAGACGGCATTCGAACCCGGATCGCGTGGTCCAAGTGTTGAGACAGTCCCAGCACCTTATCCCACTGCGCTAGTAAGGTGTTGGTACTTTTACCCGTGAGTTTACAATGTATAGCCATACGAGTGCACCCAACCAGACTGGGAGAAAACAACAGACGGCAACATGTATCTATACTGAATGGAGACTCAAAAATTAACAAAATGAAAAAGGAAGAAGAAATATATAAGCAAATCAATGAAATAAACAATTCAATAAATGAAGCAAACCAAAAACAAAAAAGATTAATCTTAAAAGTTGAGACCCCCCCCCCCCAAAAAAAAATAAATAAATAAATAAAATAAAAAATAATAAATAAAAAACACACCCAATAAACGGTATAATTATTTTGAATTAGAACGTTTTGGGGGTCATGCTATTAATAGATTGCGTAAATATAAGAATCTATCACAACCTGGGGGTTCTGTGCTTCAACTTTTGAGGAGACTTGATCAATTTAGGCGTTAAAGTTGGCCCTATTTGACCGGGGAAGTGGAGAAGTGCTTCACGAAAACTGGCAGCAAGTCGGTTTAGGGAAAATTTCATTTTCTGGTGTGTTTTTTTCTGGGGTCGCTAGAAAAAATTCCAAACGGCTGACCTGCCAAAAATTGAAAAGAATTCTGAAGTTAATAGTTGTCCGGAGACTTACACGATTTTTAGCATTGGTTCCTATGGGAGTTTATTTAGTGGGGAGTCCAAGGCCCGTCTAGTTTGTTTCATTCCAAGTGAAAACACCTCAACGCCGGTGAAGGTTTCCCTACGTCCGGGCATCAATCTTGAAAAATTTCCCTACCCAAAAAATTAATAAATAAAAATTATATATTAATTGCAACGGAAAAGAAAATTAAATGCTACGCGGCAATTAAACCAACAAATTATGTTGCATTATTCTGATTTGTGTTTTTCGTACAGATGACAAAAATAAAAAATACGGCTTGGGTAAACAATGTAAAAATTACGGGGTGACATGTCATGCTTATAAAGCGCCGCGAGTCCGGTTTCACGGACTGACCGGCTGATATCTAGTTCCCATCATGGTGTGGCGACCGAGTCACAGCATTTCCTTTCCTGTCTTGAGCACCCAACTAAATGCACTCCCACTTGCCCACTTCTCCAGCAGAGTCCACTTGCCAAGTAAAATAGGGCCAACTTTAAAAGCCTAAATTTATCAAGTCTCCCCTGCACTGCGTGGCTCTATATGCATGTGTACAAGTCCAGCCCCAACAATGAAACCGCAGTCACATGCATACAGTCACCAATTATTTAAAAATACTAGAGAGGGTTACGATCATCGCAACTAATAAGCCATTTGCGAGTTACATTTGAATAATGTCTGGTACAATGACTTGTTTAGTCACAAGTTACCGCTTAAATTTGAATTCCTCAGACTATCGAGACAGTTGCTATGTCACATGATTAGGGGCAAGCTTTTGCTTAGTTACGTAAGAGACGGTGAACACCCATACACAATTCTGAATGGATGTGTATGACACAATGGTACCAGGGTTTGCTCATCTGGAGGTTGCTATACAAAAGCTTGCCCCGAACCATGTGACATAGCAACTGTCTCGATAGTCTGAGGAATTCAAATTTAAGCGGTAACTTGTGACTAAACTAGTCATTGTACCAGACATTATTCAAATTTAACTCGCAAATGGCTTATTCTGATACAGTGTTTTGGGTTTCTTTTTTTGCAATTGTTTCTTCAATAAAATGTTTTTTGCAGTATTTCATGTAACTTTTATTGCGTAGTTGCATCAACAAATGACAAAAATGAAAATAATAAACAATAAATAAATAAATAAAATAACCAAAAAAAGCGTCACAGTAAAATCTCATACCTTATATTAAAAAAAAGATTAAAAAGTTACGTTGCTGGTAGTGTCAGGCGTTCACGCGCTGGAGAGGTTTAGATAGCGCACACTACGCCCCTCTTCTGCAGCAACGATTAGTTCCCTTATTTTGTGGCAAATTGACCCAGCAGCATATCCTCCCCTGTCTCCCCTGCCTAGCCACTAGGGCCCTGACCACTTTAGGGGAGGAAGCAAGGCAGATCCCAATCACACTGTTGCCACAGACAGCAAAAGGCCTTGAACCTATATTAGTGCAGACGGCATTCGAACCCGGATCGCGTGGTCCAAGTGTTGAGACAGTCCCAGCACCTTATCCCACTGCGCTAGTAAGGTGTTGGTACTTTTACCCGTGAGTTTACAATGTATAGCCATACGAGTGCACCCAACCAGACTGGGAGAAAACAACAGACGGCAACATGTATCTATACTGAATGGAGACTCAAAAATTAACAAAATGAAAAAGGAAGAAGAAATATATAAGCAAATCAATGAAATAAACAATTCAATAAATGAAGCAAACCAAAAACAAAAAAGATTAATCTTAAAAGTTGAGACCCCCCCCCCCAAAAAAAAAAAATAATAAATAAAATAAAAAATAATAAATAAAAAACACACCCAATAAACGGTATAATTATTTTGAATTAGAACGTTTTGGGGGTCATGCTATTAATAGATTGCGTAAATATAAGAATCTATCACAACCTGGGGGTTCTGTGCTTCAACTTTTGAGGAGACTTGATCAATTTAGGCGTTAAAGTTGGCCCTATTTGACCGGGGAAGTGGAGAAGTGCTTCACGAAAACTGGCAGCAAGTCGGTTTAGGGAAAATTTCATTTTCTGGTGTGTTTTTTTCTGGGGTCGCTAGAAAAAATTCCAAACGGCTGACCTGCCAAAAATTGAAAAGAATTCTGAAGTTAATAGTTGTCCGGAGACTTACACGATTTTTAGCATTGGTTCCTATGGGAGTTTATTTAGTGGGGAGTCCAAGGCCCGTCTAGTTTGTTTCCTTCCAAGTGAAAACACCTCAACGCCTGTGAAGGTTTCCCTACGTCCGGGCATCAATCTTGAAAAATTTCCCTACCCAAAAAATTAATAAATAAAAATTATATATTAATTGCAACGGAAAAGAAAATTAAATGCTACGCGGCAATTAAACCAACAAATTATGTTGCATTATTCTGATTTGTGTTTTTCGTACAGATGACAAAAATAAAAAATACGGCTTGGGTAAACAATGTAAAAATTACGGGGTGACATGTCATGCTTATAAAGCGCCGCGAGTCCGGTTTCACGGACTGACCGGCTGATATCTAGTTCCCATCATGGTGTGGCGACCGAGTCACAGCATTTCCTTTCCTGTCTTGAGCACCCAACTAAATGCACTCCCACTTTCCCACTTCTCCAGCAGAGTCCACTTGCCAAGTAAAATAGGGCCAACTTTAAAAGCCTAAATTTATCAAGTCTCCCCTGCACTGCGTGGCTCTATATGCATGTGTACAAGTCCAGCCCCAACAATGAAACCGCAGTCACATGCATACAGTCACCAATTATTTAAAAATACTAGAGAGGGTTACGATCATCGCAACTAATAAGCCATTTGCGAGTTACATTTGAATAATGTCTGGTACAATGACTTGTTTAGTCACAAGTTACCGCTTAAATTTGAATTCCTCAGACTATCGAGACAGTTGCTATGTCACATGATTAGGGGCAAGCTTTTGCTTAGTTACGTAAGAGACGGTGAACACCCATACACAATTCTGAATGGATGTGTATGACACAATGGTACCAGGGTTTGCTCATCTGGAGGTTGCTATACAAAAGCTTGCCCCGAACCATGTGACATAGCAACTGTCTCGATAGTCTGAGGAATTCAAATTTAAGCGGTAACTTGTGACTAAACTAGTCATTGTACCAGACATTATTCAAATTTAACTCGCAAATGGCTTATTCTGATACAGTGTTTTGGGTTTCTTTTTTTGCAATTGTTTCTTCAATAAAATGTTTTTTGCAGTATTTCATGTAACTTTTATTGCGTAGTTGCATCAACAAATGACAAAAATGAAAATAATAAACAATAAATAAATAAATAAAATAACCAAAAAAAGCGTCACAGTAAAATCTCATACCTTATATAAAAAAAAAAATTAAAAAGTTACGTTGCTGGTAGTGTCAGGCGTTCACGCGCTGGAGAGGTTTAGATAGCGCACACTACGCCCCTCTTCTGCAGCAACGATTAGTTCCCTTATTTTGTGGCAAATTGACCCAGCAGCATATCCTCCCCTGTCTCCCCTGCCTAGCCACTAGGGCCCTGACCACTTTAGGGGAGGAAGCAAGGCAGATCCCAATCACACTGTTGCCACAGACAGCAAAAGGCCTTGAACCTATATTAGTGCAGACGGCATTCGAACCCGGATCGCGTGGTCCAAGTGTTGAGACAGTCCCAGCACCTTATCCCACTGCGCTAGTAAGGTGTTGGTACTTTTACCCGTGAGTTTACAATGTATAGCCATACGAGTGCACCCAACCAGACTGGGAGAAAACAACAGACGGCAACATGTATCTATACTGAATGGAGACTCAAAAATTAACAAAATGAAAAAGGAAGAAGAAATATATAAGCAAATCAATGAAATAAACAATTCAATAAATGAAGCAAACCAAAAACAAAAAAGATTAATCTTAAAAGTTTAGACCCCCCCCCCAAAAAAAAAATAAATAAATAAAAAAAATAAAAAATAATAAATAAAAAAAACACCCAATAAACGGTATAATTATTTTGAATTAGAACGTTTTGGGGGTCATGCTATTAATAGATTGCGTAAATATAAGAATCTATCACAACCTGGGGGTTCTGTGCTTCAACTTTTGAGGAGACTTGATCAATTTAGGCGTTAAAGTTGGCCCTATTTGACCGGGGAAGTGGAGAAGTGCTTCACGAAAACTGGCAGCAAGTCGGTTTAGGGAAAATTTCATTTTCTGGTGTGTTTTTTTCTGGGGTCGCTAGAAAAAATTCCAAACGGCTGACCTGCCAAAAATTGAAAAGAATTCTGAAGTTAATAGTTGTCCGGAGACTTACACGATTTTTAGCATTGGTTCCTATGGGAGTTTATTTAGTGGGGAGTCCAAGGCCCGTCTAGTTTGTTTCCTTCCAAGTGAAAACACCTCAACGCCGGTGAAGGTTTCCCTACGTCCGGGCATCAATCTTGAAAAATTTCCCTACCCAAAAAATTAATAAATAAAAATTATATATTAATTGCAACGGAAAAGAAAATTAAATGCTACGCGGCAATTAAACCAACAAATTATGTTGCATTATTCTGATTTGTGTTTTTCGTACAGATGACAAAAATAAAAAATACGGCTTGGGTAAACAATGTAAAAATTACGGGGTGACATGTCATGCTTATAAAGCGCCGCGAGTCCGGTTTCACGGACTGACCGGCTGATATCTAGTTCCCATCATGGTGTGGCGACCGAGTCACAGCATTTCCTTTCCTGTCTTGAGCACCCAACTAAATGCACTCCCACTTGCCCACTTCTCCAGCAGAGTCCACTTGCCAAGTAAAATAGGGCCAACTTTAAAAGCCTAAATTTATCAAGTCTCCCCTGCACTGCGTGGCTCTATATGCATGTGTACAAGTCCAGCCCCAACAATGAAACCGCAGTCACATGCATACAGTCACCAATTATTTTAAAATACTAGAGAGGGTTACGATCATCGCAACTAATAAGCCATTTGCGAGTTACATTTGAATAATGTCTGGTACAATGACTTGTTTAGTCACAAGTTACCGCTTAAATTTGAATTCCTCAGACTATCGAGACAGTTGCTATGTCACATGATTAGGGGCAAGCTTTTGCTTAGTTACGTAAGAGACGGTGAACACCCATACACAATTCTGAATGGATGTGTATGACACAATGGTACCAGGGTTTGCTCATCTGGAGGTTGCTATACAAAAGCTTGCCCCGAACCATGTGACATAGCAACTGTCTCGATAGTCTGAGGAATTCAAATTTAAGCGGTAACTTGTGACTAAACTAGTCATTGTACCAGACATTATTCAAATTTAACTCGCAAATGGCTTATTCTGATACAGTGTTTTGGGTTTCTTTTTTTGCAATTGTTTCTTCAATAAAATGTTTTTTGCAGTATTTCATGTAACTTTTATTGCGTAGTTGCATCAACAAATGACAAAAATGAAAATAATAAACAATAAATAAATAAATAAAATAACCAAAAAAAGCGTCACAGTAAAATCTCATACCTTATATAAAAAAAAAGATTAAAAAGTTACGTTGCTGGTAGTGTCAGGCGTTCACGCGCTGGAGAGGTTTAGATAGCGCACACTACGCCCCTCTTCTGCAGCAACGATTAGTTCCCTTATTTTGTGGCAAATTGACCCAGCAGCATATCCTCCCCTGTCTCCCCTGCCTAGCCACTAGGGCCCTGACCACTTTAGGGGAGGAAGCAAGGCAGATCCCAATCACACTGTTGCCACAGACAGCAAAAGGCCTTGAACCTATATTAGTGCAGACGGCATTCGAACCCGGATCGCGTGGTCCAAGTGTTGAGACAGTCCCAGCACCTTATCCCACTGCGCTAGTAAGGTGTTGGTACTTTTACCCGTGAGTTTACAATGTATAGCCATACGAGTGCACCCAACCAGACTGGGAGAAAACAACAGACGGCAACATGTATCTATACTGAATGGAGACTCAAAAATTAACAAAATGAAAAAGGAAGAAGAAATATATAAGCAAATCAATGAAATAAACAATTCAATAAATGAAGCAAACCAAAAACAAAAAAGATTAATCTTAAAAGTTTAGACCCCCCCCCCAAAAAAAAAATAAATAAATAAAAAAAATAAAAAATAATAAATAAAAAAAACACCCAATAAACGGTATAATTATTTTGAATTAGAACGTTTTGGGGGTCATGCTATTAATAGATTGCGTAAATATAAGAATCTATCACAACCTGGGGGTTCTGTGCTTCAACTTTTGAGGAGACTTGATCAATTTAGGCGTTAAAGTTGGCCCTATTTGACCGGGGAAGTGGAGAAGTGCTTCACGAAAACTGGCAGCAAGTCGGTTTAGGGAAAATTTCATTTTCTGGTGTGTTTTTTTCTGGGGTCGCTAGAAAAAATTCCAAACGGCTGACCTGCCAAAAATTGAAAAGAATTCTGAAGTTAATAGTTGTCCGGAGACTTACACGATTTTTAGCATTGGTTCCTATGGGAGTTTATTTAGTGGGGAGTCCAAGGCCCGTCTAGTTTGTTTCCTTCCAAGTGAAAACACCTCAACGCCGGTGAAGGTTTCCCTACGTCCGGGCATCAATCTTGAAAAATTTCCCTACCCAAAAAATTAATAAATAAAAATTATATATTAATTGCAACGGAAAAGAAAATTAAATGCTACGCGGCAATTAAACCAACAAATTATGTTGCATTATTCTGATTTGTGTTTTTCGTACAGATGACAAAAATAAAAAATACGGCTTGGGTAAACAATGTAAAAATTACGGGGTGACATGTCATGCTTATAAAGCGCCGCGAGTCCGGTTTCACGGACTGACCGGCTGATATCTAGTTCCCATCATGGTGTGGCGACCGAGTCACAGCATTTCCTTTCCTGTCTTGAGCACCCAACTAAATGCACTCCCACTTGCCCACTTCTCCAGCAGAGTCCACTTGCCAAGTAAAATAGGGCCAACTTTAAAAGCCTAAATTTATCAAGTCTCCCCTGCACTGCGTGGCTCTATATGCATGTGTACAAGTCCAGCCCCAACAATGAAACCGCAGTCACATGCATACAGTCACCAATTATTTTAAAATACTAGAGAGGGTTACGATCATCGCAACTAATAAGCCATTTGCGAGTTACATTTGAATAATGTCTGGTACAATGACTTGTTTAGTCACAAGTTACCGCTTAAATTTGAATTCCTCAGACTATCGAGACAGTTGCTATGTCACATGATTAGGGGCAAGCTTTTGCTTAGTTACGTAAGAGACGGTGAACACCCATACACAATTCTGAATGGATGTGTATGACACAATGGTACCAGGGTTTGCTCATCTGGAGGTTGCTATACAAAAGCTTGCCCCGAACCATGTGACATAGCAACTGTCTCGATAGTCTGAGGAATTCAAATTTAAGCGGTAACTTGTGACTAAACTAGTCATTGTACCAGACATTATTCAAATTTAACTCGCAAATGGCTTATTCTGATACAGTGTTTTGGGTTTCTTTTTTTGCAATTGTTTCTTCAATAAAATGTTTTTTGCAGTATTTCATGTAACTTTTATTGCGTAGTTGCATCAACAAATGACAAAAATGAAAATAATAAACAATAAATAAATAAATAAAATAACCAAAAAAAGCGTCACAGTAAAATCTCATACCTTATATAAAAAAAAAGATTAAAAAGTTACGTTGCTGGTAGTGTCAGGCGTTCACGCGCTGGAGAGGTTTAGATAGCGCACACTACGCCCCTCTTCTGCAGCAACGATTAGTTCCCTTATTTTGTGGCAAATTGACCCAGCAGCATATCCTCCCCTGTCTCCCCTGCCTAGCCACTAGGGCCCTGACCACTTTAGGGGAGGAAGCAAGGCAGATCCCAATCACACTGTTGCCACAGACAGCAAAAGGCCTTGAACCTATATTAGTGCAGACGGCATTCGAACCCGGATCGCGTGGTCCAAGTGTTGAGACAGTCCCAGCACCTTATCCCACTGCGCTAGTAAGGTGTTGGTACTTTTACCCGTGAGGTTACAATGTATAGCCATACGAGTGCACCCAACCAGACTGGGAGAAAACAACAGACGGCAACATGTATCTATACTGAATGGAGACTCAAAAATTAACAAAATGAAAAAGGAAGAAGAAATATATAAGCAAATCAATGAAATAAACAATTCAATAAATGAAGCAAACCAAAAACAAAAAAGATTAATCTTAAAAGTTGAGACCCCCCCCCCAAAAAAAATAAAAAAAAATTAAATAAAAAATAATAAATAAAAAACACACCCAATAAACGGTATAATTATTTTGAATTAGAACGTTTTGGGGGTCATGCTATTAATAGATTGCGTAAATATAAGAATCTATCATTCTGTGCTTCAACTTTTGAGGAGACTTGATCAATTTAGGCGTTAAAGTTGGCCCTATTTGACCGGGGAAGTGGAGAAGTGCTTCACGAAAACTGGCAGCAAGTCGGTTTAGGGAAAATTTCATTTTCTGGTGTGTTTTTTTCTGGGGTCGCTAGAAAAAATTCCAAACGGCTGACCTGCCAAAAATTGAAAAGAATTCTGAAGTTAATAGTTGTCCGGAGACTTACACGATTTTTAGCATTGGTTCCTATGGGAGTTTATTTAGTGGGGAGTCCAAGGCCCGTCTAGTTTGTTTCCTTCCAAGTGAAAACACCTCAACGCCGGTGAAGGTTTCCCTACGTCCGGGCATCAATCTTGAAAAATTTCCCTACCCAAAAAATTAATAAATAAAAATTATATATTAATTGCAACGGAAAAGAAAATTAAATGCTACGCGGCAATTAAACCAACAAATTATGTTGCATTATTCTGATTTGTGTTTTTCGTACAGATGACAAAAATAAAAAATACGGCTTGGGTAAACAATGTAAAAATTACGGGGTGACATGTCATGCTTATAAAGCGCCGCGAGTCCGGTTTCACGGACTGACCGGCTGATATCTAGTTCCCATCATGGTGTGGCGACCGAGTCACAGCATTTCCTTTCCTGTCTTGAGCACCCAACTAAATGCACTCCCACTTGCCCACTTCTCCAGCAGAGTCCACTTGCCAAGTAAAATAGGGCCAACTTTAAAAGCCTACATTTATCAAGTCTCCCCTGCACTGCGTGGCTCTATATGCATGTGTACAAGTCCAGCCCCAACAATGAAACCGCAGTCACATGCATACAGTCACCAATTATTTTAAAATACTAGAGAGGGTTACGATCATCGCAACTAATAAGCCATTTGCGAGTTACATTTGAATAATGTCTGGTACAATGACTTGTTTAGTCACAAGTTACCGCTTAAATTTGAATTCCTCAGACTATCGAGACAGTTGCTATGTCACATGATTAGGGGCAAGCTTTTGCTTAGTTACGTAAGAGACGGTGAACACCCATACACAATTCTGAATGGATGTGTATGACACAATGGTACCAGGGTTTGCTCATCTGGAGGTTGCTATACAAAAGCTTGCCCCGAACCATGTGACATAGCAACTGTCTCGATAGTCTGAGGAATTCAAATTTAAGCGGTAACTTGTGACTAAACTAGTCATTGTACCAGACATTATTCAAATTTAACTCGCAAATGGCTTATTCTGATACAGTGTTTTGGGTTTCTTTTTTTGCAATTGTTTCTTCAATAAAATGTTTTTTGCAGTATTTCATGTAACTTTTATTGCGTAGTTGCATCAACAAATCGTCGGCGTTTTCACGAAGTGGCGAATCCGTGGAAAAATGTTTTTTACAGCATTTTGTTTTTTTGCATTTTTTAATTGTATTTGGTGTCCTTAACAATTCTGCAAAGTTTTAAGTCTTAAAAGCGTATACAATTTTAATTACGCTAATTGCATAAACGGCGAATCAGTCAACTTTACGGATTTGCGTTTTCACGAACTGGCGAATAACCTTTTCCCCAGGGTTAATTTGTAATGCTACCGCTTAACGCGCTTGTCAACGTCGTCACCAGCGAATCCGCGCCCTGTGTGTGGCGAATCCGGCGTTTACAGCATTTTGCGTTTTCACGAACCGGCGAATCAGACCCCCCTGCGGGTTTTCACGAACCGGCGAATCCGCGCCCTGTGTGTGGTGTGAATACGCGTTCTGTGTGTGGCGAATCCGGGGTGCTCGTTAATTTGCGTTTTCACGAACCGGCGAATAAGTTTGGAACCAAACAGCATTCTAACAAAGCATCACAATAAAGAAACAAGTATTTAGTCATGTTATTTAACTTATACACTACCGTATCACTATAAAATATTTAACACTTTCAATTAAAAGACCGGCGAAAACACATTTTTTAAATGTGACCAACTTCAAAAGCGTTTTTCTCAAAACGCTGTTTTCAGCTGCGTGGGCGGATTCGCCGGTTCGTGAAAACGCCGACGAAATGACAAAAATGAAAATAATAAACAATAAATAAATAAATAAAATAACCAAAAAAAGCGTCACAGTAAAATCTCATACCTTATATAAAAAAAAAGATTAAAAAGTTACGTTGCTGGTAGTGTCAGGCGTTCACGCGCTGGAGAGGTTTAGATAGCGCACACTACGCCCCTCTTCTGCAGCAACGATTAGTTCCCTTATTTTGTGGCAAATTGACCCAGCAGCATATCCTCCCCTGTCTCCCCTGCCTAGCCACTAGGGCCCTGACCACTTTAGGGGAGGAAGCAAGGCAGATCCCAATCACACTGTTGCCACAGACAGCAAAAGGCCTTGAACCTATATTAGTGCAGACGGCATTCGAACCCGGATCGCGTGGTCCAAGTGTTGAGACAGTCCCAGCACCTTATCCCACTGCGCTAGTAAGGTGTTGGTACTTTTACCCGTGAGTTTACAATGTATAGCCATACGAGTGCACCCAACCAGACTGGGAGAAAACAACAGACGGCAACATGTATCTATACTGAATGGAGACTCAAAAATTAACAAAATGAAAAAGGAAGAAGAAATATATAAGCAAATCAATGAAATAAACAATTCAATAAATGAAGCAAACCAAAAACAAAAAAGATTAATCTTAAAAGTTGAGACCCCCCCCAAAAAAAAAAAATTAAATAAATAAATAAAATAAAAAATAATAAATAAAAAACACACCCAATAAACGGTATAATTATTTTGAATTAGAACGTTTTGGGGGTCATGCTATTAATAGATTGCGTAAATATAAGAATCTATCACAACCTGGGGGTTCTGTGCTTCAACTTTTGAGGAGACTTGATCAATTTAGGCGTTAAAGTTGGCCCTATTTGACCGGGGAAGTGGAGAAGTGCTTCACGAAAACTGGCAGCAAGTCGGTTTAGGGAAAATTTCATTTTCTGGTGTGTTTTTTTCTGGGGTCGCTAGAAAAAATTCCAAACGGCTGACCTGCCAAAAATTGAAAAGAATTCTGAAGTTAATAGTTGTCCGGAGACTTACACGATTTTTAGCATTGGTTCCTATGGGAGTTTATTTAGTGGGGAGTCCAAGGCCCGTCTAGTTTGTTTCCTTCCAAGTGAAAACACCTCAACGCCGGTGAAGGTTTCCCTACGTCCGGGCATCAATCTTGAAAAATTTCCCTACCCAAAAAATTAATAAATAAAAATTATATATTAATTGCAACGGAAAAGAAAATTAAATGCTACGCGGCAATTAAACCAACAAATTATGTTGCATTATTCTGATTTGTGTTTTTCGTACAGATGACAAAAATAAAAAATACGGCTTGGGTAAACAATGTAAAAATTACGGGGTGACATGTCATGCTTATAAAGCGCCGCGAGTCCGGTTTCACGGACTGACCGGCTGATATCTAGTTCCCATCATGGTGTGGCGACCGAGTCACAGCATTTCCTTTCCTGTCTTGAGCACCCAACTAAATGCACTCCCACTTGCCCACTTCTCCAGCAGAGTCCACTTGCCAAGTAAAATAGGGCCAACTTTAAAAGCCTAAATTTATCAAGTCTCCCCTGCACTGCGTGGCTCTATATGCATGTGTACAAGTCCAGCCCCAACAATGAAACCGCAGTCACATGCATACAGTCACCAATTATTTTAAAATACTAGAGAGGGTTACGATCATCGCAACTAATAAGCCATTTGCGAGTTACATTTGAATAATGTCTGGTACAATGACTTGTTTAGTCACAAGTTACCGCTTAAATTTGAATTCCTCAGACTATCGAGACAGTTGCTATGTCACATGATTAGGGGCAAGCTTTTGCTTAGTTACGTAAGAGACGGTGAACACCCATACACAATTCTGAATGGATGTGTATGACACAATGGTACCAGGGTTTGCTCATCTGGAGGTTGCTATACAAAAGCTTGCCCCGAACCATGTGACATAGCAACTGTCTCGATAGTCTGAGGAATTCAAATTTAAGCGGTAACTTGTGACTAAACTAGTCATTGTACCAGACATTATTCAAATTTAACTCGCAAATGGCTTATTCTGATACAGTGTTTTGGGTTTCTTTTTTTGCAATTGTTTCTTCAATAAAATGTTTTTTGCAGTATTTCATGTAACTTTTATTGCGTAGTTGCATCAACAAATGACAAAAATGAAAATAATAAACAATAAATAAATAAATAAAATAACCAAAAAAAGCGTCACAGTAAAATCTCATACCTTATATAAAAAAAAAGATTAAAAAGTTACGTTGCTGGTAGTGTCAGGCGTTCACGCGCTGGAGAGGTTTAGATAGCGCACACTACGCCCCTCTTCTGCAGCAACGATTAGTTCCCTTATTTTGTGGCAAATTGACCCAGCAGCATATCCTCCCCTGTCTCCCCTGCCTAGCCACTAGGGCCCTGACCACTTTAGGGGAGGAAGCAAGGCAGATCCCAATCACACTGTTGCCACAGACAGCAAAAGGCCTTGAACCTATATTAGTGCAGACGGCATTCGAACCCGGATCGCGTGGTCCAAGTGTTGAGACAGTCCCAGCACCTTATCCCACTGCGCTAGTAAGGTGTTGGTACTTTTACCCGTGAGGTTACAATGTATAGCCATACGAGTGCACCCAACCAGACTGGGAGAAAACAACAGACGGCAACATGTATCTATACTGAATGGAGACTCAAAAATTAACAAAATGAAAAAGGAAGAAGAAATATATAAGCAAATCAATGAAATAAACAATTCAATAAATGAAGCAAACCAAAAACAAAAAAGATTAATCTTAAAAGTTGAGACCCCCCCCAAAAAAAAAAAATTAAATAAATAAATAAAATAAAAAATAATAAATAAAAAACACACCCAATAAACGGTATAATTATTTTGAATTAGAACGTTTTGGGGGTCATGCTATTAATAGATTGCGTAAATATAAGAATCTATCACAACCTGGGGGTTCTGTGCTTCAACTTTTGAGGAGACTTGATCAATTTAGGCGTTAAAGTTGGCCCTATTTGACCGGGGAAGTGGAGAAGTGCTTCACGAAAACTGGCAGCAAGTCGGTTTAGGGAAAATTTCATTTTCTGGTGTGTTTTTTTCTGGGGTCGCTAGAAAAAATTCCAAACGGCTGACCTGCCAAAAATTGAAAAGAATTCTGAAGTTAATAGTTGTCCGGAGACTTACACGATTTTTAGCATTGGTTCCTATGGGAGTTTATTTAGTGGGGAGTCCAAGGCCCGTCTAGTTTGTTTCCTTCCAAGTGAAAACACCTCAACGCCGGTGAAGGTTTCCCTACGTCCGGGCATCAATCTTGAAAAATTTCCCTACCCAAAAAATTAATAAATAAAAATTATATATTAATTGCAACGGAAAAGAAAATTAAATGCTACGCGGCAATTAAACCAACAAATTATGTTGCATTATTCTGATTTGTGTTTTTCGTACAGATGACAAAAATAAAAAATACGGCTTGGGTAAACAATGTAAAAATTACGGGGTGACATGTCATGCTTATAAAGCGCCGCGAGTCCGGTTTCACGGACTGACCGGCTGATATCTAGTTCCCATCATGGTGTGGCGACCGAGTCACAGCATTTCCTTTCCTGTCTTGAGCACCCAACTAAATGCACTCCCACTTGCCCACTTCTCCAGCAGAGTCCACTTGCCAAGTAAAATAGGGCCAACTTTAAAAGCCTAAATTTATCAAGTCTCCCCTGCACTGCGTGGCTCTATATGCATGTGTACAAGTCCAGCCCCAACAATGAAACCGCAGTCACATGCATACAGTCACCAATTATTTTAAAATACTAGAGAGGGTTACGATCATCGCAACTAATAAGCCATTTGCGAGTTACATTTGAATAATGTCTGGTACAATGACTTGTTTAGTCACAAGTTACCGCTTAAATTTGAATTCCTCAGACTATCGAGACAGTTGCTATGTCACATGATTAGGGGCAAGCTTTTGCTTAGTTACGTAAGAGACGGTGAACACCCATACACAATTCTGAATGGATGTGTATGACACAATGGTACCAGGGTTTGCTCATCTGGAGGTTGCTATACAAAAGCTTGCCCCGAACCATGTGACATAGCAACTGTCTCGATAGTCTGAGGAATTCAAATTTAAGCGGTAACTTGTGACTAAACTAGTCATTGTACCAGACATTATTCAAATTTAACTCGCAAATGGCTTATTCTGATACAGTGTTTTGGGTTTCTTTTTTTGCAATTGTTTCTTCAATAAAATGTTTTTTGCAGTATTTCATGTAACTTTTATTGCGTAGTTGCATCAACAAATGACAAAAATGAAAATAATAAACAATAAATAAATAAATAAAATAACCAAAAAAAGCGTCACAGTAAAATCTCATACCTTATATAAAAAAAAAGATTAAAAAGTTACGTTGCTGGTAGTGTCAGGCGTTCACGCGCTGGAGAGGTTTAGATAGCGCACACTACGCCCCTCTTCTGCAGCAACGATTAGTTCCCTTATTTTGTGGCAAATTGACCCAGCAGCATATCCTCCCCTGTCTCCCCTGCCTAGCCACTAGGGCCCTGACCACTTTAGGGGAGGAAGCAAGGCAGATCCCAATCACACTGTTGCCACAGACAGCAAAAGGCCTTGAACCTATATTAGTGCAGACGGCATTCGAACCCGGATCGCGTGGTCCAAGTGTTGAGACAGTCCCAGCACCTTATCCCACTGCGCTAGTAAGGTGTTGGTACTTTTACCCGTGAGGTTACAATGTATAGCCATACGAGTGCACCCAACCAGACTGGGAGAAAACAACAGACGGCAACATGTATCTATACTGAATGGAGACTCAAAAATTAACAAAATGAAAAAGGAAGAAGAAATATATAAGCAAATCAATGAAATAAACAATTCAATAAATGAAGCAAACCAAAAACAAAAAAGATTAATCTTAAAAGTTGAGACCCCCCCCAAAAAAAAAAAATAAAATAAAAAAATAAAAAATAATAAATAAAAAACACACCCAATAAACGGTATAATTATTTTGAATTAGAACGTTTTGGGGGTCATGCTATTAATAGATTGCGTAAATATAAGAATCTATCATTCTGTGCTTCAACTTTTGAGGAGACTTGATCAATTTAGGCGTTAAAGTTGGCCCTATTTGACCGGGGAAGTGGAGAAGTGCTTCACGAAAACTGGCAGCAAGTCGGTTTAGGGAAAATTTCATTTTCTGGTGTGTTTTTTTCTGGGGTCGCTAGAAAAAATTCCAAACGGCTGACCTGCCAAAAATTGAAAAGAATTCTGAAGTTAATAGTTGTCCGGAGACTTACACGATTTTTAGCATTGGTTCCTATGGGAGTTTATTTAGTGGGGAGTCCAAGGCCCGTCTAGTTTGTTTCCTTCCAAGTGAAAACACCTCAACGCCGGTGAAGGTTTCCCTACGTCCGGGCATCAATCTTGAAAAATTTCCCTACCCAAAAAATTAATAAATAAAAATTATATATTAATTGCAACGGAAAAGAAAATTAAATGCTACGCGGCAATTAAACCAACAAATTATGTTGCATTATTCTGATTTGTGTTTTTCGTACAGATGACAAAAATAAAAAATACGGCTTGGGTAAACAATGTAAAAATTACGGGGTGACATGTCATGCTTATAAAGCGCCGCGAGTCCGGTTTCACGGACTGACCGGCTGATATCTAGTTCCCATCATGGTGTGGCGACCGAGTCACAGCATTTCCTTTCCTGTCTTGAGCACCCAACTAAATGCACTCCCACTTGCCCACTTCTCCAGCAGAGTCCACTTGCCAAGTAAAATAGGGCCAACTTTAAAAGCCTACATTTATCAAGTCTCCCCTGCACTGCGTGGCTCTATATGCATGTGTACAAGTCCAGCCCCAACAATGAAACCGCAGTCACATGCATACAGTCACCAATTATTTTAAAATACTAGAGAGGGTTACGATCATCGCAACTAATAAGCCATTTGCGAGTTACATTTGAATAATGTCTGGTACAATGACTTGTTTAGTCACAAGTTACCGCTTAAATTTGAATTCCTCAGACTATCGAGACAGTTGCTATGTCACATGATTAGGGGCAAGCTTTTGCTTAGTTACGTAAGAGACGGTGAACACCCATACACAATTCTGAATGGATGTGTATGACACAATGGTACCAGGGTTTGCTCATCTGGAGGTTGCTATACAAAAGCTTGCCCCGAACCATGTGACATAGCAACTGTCTCGATAGTCTGAGGAATTCAAATTTAAGCGGTAACTTGTGACTAAACTAGTCATTGTACCAGACATTATTCAAATTTAACTCGCAAATGGCTTATTCTGATACAGTGTTTTGGGTTTCTTTTTTTGCAATTGTTTCTTCAATAAAATGTTTTTTGCAGTATTTCATGTAACTTTTATTGCGTAGTTGCATCAACAAATCGTCGGCGTTTTCACGAAGTGGCGAATCCGTGGAAAAATGTTTTTTACAGCATTTTGTTTTTTTGCATTTTTTAATTGTATTTGGTGTCCTTAACAATTCTGCAAAGTTTTAAGTCTTAAAAGCGTATACAATTTTAATTACGCTAATTGCATAAACGGCGAATCAGTCAACTTTACGGATTTGCGTTTTCACGAACTGGCGAATAACCTTTTCCCCAGGGTTAATTTGTAATGCTACCGCTTAACGCGCTTGTCAACGTCGTCACCAGCGAATCCGCGCCCTGTGTGTGGCGAATCCGGCGTTTACAGCATTTTGCGTTTTCACGAACCGGCGAATCAGACCCCCCTGCGGGTTTTCACGAACCGGCGAATCCGCGCCCTGTGTGTGGTGTGAATACGCGTTCTGTGTGTGGCGAATCCGGGGTGCTCGTTAATTTGCGTTTTCACGAACCGGCGAATAAGTTTGGAACCAAACAGCATTCTAACAAAGCATCACAATAAAGAAACAAGTATTTAGTCATGTTATTTAACTTATACACTACCGTATCACTATAAAATATTTAACACTTTCAATTAAAAGACCGGCGAAAACACATTTTTTAAATGTGACCAACTTCAAAAGCGTTTTTCTCAAAACGCTGTTTTCAGCTGCGTGGGCGGATTCGCCGGTTCGTGAAAACGCCGACGAAATGACAAAAATGAAAATAATAAACAATAAATAAATAAATAAAATAACCAAAAAAAGCGTCACAGTAAAATCTCATACCTTATATAAAAAAAAAGATTAAAAAGTTACGTTGCTGGTAGTGTCAGGCGTTCACGCGCTGGAGAGGTTTAGATAGCGCACACTACGCCCCTCTTCTGCAGCAACGATTAGTTCCCTTATTTTGTGGCAAATTGACCCAGCAGCATATCCTCCCCTGTCTCCCCTGCCTAGCCACTAGGGCCCTGACCACTTTAGGGGAGGAAGCAAGGCAGATCCCAATCACACTGTTGCCACAGACAGCAAAAGGCCTTGAACCTATATTAGTGCAGACGGCATTCGAACCCGGATCGCGTGGTCCAAGTGTTGAGACAGTCCCAGCACCTTATCCCACTGCGCTAGTAAGGTGTTGGTACTTTTACCCGTGAGTTTACAATGTATAGCCATACGAGTGCACCCAACCAGACTGGGAGAAAACAACAGACGGCAACATGTATCTATACTGAATGGAGACTCAAAAATTAACAAAATGAAAAAGGAAGAAGAAATATATAAGCAAATCAATGAAATAAACAATTCAATAAATGAAGCAAACCAAAAACAAAAAAGATTAATCTTAAAAGTTGAGACCCCCCCCAAAAAAAAAAAATTAAATAAATAAATAAAATAAAAAATAATAAATAAAAAACACACCCAATAAACGGTATAATTATTTTGAATTAGAACGTTTTGGGGGTCATGCTATTAATAGATTGCGTAAATATAAGAATCTATCACAACCTGGGGGTTCTGTGCTTCAACTTTTGAGGAGACTTGATCAATTTAGGCGTTAAAGTTGGCCCTATTTGACCGGGGAAGTGGAGAAGTGCTTCACGAAAACTGGCAGCAAGTCGGTTTAGGGAAAATTTCATTTTCTGGTGTGTTTTTTTCTGGGGTCGCTAGAAAAAATTCCAAACGGCTGACCTGCCAAAAATTGAAAAGAATTCTGAAGTTAATAGTTGTCCGGAGACTTACACGATTTTTAGCATTGGTTCCTATGGGAGTTTATTTAGTGGGGAGTCCAAGGCCCGTCTAGTTTGTTTCCTTCCAAGTGAAAACACCTCAACGCCGGTGAAGGTTTCCCTACGTCCGGGCATCAATCTTGAAAAATTTCCCTACCCAAAAAATTAATAAATAAAAATTATATATTAATTGCAACGGAAAAGAAAATTAAATGCTACGCGGCAATTAAACCAACAAATTATGTTGCATTATTCTGATTTGTGTTTTTCGTACAGATGACAAAAATAAAAAATACGGCTTGGGTAAACAATGTAAAAATTACGGGGTGACATGTCATGCTTATAAAGCGCCGCGAGTCCGGTTTCACGGACTGACCGGCTGATATCTAGTTCCCATCATGGTGTGGCGACCGAGTCACAGCATTTCCTTTCCTGTCTTGAGCACCCAACTAAATGCACTCCCACTTGCCCACTTCTCCAGCAGAGTCCACTTGCCAAGTAAAATAGGGCCAACTTTAAAAGCCTAAATTTATCAAGTCTCCCCTGCACTGCGTGGCTCTATATGCATGTGTACAAGTCCAGCCCCAACAATGAAACCGCAGTCACATGCATACAGTCACCAATTATTTTAAAATACTAGAGAGGGTTACGATCATCGCAACTAATAAGCCATTTGCGAGTTACATTTGAATAATGTCTGGTACAATGACTTGTTTAGTCACAAGTTACCGCTTAAATTTGAATTCCTCAGACTATCGAGACAGTTGCTATGTCACATGATTAGGGGCAAGCTTTTGCTTAGTTACGTAAGAGACGGTGAACACCCATACACAATTCTGAATGGATGTGTATGACACAATGGTACCAGGGTTTGCTCATCTGGAGGTTGCTATACAAAAGCTTGCCCCGAACCATGTGACATAGCAACTGTCTCGATAGTCTGAGGAATTCAAATTTAAGCGGTAACTTGTGACTAAACTAGTCATTGTACCAGACATTATTCAAATTTAACTCGCAAATGGCTTATTCTGATACAGTGTTTTGGGTTTCTTTTTTTGCAATTGTTTCTTCAATAAAATGTTTTTTGCAGTATTTCATGTAACTTTTATTGCGTAGTTGCATCAACAAATGACAAAAATGAAAATAATAAACAATAAATAAATAAATAAAATAACCAAAAAAAGCGTCACAGTAAAATCTCATACCTTATATAAAAAAAAAGATTAAAAAGTTACGTTGCTGGTAGTGTCAGGCGTTCACGCGCTGGAGAGGTTTAGATAGCGCACACTACGCCCCTCTTCTGCAGCAACGATTAGTTCCCTTATTTTGTGGCAAATTGACCCAGCAGCATATCCTCCCCTGTCTCCCCTGCCTAGCCACTAGGGCCCTGACCACTTTAGGGGAGGAAGCAAGGCAGATCCCAATCACACTGTTGCCACAGACAGCAAAAGGCCTTGAACCTATATTAGTGCAGACGGCATTCGAACCCGGATCGCGTGGTCCAAGTGTTGAGACAGTCCCAGCACCTTATCCCACTGCGCTAGTAAGGTGTTGGTACTTTTACCCGTGAGTTTACAATGTATAGCCATACGAGTGCACCCAACCAGACTGGGAGAAAACAACAGACGGCAACATGTATCTATACTGAATGGAGACTCAAAAATTAACAAAATTAAAAAGGAAGAAGAAATATATAAGCAAATCAATGAAATAAACAATTCAATAAATGAAGCAAACCAAAAACAAAAAAGATTAATCTTAAAAGTTGAGACCCCCCCCCAAAAAAAAAAATAAAAAAAAAAAATTAAAAAATAATAAATAAAAAACACACCCAATAAACGGTATAATTATTTTGAATTAGAACGTTTTGGGGGTCATGCTATTAATAGATTGCGTAAATATAAGAATCTATCACAACCTGGGGGTTCTGTGCTTCAACTTTTGAGGAGACTTGATCAATTTAGGCGTTAAAGTTGGCCCTATTTGACCGGGGAAGTGGAGAAGTGCTTCACGAAAACTGGCAGCAAGTCGGTTTAGGGAAAATTTCATTTTCTGGTGTGTTTTTTTCTGGGGTCGCTAGAAAAAATTCCAAACGGCTGACCTGCCAAAAATTGAAAAGAATTCTGAAGTTAATAGTTGTCCGGAGACTTACACGATTTTTAGCATTGGTTCCTATGGGAGTTTATTTAGTGGGGAGTCCAAGGCCCGTCTAGTTTGTTTCCTTCCAAGTGAAAACACCTCAACGCCGGTGAAGGTTTCCCTACGTCCGGGCATCAATCTTGAAAAATTTCCCCACCCGAAAAATTAATAAATAAAAATTATATATTAATTGCAACGGAAAAGAAAATTAAATGCTACGCGGCAATTAAACCAACAAATTATGTTGCATTATTCTGATTTGTGTTTTTCGTACAGATGACAAAAATAAAAAATACGGCTTGGGTAAACAATGTAAAAATTACGGGGTGACATGTCATGCTTATAAAGCGCCGCGAGTCCGGTTTCACGGACTGACCGGCTGATATCTAGTTCCCATCATGGTGTGGCGACCGAGTCACAGCATTTCCTTTCCTGTCTTGAGCACCCAACTAAATGCACTCCCACTTGCCCACTTCTCCAGCAGAGTCCACTTGCCAAGTAAAATAGGGCCAACTTTAAAAGCCTACATTTATCAAGTCTCCCCTGCACTGCGTGGCTCTATATGCATGTGTACAAGTCCAGCCCCAACAATGAAACCGCAGTCACATGCATACAGTCACCAATTATTTTAAAATACTAGAGAGGGTTACGATCATCGCAACTAATAAGCCATTTGCGAGTTACATTTGAATAATGTCTGGTACAATGACTTGTTTAGTCACAAGTTACCGCTTAAATTTGAATTCCTCAGACTATCGAGACAGTTGCTATGTCACATGATTAGGGGCAAGCTTTTGCTTAGTTACGTAAGAGACGGTGAACACCCATACACAATTCTGAATGGATGTGTATGACACAATGGTACCAGGGTTTGCTCATCTGGAGGTTGCTATACAAAAGCTTGCCCCGAACCATGTGACATAGCAACTGTCTCGATAGTCTGAGGAATTCAAATTTAAGCGGTAACTTGTGACTAAACTAGTCATTGTACCAGACATTATTCAAATTTAACTCGCAAATGGCTTATTCTGATACAGTGTTTTGGGTTTCTTTTTTTGCAATTGTTTCTTCAATAAAATGTTTTTTGCAGTATTTCATGTAACTTTTATTGCGTAGTTGCATCAACAAATGACAAAAATGAAAATAATAAACAATAAATAAATAAATAAAATAACCAAAAAAAGCGTCACAGTAAAATCTCATACCTTATATAAAAAAAAAGATTAAAAAGTTACGTTGCTGGTAGTGTCAGGCGTTCACGCGCTGGAGAGGTTTAGATAGCGCACACTACGCCCCTCTTCTGCAGCAACGATTAGTTCCCTTATTTTGTGGCAAATTGACCCAGCAGCATATCCTCCCCTGTCTCCCCTGCCTAGCCACTAGGGCCCTGACCACTTTAGGGGAGGAAGCAAGGCAGATCCCAATCACACTGTTGCCACAGACAGCAAAAGGCCTTGAACCTATATTAGTGCAGACGGCATTCGAACCCGGATCGCGTGGTCCAAGTGTTGAGACAGTCCCAGCACCTTATCCCACTGCGCTAGTAAGGTGTTGGTACTTTTACCCGTGAGTTTACAATGTATAGCCATACGAGTGCACCCAACCAGACTGGGAGAAAACAACAGACGGCAACATGTATCTATACTGAATGGAGACTCAAAAATTAACAAAATGAAAAAGGAAGAAGAAATATATAAGCAAATCAATGAAATAAACAATTCAATAAATGAAGCAAACCAAAAACAAAAAAGATTAATCTTAAAAGTTTAGACCCCCCCCCAAAAAAAAAAAAATATAAATAAATAAATTAAAAAATAATAAATAAAAAAAACACCCAATAAACGGTATAATTATTTTGAATTAGAACGTTTTGGGGGTCATGCTATTAATAGATTGCGTAAATATAAGAATCTATCACAACCTGGGGGTTCTGTGCTTCAACTTTTGAGGAGACTTGATCAATTTAGGCGTTAAAGTTGGCCCTATTTGACCGGGGAAGTGGAGAAGTGCTTCACGAAAACTGGCAGCAAGTCGGTTTAGGGAAAATTTCATTTTCTGGTGTGTTTTTTTCTGGGGTCGCTAGAAAAAATTCCAAACGGCTGACCTGCCAAAAATTGAAAAGAATTCTGAAGTTAATAGTTGTCCGGAGACTTACACGATTTTTAGCATTGGTTCCTATGGGAGTTTATTTAGTGGGGAGTCCAAGGCCCGTCTAGTTTGTTTCCTTCCAAGTGAAAACACCTCAACGCCGGTGAAGGTTTCCCTACGTCCGGGCATCAATCTTGAAAAATTTCCCTACCCAAAAAATTAATAAATAAAAATTATATATTAATTGCAACGGAAAAGAAAATTAAATGCTACGCGGCAATTAAACCAACAAATTATGTTGCATTATTCTGATTTGTGTTTTTCGTACAGATGACAAAAATAAAAAATACGGCTTGGGTAAACAATGTAAAAATTACGGGGTGACATGTCATGCTTATAAAGCGCCGCGAGTCCGGTTTCACGGACTGACCGGCTGATATCTAGTTCCCATCATGGTGTGGCGACCGAGTCACAGCATTTCCTTTCCTGTCTTGAGCACCCAACTAAATGCACTCCCACTTGCCCACTTCTCCAGCAGAGTCCACTTGCCAAGTAAAATAGGGCCAACTTTAAAAGCCTAAATTTATCAAGTCTCCCCTGCACTGCGTGGCTCTATATGCATGTGTACAAGTCCAGCCCCAACAATGAAACCGCAGTCACATGCATACAGTCACCAATTATTTTAAAATACTAGAGAGGGTTACGATCATCGCAACTAATAAGCCATTTGCGAGTTACATTTGAATAATGTCTGGTACAATGACTTGTTTAGTCACAAGTTACCGCTTAAATTTGAATTCCTCAGACTATCGAGACAGTTGCTATGTCACATGATTAGGGGCAAGCTTTTGCTTAGTTACGTAAGAGACGGTGAACACCCATACACAATTCTGAATGGATGTGTATGACACAATGGTACCAGGGTTTGCTCATCTGGAGGTTGCTATACAAAAGCTTGCCCCGAACCATGTGACATAGCAACTGTCTCGATAGTCTGAGGAATTCAAATTTAAGCGGTAACTTGTGACTAAACTAGTCATTGTACCAGACATTATTCAAATTTAACTCGCAAATGGCTTATTCTGATACAGTGTTTTGGGTTTCTTTTTTTGCAATTGTTTCTTCAATAAAATGTTTTTTGCAGTATTTCATGTAACTTTTATTGCGTAGTTGCATCAACAAATGACAAAAATGAAAATAATAAACAATAAATAAATAAATAAAATAACCAAAAAAAGCGTCACAGTAAAATCTCATACCTTATATAAAAAAAAAGATTAAAAAGTTACGTTGCTGGTAGTGTCAGGCGTTCACGCGCTGGAGAGGTTTAGATAGCGCACACTACGCCCCTCTTCTGCAGCAACGATTAGTTCCCTTATTTTGTGGCAAATTGACCCAGCAGCATATCCTCCCCTGTCTCCCCTGCCTAGCCACTAGGGCCCTGACCACTTTAGGGGAGGAAGCAAGGCAGATCCCAATCACACTGTTGCCACAGACAGCAAAAGGCCTTGAACCTATATTAGTGCAGACGGCATTCGAACCCGGATCGCGTGGTCCAAGTGTTGAGACAGTCCCAGCACCTTATCCCACTGCGCTAGTAAGGTGTTGGTACTTTTACCCGTGAGTTTACAATGTATAGCCATACGAGTGCACCCAACCAGACTGGGAGAAAACAACAGACGGCAACATGTATCTATACTGAATGGAGACTCAAAAATTAACAAAATGAAAAAGGAAGAAGAAATATATAAGCAAATCAATGAAATAAACAATTCAATAAATGAAGCAAACCAAAAACAAAAAAGATTAATCTTAAAAGTTGAGACCCCCCCCCCAAAAAAAAATAAAAAAAATAAAATAAAAAATAATAAATAAAAAACACACCCAATAAACGGTATAATTATTTTGAATTAGAACGTTTTGGGGGTCATGCTATTAATAGATTGCGTAAATATAAGAATCTATCACAACCTGGGGGTTCTGTGCTTCAACTTTTGAGGAGACTTGATCAATTTAGGCGTTAAAGTTGGCCCTATTTGACCGGGGAAGTGGAGAAGTGCTTCACGAAAACTGGCAGCAAGTCGGTTTAGGGAAAATTTCATTTTCTGGTGTGTTTTTTTCTGGGGTCGCTAGAAAAAATTCCAAACGGCTGACCTGCCAAAAATTGAAAAGAATTCTGAAGTTAATAGTTGTCCGGAGACTTACACGATTTTTAGCATTGGTTCCTATGGGAGTTTATTTAGTGGGGAGTCCAAGGCCCGTCTAGTTTGTTTCCTTCCAAGTGAAAACACCTCAACGCCGGTGAAGGTTTCCCTACGTCCGGGCATCAATCTTGAAAAATTTCCCCACCCGAAAAATTAATAAATAAAAATTATATATTAATTGCAACGGAAAAGAAAATTAAATGCTACGCGGCAATTAAACCAACAAATTATGTTGCATTATTCTGATTTGTGTTTTTCGTACAGATGACAAAAATAAAAAATACGGCTTGGGTAAACAATGTAAAAATTACGGGGTGACATGTCATGCTTATAAAGCGCCGCGAGTCCGGTTTCACGGACTGACCGGCTGATATCTAGTTCCCATCATGGTGTGGCGACCGAGTCACAGCATTTCCTTTCCTGTCTTGAGCACCCAACTAAATGCACTCCCACTTGCCCACTTCTCCAGCAGAGTCCACTTGCCAAGTAAAATAGGGCCAACTTTAAAAGCCTACATTTATCAAGTCTCCCCTGCACTGCGTGGCTCTATATGCATGTGTACAAGTCCAGCCCCAACAATGAAACCGCAGTCACATGCATACAGTCACCAATTATTTTAAAATACTAGAGAGGGTTACGATCATCGCAACTAATAAGCCATTTGCGAGTTACATTTGAATAATGTCTGGTACAATGACTTGTTTAGTCACAAGTTACCGCTTAAATTTGAATTCCTCAGACTATCGAGACAGTTGCTATGTCACATGATTAGGGGCAAGCTTTTGCTTAGTTACGTAAGAGACGGTGAACACCCATACACAATTCTGAATGGATGTGTATGACACAATGGTACCAGGGTTTGCTCATCTGGAGGTTGCTATACAAAAGCTTGCCCCGAACCATGTGACATAGCAACTGTCTCGATAGTCTGAGGAATTCAAATTTAAGCGGTAACTTGTGACTAAACTAGTCATTGTACCAGACATTATTCAAATTTAACTCGCAAATGGCTTATTCTGATACAGTGTTTTGGGTTTCTTTTTTTGCAATTGTTTCTTCAATAAAATGTTTTTTGCAGTATTTCATGTAACTTTTATTGCGTAGTTGCATCAACAAATGACAAAAATGAAAATAATAAACAATAAATAAATAAATAAAATAACCAAAAAAAGCGTCACAGTAAAATCTTATACCATGCCCGATATGGGGCAGAGGGAGGCCCCCCCAAACTAACCCTAACCCTAACACACTCTTCCCTCTTGTATACAGAAGCACCCCCCCTAAAATTCTCAAAAGAATTCCTGAGATTCCCAGAACACAATGAAGACACAATAGAGGGGGGGCCTCCCTCTGCCCCATATCGAGCAGCAATTGTAAAATCTCATACCTTATATTAAAAAAAAGATTAAAAAGTTACGTTGCTGGTAGTGTCAGGCGTTCACGCGCTGGAGAGGTTTAGATAGCGCACACTACGCCCCTCTTCTGCAGCAACGATTAGTTCCCTTATTTTGTGGCAAATTGACCCAGCAGCATATCCTCCCCTGTCTCCCCTGCCTAGCCACTAGGGCCCTGACCACTTTAGGGGAGGAAGCAAGGCAGATCCCAATCACACTGTTGCCACAGACAGCAAAAGGCCTTGAACCTATATTAGTGCAGACGGCATTCGAACCCGGATCGCGTGGTCCAAGTGTTGAGACAGTCCCAGCACCTTATCCCACTGCGCTAGTAAGGTGTTGGTACTTTTACCCGTGAGTTTACAATGTATAGCCATACGAGTGCACCCAACCAGACTGGGAGAAAACAACAGACGGCAACATGTATCTATACTGAATGGAGACTCAAAAATTAACAAAATGAAAAAGGAAGAAGAAATATATAAGCAAATCAATGAAATAAACAATTCAATAAATGAAGCAAACCAAAAACAAAAAAGATTAATCTTAAAAGTTGAGACCCCCCCCCCCAAAAAAAAATAAATAAATAAAATAAAAAATAATAAATAAAAAAAACACCCAATAAACGGTATAATTATTTTGAATTAGACCGTTTTGGGGGTCATGCTATTAATAGATTGCGTAAATATAAGAATCTATCACAACCTGGGGGTTCTGTGCTTCAACTTTTGAGGAGACTTGATCAATTTAGGCGTTAAAGTTGGCCCTATTTGACCGGGGAAGTGGAGAAGTGCTTCACGAAAACTGGCAGCAAGTCGGTTTAGGGAAAATTTCATTTTCTGGTGTGTTTTTTTCTGGGGTCGCTAGAAAAAATTCCAAACGGCTGACCTGCCAAAAATTGAAAAGAATTCTGAAGTTAATAGTTGTCCGGAGACTTACACGATTTTTAGCATTGGTTCCTATGGGAGTTTATTTAGTGGGGAGTCCAAGGCCCGTCTAGTTTGTTTCCTTCCAAGTGAAAACACCTCAACGCCGGTGAAGGTTTCCCTACGTCCGGGCATCAATCTTGAAAAATTTCCCTACCCAAAAAATTAATAAATAAAAATTATATATTAATTGCAACGGAAAAGAAAATTAAATGCTACGCGGCAATTAAACCAACAAATTATGTTGCATTATTCTGATTTGTGTTTTTCGTACAGATGAAAAAAATAAAAAATACGGCTTGGGTAAACAATGTAAAAATTACGGGGTGACATGTCATGCTTATAAAGCGCCGCGAGTCCGGTTTCACGGACTGACCGGCTGATATCTAGTTCCCATCATGGTGTGGCGACCGAGTCACAGCATTTCCTTTCCTGTCTTGAGCACCCAACTAAATGCACTCCCACTTGCCCACTTCTCCAGCAGAGTCCACTTGCCAAGTAAAATAGGGCCAACTTTAAAAGCCTAAATTTATCAAGTCTCCCCTGCACTGCGTGGCTCTATATGCATGTGTACAAGTCCAGCCCCAACAATGAAACCGCAGTCACATGCATACAGTCACCAATTATTTTAAAATACTAGAGAGGGTTACGATCATCGCAACTAATAAGCCATTTGCGAGTTACATTTGAATAATGTCTGGTACAATGACTTGTTTAGTCACAAGTTACCGCTTAAATTTGAATTCCTCAGACTATCGAGACAGTTGCTATGTCACATGATTAGGGGCAAGCTTTTGCTTAGTTACGTAAGAGACGGTGAACACCCATACACAATTCTGAATGGATGTGTATGACACAATGGTACCAGGGTTTGCTCATCTGGAGGTTGCTATACAAAAGCTTGCCCCGAACCATGTGACATAGCAACTGTCTCGATAGTCTGAGGAATTCAAATTTAAGCGGTAACTTGTGACTAAACTAGTCATTGTACCAGACATTATTCAAATTTAACTCGCAAATGGCTTATTCTGATACAGTGTTTTGGGTTTCTTTTTTTGCAATTGTTTCTTCAATAAAATGTTTTTTGCAGTATTTCATGTAACTTTTATTGCGTAGTTGCATCAACAAATGACAAAAATGAAAATAATAAACAATAAATAAATAAATAAAATAACCAAAAAAAGCGTCACAGTAAAATCTCATACCTTATATAAAAAAAAAGATTAAAAAGTTACGTTGCTGGTAGTGTCAGGCGTTCACGCGCTGGAGAGGTTTAGATAGCGCACACTACGCCCCTCTTCTGCAGCAACGATTAGTTCCCTTATTTTGTGGCAAATTGACCCAGCAGCATATCCTCCCCTGTCTCCCCTGCCTAGCCACTAGGGCCCTGACCACTTTAGGGGAGGAAGCAAGGCAGATCCCAATCACACTGTTGCCACAGACAGCAAAAGGCCTTGAACCTATATTAGTGCAGACGGCATTCGAACCCGGATCGCGTGGTCCAAGTGTTGAGACAGTCCCAGCACCTTATCCCACTGCGCTAGTAAGGTGTTGGTACTTTTACCCGTGAGTTTACAATGTATAGCCATACGAGTGCACCCAACCAGACTGGGAGAAAACAACAGACGGCAACATGTATCTATACTGAATGGAGACTCAAAAATTAACAAAATGAAAAAGGAAGAAGAAATATATAAGCAAATCAATGAAATAAACAATTCAATAAATGAAGCAAACCAAAAACAAAAAAGATTAATCTTAAAAGTTGAGACCCCCCCCCCCCAAAAAAAATAAATAAATAAAATAAAAAATAATAAATAAAAAACACACCCAATAAACGGTATAATTATTTTGAATTAGAACGTTTTGGGGGTCATGCTATTAATAGATTGCGTAAATATAAGAATCTATCACAACCTGGGGGTTCTGTGCTTCAACTTTTGAGGAGACTTGATCAATTTAGGCGTTAAAGTTGGCCCTATTTGACCGGGGAAGTGGAGAAGTGCTTCACGAAAACTGGCAGCAAGTCGGTTTAGGGAAAATTTCATTTTCTGGTGTGTTTTTTTCTGGGGTCGCTAGAAAAAATTCCAAACGGCTGACCTGCCAAAAATTGAAAAGAATTCTGAAGTTAATAGTTGTCCGGAGACTTACACGATTTTTAGCATTGGTTCCTATGGGAGTTTATTTAGTGGGGAGTCCAAGGCCCGTCTAGTTTGTTTCCTTCCAAGTGAAAACACCTCAACGCCGGTGAAGGTTTCCCTACGTCCGGGCATCAATCTTGAAAAATTTCCCTACCCAAAAAATTAATAAATAAAAATTATATATTAATTGCAACGGAAAAGAAAATTAAATGCTACGCGGCAATTAAACCAACAAATTATGTTGCATTATTCTGATTTGTGTTTTTCGTACAGATGAAAAAAATAAAAAATACGGCTTGGGTAAACAATGTAAAAATTACGGGGTGACATGTCATGCTTATAAAGCGCCGCGAGTCCGGTTTCACGGACTGACCGGCTGATATCTAGTTCCCATCATGGTGTGGCGACCGAGTCACAGCATTTCCTTTCCTGTCTTGAGCACCCAACTAAATGCACTCCCACTTGCCCACTTCTCCAGCAGAGTCCACTTGCCAAGTAAAATAGGGCCAACTTTAAAAGCCTAAATTTATCAAGTCTCCCCTGCACTGCGTGGCTCTATATGCATGTGTACAAGTCCAGCCCCAACAATGAAACCGCAGTCACATGCATACAGTCACCAATTATTTTAAAATACTAGAGAGGGTTACGATCATCGCAACTAATAAGCCATTTGCGAGTTACATTTGAATAATGTCTGGTACAATGACTTGTTTAGTCACAAGTTACCGCTTAAATTTGAATTCCTCAGACTATCGAGACAGTTGCTATGTCACATGATTAGGGGCAAGCTTTTGCTTAGTTACGTAAGAGACGGTGAACACCCATACACAATTCTGAATGGATGTGTATGACACAATGGTACCAGGGTTTGCTCATCTGGAGGTTGCTATACAAAAGCTTGCCCCGAACCATGTGACATAGCAACTGTCTCGATAGTCTGAGGAATTCAAATTTAAGCGGTAACTTGTGACTAAACTAGTCATTGTACCAGACATTATTCAAATTTAACTCGCAAATGGCTTATTCTGATACAGTGTTTTGGGTTTCTTTTTTTGCAATTGTTTCTTCAATAAAATGTTTTTTGCAGTATTTCATGTAACTTTTATTGCGTAGTTGCATCAACAAATGACAAAAATGAAAATAATAAACAATAAATAAATAAATAAAATAACCAAAAAAAGCGTCACAGTAAAATCTCATACCTTATATAAAAAAAAAGATTAAAAAGTTACGTTGCTGGTAGTGTCAGGCGTTCACGCGCTGGAGAGGTTTAGATAGCGCACACTACGCCCCTCTTCTGCAGCAACGATTAGTTCCCTTATTTTGTGGCAAATTGACCCAGCAGCATATCCTCCCCTGTCTCCCCTGCCTAGCCACTAGGGCCCTGACCACTTTAGGGGAGGAAGCAAGGCAGATCCCAATCACACTGTTGCCACAGACAGCAAAAGGCCTTGAACCTATATTAGTGCAGACGGCATTCGAACCCGGATCGCGTGGTCCAAGTGTTGAGACAGTCCCAGCACCTTATCCCACTGCGCTAGTAAGGTGTTGGTACTTTTACCCGTGAGTTTACAATGTATAGCCATACGAGTGCACCCAACCAGACTGGGAGAAAACAACAGACGGCAACATGTATCTATACTGAATGGAGACTCAAAAATTAACAAAATGAAAAAGGAAGAAGAAATATATAAGCAAATCAATGAAATAAACAATTCAATAAATGAAGCAAACCAAAAACAAAAAAGATTAATCTTAAAAGTTGAGACCCCCCCCCCCCAAAAAAAATAAATAAATAAAATAAAAAATAATAAATAAAAAACACACCCAATAAACGGTATAATTATTTTGAATTAGAACGTTTTGGGGGTCATGCTATTAATAGATTGCGTAAATATAAGAATCTATCACAACCTGGGGGTTCTGTGCTTCAACTTTTGAGGAGACTTGATCAATTTAGGCGTTAAAGTTGGCCCTATTTGACCGGGGAAGTGGAGAAGTGCTTCACGAAAACTGGCAGCAAGTCGGTTTAGGGAAAATTTCATTTTCTGGTGTGTTTTTTTCTGGGGTCGCTAGAAAAAATTCCAAACGGCTGACCTGCCAAAAATTGAAAAGAATTCTGAAGTTAATAGTTGTCCGGAGACTTACACGATTTTTAGCATTGGTTCCTATGGGAGTTTATTTAGTGGGGAGTCCAAGGCCCGTCTAGTTTGTTTCCTTCCAAGTGAAAACACCTCAACGCCGGTGAAGGTTTCCCTACGTCCGGGCATCAATCTTGAAAAATTTCCCTACCCACAAAATTAATAAATAAAAATTATATATTAATTGCAACGGAAAAGAAAATTAAATGCTACGCGGCAATTAAACCAACAAATTATGTTGCATTATTCTGATTTGTGTTTTTCGTACAGATGAAAAAAATAAAAAATACGGCTTGGGTAAACAATGTAAAAATTACGGGGTGACATGTCGTGCTTATAAAGCGCCGCGAGTCCGGTTTCACGGACTGACCGGCTGATATCTAGTTCCCATCATGGTGTGGCGACCGAGTCACAGCATTTCCTTTCCTGTCTTGAGCACCCAACTAAATGCACTCCCACTTGCCCACTTCTCCAGCAGAGTCCACTTGCCAAGTAAAATAGGGCCAACTTTAAAAGCCTAAATTTATCAAGTCTCCCCTGCACTGCGTGGCTCTATATGCATGTGTACAAGTCCAGCCCCAACAATGAAACCGCAGTCACATGCATACAGTCACCAATTATTTTAAAATACTAGAGAGGGTTACGATCATCGCAACTAATAAGCCATTTGCGAGTTACATTTGAATAATGTCTGGTACAGTGACTTGTTTAGTCACAAGTTACCGCTTAAATTTGAATTCCTCAGACTATCGAGACAGTTGCTATGTCACATGATTAGGGGCAAGCTTTTGCTTAGTTACGTAAGAGACGGTGAACACCCATACACAATTCTGAATGGATGTGTATGACACAATGGTACCAGGGTTTGCTCATCTGGAGGTTGCTATACAAAAGCTTGCCCCGAACCATGTGACATAGCAACTGTCTCGATAGTCTGAGGAATTCAAATTTAAGCGGTAACTTGTGACTAAACTAGTAATTGTACCAGACATTATTCAAATTTAACTCGCAAATGGCTTATTCTGATACAGTGTTTTGGGTTTCTTTTTTTGCAATTGTTTCTTCAATAAAATGTTTTTTGCAGTATTTCATGTAACTTTTATTGCGTAGTTGCATCAACAAATGACAAAAATGAAAATAATAAACAATAAATAAATAAATAAAATAACCAAAAAAAGCGTCACAGTAAAATCTCATACCTTATATAAAAAAAAAATTAAAAAGTTACGTTGCTGGTAGTGTCAGGCGTTCACGCGCTGGAGAGGTTTAGATAGCGCACACTACGCCCCTCTTCTGCAGCAACGATTAGTTCCCTTATTTTGTGGCAAATTGACCCAGCAGCATATCCTCCCCTGTCTCCCCTGCCTAGCCACTAGGGCCCTGACCACTTTAGGGGAGGAAGCAAGGCAGATCCCAATCACACTGTTGCCACAGACAGCAAAAGGCCTTGAACCTATATTAGTGCAGACGGCATTCGAACCCGGATCGCGTGGTCCAAGTGTTGAGACAGTCCCAGCACCTTATCCCACTGCGCTAGTAAGGTGTTGGTACTTTTACCCGTGAGTTTACAATGTATAGCCATACGAGTGCACCCAACCAGACTGGGAGAAAACAACAGACGGCAACATGTATCTATACTGAATGGAGACTCAAAAATTAACAAAATGAAAAAGGAAGAAGAAATATATAAGCAAATCAATGAAATAAACAATTCAATAAATGAAGCAAACCAAAAACAAAAAAGATTAATCTTAAAAGTTGAGACCCCCCCCCCAAAAAAAAATAAAAAATAAATAAAATAAAAAATAATAAATAAAAAAAACACCCAATAAACGGTATAATTATTTTGAATTAGAACGTTTTGGGGGTCATGCTATTAATAGATTGCGTAAATATAAGAATCTATCACAACCTGGGGGTTCTGTGCTTTAACTTTTGAGGAGACTTGATCAATTTAGGCGTTAAAGTTGGCCCTATTTGATCGGGGAAGTGGAGAAGTGCTTCACGAAAACTGGCAGCAAGTCGGTTTAGGGAAAATTTCATTTTCTGGTGTGTTTTTTTCTGGGGTCGCTAGAAAAAATTCCAAACGGCTGACCTGCCAAAAATTGAAAAGAATTCTGAAGTTAATAGTTGTCCGGAGACTTACACGATTTTTAGCATTGGTTCCTATGGGAGTTTATTTAGTGGGGAGTCCAAGGCCCGTCTAGTTTGTTTCCTTCCAAGTGAAAACACCTCAACGCCGGTGAAGGTTTCCCTACGTCCGGGCATCAATCTTGAAAAATTTCCCTACCCAAAAAATTAATAAATAAAAATTATATATTAATTGCAACGGAAAAGAAAATTAAATGCTACGCGGCAATTAAACCAACAAATTATGTTGCATTATTCTGATTTGTGTTTTTCGTACAGATGACAAAAATAAAAAATACGGCTTGGGTAAACAATGTAAAAATTACGGGGTGACATGTCATGCTTATAAAGCGCCGCGAGTCCGGTTTCACGGACTGACCGGCTGATATCTAGTTCCCATCATGGTGTGGCGACCGAGTCACAGCATTTCCTTTCCTGTCTTGAGCACCCAACTAAATGCACTCCCACTTGCCCACTTCTCCAGCAGAGTCCACTTGCCAAGTAAAATAGGGCCAACTTTAAAAGCCTAAATTTATCAAGTCTCCCCTGCACTGCGTGGCTCTATATGCATGTGTACAAGTCCAGCCCCAACAATGAAACCGCAGTCACATGCATACAGTCACCAATTATTTTAAAATACTAGAGAGGGTTACGATCATCGCAACTAATAAGCCATTTGCGAGTTACATTTGAATAATGTCTGGTACAATGACTTGTTTAGTCACAAGTTACCGCTTAAATTTGAATTCCTCAGACTATCGAGACAGTTGCTATGTCACATGATTAGGGGCAAGCTTTTGCTTAGTTACGTAAGAGACGGTGAACACCCATACACAATTCTGAATGGATGTGTATGACACAATGGTACCAGGGTTTGCTCATCTGGAGGTTGCTATACAAAAGCTTGCCCCGAACCATGTGACATAGCAACTGTCTCGATAGTCTGAGGAATTCAAATTTAAGCGGTAACTTGTGACTAAACTAGTCATTGTACCAGACATTATTCAAATTTAACTCGCAAATGGCTTATTCTGATACAGTGTTTTGGGTTTCTTTTTTTGCAATTGTTTCTTCAATAAAATGTTTTTTGCAGTATTTCATGTAACTTTTATTGCGTAGTTGCATCAACAAATGACAAAAATGAAAATAATAAACAATAAATAAATAAATAAAATAACCAAAAAAAGCGTCACAGTAAAATCTCATACCTTATATAAAAAAAAAGATTAAAAAGTTACGTTGCTGGTAGTGTCAGGCGTTCACGCGCTGGAGAGGTTTAGATAGCGCACACTACGCCCCTCTTCTGCAGCAACGATTAGTTCCCTTATTTTGTGGCAAATTGACCCAGCAGCATATCCTCCCCTGTCTCCCCTGCCTAGCCACTAGGGCCCTGACCACTTTAGGGGAGGAAGCAAGGCAGATCCCAATCACACTGTTGCCACAGACAGCAAAAGGCCTTGAACCTATATTAGTGCAGACGGCATTCGAACCCGGATCGCGTGGTCCAAGTGTTGAGACAGTCCCAGCACCTTATCCCACTGCGCTAGTAAGGTGTTGGTACTTTTACCCGTGAGTTTACAATGTATAGCCATACGAGTGCACCCAACCAGACTGGGAGAAAACAACAGACGGCAACATGTATCTATACTGAATGGAGACTCAAAAATTAACAAAATGAAAAAGGAAGAAGAAATATATAAGCAAATCAATGAAATAAACAATTCAATAAATGAAGCAAACCAAAAACAAAAAAGATTAATCTTAAAAGTTGAGACCCCCCCCCCCCAAAAAAAAATAAATAAATAAAATAAAAAATAATAAATAAAAAAAACACCCAATAAACGGTATAATTATTTTGAATTAGAACGTTTTGGGGGTCATGCTATTAATAGATTGCGTAAATATAAGAATCTATCACAACCTGGGGGTTCTGTGCTTTAACTTTTGAGGAGACTTGATCAATTTAGGCGTTAAAGTTGGCCCTATTTGACCGGGGAAGTGGAGAAGTGCTTCACGAAAACTGGCAGCAAGTCGGTTTAGGGAAAATTTCATTTTCTGGTGTGTTTTTTTCTGGGGTCGCTAGAAAAAATTCCAAACGGCTGACCTGCCAAAAATTGAAAAGAATTCTGAAGTTAATAGTTGTCCGGAGACTTACACGATTTTTAGCATTGGTTCCTATGGGAGTTTATTTAGTGGGGAGTCCAAGGCCCGTCTAGTTTGTTTCCTTCCAAGTGAAAACACCTCAACGCCGGTGAAGGTTTCCCTACGTCCGGGCATCAATCTTGAAAAATTTCCCTACCCAAAAAATTAATAAATAAAAATTATATATTAATTGCAACGGAAAAGAAAATTAAATGCTACGCGGCAATTAAACCAACAAATTATGTTGCATTATTCTGATTTGTGTTTTTCGTACAGATGACAAAAATAAAAAATACGGCTTGGGTAAACAATGTAAAAATTACGGGGTGACATGTCATGCTTATAAAGCGCCGCGAGTCCGGTTTCACGGACTGACCGGCTGATATCTAGTTCCCATCATGGTGTGGCGACCGAGTCACAGCATTTCCTTTCCTGTCTTGAGTACCCAACTAAATGCACTCCCACTTGCCCACTTCTCCAGCAGAGTCCACTTGCCAAGTAAAATAGGGCCAACTTTAAAAGCCTAAATTTATCAAGTCTCCCCTGCACTGCGTGGCTCTATATGCATGTGTACAAGTCCAGCCCCAACAATGAAACCGCAGTCACATGCATACAGTCACCAATTATTTTAAAATACTAGAGAGGGTTACGATCATCGCAACTAATAAGCCATTTGCGAGTTACATTTGAATAATGTCTGGTACAATGACTTGTTTAGTCACAAGTTACCGCTTAAATTTGAATTCCTCAGACTATCGAGACAGTTGCTATGTCACATGATTAGGGGCAAGCTTTTGCTTAGTTACGTAAGAGACGGTGAACACCCATACACAATTCTGAATGGATGTGTATGACACAATGGTACCAGGGTTTGCTCATCTGGAGGTTGCTATACAAAAGCTTGCCCCGAACCATGTGACATAGCAACTGTCTCGATAGTCTGAGGAATTCAAATTTAAGCGGTAACTTGTGACTAAACTAGTCATTGTACCAGACATTATTCAAATTTAACTCGCAAATGGCTTATTCTGATACAGTGTTTTGGGTTTCTTTTTTTGCAATTGTTTCTTCAATAAAATGTTTTTTGCAGTATTTCATGTAACTTTTATTGCGTAGTTGCATCAACAAATGACAAAAATGAAAATAATAAACAATAAATAAATAAATAAAATAACCAAAAAAAGCGTCACAGTAAAATCTCATACCTTATATAAAAAAAAAAATTAAAAAGTTACGTTGCTGGTAGTGTCAGGCGTTCACGCGCTGGAGAGGTTTAGATAGCGCACACTACGCCCCTCTTCTGCAGCAACGATTAGTTCCCTTATTTTGTGGCAAATTGACCCAGCAGCATATCCTCCCCTGTCTCCCCTGCCTAGCCACTAGGGCCCTGACCACTTTAGGGGAGGAAGCAAGGCAGATCCCAATCACACTGTTGCCACAGACAGCAAAAGGCCTTGAACCTATATTAGTGCAGACGGCATTCGAACCCGGATCGCGTGGTCCAAGTGTTGAGACAGTCCCAGCACCTTATCCCACTGCGCTAGTAAGGTGTTGGTACTTTTACCCGTGAGTTTACAATGTATAGCCATACGAGTGCACCCAACCAGACTGGGAGAAAACAACAGACGGCAACATGTATCTATACTGAATGGAGACTCAAAAATTAACAAAATGAAAAAGGAAGAAGAAATATATAAGCAAATCAATGAAATAAACAATTCAATAAATGAAGCAAACCAAAAACAAAAAAGATTAATCTTAAAAGTTGAGACCCCCCCCCCCCAAAAAAAAATAAATAAATAAAATAAAAAATAATAAATAAAAAAAACACCCAATAAACGGTATAATTATTTTGAATTAGAACGTTTTGGGGGTCATGCTATTAATAGATTGCGTAAATATAAGAATCTATCACAACCTGGGGGTTCTGTGCTTTAACTTTTGAGGAGACTTGATCAATTTAGGCGTTAAAGTTGGCCCTATTTGACCGGGGAAGTGGAGAAGTGAATCACGAAAACTGGCAGCAAGTCGGTTTAGGGAAAATTTCATTTTCTGGTGTGTTTTTTTCTGGGGTCGCTAGAAAAAATTCCAAACGGCTGACCTGCCAAAAATTGAAAAGAATTCTGAAGTTAATAGTTGTCCGGAGACTTACACGATTTTTAGCATTGGTTCCTATGGGAGTTTATTTAGTGGGGAGTCCAAGGCCCGTCTAGTTTGTTTCCTTCCAAGTGAAAACACCTCAACGCCGGTGAAGGTTTCCCTACGTCCGGGCATCAATCTTGAAAAATTTCCCTACCCAAAAAATTAATAAATAAAAATTATATATTAATTGCAACGGAAAAGAAAATTAAATGCTACGCGGCAATTAAACCAACAAATTATGTTGCATTATTCTGATTTGTGTTTTTCGTACAGATGAAAAAAATAAAAAATACGGCTTGGGTAAACAATGTAAAAATTACGGGGTGACATGTCATGCTTATAAAGCGCCGCGAGTCCGGTTTCACGGACTGACCGGCTGATATCTAGTTCCCATCATGGTGTGGCGACCGAGTCACAGCATTTCCTTTCCTGTCTTGAGCACCCAACTAAATGCACTCCCACTTGCCCACTTCTCCAGCAGAGTCCACTTGCCAAGTAAAATAGGGCCAACTTTAAAAGCCTAAATTTATCAAGTCTCCCCTGCACTGCGTGGCTCTATATGCATGTGTACAAGTCCAGCCCCAACAATGAAACCGCAGTCACATGCATACAGTCACCAATTATTTTAAAATACTAGAGAGGGTTACGATCATCGCAACTAATAAGCCATTTGCGAGTTACATTTGAATAATGTCTGGTACAATGACTTGTTTAGTCACAAGTTACCGCTTAAATTTGAATTCCTCAGACTATCGAGACAGTTGCTATGTCACATGATTAGGGGCAAGCTTTTGCTTAGTTACGTAAGAGACGGTGAACACCCATACACAATTCTGAATGGATGTGTATGACACAATGGTACCAGGGTTTGCTCATCTGGAGGTTGCTATACAAAAGCTTGCCCCGAACCATGTGACATAGCAACTGTCTCGATAGTCTGAGGAATTCAAATTTAAGCGGTAACTTGTGACTAAACTAGTCATTGTACCAGACATTATTCAAATTTAACTCGCAAATGGCTTATTCTGATACAGTGTTTTGGGTTTCTTTTTTTGCAATTGTTTCTTCAATAAAATGTTTTTTGCAGTATTTCATGTAACTTTTATTGCGTAGTTGCATCAACAAATGACAAAAATGAAAATAATAAACAATAAATAAATAAATAAAATAACCAAAAAAAGCGTCACAGTAAAATCTCATACCTTATATAAAAAAAAAAATTAAAAAGTTACGTTGCTGGTAGTGTCAGGCGTTCACGCGCTGGAGAGGTTTAGATAGCGCACACTACGCCCCTCTTCTGCAGCAACGATTAGTTCCCTTATTTTGTGGCAAATTGACCCAGCAGCATATCCTCCCCTGTCTCCCCTGCCTAGCCACTAGGGCCCTGACCACTTTAGGGGAGGAAGCAAGGCAGATCCCAATCACACTGTTGCCACAGACAGCAAAAGGCCTTGAACCTATATTAGTGCAGACGGCATTCGAACCCGGATCGCGTGGTCCAAGTGTTGAGACAGTCCCAGCACCTTATCCCACTGCGCTAGTAAGGTGTTGGTACTTTTACCCGTGAGTTTACAATGTATAGCCATACGAGTGCACCCAACCAGACTGGGAGAAAACAACAGACGGCAACATGTATCTATACTGAATGGAGACTCAAAAATTAACAAAATGAAAAAGGAAGAAGAAATATATAAGCAAATCAATGAAATAAACAATTCAATAAATGAAGCAAACCAAAAACAAAAAAGATTAATCTTAAAAGTTGAGACCCCCCCCCAAAAAATAAAAAATAAATAAATAAAATAAAAAATAATAAATAAAAAAAACACCCAATAAACGGTATAATTATTTTGAATTAGAACGTTTTGGGGGTCATGCTATTAATAGATTGCGTAAATATAAGAATCTATCACAACCTGGGGGTTCTGTGCTTTAACTTTTGAGGAGACTTGATCAATTTAGGCGTTAAAGTTGGCCCTATTTGATCGGGGAAGTGGAGAAGTGCTTCACGAAAACTGGCAGCAAGTCGGTTTAGGGAAAATTTCATTTTCTGGTGTGTTTTTTTCTGGGGTCGCTAGAAAAAATTCCAAACGGCTGACCTGCCAAAAATTGAAAAGAATTCTGAAGTTAATAGTTGTCCGGAGACTTACACGATTTTTAGCATTGGTTCCTATGGGAGTTTATTTAGTGGGGAGTCCAAGGCCCGTCTAGTTTGTTTCCTTCCAAGTGAAAACACCTCAACGCCGGTGAAGGTTTCCCTACGTCCGGGCATCAATCTTGAAAAATTTCCCTACCCAAAAAATTAATAAATAAAAATTATATATTAATTGCAACGGAAAAGAAAATTAAATGCTACGCGGCAATTAAACCAACAAATTATGTTGCATTATTCTGATTTGTGTTTTTCGTACAGATGACAAAAATAAAAAATACGGCTTGGGTAAACAATGTAAAAATTACGGGGTGACATGTCATGCTTATAAAGCGCCGCGAGTCCGGTTTCACGGACTGACCGGCTGATATCTAGTTCCCATCATGGTGTGGCGACCGAGTCACAGCATTTCCTTTCCTGTCTTGAGCACCCAACTAAATGCACTCCCACTTGCCCACTTCTCCAGCAGAGTCCACTTGCCAAGTAAAATAGGGCCAACTTTAAAAGCCTAAATTTATCAAGTCTCCCCTGCACTGCGTGGCTCTATATGCATGTGTACAAGTCCAGCCCCAACAATGAAACCGCAGTCACATGCATACAGTCACCAATTATTTTAAAATACTAGAGAGGGTTACGATCATCGCAACTAATAAGCCATTTGCGAGTTACATTTGAATAATGTCTGGTACAATGACTTGTTTAGTCACAAGTTACCGCTTAAATTTGAATTCCTCAGACTATCGAGACAGTTGCTATGTCACATGATTAGGGGCAAGCTTTTGCTTAGTTACGTAAGAGACGGTGAACACCCATACACAATTCTGAATGGATGTGTATGACACAATGGTACCAGGGTTTGCTCATCTGGAGGTTGCTATACAAAAGCTTGCCCCGAACCATGTGACATAGCAACTGTCTCGATAGTCTGAGGAATTCAAATTTAAGCGGTAACTTGTGACTAAACTAGTCATTGTACCAGACATTATTCAAATTTAACTCGCAAATGGCTTATTCTGATACAGTGTTTTGGGTTTCTTTTTTTGCAATTGTTTCTTCAATAAAATGTTTTTTGCAGTATTTCATGTAACTTTTATTGCGTAGTTGCATCAACAAATGACAAAAATGAAAATAATAAACAATAAATAAATAAATAAAATAACCAAAAAAAGCGTCACAGTAAAATCTCATACCTTATATAATTTTTTTTTTTTTTAAGTTACGTTGCTGGTAGTGTCAGGCGTTCACGCGCTGGAGAGGTTTAGATAGCGCACACTACGCCCCTCTTCTGCAGCAACGATTAGTTCCCTTATTTTGTGGCAAATTGACCCAGCAGCATATCCTCCCCTGTCTCCCCTGCCTAGCCACTAGGGCCCTGACCACTTTAGGGGAGGAAGCAAGGCAGATCCCAATCACACTGTTGCCACAGACAGCAAAAGGCCTTGAACCTATATTAGTGCAGACGGCATTCGAACCCGGATCGCGTGGTCCAAGTGTTGAGACAGTCCCAGCACCTTATCCCACTGCGCTAGTAAGGTGTTGGTACTTTTACCCGTGAGTTTACAATGTATAGCCATACGAGTGCACCCAACCAGACTGGGAGAAAACAACAGACGGCAACATGTATCTATACTGAATGGAGACTCAAAAATTAACAAAATGAAAAAGGAAGAAGAAATATATAAGCAAATCAATGAAATAAACAATTCAATAAATGAAGCAAACCAAAAACAAAAAAGATTAATCTTAAAAGTTGAGACCCCCCCCCAAAAAAAAAAATATATAAATAAAATAAAAAATAATAAATAAAAAAAACACCCAATAAACGGTATAATTATTTTGAATTAGAACGTTTTGGGGGTCATGCTATTAATATATTGCGTAAATATAAGAATCTATCACAACCTGGGGGTTCTGTGCTTCAACTTTTGAGGAGACTTGATCAATTTAGGCGTTAAAGTTGGCCCTATTTGACCGGGGAAGTGGAGAAGTGCTTCACGAAAACTGGCAGCAAGTCGGTTTAGGGAAAATTTCATTTTCTGGTGTGTTTTTTTCTGGGGTCGCTAGAAAAAATTCCAAACGGCTGACCTGCCAAAAATTGAAAAGAATTCTGAAGTTAATAGTTGTCCGGAGACTTACACGATTTTTAGCATTGGTTCCTATGGGAGTTTATTTAGTGGGGAGTCCAAGGCCCGTCTAGTTTGTTTCCTTCCAAGTGAAAACACCTCAACGCCGGTGAAGGTTTCCCTACGTCCGGGCATCAATCTTGAAAAATTTCCCTACCCAAAAAATTAATAAATAAAAATTATATATTAATTGCAACGGAAAAGAAAATTAAATGCTACGCGGCAATTAAACCAACAAATTATGTTGCATTATTCTGATTTGTGTTTTTCGTACAGATGAAAAAAATAAAAAATACGGCTTGGGTAAACAATGTAAAAATTACGGGGTGACATGTCATGCTTATAAAGCGCCGCGAGTCCGGTTTCACGGACTGACCGGCTGATATCTAGTTCCCATCATGGTGTGGCGACCGAGTCACAGCATTTCCTTTCCTGTCTTGAGCACCCAACTAAATGCACTCCCACTTGCCCACTTCTCCAGCAGAGTCCACTTGCCAAGTAAAATAGGGCCAACTTTAAAAGCCTAAATTTATCAAGTCTCCCCTGCACTGCGTGGCTCTATATGCATGTGTACAAGTCCAGCCCCAACAATGAAACCGCAGTCACATGCATACAGTCACCAATTATTTTAAAATACTAGAGAGGGTTACGATCATCGCAACTAATAAGCCATTTGCGAGTTACATTTGAATAATGTCTGGTACAATGACTTGTTTAGTCACAAGTTACCGCTTAAATTTGAATTCCTCAGACTATCGAGACAGTTGCTATGTCACATGATTAGGGGCAAGCTTTTGCTTAGTTACGTAAGAGACGGTGAACACCCATACACAATTCTGAATGGATGTGTATGACACAATGGTACCAGGGTTTGCTCATCTGGAGGTTGCTATACAAAAGCTTGCCCCGAACCATGTGACATAGCAACTGTCTCGATAGTCTGAGGAATTCAAATTTAAGCGGTAACTTGTGACTAAACTAGTCATTGTACCAGACATTATTCAAATTTAACTCGCAAATGGCTTATTCTGATACAGTGTTTTGGGTTTCTTTTTTTGCAATTGTTTCTTCAATAAAATGTTTTTTGCAGTATTTCATGTAACTTTTATTGCGTAGTTGCATCAACAAATGACAAAAATGAAAATAATAAACAATAAATAAATAAATAAAATAACCAAAAAAAGCGTCACAGTAAAATCTCATACCTTATATAAAAAAAAAGATTAAAAAGTTACGTTGCTGGTAGTGTCAGGCGTTCACGCGCTGGAGAGGTTTAGATAGCGCACACTACGCCCCTCTTCTGCAGCAACGATTAGTTCCCTTATTTTGTGGCAAATTGACCCAGCAGCATATCCTCCCCTGTCTCCCCTGCCTAGCCACTAGGGCCCTGACCACTTTAGGGGAGGAAGCAAGGCAGATCCCAATCACACTGTTGCCACAGACAGCAAAAGGCCTTGAACCTATATTAGTGCAGACGGCATTCGAACCCGGATCGCGTGGTCCAAGTGTTGAGACAGTCCCAGCACCTTATCCCACTGCGCTAGTAAGGTGTTGGTACTTTTACCCGTGAGTTTACAATGTATAGCCATACGAGTGCACCCAACCAGACTGGGAGAAAACAACAGACGGCAACATGTATCTATACTGAATGGAGACTCAAAAATTAACAAAATGAAAAAGGAAGAAGAAATATATAAGCAAATCAATGAAATAAACAATTCAATAAATGAAGCAAACCAAAAACAAAAAAGATTAATCTTAAAAGTTGAGACCCCCCCCCAAAAAAAAATAAATAAATAAATAAAATAAAAAATAATAAATTAAAAAACACCCAATAAACGGTATAATTATTTTGAATTAGAACGTTTTGGGGGTCATGCTATTAATAGATTGCGTAAATATAAGAATCTATCACAACCTGGGGGTTCTGTGCTTTAACTTTTGAGGAGACTTGATCAATTTAGGCGTTAAAGTTGGCCCTATTTGACCGGGGAAGTGGAGAAGTGCTTCACGAAAACTGGCAGCAAGTCGGTTTAGGGAAAATTTCATTTTCTGGTGTGTTTTTTTCTGGGGTCGCTAGAAAAAATTCCAAACGGCTGACCTGCCAAAAATTGAAAAGAATTCTGAAGTTAATAGTTGTCCGGAGACTTACACGATTTTTAGCATTGGTTCCTATGGGAGTTTATTTAGTGGGGAGTCCAAGGCCCGTCTAGTTTGTTTCCTTCCAAGTGAAAACACCTCAACGCCGGTGAAGGTTTCCCTACGTCCGGGCATCAATCTTGAAAAATTTCCCTACCCAAAAAATTAATAAATAAAAATTATATATTAATTGCAACGGAAAAGAAAATTAAATGCTACGCGGCAATTAAACCAACAAATTATGTTGCATTATTCTGATTTGTGTTTTTCGTACAGATGAAAAAAAAAAAAAATACGGCTTGGATAAACAATGTAAAAATTACGGGGTGACATGTCATGCTTATAAAGCGCCGCGAGTCCGGTTTCACGGACTGACCGGCTGATATCTAGTTCCCATCATGGTGTGGCGACCGAGTCACAGCATTTCCTTTCCTGTCTTGAGCACCCAACTAAATGCACTCCCACTTGCCCACTTCTCCAGCAGAGTCCACTTGCCAAGTAAAATAGGGCCAACTTTAAAAGCCTAAATTTATCAAGTCTCCCCTGCACTGCGTGGCTCTATATGCATGTGTACAAGTCCAGCCCCAACAATGAAACCGCAGTCACATGCATACAGTCACCAATTATTTTAAAATACTAGAGAGGGTTACGATCATCGCAACTAATAAGCCATTTGCGAGTTACATTTGAATAATGTCTGGTACAATGACTTGTTTAGTCACAAGTTACCGCTTAAATTTGAATTCCTCAGACTATCGAGACAGTTGCTATGTCACATGATTAGGGGCAAGCTTTTGCTTAGTTACGTAAGAGACGGTGAACACCCATACACAATTCTGAATGGATGTGTATGACACAATGGTACCAGGGTTTGCTCATCTGGAGGTTGCTATACAAAAGCTTGCCCCGAACCATGTGACATAGCAACTGTCTCGATAGTCTGAGGAATTCAAATTTAAGCGGTAACTTGTGACTAAACTAGTCATTGTACCAGACATTATTCAAATTTAACTCGCAAATGGCTTATTCTGATACAGTGTTTTGGGTTTCTTTTTTTGCAATTGTTTCTTCAATAAAATGTTTTTTGCAGTATTTCATGTAACTTTTATTGCGTAGTTGCATCAACAAATGACAAAAATGAAAATAATAAACAATAAATAAATAAATAAAATAACCAAAAAAAGCGTCACAGTAAAATCTCATACCTTATATAAAAAAAAAAATTAAAAAGTTACGTTGCTGGTAGTGTCAGGCGTTCACGCGCTGGAGAGGTTTAGATAGCGCACACTACGCCCCTCTTCTGCAGCAACGATTAGTTCCCTTATTTTGTGGCAAATTGACCCAGCAGCATATCCTCCCCTGTCTCCCCTGCCTAGCCACTAGGGCCCTGACCACTTTAGGGGAGGAAGCAAGGCAGATCCCAATCACACTGTTGCCACAGACAGCAAAAGGCCTTGAACCTATATTAGTGCAGACGGCATTCGAACCCGGATCGCGTGGTCCAAGTGTTGAGACAGTCCCAGCACCTTATCCCACTGCGCTAGTAAGGTGTTGGTACTTTTACCCGTGAGTTTACAATGTATAGCCATACGAGTGCACCCAACCAGACTGGGAGAAAACAACAGACGGCAACATGTATCTATACTGAATGGAGACTCAAAAATTAACAAAATGAAAAAGGAAGAAGAAATATATAAGCAAATCAATGAAATAAACAATTCAATAAATGAAGCAAACCAAAAACAAAAAAGATTAATCTTAAAAGTTGAGACCCCCCCCCCAAAAAAAAAATAATAATAAATAAAATAAAAAATAATAAATAAAAAACACACCCAATAAACGGTATAATTATTTTGAATTAGAACGTTTTGGGGGTCATGCTATTAATAGATTGCGTAAATATAAGAATCTATCACAACCTGGGGGTTCTGTGCTTCAACTTTTGAGGAGACTTGATCAATTTAGGCGTTAAAGTTGGCCCTATTTGACCGGGGAAGTGGAGAAGTGCTTCACGAAAACTGGCAGCAAGTCGGTTTAGGGAAAATTTCATTTTCTGGTGTGTTTTTTTCTGGGGTCGCTAGAAAAAATTCCAAACGGCTGACCTGCCAAAAATTGAAAAGAATTCTGAAGTTAATAGTTGTCCGGAGACTTACACGATTTTTAGCATTGGTTCCTATGGGAGTTTATTTAGTGGGGAGTCCAAGGCCCGTCTAGTTTGTTTCCTTCCAAGTGAAAACACCTCAACGCCTGTGAAGGTTTCCCTACGTTAGGGCATCAATCTTGAAAAATTTCCCTACCCAAAAAATTAATAAATAAAAATTATATATTAATTGCAACGGAAAAGAAAATTAAATGCTACGCGGCAATTAAACCAACAAATTATGTTGCATTATTCTGATTTGTGTTTTTCGTACAGATGACAAAAATAAAAAATACGGCTTGGGTAAACAATGTAAAAATTACGGGGTGACATGTCATGCTTATAAAGCGCCGCGAGTCCGGTTTCACGGACTGACCGGCTGATATCTAGTTCCCATCATGGTGTGGCGACCGAGTCACAGCATTTCCTTTCCTGTCTTGAGCACCCAACTAAATGCACTCCCACTTTCCCACTTCTCCAGCAGAGTCCACTTGCCAAGTAAAATAGGGCCAACTTTAAAAGCCTAAATTTATCAAGTCTCCCCTGCACTGCGTGGCTCTATATGCATGTGTACAAGTCCAGCCCCAACAATGAAACCGCAGTCACATGCATACAGTCACCAATTATTTTAAAATACTAGAGAGGGTTACGATCATCGCAACTAATAAGCCATTTGCGAGTTACATTTGAATAATGTCTGGTACAATGACTTGTTTAGTCACAAGTTACCGCTTAAATTTGAATTCCTCAGACTATCGAGACAGTTGCTATGTCACATGATTAGGGGCAAGCTTTTGCTTAGTTACGTAAGAGACGGTGAACACCCATACACAATTCTGAATGGATGTGTATGACACAATGGTACCAGGGTTTGCTCATCTGGAGGTTGCTATACAAAAGCTTGCCCCGAACCATGTGACATAGCAACTGTCTCGATAGTCTGAGGAATTCAAATTTAAGCGGTAACTTGTGACTAAACTAGTCATTGTACCAGACATTATTCAAATTTAACTCGCAAATGGCTTATTCTGATACAGTGTTTTGGGTTTCTTTTTTTGCAATTGTTTCTTCAATAAAATGTTTTTTGCAGTATTTCATGTAACTTTTATTGCGTAGTTGCATCAACAAATGACAAAAATGAAAATAATAAACAATAAATAAATAAATAAAATAACCAAAAAAAGCGTCACAGTAAAATCTCATACCTTATATAAAAAAAAAAAAAAAAAAGTTACGTTGCTGGTAGTGTCAGGCGTTCACGCGCTGGAGAGGTTTAGATAGCGCACACTACGCCCCTCTTCTGCAGCAACGATTAGTTCCCTTATTTTGTGGCAAATTGACCCAGCAGCATATCCTCCCCTGTCTCCCCTGCCTAGCCACTAGGGCCCTGACCACTTTAGGGGAGGAAGCAAGGCAGATCCCAATCACACTGTTGCCACAGACAGCAAAAGGCCTTGAACCTATATTAGTGCAGACGGCATTCGAACCCGGATCGCGTGGTCCAAGTGTTGAGACAGTCCCAGCACCTTATCCCACTGCGCTAGTAAGGTGTTGGTACTTTTACCCGTGAGTTTACAATGTATAGCCATACGAGTGCACCCAACCAGACTGGGAGAAAACAACAGACGGCAACATGTATCTATACTGAATGGAGACTCAAAAATTAACAAAATGAAAAAGGAAGAAGAAATATATAAGCAAATCAATGAAATAAACAATTCAATAAATGAAGCAAACCAAAAACAAAAAAGATTAATCTTAAAAGTTGAGACCCCCCCCCCAAAAAAAAATTAAATAAATAAATAAAATAAAAAATAATAAATAAAAAACACACCCAATAAACGGTATAATTATTTTGAATTAGAACGTTTTGGGGGTCATGCTATTAATAGATTGCGTAAATATAAGAATCTATCACAACCTGGGGGTTCTGTGCTTCAACTTTTGAGGAGACTTGATCAATTTAGGCGTTAAAGTTGGCCCTATTTGACCGGGGAAGTGGAGAAGTGCTTCACGAAAACTGGCAGCAAGTCGGTTTAGGGAAAATTTCATTTTCTGGTGTGTTTTTTTCTGGGGTCGCTAGAAAAAATTCCAAACGGCTGACCTGCCAAAAATTGAAAAGAATTCTGAAGTTAATAGTTGTCCGGAGACTTACACGATTTTTAGCATTGGTTCCTATGGGAGTTTATTTAGTGGGGAGTCCAAGGCCCGTCTAGTTTGTTTCCTTCCAAGTGAAAACACCTCAACGCCGGTGAAGGTTTCCCTACGTCCGGGCATCAATCTTGAAAAATTTCCCTACCCAAAAAATTAATAAATAAAAATTATATATTAATTGCAACGGAAAAGAAAATTAAATGCTACGCGGCAATTAAACCAACAAATTATGTTGCATTATTCTGATTTGTGTTTTTCGTACAGATGACAAAAATAAAAAATACGGCTTGGGTAAACAATGTAAAAATTACGGGGTGACATGTCATGCTTATAAAGCGCCGCGAGTCCGGTTTCACGGACTGACCGGCTGATATCTAGTTCCCATCATGGTGTGGCGACCGAGTCACAGCATTTCCTTTCCTGTCTTGAGCACCCAACTAAATGCACTCCCACTTGCCCACTTCTCCAGCAGAGTCCACTTGCCAAGTAAAATAGGGCCAACTTTAAAAGCCTAAATTTATCAAGTCTCCCCTGCACTGCGTGGCTCTATATGCATGTGTACAAGTCCAGCCCCAACAATGAAACCGCAGTCACATGCATACAGTCACCAATTATTTTAAAATACTAGAGAGGGTTACGATCATCGCAACTAATAAGCCATTTGCGAGTTACATTTGAATAATGTCTGGTACAATGACTTGTTTAGTCACAAGTTACCGCTTAAATTTGAATTCCTCAGACTATCGAGACAGTTGCTATGTCACATGATTAGGGGCAAGCTTTTGCTTAGTTACGTAAGAGACGGTGAACACCCATACACAATTCTGAATGGATGTGTATGACACAATGGTACCAGGGTTTGCTCATCTGGAGGTTGCTATACAAAAGCTTGCCCCGAACCATGTGACATAGCAACTGTCTCGATAGTCTGAGGAATTCAAATTTAAGCGGTAACTTGTGACTAAACTAGTCATTGTACCAGACATTATTCAAATTTAACTCGCAAATGGCTTATTCTGATACAGTGTTTTGGGTTTCTTTTTTTGCAATTGTTTCTTCAATAAAATGTTTTTTGCAGTATTTCATGTAACTTTTATTGCGTAGTTGCATCAACAAATGACAAAAATGAAAATAATAAACAATAAATAAATAAATAAAATAACCAAAAAAAGCGTCACAGTAAAATCTCATACCTTATATAAAAAAAAAAATTAAAAAGTTACGTTGCTGGTAGTGTCAGGCGTTCACGCGCTGGAGAGGTTTAGATAGCGCACACTACGCCCCTCTTCTGCAGCAACGATTAGTTCCCTTATTTTGTGGCAAATTGACCCAGCAGCATATCCTCCCCTGTCTCCCCTGCCTAGCCACTAGGGCCCTGACCACTTTAGGGGAGGAAGCAAGGCAGATCCCAATCACACTGTTGCCACAGACAGCAAAAGGCCTTGAACCTATATTAGTGCAGACGGCATTCGAACCCGGATCGCGTGGTCCAAGTGTTGAGACAGTCCCAGCACCTTATCCCACTGCGCTAGTAAGGTGTTGGTACTTTTACCCGTGAGTTTACAATGTATAGCCATACGAGTGCACCCAACCAGACTGGGAGAAAACAACAGACGGCAACATGTATCTATACTGAATGGAGACTCAAAAATTAACAAAATGAAAAAGGAAGAAGAAATATATAAGCAAATCAATGAAATAAACAATTCAATAAATGAAGCAAACCAAAAACAAAAAAGATTAATCTTAAAAGTTGAGACCCCCCCCCCAAAAAAAAAATAAAAAAAATAAAATAAAAAATAATAAATAAAAAACACACCCAATAAACGGTATAATTATTTTGAATTAGAACGTTTTGGGGGTCATGCTATTAATAGATTGCGTAAATATAAGAATCTATCATTCTGTGCTTCAACTTTTGAGGAGACTTGATCAATTTAGGCGTTAAAGTTGGCCCTATTTGACCGGGGAAGTGGAGAAGTGCTTCACGAAAACTGGCAGCAAGTCGGTTTAGGGAAAATTTCATTTTCTGGTGTTTTTTTTTCTGGGGTCGCTAGAAAAAATTCCAAACGGCTGACCTGCCAAAAATTGAAAAGAATTCTGAAGTTAATAGTTGTCCGGAGACTTACACGATTTTTAGCATTGGTTCCTATGGGAGTTTATTTAGTGGGGAGTCCAAGGCCCGTCTAGTTTGTTTCCTTCCAAGTGAAAACACCTCAACGCCGGTGAAGGTTTCCCTACGTCCGGGCATCAATCTTGAAAAATTTCCCTACCCAAAAAATTAATAAATAAAAATTATATATTAATTGCAACGGAAAAGAAAATTAAATGCTACGCGGCAATTAAACCAACAAATTATGTTGCATTATTCTGATTTGTGTTTTTCGTACAGATGACAAAAATAAAAAATACGGCTTGGGTAAACAATGTAAAAATTACGGGGTGACATGTCATGCTTATAAAGCGCCGCGAGTCCGGTTTCACGGACTGACCGGCTGATATCTAGTTCCCATCATGGTGTGGCGACCGAGTCACAGCATTTCCTTTCCTGTCTTGAGCACCCAACTAAATGCACTCCCACTTGCCCACTTCTCCAGCAGAGTCCACTTGCCAAGTAAAATAGGGCCAACTTTAAAAGCCTACATTTATCAAGTCTCCCCTGCACTGCGTGGCTCTATATGCATGTGTACAAGTCCAGCCCCAACAATGAAACCGCAGTCACATGCATACAGTCACCAATTATTTTAAAATACTAGAGAGGGTTACGATCATCGCAACTAATAAGCCATTTGCGAGTTACATTTGAATAATGTCTGGTACAATGACTTGTTTAGTCACAAGTTACCGCTTAAATTTGAATTCCTCAGACTATCGAGACAGTTGCTATGTCACATGATTAGGGGCAAGCTTTTGCTTAGTTACGTAAGAGACGGTGAACACCCATACACAATTCTGAATGGATGTGTATGACACAATGGTACCAGGGTTTGCTCATCTGGAGGTTGCTATACAAAAGCTTGCCCCGAACCATGTGACATAGCAACTGTCTCGATAGTCTGAGGAATTCAAATTTAAGCGGTAACTTGTGACTAAACTAGTCATTGTACCAGACATTATTCAAATTTAACTCGCAAATGGCTTATTCTGATACAGTGTTTTGGGTTTCTTTTTTTGCAATTGTTTCTTCAATAAAATGTTTTTTGCAGTATTTCATGTAACTTTTATTGCGTAGTTGCATCAACAAATCGTCGGCGTTTTCACGAAGTGGCGAATCCGTGGAAAAATGTTTTTTACAGCATTTTGTTTTTTTGCATTTTTTAATTGTATTTGGTGTCCTTAACAATTCTGCAAAGTTTTAAGTCTTAAAAGCGTATACAATTTTAATTACGCTAATTGCATAAACGGCGAATCAGTCAACTTTACGGATTTGCGTTTTCACGAACTGGCGAATAACCTTTTCCCCAGGGTTAATTTGTAATGCTACCGCTTAACGCGCTTGTCAACGTCGTCACCAGCGAATCCGCGCCCTGTGTGTGGCGAATCCGGCGTTTACAGCATTTTGCGTTTTCACGAACCGGCGAATCAGACCCCCCTGCGGGTTTTCACGAACCGGCGAATCCGCGCCCTGTGTGTGGTGTGAATACGCGTTCTGTGTGTGGCGAATCCGGGGTGCTCGTTAATTTGCGTTTTCACGAACCGGCGAATAAGTTTGGAACCAAACAGCATTCTAACAAAGCATCACAATAAAGAAACAAGTATTTAGTCATGTTATTTAACTTATACACTACCGTATCACTATAAAATATTTAACACTTTCAATTAAAAGACCGGCGAAAACACATTTTTTAAATGTGACCAACTTCAAAAGCGTTTTTCTCAAAACGCTGTTTTCAGCTGCGTGGGCGGATTCGCCGGTTCGTGAAAACGCCGACGAAATGACAAAAATGAAAATAATAAACAATAAATAAATAAATAAAATAACCAAAAAAAGCGTCACAGTAAAATCTCATACCTTATATAAAAAAAAAGATTAAAAAGTTACGTTGCTGGTAGTGTCAGGCGTTCACGCGCTGGAGAGGTTTAGATAGCGCACACTACGCCCCTCTTCTGCAGCAACGATTAGTTCCCTTATTTTGTGGCAAATTGACCCAGCAGCATATCCTCCCCTGTCTCCCCTGCCTAGCCACTAGGGCCCTGACCACTTTAGGGGAGGAAGCAAGGCAGATCCCAATCACACTGTTGCCACAGACAGCAAAAGGCCTTGAACCTATATTAGTGCAGACGGCATTCGAACCCGGATCGCGTGGTCCAAGTGTTGAGACAGTCCCAGCACCTTATCCCACTGCGCTAGTAAGGTGTTGGTACTTTTACCCGTGAGTTTACAATGTATAGCCATACGAGTGCACCCAACCAGACTGGGAGAAAACAACAGACGGCAACATGTATCTATACTGAATGGAGACTCAAAAATTAACAAAATGAAAAAGGAAGAAGAAATATATAAGCAAATCAATGAAATAAACAATTCAATAAATGAAGCAAACCAAAAACAAAAAAGATTAATCTTAAAAGTTGAGACCCCCCCCCAAAAAAAAATTTAAATAAATAAATAAAATAAAAAATAATAAATAAAAAACACACCCAATAAACGGTATAATTATTTTGAATTAGAACGTTTTGGGGGTCATGCTATTAATAGATTGCGTAAATATAAGAATCTATCACAACCTGGGGGTTCTGTGCTTCAACTTTTGAGGAGACTTGATCAATTTAGGCGTTAAAGTTGGCCCTATTTGACCGGGGAAGTGGAGAAGTGCTTCACGAAAACTGGCAGCAAGTCGGTTTAGGGAAAATTTCATTTTCTGGTGTGTTTTTTTCTGGGGTCGCTAGAAAAAATTCCAAACGGCTGACCTGCCAAAAATTGAAAAGAATTCTGAAGTTAATAGTTGTCCGGAGACTTACACGATTTTTAGCATTGGTTCCTATGGGAGTTTATTTAGTGGGGAGTCCAAGGCCCGTCTAGTTTGTTTCCTTCCAAGTGAAAACACCTCAACGCCGGTGAAGGTTTCCCTACGTCCGGGCATCAATCTTGAAAAATTTCCCTACCCAAAAAATTAATAAATAAAAATTATATATTAATTGCAACGGAAAAGAAAATTAAATGCTACGCGGCAATTAAACCAACAAATTATGTTGCATTATTCTGATTTGTGTTTTTCGTACAGATGACAAAAATAAAAAATACGGCTTGGGTAAACAATGTAAAAATTACGGGGTGACATGTCATGCTTATAAAGCGCCGCGAGTCCGGTTTCACGGACTGACCGGCTGATATCTAGTTCCCATCATGGTGTGGCGACCGAGTCACAGCATTTCCTTTCCTGTCTTGAGCACCCAACTAAATGCACTCCCACTTGCCCACTTCTCCAGCAGAGTCCACTTGCCAAGTAAAATAGGGCCAACTTTAAAAGCCTAAATTTATCAAGTCTCCCCTGCACTGCGTGGCTCTATATGCATGTGTACAAGTCCAGCCCCAACAATGAAACCGCAGTCACATGCATACAGTCACCAATTATTTTAAAATACTAGAGAGGGTTACGATCATCGCAACTAATAAGCCATTTGCGAGTTACATTTGAATAATGTCTGGTACAATGACTTGTTTAGTCACAAGTTACCGCTTAAATTTGAATTCCTCAGACTATCGAGACAGTTGCTATGTCACATGATTAGGGGCAAGCTTTTGCTTAGTTACGTAAGAGACGGTGAACACCCATACACAATTCTGAATGGATGTGTATGACACAATGGTACCAGGGTTTGCTCATCTGGAGGTTGCTATACAAAAGCTTGCCCCGAACCATGTGACATAGCAACTGTCTCGATAGTCTGAGGAATTCAAATTTAAGCGGTAACTTGTGACTAAACTAGTCATTGTACCAGACATTATTCAAATTTAACTCGCAAATGGCTTATTCTGATACAGTGTTTTGGGTTTCTTTTTTTGCAATTGTTTCTTCAATAAAATGTTTTTTGCAGTATTTCATGTAACTTTTATTGCGTAGTTGCATCAACAAATGACAAAAATGAAAATAATAAACAATAAATAAATAAATAAAATAACCAAAAAAAGCGTCACAGTAAAATCTCATACCTTATATAAAAAAAAAGATTAAAAAGTTACGTTGCTGGTAGTGTCAGGCGTTCACGCGCTGGAGAGGTTTAGATAGCGCACACTACGCCCCTCTTCTGCAGCAACGATTAGTTCCCTTATTTTGTGGCAAATTGACCCAGCAGCATATCCTCCCCTGTCTCCCCTGCCTAGCCACTAGGGCCCTGACCACTTTAGGGGAGGAAGCAAGGCAGATCCCAATCACACTGTTGCCACAGACAGCAAAAGGCCTTGAACCTATATTAGTGCAGACGGCATTCGAACCCGGATCGCGTGGTCCAAGTGTTGAGACAGTCCCAGCACCTTATCCCACTGCGCTAGTAAGGTGTTGGTACTTTTACCCGTGAGTTTACAATGTATAGCCATACGAGTGCACCCAACCAGACTGGGAGAAAACAACAGACGGCAACATGTATCTATACAGAATGGAGACTCAAAAATTAACAAAATGAAAAAGGAAGAAGAAATATATAAGCAAATCAATGAAATAAACAATTCAATAAATGAAGCAAACCAAAAACAAAAAAGATTAATCTTAAAAGTTGAGACCCCCCCCCAACAAAATAAATAAATAAATAAATAAAATAAAAAATAATAAATAAAAAAAACACCCAATAAACGGTATAATTATTTTGAATTAGAACGTTTTGGGGGTCATGCTATTAATAGATTGCGTAAATATAAGAATCTATCACAACCTGGGGGTTCTGTGCTTCAACTTTTGAGGAGACTTGATCAATTTAGGCGTTAAAGTTGGCCCTATTTGACCGGGGAAGTGGAGAAGTACTTCACGAAAACTGGCAGCAAGTCGGTTTAGGGAAAATTTCATTTTCTGGTGTGTTTTTTTCTGGGGTCGCTAGAAAAAATTCCAAACGGCTGACCTGCCAAAAATTGAAAAGAATTCTGAAGTTAATAGTTGTCCGGAGACTTACACGATTTTTAGCATTGGTTCCTATGGGAGTTTATTTAGTGGGGAGTCCAAGGCCCGTCTAGTTTGTTTCCTTCCAAGTGAAAACACCTCAACGCCGGTGAAGGTTTCCCTACGTCCGGGCATCAATCTTGAAAAATTTCCCTACCCACAAAATTAATAAATAAAAATTATATATTAATTGCAACGGAAAAGAAAATTAAATGCTACGCGGCAATTAAACCAACAAATTATGTTGCATTATTCTGATTTGTGTTTTTCGTACAGATGACAAAAATAAAAAATACGGCTTGGGTAAACAATGTAAAAATTACGGGGTGACATGTCATGCTTATAAAGCGCCGCGAGTCCGGTTTCACGGACTGACCGGCTGATATCTAGTTCCCATCATGGTGTGGCGACCGAGTCACAGCATTTCCTTTCCTGTCTTGAGCACCCAACTAAATGCACTCCCACTTGCCCACTTCTCCAGCAGAGTCCACTTGCCAAGTAAAATAGGGCCAACTTTAAAAGCCTAAATTTATCAAGTCTCCCCTGCACTGCGTGGCTCTATATGCATGTGTACAAGTCCAGCCCCAACAATGAAACCGCAGTCACATGCATACAGTCACCAATTATTTTAAAATACTAGAGAGGGTTACGATCATCGCAACTAATAAGCCATTTGCGAGTTACATTTGAATAATGTCTGGTACAATGACTTGTTTAGTCACAATTTACCGCTTAAATTTGAATTCCTCAGACTATCGAGACAGTTGCTATGTCACATGATTAGGGGCAAGCTTTTGCTTAGTTACGTAAGAGACGGTGAACACCCATACACAATTCTGAATGGATGTGTATGACACAATGGTACCAGGGTTTGCTCATCTGGAGGTTGCTATACAAAAGCTTGCCCCGAACCATGTGACATAGCAACTGTCTCGATAGTCTGAGGAATTCAAATTTAAGCGGTAACTTGTGACTAAACTAGTCATTGTACCAGACATTATTCAAATTTAACTCGCAAATGGCTTATTCTGATACAGTGTTTTGGGTTTCTTTTTTTGCAATTGTTTCTTCAATAAAATGTTTTTTGCAGTATTTCATGTAACTTTTATTGCGTAGTTGCATCAACAAATGACAAAAATGAAAATAATAAACAATAAATAAATAAATAAAATAACCAAAAAAAGCGTCACAGTAAAATCTCATACCTTATATAAAAAAAAAAAATTAAAAAGTTACGTTGCTGGTAGTGTCAGGCGTTCACGCGCGGGAGAGGTTTAGATAGCGCACACTACGCCCCTCTTCTGCAGCAACGATTAGTTCCCTTATTTTGTGGCAAATTGACCCAGCAGCATATCCTCCCCTGTCTCCCCTGCCTAGCCACTAGGGCCCTGACCACTTTAGGGGAGGAAGCAAGGCAGATCCCAATCACACTGTTGCCACAGACAGCAAAAGGCCTTGAACCTATATTAGTGCAGACGGCATTCGAACCCGGATCGCGTGGTCCAAGTGTTGAGACAGTCCCAGCACCTTATCCCACTGCGCTAGTAAGGTGTTGGTACTTTTACCCGTGAGTTTACAATGTATAGCCATACGAGTGCACCCAACCAGACTGGGAGAAAACAACAGACGGCAACATGTATCTATACTGAATGGAGACTCAAAAATTAACAAAATGAAAAAGGAAGAAGAAATATATAAGCAAATCAATGAAATAAACAATTCAATAAATGAAGCAAACCAAAAACAAAAAAGATTAATCTTAAAAGCTGAGACACCCCCCCCCAAAAAAAATAAAAAATAAATAAAATAAAAAATTATAAATAAAAAAAACACCCAATAAACGGTATAATTATTTTGAATTAGAACGTTTTGGGGGTCATGCTATTAATATATTGCGTAAATATAAGAATCTATCACAACCTGGGGGTTCTGTGCTTCAACTTTTGAGGAGACTTGATCAATTTAGGCGTTAAAGTTGGCCCTATTTGACCGGGGAAGTGGAGAAGTGCTTCACGAAAACTGGCAGCAAGTCGGTTTAGGGAAAATTTCATTTTCTGGTGTGTTTTTTTCTGGGGTCGCTAGAAAAAATTCCAAACGGCTGACCTGCCAAAAATTGAAAAGAATTCTGAAGTTAATAGTTGTCCGGAGACTTACACGATTTTTAGCATTGGTTCCTATGGGAGTTTATTTAGTGGGGAGTCCAAGGCCCGTCTAGTTTGTTTCCTTCCAAGTGAAAACACCTCAACGCCGGTGAAGGTTTCCCTACGTCCGGGCATCAATCTTGAAAAATTTCCCTACCCAAAAAATTAATAAATAAAAATTATATATTAATTGCAACGGAAAAGAAAATTAAATGCTACGCGGCAATTAAACCAACAAATTATGTTGCATTATTCTGATTTGTGTTTTTCGTACAGATGACAAAAATAAAAAATACGGCTTGGGTAAACAATGTAAAAATTACGGGGTGACATGTCATGCTTATAAAGCGCCGCGAGTCCGGTTTCACGGACTGACCGGCTGATATCTAGTTCCCATCATGGTGTGGCGACCGAGTCACAGCATTTCCTTTCCTGTCTTGAGCACCCAACTAAATGCACTCCCACTTGCCCACTTCTCCAGCAGAGTCCACTTGCCAAGTAAAATAGGGCCAACTTTAAAAGCCTAAATTTATCAAGTCTCCCCTGCACTGCGTGGCTCTAGAGAGGGTTACGATCATCGCAACTAATAAGCCATTTGCGAGTTACATTTGAATAATGTCTGGTACAATGACTTGTTTAGTCACAAGTTACCGCTTAAATTTGAATTCCTCAGACTATCGAGACAGTTGCTATGTCACATGATTAGGGGCAAGCTTTTGCTTAGTTACGTAAGAGGCGGTGAACACCCATACACAATTCTGAATGGATGTGTATGACACAATGGTACCAGGGTTTGCTCATCTGGAGGTTGCTATACAAAAGCTTGCCCCGAACCATGTGACATAGCAACTGTCTCGATAGTCTGAGGAATTCAAATTTAAGCGGTAACTTGTGACTAAACTAGTCATTGTACCAGACATTATTCAAATTTAACTCGCAAATGGCTTATTCTGATACAGTGTTTTGGGTTTCTTTTTTTGCAATTGTTTCTTCAATAAAATGTTTTTTGCAGTATTTCATGTAACTTTTATTGCGTAGTTGCATCAACAAATGACAAAAATGAAAATAATAAACAATAAATAAATAAATAAAATAACCAAAAAAAGCGTCACAGTAAAATCTCATACCTTATATAAAAAAAAAGATTAAAAAGTTACGTTGCTGGTAGTGTCAGGCGTTCACGCGCTGGAGAGGTTTAGATAGCGCACACTACGCCCCTCTTCTGCAGCAACGATCAGTTCCCTTATTTTGTGGCAAATTGACCCAGCAGCATATCCTCCCCTGTCTCCCCTGCCTAGCCACTAGGGCCCTGACCACTTTAGGGGAGGAAGCAAGGCAGATCCCAATCACACTGTTGCCACAGACAGCAAAAGGCCTTGAACCTATATTAGTGCAGACGGCATTCGAACCCGGATCGCGTGGTCCAAGTGTTGAGACAGTCCCAGCACCTTATCCCACTGCGCTAGTAAGGTGTTGGTACTTTTACCCGTGAGTTTACAATGTATAGCCATACGAGTGCACCCAACCAGACTGGGAGAAAACAACAGACGGCAACATGTATCTATACTGAATGGAGACTCAAAAATTAACAAAATGAAAAAGGAAGAAGAAATATATAAGCAAATCAATGAAATAAACAATTCAATAAATGAAGCAAACCAAAAACAAAAAAGATTAATCTTAAAAGTTGAGACCCCCCCCAAAAAAAAAAATTTAAATAAATAAATAAAATAAAAAATAATAAATAAAAAAAACACCCAATAAACGGTATAATTATTTTGAATTAGAACGTTTTGGGGGTCATGCTATTAATAGATTGCGTAAATATAAGAATCTATCACAACCTGGGGGTTCTGTGCTTCAACTTTTGAGGAGACTTGATCAATTTAGGCATTAAAGTTGGCCCTATTTGACCGGGGAAGTGGAGAAGTGCTTCACGAAAACTGGCAGCAAGTCGGTTAAGGGAAAATTTCATTTTCTGGTGTGTTTTTTTCTGGGGTCGCTAGAAAAAATTCCAAACGGCTGACCTGCCAAAAATTGAAAAGAATTCTGAAGTTAATAGTTGTCCGGAGACTTACACGATTTTTAGCATTGGTTCCTATGGGAGTTTATTTAGTGGGGAGTCCAAGGCCCGTCTAGTTTGTTTCCTTCCAAGTGAAAACACCTCAACGCCGGTGAAGGTTTCCCTACGTCCGGGCATCAATCTTGAAAAATTTCCCTACCCAAAAAATTAATAAATAAAAATTATATATTAATTGCAACGGAAAAGAAAATTAAATGCTACGCGGCAATTAAACCAACAAATTATGTTGCATTATTCTGATTTGTGTTTTTCGTACAGATGACAAAAATAAAAAATACGGCTTGGGTAAACAATGTAAAAATTACGGGGTGACATGTCATGCTTATAAAGCGCCGCGAGTCCGGTTTCACGGACTGACCGGCTGATATCTAGTTCCCATCATGGTGTGGCGACCGAGTCACAGCATTTCCTTTCCTGTCTTGAGCACCCAACTAAATGCACTCCCACTTGCCCACTTCTCCAGCAGAGTCCACTTGCCAAGTAAAATAGGGCCAACTTTAAAAGCCTAAATTTATCAAGTCTCCCCTGCACTGCGTGGCTCTATATGCATGTGTACAAGTCCAGCCCCAACAATGAAACCGCAGTCACATGCATACAGTCACCAATTATTTTAAAATACTAGAGAGGGTTACGATCATCGCAACTAATAAGCCATTTGCGAGTTACATTTGAATAATGTCTGGTACAATGACTTGTTTAGTCACAAGTTACCGCTTAAATTTGAATTCCTCAGACTATCGAGACAGTTGCTATGTCACATGATTAGGGGCAAGCTTTTGCTTAGTTACGTAAGAGACGGTGAACACCCATACACAATTCTGAATGGATGTGTATGACACAATGGTACCAGGGTTTGCTCATCTGGAGGTTGCTATACAAAAGCTTGCCCCGAACCATGTGACATAGCAACTGTCTCGATAGTCTGAGGAATTCAAATTTAAGCGGTAACTTGTGACTAAACTAGTCATTGTACCAGACATTATTCAAATTTAACTCGCAAATGGCTTATTCTGATACAGTGTTTTGGGTTTCTTTTTTTGCAATTGTTTCTTCAATAAAATGTTTTTTGCAGTATTTCATGTAACTTTTATTGCGTAGTTGCATCAACAAATGACAAAAATGAAAATAATAAACAATAAATAAATAAATAAAATAACCAAAAAAAGCGTCACAGTAAAATCTCATACCTTATATAAAAAAAAAGATTAAAAAGTTACGTTGCTGGTAGTGTCAGGCGTTCACGCGCTGGAGAGGTTTAGATAGCGCACACTACGCCCCTCTTCTGCAGCAACGATCAGTTCCCTTATTTTGTGGCAAATTGACCCAGCAGCATATCCTCCCCTGTCTCCCCTGCCTAGCCACTAGGGCCCTGACCACTTTAGGGGAGGAAGCAAGGCAGATCCCAATCACACTGTTGCCACAGACAGCAAAAGGCCTTGAACCTATATTAGTGCAGACGGCATTCGAACCCGGATCGCGTGGTCCAAGTGTTGAGACAGTCCCAGCACCTTATCCCACTGCGCTAGTAAGGTGTTGGTACTTTTACCCGTGAGTTTACAATGTATAGCCATACGAGTGCACCCAACCAGACTGGGAGAAAACAACAGACGGCAACATGTATCTATACTGAATGGAGACTCAAAAATTAACAAAATGAAAAAGGAAGAAGAAATATATAAGCAAATCAATGAAATAAACAATTCAATAAATGAAGCAAACCAAAAACAAAAAAGATTAATCTTAAAAGTTGAGACACCCCCCCCCAAAAAAAATAAAAAATAAATAAAATAAAAAATTATAAATAAAAAAAACACCCAATAAACGGTATAATTATTTTGAATTAGAACGTTTTGGGGGTCATGCTATTAATATATTGCGTAAATATAAGAATCTATCACAACCTGGGGGTTCTGTGCTTCAACTTTTGAGGAGACTTGATCAATTTAGGCGTTAAAGTTGGCCCTATTTGACCGGGGAAGTGGAGAAGTGCTTCACGAAAACTGGCAGCAAGTCGGTTTAGGGAAAATTTCATTTTCTGGTGTGTTTTTTTCTGGGGTCGCTAGAAAAAATTCCAAACGGCTGACCTGCCAAAAATTGAAAAGAATTCTGAAGTTAATAGTTGTCCGGAGACTTACACGATTTTTAGCATTGGTTCCTATGGGAGTTTATTTAGTGGGGAGTCCAAGGCCCGTCTAGTTTGTTTCCTTCCAAGTGAAAACACCTCAACGCCGGTGAAGGTTTCCCTACGTCCGGGCATCAATCTTGAAAAATTTCCCTACCCAAAAAATTAATAAATAAAAATTATATATTAATTGCAACGGAAAAGAAAATTAAATGCTACGCGGCAATTAAACCAACAAATTATGTTGCATTATTCTGATTTGTGTTTTTCGTACAGATGAAAAAAATTAAAAATACGGCTTGGGTAAACAATGTAAAAATTACGGGGTGACATGTCATGCTTATAAAGCGCCGCGAGTCCGGTTTCACGGACTGACCGGCTGATATCTAGTTCCCATCATGGTGTGGCGACCGAGTCACAGCATTTCCTTTCCTGTCTTGAGCACCCAACTAAATGCACTCCCACTTGCCCACTTCTCCAGCAGAGTCCACTTGCCAAGTAAAATAGGGCCAACTTTAAAAGCCTAAATTTATCAAGTCTCCCCTGCACTGCGTGGCTCTAGAGAGGGTTACGATCATCGCAACTAATAAGCCATTTGCGAGTTACATTTGAATAATGTCTGGTACAATGACTTGTTTAGTCACAAGTTACCGCTTAAATTTGAATTCCTCAGACTATCGAGACAGTTGCTATGTCACATGATTAGGGGCAAGCTTTTGCTTAGTTACGTAAGAGACGGTGAACACCCATACACAATTCTGAATGGATGTGTATGACACAATGGTACCAGGGTTTGCTCATCTGGAGGTTGCTATACAAAAGCTTGCCCCGAACCATGTGACATAGCAACTGTCTCGATAGTCTGAGGAATTCAAATTTAAGCGGTAACTTCTGACTAAACTAGTCATTGTACCAGACATTATTCAAATTTAACTCGCAAATGGCTTATTCTGATACAGTGTTTTGGGTTTCTTTTTTTGCAATTGTTTCTTCAATAAAATGTTTTTTGCAGTATTTCATGTAACTTTTATTGCGTAGTTGCATCAACAAATGACAAAAATGAAAATAATAAACAATAAATAAATAAATAAAATAACCAAAAAAAGCGTCACAGTAAAATCTCATACCTTATATAAAAATTTTTTTTTTAAAAGTTACGTTGCTGGTAGTGTCAGGCGTTCACGCGCTGGAGAGGTTTAGATAGCGCACACTACGCCCCTCTTCTGCAGCAACGATTAGTTCCCTTGTTTTGTGGCAAATTGACCCAGCAGCATATCCTCCCCTGTCTCCCCTGCCTAGCCACTAGGGCCCTGACCACTTTAGGGGAGGAAGCAAGGCAGATCCCAATCACACTGTTGCCACAGACAGCAAAAGGCCTTGAACCTATATTAGTGCAGACGGCATTCGAACCCGGATCGCGTGGTCCAAGTGTTGAGACAGTCCCAGCACCTTATCCCACTGCGCTAGTAAGGTGTTGGTACTTTTACCCGTGAGTTTACAATGTATAGCCATACGAGTGCACCCAACCAGACTGGGAGAAAACAACAGACGGCAACATGTATCTATACTGAATGGAGACTCAAAAATTAACAAAATGAAAAAGGAAGAAGAAATATATAAGCAAATCAATGAAATAAACAATTCAATAAATGAAGCAAACCAAAAACAAAAAAGATTAATCTTAAAAGTTGAGACCCCCCCCCCAAAAAAAAAATTTAAAATAAATAAAATAAAAAATAATAAATAAAAAAAACACCCAATAAACGGTATAATTATTTTGAATTAGAACGTTTTGGGGGTCATGCTATTAATAGATTGCGTAAATATAAGAATCTATCACAACCTGGGGGTTCTGTGCTTCAACTTTTGAGGAGACTTGATCAATTTAGGCGTTAAAGTTGGCCCTATTTGACCGGGGAAGTGGAGAAGTGCTTCACGAAAACTGGCAGCAAGTCGGTTTAGGGAAAATTTCATTTTCTGGTGTGTTTTTTTCTGGGGTCGCTAGAAAAAATTCCAAACGGCTGACCTGCCAAAAATTGAAAAGAATTCTGAAGTTAATAGTTGTCCGGAGACTTACACGATTTTTAGCATTGGTTCCTATGGGAGTTTATTTAGTGGGGAGTCCAAGGCCCGTCTAGTTTGTTTCCTTCCAAGTGAAAACACCTCAACGCCGGTGAAGGTTTCTCTACGTCCGGGCATCAATCTTGAAAAATTTCCCTACCCAAAAAATTAATAAATAAAAATTATATATTAATTGCAACGGAAAAGAAAATTAAATGCTACGCGGCAATTAAACCAACAAATTATGTTGCATTATTCTGATTTGTGTTTTTCGTACAGATGAAAAAAATAAAAAATACGGCTTGGGTAAACAATGTAAAAATTACGGGGTGACATGTCATGCTTATAAAGCGCCGCGAGTCCGGTTTCACGGACTGACCGGCTGATATCTAGTTCCCATCATGGTGTGGCGACCGAGTCACAGCATTTCCTTTCCTGTCTTGAGCACCCAACTAAATGCACTCCCACTTGCCCACTTCTCCAGCAGAGTCCACTTGCCAAGTAAAATAGGGCCAACTTTAAAAGCCTAAATTTATCAAGTCTCCCCTGCACTGCGTGGCTCTATATGCATGTGTACAAGTCCAGCCCCAACAATGAAACCGCAGTCACATGCATACAGTCACCAATTATTTTAAAATACTAGAGAGGGTTACGATCATCGCAACTAATAAGCCATTTGCGAGTTACATTTGAATAATGTCTGGTACAATGACTTGTTTAGTCACAAGTTACCGCTTAAATTTGAATTCCTCAGACTATCGAGACAGTTGCTATGTCACATGATTAGGGGCAAGCTTTTGCTTAGTTACGTAAGAGACGGTGAACACCCATACACAATTCTGAATGGATGTGTATGACACAATGGTACCAGGGTTTGCTCATCTGGAGGTTGCTATACAAAAGCTTGCCCCGAACCATGTGACATAGCAACTGTCTCGATAGTCTGAGGAATTCAAATTTAAGCGGTAACTTGTGACTAAACTAGTCATTGTACCAGACATTATTCAAATTTAACTCGCAAATGGCTTATTCTGATACAGTGTTTTGGGTTTCTTTTTTTGCAATTGTTTCTTCAATAAAATGTTTTTTGCAGTATTTCATGTAACTTTTATTGCGTAGTTGCATCAACAAATGACAAAAATGAAAATAATAAACAATAAATAAATAAATAAAATAACCAAAAAAAGCGTCACAGTAAAATCTCATACCTTATATAAAAAAAAAGATTAAAAAGTTACGTTGCTGGTAGTGTCAGGCGTTCACGCGCTGGAGAGGTTTAGATAGCGCACACTACGCCCCTCTTCTGCAGCAACGATTAGTTCCCTTATTTTGTGGCAAATTGACCCAGCAGCATATCCTCCCCTGTCTCCCCTGCCTAGCCACTAGGGCCCTGACCACTTTAGGGGAGGAAGCAAGGCAGATCCCAATCACACTGTTGCCACAGACAGCAAAAGGCCTTGAACCTATATTAGTGCAGACGGCATTCGAACCCGGATCGCGTGGTCCAAGTGTTGAGACAGTCCCAGCACCTTATCCCACTGCGCTAGTAAGGTGTTGGTACTTTTACCCGTGAGTTTACAATGTATAGCCATACGAGTGCACCCAACCAGACTGGGAGAAAACAACAGACGGCAACATGTATCTATACTGAATGGAGACTCAAAAATTAACAAAATGAAAAAGGAAGAAGAAATATATAAGCAAATCAATGAAATAAACAATTCAATAAATGAAGCAAACCAAAAACAAAAAAGATTAATCTTAAAAGTTGAGACCCCCCCCCAAAAAAAAAAATAAAATAAATAAATAAAATAAAAAATAATAAATAAAAAAAACACCCAATAAACGGTATAATTATTTTGAATTAGAACGTTTTGGGGGTCATGCTATTAATAGATTGCGTAAATATAAGAATCTATCACAACCTGGGGGTTCTGTGCTTCAACTTTTGAGGAGACTTGATCAATTTAGGCGTTAAAGTTGGCCCTATTTGACCGGGGAAGTGGAGAAGTGCTTCACGAAAACTGGCAGCAAGTCGGTTTAGGGAAAATTTCATTTTCTGGTGTGTTTTTTTCTGGGGTCGCTAGAAAAAATTCCAAACGGCTGACCTGCCAAAAATTGAAAAGAATTCTGAAGTTAATAGTTGTCCGGAGACTTACACGATTTTTAGCATTGGTTCCTATGGGAGTTTATTTAGTGGGGAGTCCAAGGCCCGTCTAGTTTGTTTCCTTCCAAGTGAAAACACCTCAACGCCGGTGAAGGTTTCCCTACGTCCGGGCATCAATCTTGAAAAATTTCCCTACCCAAAAAATTAATAAATAAAAATTATATATTAATTGCAACGGAAAAGAAAATTAAATGCTACGCGGCAATTAAACCAACAAATTATGTTGCATTATTCTGATTTGTGTTTTTCGTACAGATGAAAAAAATAAAAAATACGGCTTGGGTAAACAATGTAAAAATTACGGGGTGACATGTCATGCTTATAAAGCGCCGCGAGTCCGGTTTCACGGACTGACCGGCTGATATCTAGTTCCCATCATGGTGTGGCGACCGAGTCACAGCATTTCCTTTCCTGTCTTGAGCACCCAACTAAATGCACTCCCACTTGCCCACTTCTCCAGCAGAGTCCACTTGCCAAGTAAAATAGGGCCAACTTTAAAAGCCTAAATTTATCAAGTCTCCCCTGCACTGCGTGGCTCTATATGCATGTGTACAAGTCCAGCCCCAACAATGAAACCGCAGTCACATGCATACAGTCACCAATTATTTTAAAATACTAGAGAGGGTTACGATCATCGCAACTAATAAGCCATTTGCGAGTTACATTTGAATAATGTCTGGTACAATGACTTGTTTAGTCACAAGTTACCGCTTAAATTTGAATTCCTCAGACTATCGAGACAGTTGCTATGTCACATGATTAGGGGCAAGCTTTTGCTTAGTTACGTAAGAGACGGTGAACACCCATACACAATTCTGAATGGATGTGTATGACACAATGGTACCAGGGTTTGCTCATCTGGAGGTTGCTATACAAAAGCTTGCCCCGAACCATGTGACATAGCAACTGTCTCGATAGTCTGAGGAATTCAAATTTAAGCGGTAACTTGTGACTAAACTAGTCATTGTACCAGACATTATTCAAATTTAACTCGCAAATGGCTTATTCTGATACAGTGTTTTGGGTTTCTTTTTTTGCAATTGTTTCTTCAATAAAATGTTTTTTGCAGTATTTCATGTAACTTTTATTGCGTAGTTGCATCAACAAATGACAAAAATGAAAATAATAAACAATAAATAAATAAATAAAATAACCAAAAAAAGCGTCACAGTAAAATCTCATACCTTATATAAAAAAAAAGATTAAAAAGTTACGTTGCTGGTAGTGTCAGGCGTTCACGCGCTGGAGAGGTTTAGATAGCGCACACTACGCCCCTCTTCTGCAGCAACGATTAGTTCCCTTATTTTGTGGCAAATTGACCCAGCAGCATATCCTCCCCTGTCTCCCCTGCCTAGCCACTAGGGCCCTGACCACTTTAGGGGAGGAAGCAAGGCAGATCCCAATCACACTGTTGCCACAGACAGCAAAAGGCCTTGAACCTATATTAGTGCAGACGGCATTCGAACCCGGATCGCGTGGTCCAAGTGTTGAGACAGTCCCAGCACCTTATCCCACTGCGCTAGTAAGGTGTTGGTACTTTTACCCGTGAGTTTACAATGTATAGCCATACGAGTGCACCCAACCAGACTGGGAGAAAACAACAGACGGCAACATGTATCTATACTGAATGGAGACTCAAAAATTAACAAAATTAAAAAGGAAGAAGAAATATATAAGCAAATCAATGAAATAAACAATTCAATAAATGAAGCAAACCAAAAACAAAAAAGATTAATCTTAAAAGTTGAGACCCCCCCCCAAAAAAAAATAAAAAATAAATAAATAAAATAAAAAATAATAAATAAAAAAAACACCCAATAAACGGTATAATTATTTTGAATTAGAACGTTTTGGGGGTCATGCTATTAATAGATTGCGTAAATATAAGAATCTATCACAACCTGGGGGTTCTGTGCTTCAACTTTTGAGGAGACTTGATCAATTTAGGCGTTAAAGTTGGCCCTATTTGACCGGGGAAGTGGAGAAGTGCTTCACGAAAACTGGCAGCAAGTCGGTTTAGGGAAAATTTCATTTTCTGGTGTGTTTTTTTCTGGGGTCGCTAGAAAAAATTCCAAACGGCTGACCTGCCAAAAATTGAAAAGAATTCTGAAGTTAATAGTTGTCCGGAGACTTACACGATTTTTAGCATTGGTTCCTATGGGAGTTTATTTAGTGGGGAGTCCAAGGCCCGTCTAGTTTGTTTCCTTCCAAGTGAAAACACCTCAACGCCGGTGAAGGTTTCCCTACGTCCGGGCATCAATCTTGAAAAATTTCCCTACCCACAAAATTAATAAATAAAAATTATATATTAATTGCAACGGAAAAGAAAATTAAATGCTACGCGGCAATTAAACCAACAAATTATGTTGCATTATTCTGATTTGTGTTTTTCGTACAGATGACAAAAATAAAAAATACGGCTTGGGTAAACAATGTAAAAATTACGGGGTGACATGTCATGCTTATAAAGCGCCGTGAGTCCGGTTTCACGGACTGACCGGCTGATATCTAGTTCCCATCATGGTGTGGCGACCGAGTCACAGCATTTCCTTTCCTGTCTTGAGCACCCAACTAAATGCACTCCCACTTGCCCACTTCTCCAGCAGAGTCCACTTGCCAAGTAAAATAGGGCCAACTTTAAAAGCCTAAATTTATCAAGTCTCCCCTGCACTGCGTGGCTCTATATGCATGTGTACAAGTCCAGCCCCAACAATGAAACCGCAGTCACATGCATACAGTCACCAATTATTTTAAAATACTAGAGAGGGTTACGATCATCGCAACTAATAAGCCATTTGCGAGTTACATTTGAATAATGTCTGGTACAATGACTTGTTTAGTCACAAGTTACCGCTTAAATTTGAATTCCTCAGACTATCGAGACAGTTGCTATGTCACATGATTAGGGGCAAGCTTTTGCTTAGTTACGTAAGAGACGGTGAACACCCATACACAATTCTGAATGGATGTGTATGACACAATGGTACCAGGGTTTGCTCATCTGGAGGTTGCTATACAAAAGCTTGCCCCGAACCATGTGACATAGCAACTGTCTCGATAGTCTGAGGAATTCAAATTTAAGCGGTAACTTGTGACTAAACTAGTCATTGTACCAGACATTATTCAAATTTAACTCGCAAATGGCTTATTCTGATACAGTGTTTTGGGTTTCTTTTTTTGCAATTGTTTCTTCAATAAAATGTTTTTTGCAGTATTTCATGTAACTTTTATTGCGTAGTTGCATCAACAAATGACAAAAATTAAAATAATAAACAATAAATAAATAAATAAAATAACCAAAAAAAGCGTCACAGTAAAATCTCATACCTTATATAAAAAAAAAAATTAAAAAGTTACGTTGCTGGTAGTGTCAGGCGTTCACGCGCTGGAGAGGTTTAGATAGCGCACACTACGCCCCTCTTCTGCAGCAACGATTAGTTCCCTTATTTTGTGGCAAATTGACCCAGCAGCATATCCTCCCCTGTCTCCCCTGCCTAGCCACTAGGGCCCTGACCACTTTAGGGGAGGAAGCAAGGCAGATCCCAATCACACTGTTGCCACAGACAGCAAAAGGCCTTGAACCTATATTAGTGCAGACGGCATTCGAACCCGGATCGCGTGGTCCAAGTGTTGAGACAGTCCCAGCACCTTATCCCACTGCGCTAGTAAGGTGTTGGTACTTTTACCCGTGAGTTTACAATGTATAGCCATACGAGTGCACCCAACCAGACTGGGAGAAAACAACAGACGGCAACATGTATCTATACTGAATGGAGACTCAAAAATTAACAAAATTAAAAAGGAAGAAGAAATATATAAGCAAATCAATGAAATAAACAATTCAATAAATGAAGCAAACCAAAAACAAAAAAGATTAATCTTAAAAGTTGAGACCCCCCCCCCAAAAAAAAAAAAAAATAAATAAATAAAATAAAAAATAATAAATAAAAAAAACACCCAATAAACGGTATAATTATTTTGAATTAGAACGTTTTGGGGGTCATGCTATTAATAGATTGCGTAAATATAAGAATCTATCACAACCTGGGGGTTCTGTGCTTCAACTTTTGAGGAGACTTGATCAATTTAGGCGTTAAAGTTGGCCCTATTTGACCGGGGAAGTGGAGAAGTGCTTCACGAAAACTGGCAGCAAGTCGGTTTAGGGAAAATTTCATTTTCTGGTGTGTTTTTTTCTGGGGTCGCTAGAAAAAATTCCAAACGGCTGACCTGCCAAAAATTGAAAAGAATTCTGAAGTTAATAGTTGTCCGGAGACTTACACGATTTTTAGCATTGGTTCCTATGGGAGTTTATTTAGTGGGGAGTCCAAGGCCCGTCTAGTTTGTTTCCTTCCAAGTGAAAACACCTCAACGCCGGTGAAGGTTTCCCTACGTCCGGGCATCAATCTTGAAAAATTTCCCTACCCACAAAATTAATAAATAAAAATTATATATTAATTGCAACGGAAAAGAAAATTAAATGCTACGCGGCAATTAAACCAACAAATTATGTTGCATTATTCTGATTTGTGTTTTTCGTACAGATGACAAAAATAAAAAATACGGCTTGGGTAAACAATGTAAAAATTACGGGGTGACATGTCATGCTTATAAAGCGCCGCGAGTCCGGTTTCACGGACTGACCGGCTGATATCTAGTTCCCATCATGGTGTGGCGACCGAGTCACAGCATTTCCTTTCCTGTCTTGAGCACCCAACTAAATGCACTCCCACTTGCCCACTTCTCCAGCAGAGTCCACTTGCCAAGTAAAATAGGGCCAACTTTAAAAGCCTAAATTTATCAAGTCTCCCCTGCACTGCGTGGCTCTATATGCATGTGTACAAGTCCAGCCCCAACAATGAAACCGCAGTCACATGCATACAGTCACCAATTATTTTAAAATACTAGAGAGGGTTACGATCATCGCAACTAATAAGCCATTTGCGAGTTACATTTGAATAATGTCTGGTACAATGACTTGTTTAGTCACAAGTTACCGCTTAAATTTGAATTCCTCAGACTATCGAGACAGTTGCTATGTCACATGATTAGGGGCAAGCTTTTGCTTAGTTACGTAAGAGACGGTGAACACCCATACACAATTCTGAATGGATGTGTATGACACAATGGTACCAGGGTTTGCTCATCTGGAGGTTGCTATACAAAAGCTTGCCCCGAACCATGTGACATAGCAACTGTCTCGATAGTCTGAGGAATTCAAATTTAAGCGGTAACTTGTGACTAAACTAGTCATTGTACCAGACATTATTCAAATTTAACTCGCAAATGGCTTATTCTGATACAGTGTTTTGGGTTTCTTTTTTTGCAATTGTTTCTTCAATAAAATGTTTTTTGCAGTATTTCATGTAACTTTTATTGCGTAGTTGCATCAACAAATGACAAAAATGAAAATAATAAACAATAAATAAATAAATAAAATAACCAAAAAAAGCGTCACAGTAAAATCTCATACCTTATATAAAAAAAAAGATTAAAAAGTTACGTTGCTGGTAGTGTCAGGCGTTCACGCGCTGGAGAGGTTTAGATAGCGCACACTACGCCCCTCTTCTGCAGCAACGATTAGTTCCCTTATTTTGTGGCAAATTGACCCAGCAGCATATCCTCCCCTGTCTCCCCTGCCTAGCCACTAGGGCCCTGACCACTTTAGGGGAGGAAGCAAGGCAGATCCCAATCACACTGTTGCCACAGACAGCAAAAGGCCTTGAACCTATATTAGTGCAGACGGCATTCGAACCCGGATCGCGTGGTCCAAGTGTTGAGACAGTCCCAGCACCTTATCCCACTGCGCTAGTAAGGTGTTGGTACTTTTACCCGTGAGTTTACAATGTATAGCCATACGAGTGCACCCAACCAGACTGGGAGAAAACAACAGACGGCAACATGTATCTATACTGAATGGAGACTCAAAAATTAACAAAATGAAAAAGGAAGAAGAAATATATAAGCAAATCAATGAAATAAACAATTCAATAAATGAAGCAAACCAAAAACAAAAAAGATTAATCTTAAAAGTTGAGACCCCCCCCCAAAAAAAATAAATAAATAAATAAATAAAATAAAAAATAATAAATAAAAAAAACACCCAATAAACGGTATAATTATTTTGAATTAGAACGTTTTGGGGGTCATGCTATTAATAGATTGCGTAAATATAAGAATCTATCACAACCTGGGGGTTCTGTGCTTCAACTTTTGAGGAGACTTGATCAATTTAGGCGTTAAAGTTGGCCCTATTTGACCGGGGAAGTGGAGAAGTGCTTCACGAAAACTGGCAGCAAGTCGGTTTAGGGAAAATTTCATTTTCTGGTGTGTTTTTTTCTGGGGTCGCTAGAAAAAGTTCAAAACGGCTGACCTGCCAAAAATTGAAAAGAATTCTGAAGTTAATAGTTGTCCGGAGACTTACACGATTTTTAGCATTGGTTCCTATGGGAGTTTATTTAGTGGGGAGTCCAAGGCCCGTCTAGTTTGTTTCCTTCCAAGTGAAAACACCTCAACGCCGGTGAAGGTTTCCCTACGTCCGGGCATCAATCTTGAAAAATTTCCCTACCCAAAAAATTAATAAATAAAAATTATATATTAATTGCAACGGAAAAGAAAATTAAATGCTACGCGGCAATTAAACCAACAAATTATGTTGCATTATTCTGATTTGTGTTTTTCGTACAGATGACAAAAATAAAAAATACGGCTTGGGTAAACAATGTAAAAATTACGGGGTGACATGTCATGCTTATAAAGCGCCGCGAGTCCGGTTTCACGGACTGACCGGCTGATATCTAGTTCCCATCATGGTGTGGCGACCGAGTCACAGCATTTCCTTTCCTGTCTTGAGCACCCAACTAAATGCACTCCCACTTGCCCACTTCTCCAGCAGAGTCCACTTGCCAAGTAAAATAGGGCCAACTTTAAAAGCCTAAATTTATCAAGTCTCCCCTGCACTGCGTGGCTCTATATGCATGTGTACAAGTCCAGCCCCAACAATGAAACCGCAGTCACATGCATACAGTCACCAATTATTTTAAAATACTAGAGAGGGTTACGATCATCGCAACTAATAAGCCATTTGCGAGTTACATTTGAATAATGTCTGGTACAATGACTTGTTTAGTCACAAGTTACCGCTTAAATTTGAATTCCTCAGACTATCGAGACAGTTGCTATGTCACATGATTAGGGGCAAGCTTTTGCTTAGTTACGTAAGAGACGGTGAACACCCATACACAATTCTGAATGGATGTGTATGACACAATGGTACCAGGGTTTGCTCATCTGGAGGTTGCTATACAAAAGCTTGCCCCGAACCATGTGACATAGCAACTGTCTCGATAGTCTGAGGAATTCAAATTTAAGCGGTAACTTGTGACTAAACTAGTCATTGTACCAGACATTATTCAAATTTAACTCGCAAATGGCTTATTCTGATACAGTGTTTTGGGTTTCTTTTTTTGCAATTGTTTCTTCAATAAAATGTTTTTTGCAGTATTTCATGTAACTTTTATTGCGTAGTTGCATCAACAAATGACAAAAATGAAAATAATAAACAATAAATAAATAAATAAAATAACCAAAAAAAGCGTCACAGTAAAATCTCATACCTTATATAAAAAAAAAGATTAAAAAGTTACGTTGCTGGTAGTGTCAGGCGTTCACGCGCTGGAGAGGTTTAGATAGCGCACACTACGCCCCTCTTCTGCAGCAACGATTAGTTCCCTTATTTTGTGGCAAATTGACCCAGCAGCATATCCTCCCCTGTCTCCCCTGCCTAGCCACTAGGGCCCTGACCACTTTAGGGGAGGAAGCAAGGCAGATCCCAATCACACTGTTGCCACAGACAGCAAAAGGCCTTGAACCTATATTAGTGCAGACGGCATTCGAACCCGGATCGCGTGGTCCAAGTGTTGAGACAGTCCCAGCACCTTATCCCACTGCGCTAGTAAGGTGTTGGTACTTTTACCCGTGAGTTTACAATGTATAGCCATACGAGTGCACCCAACCAGACTGGGAGAAAACAACAGACGGCAACATGTATCTATACTGAATGGAGACTCAAAAATTAACAAAATGAAAAAGGAAGAAGAAATATATAAGCAAATCAATGAAATAAACAATTCAATAAATGAAGCAAACCAAAAACTAAAAAGATTAATCTTAAAAGTTGAGACCCCCACCCAAAAAAAAATAAAATAAATAAATAAAATAAAAAATAATAAATAAAAAAAACACCCAATAAACGGTATAATTATTTTGAATTAGAACGTTTTGGGGGTCATGCTATTAATAGATTGCGTAAATATAAGAATCTATCACAACCTGGGGGTTCTGTGCTTCAACTTTTGAGGAGACTTGATCAATTTAGGCGTTAAAGTTGGCCCTATTTGACCGGGGAAGTGGAGAAGTGCTTCACGAAAACTGGCAGCAAGTCGGTTTAGGGAAAATTTCATTTTCTGGTGTGTTTTTTTCTGGGGTCGCTAGAAAAAATTCCAAACGGCTGACCTGCCAAAAATTGAAAAGAATTCTGAAGTTAATAGTTGTCCGGAGACTTACACGATTTTTAGCATTGGTTCCTATGGGAGTTTATTTAGTGGGGAGTCCAAGGCCCGTCTAGTTTGTTTCCTTCCAAGTGAAAACACCTCAACGCCGGTGAAGGTTTCCCTACGTCCGGGCATCAATCTTGAAAAATTTCCCTACCCACAAAATTAATAAATAAAAATTATATATTAATTGCAACGGAAAAGAAAATTAAATGCTACGCGGCAATTAAACCAACAAATTATGTTGCATTATTCTGATTTGTGTTTTTCGTACAGATGAAAAAAATAAAAAATACGGCTTGGGTAAACAATGTAAAAATTACGGGGTGACATGTCATGCTTATAAAGCGCCGCGAGTCCGGTTTCACGGACTGACCGGCTGATATCTAGTTCCCATCATGGTGTGGCGACCGAGTCACAGCATTTCCTTTCCTGTCTTGAGCACCCAACTAAATGCACTCCCACTTGCCCACTTCTCCAGCAGAGTCCACTTGCCAAGTAAAATAGGGCCAACTTTAAAAGCCTAAATTTATCAAGTCTCCCCTGCACTGCGTGGCTCTATATGCATGTGTACAAGTCCAGCCCCAACAATGAAACCGCAGTCACATGCATACAGTCACCAATTATTTTAAAATACTAGAGAGGGTTACGATCATCGCAACTAATAAGCCATTTGCGAGTTACATTTGAATAATGTCTGGTACAATGACTTGTTTAGTCACAATATACCGCTTAAATTTGAATTCCTCAGACTATCGAGACAGTTGCTATGTCACATGATTAGGGGCAAGCTTTTGCTTAGTTACGTAAGAGACGGTGAACACCCATACACAATTCTGAATGGATGTGTATGACACAATGGTACCAGGGTTTGCTCATCTGGAGGTTGCTATACAAAAGCTTGCCCCGAACCATGTGACATAGCAACTGTCTCGATAGTCTGAGGAATTCAAATTTAAGCGGTAACTTGTGACTAAACTAGTCATTGTACCAGACATTATTCAAATTTAACTCGCAAATGGCTTATTCTGATACAGTGTTTTGGGTTTCTTTTTTTGCAATTGTTTCTTCAATAAAATGTTTTTTGCAGTATTTCATGTAACTTTTATTGCGTAGTTGCATCAACAAATGACAAAAATGAAAATAATAAACAATAAATAAATAAATAAAATAACCAAAAAAAGCGTCACAGTAAAATCTCATACCTTATATTATATTTTAAAAAAGATTAAAAAGTTACGTTGCTGGTAGTGTCAGGCGTTCACGCGCTGGAGAGGTTTAGATAGCGCACACTACGCCCCTCTTCTGCAGCAACGATTAGTTCCCTTATTTTGTGGCAAATTGACCCAGCAGCATATCCTCCCCTGTCTCCCCTGCCTAGCCACTAGGGCCCTGACCACTTTAGGGGAGGAAGCAAGGCAGATCCCAATCACACTGTTGCCACAGACAGCAAAAGGCCTTGAACCTATATTAGTGCAGACGGCATTCGAACCCGGATCGCGTGGTCCAAGTGTTGAGACAGTCCCAGCACCTTATCCCACTGCGCTAGTAAGGTGTTGGTACTTTTACCCGTGAGTTTACAATGTATAGCCATACGAGTGCACCCAACCAGACTGGGAGAAAACAACAGACGGCAACATGTATCTATACTGAATGGAGACTCAAAAATTAACAAAATGAAAAAGGAAGAAGAAATATATAAGCAAATCAATGAAATAAACAATTCAATAAATGAAGCAAACCAAAAACAAAAAAGATTAATCTTAAAAGTTGAGACTCCCCCCCAAAAAAAAAAAAATAAAATAAATAAAATAAAAAATAATAAATTAAAAAACACCCAATAAACGGTATAATTATTTTGAATTAGAACGTTTTGGGGGTCATGCTATTAATAGATTGCGTAAATATAAGAATCTATCACAACCTGGGGGTTCTGTGCTTCAACTTTTGAGGAGACTTGATCAATTTAGGCGTTAAAGTTGGCCCTATTTGACCGGGGAAGTGGAGAAGTGCTTCACGAAAACTGGCAGCAAGTCGGTTTAGGGAAAATTTCATTTTCTGGTGTGTTTTTTTCTGGGGTCGCTAGAAAAAATTCCAAACGGCTGACCTGCCAAAAATTGAAAAAATTCTGAAGTTAATAATTGTCCGGAGACTTACACGATTTTTAGCATTGGTTCCTATGGGAGTTTATTTAGTGGGGAGTCCAAGGCCCGTCTAGTTTGTTTCCTTCCAAGTGAAAACACCTCAACGCCGGTGAAGGTTTCCCTACGTCCGGGCATCAATCTTGAAAAATTTCCCTACCCAAAAAATTTATAAATAAAAATTATATATTAATTGCAACGGAAAAGAAAATTAAATGCTACGCGGCAATTAAACCAACAAATTATGTTGCATTATTCTGATTTGTGTTTTTCGTACAGATGAAAAAAATAAAAAATACGGCTTGGGTAAACAATGTAAAAATTACGGGGTGACATGTCATGCTTATAAAGCGCCGCGAGTCCGGTTTCACGGACTGACCGGCTGATATCTAGTTCCCATCATGGTGTGGCGACCGAGTCACAGCATTTCCTTTCCTGTCTTGAGCACCCAACTAAATGCACTCCCACTTGCCCACTTCTCCAGCAGAGTCCACTTGAAAAGTAAAATAGGGCCAACTTTAAAAGCCTAAATTTATCAAGTCTCCCCTGCACTGCGTGGCTCTATATGCATGTGTACAAGTCCAGCCCCAACAATGAAACCGCAGTCACATGCATACAGTCACCAATTATTTTAAAATACTAGAGAGGGTTACGATCATCGCAACTAATAAGCCATTTGCGAGTTACATTTGAATAATGTCTGGTACAATGACTTGTTTAGTCACAAGTTACCGCTTAAATTTGAATTCCTCAGACTATCGAGACAGTTGCTATGTCACATGATTAGGGGCAAGCTTTTGCTTAGTTACGTAAGAGACGGTGAACACCCATACACAATTCTGAATGGATGTGTATGACACAATGGTACCAGGGTTTGCTCATCTGGAGGTTGCTATACAAAAGCTTGCCCCGAACCATGTGACATAGCAACTGTCTCGATAGTCTGAGGAATTCAAATTTAAGCGGTAACTTGTGACTAAACTAGTCATTGTACCAGACATTATTCAAATTTAACTCGCAAATGGCTTATTCTGATACAGTGTTTTGGGCTTCTTTTTTGCAATTGTTTCTTCAATAAAATGTTTTTTGCAGTATTTCATGTAACTTTTATTGCGTAGTTGCATCAACAAATGACAAAAATGAAAATAATAAACAATAAATAAATAAATAAAATAACCAAAAAAAGCGTCACAGTAAAATCTCATACCTTATATAAAAAAAAAGATTAAAAAGTTACGTTGCTGGTAGTGTCAGGCGTTCACGCGCTGGAGAGGTTTAGATAGCGCACACTACGCCCCTCTTCTGCAGCAACGATTAGTTCCCTTATTTTGTGGCAAATTGACCCAGCAGCATATCCTCCCCTGTCTCCCCTGCCTAGCCACTAGGGCCCTGACCACTTTAGGGGAGGAAGCAAGGCAGATCCCAATCACACTGTTGCCACAGACAGCAAAAGGCCTTGAACCTATATTAGTGCAGACGGCATTCGAACCCGGATCGCGTGGTCCAAGTGTTGAGACAGTCCCAGCACCTTATCCCACTGCGCTAGTAAGGTGTTGGTACTTTTACCCGTGAGTTTACAATGTATAGCCATACGAGTGCACCCAACCAGACTGGGAGAAAACAACAGACGGCAACATGTATCTATACTGAATGGAGACTCAAAAATTAACAAAATGAAAAAGGAAGAAGAAATATATAAGCAAATCAATGAAATAAACAATTCAATAAATGAAGCAAACCAAAAACAAAAAAGATTAATCTTAAAAGTTGAGACTCCCCCCCCAAAAAAAAAAAAAAAAATAAATAAAATAAAAAATAATAAATTAAAAAACACCCAATAAACGGTATAATTATTTTGAATTAGAACGTTTTGGGGGTCATGCTATTAATAGATTGCGTAAATATAAGAATCTATCACAACCTGGGGGTTCTGTGCTTCAACTTTTGAGGAGACTTGATCAATTTAGGCGTTAAAGTTGGCCCTATTTGACCGGGGAAGTGGAGAAGTGCTTCACGAAAACTGGCAGCAAGTCGGTTTAGGGAAAATTTCATTTTCTGGTGTGTTTTTTTCTGGGGTCGCTAGAAAAAATTCCAAACGGCTGACCTGCCAAAAATTGAAAAGAATTCTGAAGTTAATAGTTGTCCGGAGACTTACACGATTTTTAGCATTGGTTCCTATGGGAGTTTATTTAGTGGGGAGTCCAAGGCCCGTCTAGTTTGTTTCCTTCCAAGTGAAAACACCTCAACGCCGGTGAAGGTTTCCCTACGTCCGGGCATCAATCTTGAAAAATTTCCCTACCCAAAAAATTTATAAATAAAAATTATATATTAATTGCAACGGAAAAGAAAATTAAATGCTACGCGGCAATTAAACCAACAAATTATGTTGCATTATTCTGATTTGTGTTTTTCGTACAGATGAAAAAAATAAAAAATACGGCTTGGGTAAACAATGTAAAAATTACGGGGTGACATGTCATGCTTATAAAGCGCCGCGAGTCCGGTTTCACGGACTGACCGGCTGATATCTAGTTCCCATCATGGTGTGGCGACCGAGTCACAGCATTTCCTTTCCTGTCTTGAGCACCCAACTAAATGCACTCCCACTTGCCCACTTCTCCAGCAGAGTCCACTTGAAAAGTAAAATAGGGCCAACTTTAAAAGCCTAAATTTATCAAGTCTCCCCTGCACTGCGTGGCTCTATATGCATGTGTACAAGTCCAGCCCCAACAATGAAACCGCAGTCACATGCATACAGTCACCAATTATTTTAAAATACTAGAGAGGGTTACGATCATCGCAACTAATAAGCCATTTGCGAGTTACATTTGAATAATGTCTGGTACAATGACTTGTTTAGTCACAAGTTACCGCTTAAATTTGAATTCCTCAGACTATCGAGACAGTTGCTATGTCACATGATTAGGGGCAAGCTTTTGCTTAGTTACGTAAGAGACGGTGAACACCCATACACAATTCTGAATGGATGTGTATGACACAATGGTACCAGGGTTTGCTCATCTGGAGGTTGCTATACAAAAGCTTGCCCCGAACCATGTGACATAGCAACTGTCTCGATAGTCTGAGGAATTCAAATTTAAGCGGTAACTTGTGACTAAACTAGTCATTGTACCAGACATTATTCAAATTTAACTCGCAAATGGCTTATTCTGATACAGTGTTTTGGGCTTCTTTTTTGCAATTGTTTCTTCAATAAAATGTTTTTTGCAGTATTTCATGTAACTTTTATTGCGTAGTTGCATCAACAAATGACAAAAATGAAAATAATAAACAATAAATAAATAAATAAAATAACCAAAAAAAGCGTCACAGTAAAATCTCATACCTTATATAAAAAAAAATATTAAAAAGTTACGTTGCTGGTAGTGTCAGGCGTTCACGCGCTGGAGAGGTTTAGATAGCGCACACTACGCCCCTCTTCTGCAGCAACGATTAGTTCCCTTATTTTGTGGCAAATTGACCCAGCAGCATATCCTCCCCTGTCTCCCCTGCCTAGCCACTAGGGCCCTGACCACTTTAGGGGAGGAAGCAAGGCAGATCCCAATCACACTGTTGCCACAGACAGCAAAAGGCCTTGAACCTATATTAGTGCAGACGGCATTCGAACCCGGATCGCGTGGTCCAAGTGTTGAGACAGTCCCAGCACCTTATCCCACTGCGCTAGTAAGGTGTTGGTACTTTTACCCGTGAGTTTACAATGTATAGCCATACGAGTGCACCCAACCAGACTGGGAGAAAACAACAGACGGCAACATGTATCTATACTGAATGGAGACTCAAAAATTAACAAAATGAAAAAGGAAGAAGAAATATATAAGCAAATCAATGAAATAAACAATTCAATAAATGAAGCAAACCAAAAACAAAAAAGATTAATCTTAAAAGTTGAGACTCCCCCCCCAAAAAAAAAAAAATAAATAAATAAAATAAAAAATAATAAATTAAAAAACACCCAATAAACGGTATAATTATTTTGAATTAGAACGTTTTGGGGGTCATGCTATTAATAGATTGCGTAAATATAAGAATCTATCACAACCTGGGGGTTCTGTGCTTCAACTTTTGAGGAGACTTGATCAATTTAGGCGTTAAAGTTGGCCCTATTTGACCGGGGAAGTGGAGAAGTGCTTCACGAAAACTGGCAGCAAGTCGGTTTAGGGAAAATTTCATTTTCTGGTGTGTTTTTTTCTGGGGTCGCTAGAAAAAATTCCAAACGGCTGACCTGCCAAAAATTGAAAAGAATTCTGAAGTTAATAGTTGTCCGGAGACTTACACGATTTTTAGCATTGGTTCCTATGGGAGTTTATTTAGTGGGGAGTCCAAGGCCCGTCTAGTTTGTTTCCTTCCAAGTGAAAACACCTCAACGCCGGTGAAGGTTTCCCTACGTCCGGGCATCAATCTTGAAAAATTTCCCTACCCAAAAAATTTATAAATAAAAATTATATATTAATTGCAACGGAAAAGAAAATTAAATGCTACGCGGCAATTAAACCAACAAATTATGTTGCATTATTCTGATTTGTGTTTTTCGTACAGATGAAAAAAATAAAAAATACGGCTTGGGTAAACAATGTAAAAATTACGGGGTGACATGTCATGCTTATAAAGCGCCGCGAGTCCGGTTTCACGGACTGACCGGCTGATATCTAGTTCCCATCATGGTGTGGCGACCGAGTCACAGCATTTCCTTTCCTGTCTTGAGCACCCAACTAAATGCACTCCCACTTGCCCACTTCTCCAGCAGAGTCCACTTGAAAAGTAAAATAGGGCCAACTTTAAAAGCCTAAATTTATCAAGTCTCCCCTGCACTGCGTGGCTCTATATGCATGTGTACAAGTCCAGCCCCAACAATGAAACCGCAGTCACATGCATACAGTCACCAATTATTTTAAAATACTAGAGAGGGTTACGATCATCGCAACTAATAAGCCATTTGCGAGTTACATTTGAATAATGTCTGGTACAATGACTTGTTTAGTCACAAGTTACCGCTTAAATTTGAATTCCTCAGACTATCGAGACAGTTGCTATGTCACATGATTAGGGGCAAGCTTTTGCTTAGTTACGTAAGAGACGGTGAACACCCATACACAATTCTGAATGGATGTGTATGACACAATGGTACCAGGGTTTGCTCATCTGGAGGTTGCTATACAAAAGCTTGCCCCGAACCATGTGACATAGCAACTGTCTCGATAGTCTGAGGAATTCAAATTTAAGCGGTAACTTGTGACTAAACTAGTCATTGTACCAGACATTATTCAAATTTAACTCGCAAATGGCTTATTCTGATACAGTGTTTTGGGCTTCTTTTTTTGCAATTGTTTCTTCAATAAAATGTTTTTTGCAGTATTTCATGTAACTTTTATTGCGTAGTTGCATCAACAAATGACAAAAATGAAAATAATAAACAATAAATAAATAAATAAAATAACCAAAAAAAGCGTCACAGTAAAATCTCATACCTTATATAAAAAAAAATATTAAAAAGTTACGTTGCTGGTAGTGTCAGGCGTTCACGCGCTGGAGAGGTTTAGATAGCGCACACTACGCCCCTCTTCTGCAGCAACGATTAGTTCCCTTATTTTGTGGCAAATTGACCCAGCAGCATATCCTCCCCTGTCTCCCCTGCCTAGCCACTAGGGCCCTGACCACTTTAGGGGAGGAAGCAAGGCAGATCCCAATCACACTGTTGCCACAGACAGCAAAAGGCCTTGAACCTATATTAGTGCAGACGGCATTCGAACCCGGATCGCGTGGTCCAAGTGTTGAGACAGTCCCAGCACCTTATCCCACTGCGCTAGTAAGGTGTTGGTACTTTTACCCGTGAGTTTACAATGTATAGCCATACGAGTGCACCCAACCAGACTGGGAGAAAACAACAGACGGCAACATGTATCTATACTGAATGGAGACTCAAAAATTAACAAAATGAAAAAGGAAGAAGAAATATATAAGCAAATCAATGAAATAAACAATTCAATAAATGAAGCAAACCAAAAACAAAAAAGATTAATCTTAAAAGTTGAGACTCCCCCCCCAAAAAAAAAAAAATAAATAAATAAAATAAAAAATAATAAATTTAAAAACACCCAATAAACGGTATAATTATTTTGAATTAGAACGTTTTGGGGGTCATGCTATTAATAGATTGCGTAAATATAAGAATCTATCACAACCTGGGGGTTCTGTGCTTCAACTTTTGAGGAGACTTGATCAATTTAGGCGTTAAAGTTGGCCCTATTTGACCGGGGAAGTGGAGAAGTGCTTCACGAAAACTGGCAGCAAGTCGGTTTAGGGAAAATTTCATTTTCTGGTGTGTTTTTTTCTGGGGTCGCTAGAAAAAATTCCAAACGGCTGACCTGCCAAAAATTGAAAAGAATTCTGAAGTTAATAGTTGTCCGGAGACTTACACGATTTTTAGCATTGGTTCCTATGGGAGTTTATTTAGTGGGGAGTCCAAGGCCCGTCTAGTTTGTTTCCTTCCAAGTGAAAACACCTCAACGCCGGTGAAGGTTTCCCTACGTCCGGGCATCAATCTTGAAAAATTTCCCTACCCAAAAAATTTATAAATAAAAATTATATATTAATTGCAACGGAAAAGAAAATTAAATGCTACGCGGCAATTAAACCAACAAATTATGTTGCATTATTCTGATTTGTGTTTTTCGTACAGATGAAAAAAATAAAAAATACGGCTTGGGTAAACAATGTAAAAATTACGGGGTGACATGTCATGCTTATAAAGCGCCGCGAGTCCGGTTTCACGGACTGACCGGCTGATATCTAGTTCCCATCATGGTGTGGCGACCGAGTCACAGCATTTCCTTTCCTGTCTTGAGCACCCAACTAAATGCACTCCCACTTGCCCACTTCTCCAGCAGAGTCCACTTGAAAAGTAAAATAGGGCCAACTTTAAAAGCCTAAATTTATCAAGTCTCCCCTGCACTGCGTGGCTCTATATGCATGTGTACAAGTCCAGCCCCAACAATGAAACCGCAGTCACATGCATACAGTCACCAATTATTTTAAAATACTAGAGAGGGTTACGATCATCGCAACTAATAAGCCATTTGCGAGTTACATTTGAATAATGTCTGGTACAATGACTTGTTTAGTCACAAGTTACCGCTTAAATTTGAATTCCTCAGACTATCGAGACAGTTGCTATGTCACATGATTAGGGGCAAGCTTTTGCTTAGTTACGTAAGAGACGGTGAACACCCATACACAATTCTGAATGGATGTGTATGACACAATGGTACCAGGGTTTGCTCATCTGGAGGTTGCTATACAAAAGCTTGCCCCGAACCATGTGACATAGCAACTGTCTCGATAGTCTGAGGAATTCAAATTTAAGCGGTAACTTGTGACTAAACTAGTCATTGTACCAGACATTATTCAAATTTAACTCGCAAATGGCTTATTCTGATACAGTGTTTTGGGCTTCTTTTTTTGCAATTGTTTCTTCAATAAAATGTTTTTTGCAGTATTTCATGTAACTTTTATTGCGTAGTTGCATCAACAAATGACAAAAATGAAAATAATAAACAATAAATAAATAAATAAAATAACCAAAAAAAGCGTCACAGTAAAATCTCATACCTTATATAAAAAAAAAGATTAAAAAGTTACGTTGCTGGTAGTGTCAGGCGTTCACGCGCTGGAGAGGTTTAGATAGCGCACACTACGCCCCTCTTCTGCAGCAACGATTAGTTCCCTTATTTTGTGGCAAATTGACCCAGCAGCATATCCTCCCCTGTCTCCCCTGCCTAGCCACTAGGGCCCTGACCACTTTAGGGGAGGAAGCAAGGCAGATCCCAATCACACTGTTGCCACAGACAGCAAAAGGCCTTGAACCTATATTAGTGCAGACGGCATTCGAACCCGGATCGCGTGGTCCAAGTGTTGAGACAGTCCCAGCACCTTATCCCACTGCGCTAGTAAGGTGTTGGTACTTTTACCCGTGAGTTTACAATGTATAGCCATACGAGTGCACCCAACCAGACTGGGAGAAAACAACAGACGGCAACATGTATCTATACTGAATGGAGACTCAAAAATTAACAAAATGAAAAAGGAAGAAGAAATATATAAGCAAATCAATGAAATAAACAATTCAATAAATGAAGCAAACCAAAAACAAAAAAGATTAATCTTAAAAGTTGAGACCCCCCCCCCCAAAAAAAAAATAAATAAATATATAAAATAAAAAATAATAAATAAAAAAAACACCCAATAAACGGTATAATTATTTTGAATTAGAACGTTTTGGGGGTCATGCTATTAATAGATTGCGTAAATATAAGAATCTATCACAACCTGGGGGTTCTGTGCTTCAACTTTTGAGGAGACTTGATCAATTTAGGCGTTAAAGTTGGCCCTATTTGACCGGGGAAGTGGAGAAGTGCTTCACGAAAACTGGCAGCAAGTCGGTTTAGGGAAAATTTCATTTTCTGGTGTGTTTTTTTCTGGGGTCGCTAGAAAAAATTCCAAACGGCTGACCTGCCAAAAATTGAAAAGAATTCTGAAGTTAATAGTTGTCCGGAGACTTACACGATTTTTAGCATTGGTTCCTATGGGAGTTTATTTAGTGGGGAGTCCAAGGCCCGTCTAGTTTGTTTCCTTCCAAGTGAAAACACCTCAACGCCGGTGAAGGTTTCCCTACGTCCGGGCATCAATCTTGAAAAATTTCCCTACCCAAAAAATTAATAAATAAAAATTATATATTAATTGCAACGGAAAAGAAAATTAAATGCTACGCGGCAATTAAACCAACAAATTATGTTGCATTATTCTGATTTGTGTTTTTCGTACAGATGACAAAAATAAAAAATACGGCTTGGGTAAACAATGTAAAAATTACGGGGTGACATGTCATGCTTATAAAGCGCCGCGAGTCCGGTTTCACGGACTGACCGGCTGATATCTAGTTCCCATCATGGTGTGGCGACCGAGTCACAGCATTTCCTTTCCTGTCTTGAGCACCCAACTAAATGCACTCCCACTTGCCCACTTCTCCAGCAGAGTCCACTTGCCAAGTAAAATAGGGCCAACTTTAAAAGCCTAAATTTATCAAGTCTCCCCTGCACTGCGTGGCTCTATATGCATGTGTACAAGTCCAGCCCCAACAATGAAACCGCAGTCACATGCATAATAATATATAATAATAATAATAATATCGAAGTCTTATATAGCGCACGTATCTACCAAACAAGGTACTCAAGGCGCTGAGTATATACATACTTTCAGAAAGATAGGTTATTGCAGTGATGAAAATCTGAGACCCAATTATTTAGCACCTTATAAGGGTTTACAAGGTGCTACGGCGCATTAAGCAGCCACAACCAGGAACACCGGGGCGAACCCCTTCTCTTTTCGATAAGTGCACTGGGTTCTTTTACGTGCATTCACCAATTATTTTAAAATACTAGAGAGGGTTACGATCATCGCAACTAATAAGCCATTTGCGAGTTACATTTGAATAATGTCTGGTACAATGACTTGTTTAGTCACAAGTTACCGCTTAAATTTGAATTCCTCAGACTATCGAGACAGTTGCTATGTCACATGATTAGGGGCAAGCTTTTGCTTAGTTACGTAAGAGACGGTGAACACCCATACACAATTCTGAATGGATGTGTATGACACAATGGTACCAGGGTTTGCTCATCTGGAGGTTGCTATACAAAAGCTTGCCCCGAACCATGTGACATAGCAACTGTCTCGATAGTCTGAGGAATTCAAATTTAAGCGGTAACTTGTGACTAAACTAGTCATTGTACCAGACATTATTCAAATTTAACTCGCAAATGGCTTATTCTGATACAGTGTTTTGGGTTTCTTTTTTTGCAATTGTTTCTTCAATAAAATGTTTTTTGCAGTATTTCATGTAACTTTTATTGCGTAGTTGCATCAACAAATGACAAAAATGAAAATAATAAACAATAAATAAATAAATAAAATAACCAAAAAAAGCGTCACAGTAAAATCTCATACCTTATATAAAAAAAAAGATTAAAAAGTTACGTTGCTGGTAGTGTCAGGCGTTCACGCGCTGGAGAGGTTTAGATAGCGCACACTACGCCCCTCTTCTGCAGCAACGATTAGTTCCCTTATTTTGTGGCAAATTGACCCAGCAGCATATCCTCCCCTGTCTCCCCTGCCTAGCCACTAGGGCCCTGACCACTTTAGGGGAGGAAGCAAGGCAGATCCCAATCACACTGTTGCCACAGACAGCAAAAGGCCTTGAACCTATATTAGTGCAGACGGCATTCGAACCCGGATCGCGTGGTCCAAGTGTTGAGACAGTCCCAGCACCTTATCCCACTGCGCTAGTAAGGTGTTGGTACTTTTACCCGTGAGTTTACAATGTATAGCCATACGAGTGCACCCAACCAGACTGGGAGAAAACAACAGACGGCAACATGTATCTATACTGAATGGAGACTCAAAAATTAACAAAATGAAAAAGGAAGAAGAAATATATAAGCAAATCAATGAAATAAACAATTCAATAAATGAAGCAAACCAAAAACAAAAAAGATTAATCTTAAAAGTTGAGACCCCCCCCCCCAAAAAAAATTAATAAATAAATAAAATAAAAAATAAAAAATAAAAAAAACACCCAATAAACGGTATAATTATTTTGAATTAGAACGTTTTGGGGGTCATGCTATTAATAGATTGCGTAAATATAAGAATCTATCACAACCTGGGGGTTCTGTGCTTCAACTTTTGAGGAGACTTGATCAATTTAGGCGTTAAAGTTGGCCCTATTTGACCGGGGAAGTGGAGAAGTGCTTCACGAAAACTGGCAGCAAGTCGGTTTAGGGAAAATTTCATTTTCTGGTTTGTTTTTTTCTGGGGTCGCTAGAAAAAATTCCAAACGGCTGACCTGCCAAAAATTGAAAAGAATTCTGAAGTTAATAGTTGTCCGGAGACTTACACGATTTTTAGCATTGGTTCCTATGGGAGTTTATTTAGTGGGGAGTCCAAGGCCCGTCTAGTTTGTTTCCTTCCAAGTGAAAACACCTCAACGCCGGTGAAGGTTTCCCTACGTCCGGGCATCAATCTTGAAAAATTTCCCTACCCAAAAAATTAATAAATAAAAATTATATATTAATTGCAACGGAAAAGAAAATTAAATGCTACGCGGCAATTAAACCAACAAATTATGTTGCATTATTCTGATTTGTGTTTTTCGTACAGATGAAAAAAATAAAAAATACGGCTTGGGTAAACAATGTAAAAATTACGGGGTGACATGTCATGCTTATAAAGCGCCGCGAGTCCGGTTTCACGGACTGACCGGCTGATATCTAGTTCCCATCATGGTGTGGCGACCGAGTCACAGCATTTCCTTTCCTGTCTTGAGCACCCAACTAAATGCACTCCCACTTGCCCACTTCTCCAGCAGAGTCCACTTGCCAAGTAAAATAGGGCCAACTTTAAAAGCCTAAATTTATCAAGTCTCCCCTGCACTGCGTGGCTCTATATGCATGTGTACAAGTCCAGCCCCAACAATGAAACCGCAGTCACATGCATACAGTCACCAATTATTTTAAAATACTAGAGAGGGTTACGATCATCGCAACTAATAAGCCATTTGCGAGTTACATTTGAATAATGTCTGGTACAATGACTTGTTTAGTCACAAGTTACCGCTTAAATTTGAATTCCTCAGACTATCGAGACAGTTGCTATGTCACATGATTAGGGGCAAGCTTTTGCTTAGTTACGTAAGAGACGGTGAACACCCATACACAATTCTGAATGGATGTGTATGACACAATGGTACCAGGGTTTGCTCATCTGGAGGTTGCTATACAAAAGCTTGCCCCGAACCATGTGACATAGCAACTGTCTCGATAGTCTGAGGAATTCAAATTTAAGCGGTAACTTGTGACTAAACTAGTCATTGTACCAGACATTATTCAAATTTAACCCGCAAATGGCTTATTCTGATACAGTGTTTTGGGTTTCTTTTTTTGCAATTGTTTCTTCAATAAAATGTTTTTTGCAGTATTTCATGTAACTTTTATTGCGTAGTTGCATCAACAAATGACAAAAATGAAAATAATAAACAATAAATAAATAAATAAAATAACCAAAAAAAGCGTCACAGTAAAATCTCATACCTTATATTAAAAAAAAGATTAAAAAGTTACGTTGCTGGTAGTGTCAGGCGTTCACGCGCTGGAGAGGTTTAGATAGCGCACACTACGCCCCTCTTCTGCAGCAACGATTAGTTCCCTTATTTTGTGGCAAATTGACCCAGCAGCATATCCTCCCCTGTCTCCCCTGCCTAGCCACTAGGGCCCTGACCACTTTAGGGGAGGAAGCAAGGCAGATCCCAATCACACTGTTGCCACAGACAGCAAAAGGCCTTGAACCTATATTAGTGCAGACGGCATTCGAACCCGGATCGCGGGGTCCAAGTGTTGAGACAGTCCCAGCACCTTATCCCACTGCGCTAGTAAGGTGTTGGTACTTTTACCCGTGAGTTTACAATGTATAGCCATACGAGTGCACCCAACCAGACTGGGAGAAAACAACAGACGGCAACATGTATCTATACTGAATGGAGACTCAAAAATTAACAAAATGAAAAAGGAAGAAGAAATATATAAGCAAATCAATGAAATAAACAATTCAATAAATGAAGCAAACCAAAAACAAAAAAGATTAATCTTAAAAGTTGAGACCCCCCCCCCCCCAAAAAAAAATAAAAAATAAAATAAAATAAAAAATAATAAATAAAAAAACCACCCAATAAACGGTATAATTATTTTGAATTAGAACGTTTTGGGGGTCATGCTATTAATAGATTGCGTAAATATAAGAATCTATCACAACCTGGGGGTTCTGTGCTTCAACTTTTGAGGAGACTTGATCAATTTAGGCGTTAAAGTTGGCCCTATTTGACCGGGGAAGTGGAGAAGTGCTTCACGAAAACTGGCAGCAAGTCGGTTTAGGGAAAATTTCATTTTCTGGTTTGTTTTTTTCTGGGGTCGCTAGAAAAAATTCCAAACGGCTGACCTGCCAAAAATTGAAAAGAATTCTGAAGTTAATAGTTGTCCGGAGACTTACACGATTTTTAGCATTGGTTCCTATGGGAGTTTATTTAGTGGGGAGTCCAAGGCCCGTCTAGTTTGTTTCCTTCCAAGTGAAAACACCTCAACGCCGGTGAAGGTTTCCCTACGTCCGGGCATCAATCTTGAAAAATTTCCCTACCCAAAAAATTAATAAATAAAAATTATATATTAATTGCAACGGAAAAGAAAATTAAATGCTACGCGGCAATTAAACCAACAAATTATGTTGCATTATTCTGATTTGTGTTTTTCGTACAGATGAAAAAAATAAAAAATACGGCTTGGGTAAACAATGTAAAAATTACGGGGTGACATGTCATGCTTATAAAGCGCCGCGAGTCCGGTTTCACGGACTGACCGGCTGATATCTAGTTCCCATCATGGTGTGGCGACCGAGTCACAACATTTCCTTTCCTGTCTTGAGCACCCAACTAAATGCACTCCCACTTGCCCACTTCTCCAGCAGAGTCCACTTGCCAAGTAAAATAGGGCCAACTTTAAAAGCCTAAATTTATCAAGTCTCCCCTGCACTGCGTGGCTCTATATGCATGTGTACAAGTCCAGCCCCAACAATGCAACCGCAGTCACATGCATACAGTCACCAATTATTTTAAAATACTAGAGAGGGTTACGATCATCGCAACTAATAAGCCATTTGCGAGTTACATTTGAATAATGTCTGGTACAATGACTTGTTTAGTCACAAGTTACCGCTTAAATTTGAATTCCTCAGACTATCGAGACAGTTGCTATGTCACATGATTAGGGGCAAGCTTTTGCTTAGTTACGTAAGAGACGGTGAACACCCATACACAATTCTGAATGGATGTGTATGACACAATGGTACCAGGGTTTGCTCATCTGGAGGTTGCTATACAAAAGCTTGCCCCGAACCATGTGACATAGCAACTGTCTCGATAGTCTGAGGAATTCAAATTTAAGCGGTAACTTGTGACTAAACTAGTCATTGTACCAGACATTATTCAAATTTAACCCGCAAATGGCTTATTCTGATACAGTGTTTTGGGTTTCTTTTTTTGCAATTGTTTCTTCAATAAAATGTTTTTTGCAGTATTTCATGTAACTTTTATTGCGTAGTTGCATCAACAAATGACAAAAATGAAAATAATAAACAATAAATAAATAAATAAAATAACCAAAAAAAGCGTCACAGTAAAATCTCATACCTTATATTAAAAAAAAGATTAAAAAGTTACGTTGCTGGTAGTGTCAGGCGTTCACGCGCTGGAGAGGTTTAGATAGCGCACACTACGCCCCTCTTCTGCAGCAACGATTAGTTCCCTTATTTTGTGGCAAATTGACCCAGCAGCATATCCTCCCCTGTCTCCCCTGCCTAGCCACTAGGGCCCTGACCACTTTAGGGGAGGAAGCAAGGCAGATCCCAATCACACTGTTGCCACAGACAGCAAAAGGCCTTGAACCTATATTAGTGCAGACGGCATTCGAACCCGGATCGCGTGGTCCAAGTGTTGAGACAGTCCCAGCACCTTATCCCACTGCGCTAGTAAGGTGTTGGTACTTTTACCCGTGAGTTTACAATGTATAGCCATACGAGTGCACCCAACCAGACTGGGAGAAAACAACAGACGGCAACATGTATCTATACTGAATGGAGACTCAAAAATTAACAAAATGAAAAAGGAAGAAGAAATATATAAGCAAATCAATGAAATAAACAATTCAATAAATGAAGCAAACCAAAAACAAAAAAGATTAATCTTAAAAGTTGAGACCCCCCCCCCCCCAAAAAAAAATAAAAAATAAAATAAAATAAAAAATAATAAATAAAAAAACCACCCAATAAACGGTATAATTATTTTGAATTAGAACGTTTTGGGGGTCATGCTATTAATAGATTGCGTAAATATAAGAATCTATCACAACCTGGGGGTTCTGTGCTTCAACTTTTGAGGAGACTTGATCAATTTAGGCGTTAAAGTTGGCCCTATTTGACCGGGGAAGTGGAGAAGTGCTTCACGAAAACTGGCAGCAAGTCGGTTTAGGGAAAATTTCATTTTCTGGTGTTTTTTTTTCTGGGGTCGCTAGAAAAAATTCCAAACGGCTGACCTGCCAAAAATTGAAAAGAATTCTGAAGTTAATAGTTGTCCGGAGACTTACACGATTTTTAGCATTGGTTCCTATGGGAGTTTATTTAGTGGGGAGTCCAAGGCCCGTCTAGTTTGTTTCCTTCCAAGTGAAAACACCTCAACGCCGGTGAAGGTTTCCCTACGTCCGGGCATCAATCTTGAAAAATTTCCCTACCCAAAAAATTAATAAATAAAAATTATATATTAATTGCAACGGAAAAGAAAATTAAATGCTACGCGGCAATTAAACCAACAAATTATGTTGCATTATTCTGATTTGTGTTTTTCGTACAGATGAAAAAAATAAAAAATACGGCTTGGGTAAACAATGTAAAAATTACGGGGTGACATGTCATGCTTATAAAGCGCCGCGAGTCCGGTTTCACGGACTGACCGGCTGATATCTAGTTCCCATCATGGTGTGGCGACCGAGTCACAGCATTTCCTTTCCTGTCTTGAGCACCCAACTAAATGCACTCCCACTTGCCCACTTCTCCAGCAGAGTCCACTTGCCAAGTAAAATAGGGCCAACTTTAAAAGCCTAAATTTATCAAGTCTCCCCTGCACTGCGTGGCTCTATATGCATGTGTACAAGTCCAGCCCCAACAATGAAACCGCAGTCACATGCATACAGTCACCAATTATTTTAAAATACTAGAGAGGGTTACGATCATCGCAACTAATAAGCCATTTGCGAGTTACATTTGAATAATGTCTGGTACAATGACTTGTTTAGTCACAAGTTACCGCTTAAATTTGAATTCCTCAGACTATCGAGACAGTTGCTATGTCACATGATTAGGGGCAAGCTTTTGCTTAGTTACGTAAGAGACGGTGAACACCCATACACAATTCTGAATGGATGTGTATGACACAATGGTACCAGGGTTTGCTCATCTGGAGGTTGCTATACAAAAGCTTGCCCCGAACCATGTGACATAGCAACTGTCTCGATAGTCTGAGGAATTCAAATTTAAGCGGTAACTTGTGACTAAACTAGTCATTGTACCAGACATTATTCAAATTTAACTCGCAAATGGCTTATTCTGATACAGTGTTTTGGGCTTCTTTTTTGCAATTGTTTCTTCAATAAAATGTTTTTTGCAGTATTTCATGTAACTTTTATTGCGTAGTTGCATCAACAAATGACAAAAATGAAAATAATAAACAATAAATAAATAAATAAAATAACCAAAAAAAGCGTCACAGTAAAATCTCATACCTTATATAAAAAAAAATATTAAAAAGTTACGTTGCTGGTAGTGTCAGGCGTTCACGCGCTGGAGAGGTTTAGATAGCGCACACTACGCCCCTCTTCTGCAGCAACGATTAGTTCCCTTATTTTGTGGCAAATTGACCCAGCAGCATATCCTCCCCTGTCTCCCCTGCCTAGCCACTAGGGCCCTGACCACTTTAGGGGAGGAAGCAAGGCAGATCCCAATCACACTGTTGCCACAGACAGCAAAAGGCCTTGAACCTATATTAGTGCAGACGGCATTCGAACCCGGATCGCGTGGTCCAAGTGTTGAGACAGTCCCAGCACCTTATCCCACTGCGCTAGTAAGGTGTTGGTACTTTTACCCGTGAGTTTACAATGTATAGCCATACGAGTGCACCCAACCAGACTGGGAGAAAACAACAGACGGCAACATGTATCTATACTGAATGGAGACTCAAAAATTAACAAAATGAAAAAGGAAGAAGAAATATATAAGCAAATCAATGAAATAAACAATTCAATAAATGAAGCAAACCAAAAACAAAAAAGATTAATCTTAAAAGTTGAGACCCCCCCCCAAAAAAAAAAATAAAATAAATAAAATAAAAAATAATAAATAAAAAAAACACCCAATAAACGGTATAATTATTTTGAATTAGAACGTTTTGGGGGTCATGCTATTAATAGATTGCGTAAATATAAGAATCTATCACAACCTGGGGGTTCTGTGCTTCAACTTTTGAGGAGACTTGATCAATTTAGGCGTTAAAGTTGGCCCTATTTGACCGGGGAAGTGGAGAAGTGCTTCACGAAAACTGGCAGCAAGTCGGTTTAGGGAAAATTTCATTTTCTGGTGTGTTTTTTTCTGGGGTCGCTAGAAAAAATTCAAAACGGCTGACCTGCCAAAAATTGAAAAGAATTCTGAAGTTAATAGTTGTCCGGAGACTTACACGATTTTTAGCATTGGTTCCTATGGGAGTTTATTTAGTGGGGAGTCCAAGGCCCGTCTAGTTTGTTTCCTTCCAAGTGAAAACACCTCAACGCCGGTGAAGGTTTCCCTACGTCCGGGCATCAATCTTGAAAAATTTCCCTACCCAAAAAATTAATAAATAAAAATTATATATTAATTGCAACGGAAAAGAAAATTAAATGCTACGCGGCAATTAAACCAACAAATTATGTTGCATTATTCTGATTTGTGTTTTTCGTACAGATGAAAAAAATTAAAAATACGGCTTGGGTAAACAATGTAAAAATTACGGGGTGACATGTCATGCTTATAAAGCGCCGCGAGTCCGGTTTCACGGACTGACCGGCTGATATCTAGTTCCCATCATGGTGTGGCGACCGAGTCACAGCATTTCCTTTCCTGTCTTGAGCACCCAACTAAATGCACTCCCACTTGCCCACTTCTCCAGCAGAGTCCACTTGCCAAGTAAAATAGGGCCAACTTTAAAAGCCTAAATTTATCAAGTCTCCCCTGCACTGCGTGGCTCTATATGCATGTGTACAAGTCCAGCCCCAACAATGAAACCGCAGTCACATGCATACAGTCACCAATTATTTTAAAATACTAGAGAGGGTTACGATCATCGCAACTAATAAGCCATTTGCGAGTTACATTTGAATAATGTCTGGTACAATGACTTGTTTAGTCACAAGTTACCGCTTAAATTTGAATTCCTCAGACTATCGAGACAGTTGCTATGTCACATGATTAGGGGCAAGCTTTTGCTTAGTTACGTAAGAGACGGTGAACACCCATACACAATTCTGAATGGATGTGTATGACACAATGGTACCAGGGTTTGCTCATCTGGAGGTTGCTATACAAAAGCTTGCCCCGAACCATGTGACATAGCAACTGTCTCGATAGTCTGAGGAATTCAAATTTAAGCGGTAACTTGTGACTAAACTAGTCATTGTACCAGACATTATTCAAATTTAACTCGCAAATGGCTTATTCTGATACAGTGTTTTGGGCTTCTTTTTTGCAATTGTTTCTTCAATAAAATGTTTTTTGCAGTATTTCATGTAACTTTTATTGCGTAGTTGCATCAACAAATGACAAAAATGAAAATAATAAACAATAAATAAATAAATAAAATAACCAAAAAAAGCGTCACAGTAAAATCTCATACCTTATATAAAAAAAAATATTAAAAAGTTACGTTGCTGGTAGTGTCAGGCGTTCACGCGCTGGAGAGGTTTAGATAGCGCACACTACGCCCCTCTTCTGCAGCAACGATTAGTTCCCTTATTTTGTGGCAAATTGACCCAGCAGCATATCCTCCCCTGTCTCCCCTGCCTAGCCACTAGGGCCCTGACCACTTTAGGGGAGGAAGCAAGGCAGATCCCAATCACACTGTTGCCACAGACAGCAAAAGGCCTTGAACCTATATTAGTGCAGACGGCATTCGAACCCGGATCGCGTGGTCCAAGTGTTGAGACAGTCCCAGCACCTTATCCCACTGCGCTAGTAAGGTGTTGGTACTTTTACCCGTGAGTTTACAATGTATAGCCATACGAGTGCACCCAACCAGACTGGGAGAAAACAACAGACGGCAACATGTATCTATACTGAATGGAGACTCAAAAATTAACAAAATGAAAAAGGAAGAAGAAATATATAAGCAAATCAATGAAATAAACAATTCAATAAATGAAGCAAACCAAAAACAAAAAAGATTAATCTTAAAAGTTGAGACCCCCCCCCCAAAAAAAATAAATAAATAAATAAAATAAAAAATAATAAATAAAAAAAACACCCAATAAACGGTATAATTATTTTGAATTAGAACGTTTTGGGGGTCATGCTATTAATAGATTGCGTAAATATAAGAATCTATCACAACCTGGGGGTTCTGTGCTTCAACTTTTGAGGAGACTTGATCAATTTAGGCGTTAAAGTTGGCCCTATTTGACCGGGGAAGTGGAGAAGTGCTTCACGAAAACTGGCAGCAAGTCGGTTTAGGGAAAATTTCATTTTCTGGTGTGTTTTTTTCTGGGGTCGCTAGAAAAAATTCCAAACGGCTGACCTGCCAAAAATTGAAAAGAATTCTGAAGTTAATAGTTGTCCGGAGACTTACACGATTTTTAGCATTGGTTCCTATGGGAGTTTATTTAGTGGGGAGTCCAAGGCCCGTCTAGTTTGTTTCCTTCCAAGTGAAAACACCTCAACGCCGGTGAAGGTTTCCCTACGTCCGGGCATCAATCTTGAAAAATTTCCCTACCCAAAAAATTAATAAATAAAAATTATATATTAATTGCAACGGAAAAGAAAATTAAATGCTACGCGGCAATTAAACCAACAAATTATGTTGCATTATTCTGATTTGTGTTTTTCGTACAGATGAAAAAAATAAAAAATACGGCTTGGGTAAACAATGTAAAAATTACGGGGTGACATGTCATGCTTATAAAGCGCCGCGAGTCCGGTTTCACGGACTGACCGGCTGATATCTAGTTCCCATCATGGTGTGGCGACCGAGTCACAGCATTTCCTTTCCTGTCTTGAGCACCCAACTAAATGCACTCCCACTTGCCCACTTCTCCAGCAGAGTCCACTTGCCAAGTAAAATAGGGCCAACTTTAAAAGCCTAAATTTATCAAGTCTCCCCTGCACTGCGTGGCTCTATATGCATGTGTACAAGTCCAGCCCCAACAATGAAACCGCAGTCACATGCATACAGTCACCAATTATTTTAAAATACTAGAGAGGGTTACGATCATCGCAACTAATAAGCCATTTGCGAGTTACATTTGAATAATGTCTGGTACAATGACTTGTTTAGTCACAAGTTACCGCTTAAATTTGAATTCCTCAGACTATCGAGACAGTTGCTATGTCACATGATTAGGGGCAAGCTTTTGCTTAGTTACGTAAGAGACGGTGAACACCCATACACAATTCTGAATGGATGTGTATGACACAATGGTACCAGGGTTTGCTCATCTGGAGGTTGCTATACAAAAGCTTGCCCCGAACCATGTGACATAGCAACTGTCTCGATAGTCTGAGGAATTCAAATTTAAGCGGTAACTTGTGACTAAACTAGTCATTGTACCAGACATTATTCAAATTTAACTCGCAAATGGCTTATTCTGATACAGTGTTTTGGGTTTCTTTTTTTGCAATTGTTTCTTCAATAAAATGTTTTTTGCAGTATTTCATGTAACTTTTATTGCGTAGTTGCATCAACAAATGACAAAAATGAAAATAATAAACAATAAATAAATAAATAAAATAACCAAAAAAAGCGTCACAGTAAAATCTCATACCTTATATAAAAAAAAAGATTAAAAAGTTACGTTGCTGGTAGTGTCAGGCGTTCACGCGCTGGAGAGGTTTAGATAGCGCACACTACGCCCCTCTTCTGCAGCAACGATTAGTTCCCTTATTTTGTGGCAAATTGACCCAGCAGCATATCCTCCCCTGTCTCCCCTGCCTAGCCACTAGGGCCCTGACCACTTTAGGGGAGGAAGCAAGGCAGATCCCAATCACACTGTTGCCACAGACAGCAAAAGGCCTTGAACCTATATTAGTGCAGACGGCATTCGAACCCGGATCGCGTGGTCCAAGTGTTGAGACAGTCCCAGCACCTTATCCCACTGCGCTAGTAAGGTGTTGGTACTTTTACCCGTGAGTTTACAATGTATAGCCATACGAGTGCACCCAACCAGACTGGGAGAAAACAACAGACGGCAACATGTATCTATACTGAATGGAGACTCAAAAATTAACAAAATGAAAAAGGAAGAAGAAATATATAAGCAAATCAATGAAATAAACAATTCAATAAATGAAGCAAACCAAAAACAAAAAAGATTAATCTTAAAAGTTGAGACCCCCCCCCCAAAAAAAAAAAATAAATAAATAAAATAAAAAATAATAAATAAAAAAAACACCCAATAAACGGTATAATTATTTTGAATTAGAACGTTTTGGGGGTCATGCTATTAATATATTGCGTAAATATAAGAATCTATCACAACCTGGGGGTTCTGTGCTTCAACTTTTGAGGAGACTTGATCAATTTAGGCGTTAAAGTTGGCCCTATTTGACCGGGGAAGTGGAGAAGTGCTTCACGAAAACTGGCAGCAAGTCGGTTTAGGGAAAATTTCATTTTCTGGTGTGTTTTTTTCTGGGGTCGCTAGAAAAAATTCCAAACGGCTGACCTGCCAAAAATTGAAAAGAATTCTGAAGTTAATAGTTGTCCGGAGACTTACACGATTTTTAGCATTGGTTCCTATGGGAGTTTATTTAGTGGGGAGTCCAAGGCCCGTCTAGTTTGTTTCCTTCCAAGTGAAAACACCTCAACGCCGGTGAAGGTTTCCCTACGTCCGGGCATCAATCTTGAAAAATGTCCCTACCCAAAAAATTAATAAATAAAAATTATATATTAATTGCAACGGAAAAGAAAATTAAATGCTACGCGGCAATTAAACCAACAAATTATGTTGCATTATTCTGATTTGTGTTTTTCGTACAGATGAAAAAAATAAAAAATACGGCTTGGGTAAACAATGTAAAAATTACGGGGTGACATGTCATGCTTATAAAGCGCCGCGAGTCCGGTTTCACGGACTGACCGGCTGATATCTAGTTCCCATCATGGTGTGGCGACCGAGTCACAGCATTTCCTTTCCTGTCTTGAGCACCCAACTAAATGCACTCCCACTTGCCCACTTCTCCAGCAGAGTCCACTTGCCAAGTAAAATAGGGCCAACTTTAAAAGCCTAAATTTATCAAGTCTCCCCTGCACTGCGTGGCTCTATATGCATGTGTACAAGTCCAGCCCCAACAATGAAACCGCAGTCACATGCATACAGTCACCAATTATTTTAAAATACTAGAGAGGGTTACGATCATCGCAACTAATAAGCCATTTGCGAGTTACATTTGAATAATGTCTGGTACAATGACTTGTTTAGTCACAAGTTACCGCTTAAATTTGAATTCCTCAGACTATCGAGACAGTTGCTATGTCACATGATTAGGGGCAAGCTTTTGCTTAGTTACGTAAGAGACGGTGAACACCCATACACAATTCTGAATGGATGTGTATGACACAATGGTACCAGGGTTTGCTCATCTGGAGGTTGCTATACAAAAGCTTGCCCCGAACCATGTGACATAGCAACTGTCTCGATAGTCTGAGGAATTCAAATTTAAGCGGTAACTTGTGACTAAACTAGTCATTGTACCAGACATTATTCAAATTTAACTCGCAAATGGCTTATTCTGATACAGTGTTTTGGGTTTCTTTTTTTGCAATTGTTTCTTCAATAAAATGTTTTTTGCAGTATTTCATGTAACTTTTATTGCGTAGTTGCATCAACAAATGACAAAAATGAAAATAATAAACAATAAATAAATAAATAAAATAACCAAAAAAAGCGTCACAGTAAAATCTCATACCTTATATAAAAAAAAAGATTAAAAAGTTACGTTGCTGGTAGTGTCAGGCGTTCACGCGCTGGAGAGGTTTAGATAGCGCACACTACGCCCCTCTTCTGCAGCAACGATTAGTTCCCTTATTTTGTGGCAAATTGACCCAGCAGCATATCCTCCCCTGTCTCCCCTGCCTAGCCACTAGGGCCCTGACCACTTTAGGGGAGGAAGCAAGGCAGATCCCAATCACACTGTTGCCACAGACAGCAAAAGGCCTTGAACCTATATTAGTGCAGACGGCATTCGAACCCGGATCGCGTGGTCCAAGTGTTGAGACAGTCCCAGCACCTTATCCCACTGCGCTAGTAAGGTGTTGGTACTTTTACCCGTGAGTTTACAATGTATAGCCATACGAGTGCACCCAACCAGACTGGGAGAAAACAACAGACGGCAACATGTATCTATACTGAATGGAGACTCAAAAATTAACAAAATTAAAAAGGAAGAAGAAATATATAAGCAAATCAATGAAATAAACAATTCAATAAATGAAGCAAACCAAAAACAAAAAAGATTAATCTTAAAAGTTGAGACCCCCCCCCCCCAAAAAAAAAAAAAAATAAATAAAATAAAAAATAATAAATAAAAAAAACACCCAATAAACGGTATAATTATTTTGAATTAGAACGTTTTGGGGGTCATGCTATTAATATATTGCGTAAATATAAGAATCTATCACAACCTGGGGGTTCTGTGCTTCAACTTTTGAGGAGACTTGATCAATTTAGGCGTTAAAGTTGGCCCTATTTGACCGGGGAAGTGGAGAAGTGCTTCACGAAAACTGGCAGCAAGTCGGTTTAGGGAAAATTTCATTTTCTGGTGTGTTTTTTTCTGGGGTCGCTAGAAAAAATTCCAAACGGCTGACCTGCCAAAAATTGAAAAGAATTCTGAAGTTAATAGTTGTCCGGAGACTTACACGATTTTTAGCATTGGTTCCTATGGGAGTTTATTTAGTGGGGAGTCCAAGGCCCGTCTAGTTTGTTTCCTTCCAAGTGAAAACACCTCAACGCCGGTGAAGGTTTCCCTACGTCCGGGCATCAATCTTGAAAAATTTCCCTACCCAAAAAATTAATAAATAAAAATTATATATTAATTGCAACGGAAAAGAAAATTAAATGCTACGCGGCAATTAAACCAACAAATTATGTTGCATTATTCTGATTTGTGTTTTTCGTACAGATGACAAAAATAAAAAATACGGCTTGGGTAAACAATGTAAAAATTACGGGGTGACATGTCATGCTTATAAAGCGCCGCGAGTCCGGTTTCACGGACTGACCGGCTGATATCTAGTTCCCATCATGGTGTGGCGACCGAGTCACAGCATTTCCTTTCCTGTCTTGAGCACCCAACTAAATGCACTCCCACTTGCCCACTTCTCCAGCAGAGTCCACTTGCCAAGTAAAATAGGGCCAACTTTAAAAGCCTAAATTTATCAAGTCTCCCCTGCACTGCGTGGCTCTATATGCATGTGTACAAGTCCAGCCCCAACAATGAAACCGCAGTCACATGCATACAGTCACCAATTATTTTAAAATACTAGAGAGGGTTACGATCATCGCAACTAATAAGCCATTTGCGAGTTACATTTGAATAATGTCTGGTACAATGACTTGTTTAGTCACAAGTTACCGCTTAAATTTGAATTCCTCAGACTATCGAGACAGTTGCTATGTCACATGATTAGGGGCAAGCTTTTGCTTAGTTACGTAAGAGACGGTGAACACCCATACACAATTCTGAATGGATGTGTATGACACAATGGTACCAGGGTTTGCTCATCTGGAGGTTGCTATACAAAAGCTTGCCCCGAACCATGTGACATAGCAACTGTCTCGATAGTCTGAGGAATTCAAATTTAAGCGGTAACTTGTGACTAAACTAGTCATTATCCTGGACAAACAATGAAAGACTCATGACACAAAACATTTGATGCTCACTGTCTCGCATGGACAGGGTCAAAATTTATTTCCCTCAATTTTACTCTTTTGTCCAAAAGAAATAATTAAATAATCAAAGGAGTCAGCAAACTCTAAAAAAGAGGTTCAATCAAAAGTGGACGAAATGCCACTACACATAATTCTTTTCCTCCAGTGATAGACTTGAGGAACTTCCTGATGTCTATCAGGAATCCCAGAATTATTCAAATAAGTTCGCCGCGGACTTACACAACATAACAATCAAAATACACGGCTTTGGAAGTGTCTACTCCAAGGCACTAACTCCACTCGGTGATGAGACCGGTGAAGCCAAAGGGAGCACGCAATAAAAGCAAGCGTATGAGATTTAATGGCCGACACCTTAATTCTTGTCTCTTGTTATAATTATATACATCACCTGCTCCGAGCGTCTGCCGAAGCATTTCTCGCAGGAGTCTACCTGAAAGAAACTATGAAATCAAGATAATTATTTATGTTTTATCATAATTTAATTCAATTTTACAAACCACCAAACAAGTTGCTTGTCATATAATGCGAGCAACTTGCCTAACCCCCCCCCCCCCCCTCCCCTCCCTGATTTGTTACCATTAATTTGAGGTTTTAATTCATTCTTTGAATCTGTTGAGGTTTTTTTTTTTTTTTTTTTTCGGTTTGTGGTGCTCACACATCACACTTCTGCTGACCCTGGTGGGTATGAGAAGCTGCCTGGATTTGCATTGAAAAATGTTAACGCTTGTGATAATGTTTGTCTGAACACGTAAGAACCAAATTCTGAGGGGTGTGTGCCATCCCATTTGTATATGGGTTTACCATCTACCCTTAGGTTGCTTTTGTTAAACACACTTGAGTGAGTGATCACATGAACGTTCGTTTTGATCTCCTCTCGACAAATCTTGTGCGCTGTCTTATTGACATTTCTAGTGGCTGCTAGCCCTGCCCCTTTCTTTATTTCATCGGCGTATGCCAATCTTATCATGATATCCGACCAGATAATTCTAGTATGAGGCAGAAGCTGGCGGATACCCTTGATATTTTCTTTCACCCGTTTACTTATCTCCCATGTGGAACTTTTGAGAATATCATTAGTCCCCACATGGAGAATGAGTGTCGTCGGAGCGTGGCTTTTGTTCATCAGCCTGAGTAGACGACCATTCAGGCCAGCGCATCTTGCCCTTGAAAGACCCGACCAAATAGTGTGTCCTCCTCCAGTTAACTGGTCTCCATTCTTTCCCGCATTGGTAACAATCGAGTCCCCCATTACCCACGTAGTCATTGAATCTGAAAAATTAAGAGAAAGAAACACAGCAGCAACGAGAACATTTTTTTTATTTATTTTTTTTTTCAATAAGGGTAGCTTATGAATACAATATATCTCTATTTTATATGATGAAAGTGTCATACTTTCAACATTCCACATGGTGTATACCTGCGAAATGAACATTAATTGTTTATATTTTTATTTCTTTTTATTTATTAATACACTGGCTTGTGCCCCTTCTCCCTTGTGTCTTACTCACATTTCCACATGATGTCTACCTGCAGAAGGACAGTTTAAGTTAAATTAAATTATTTAAGATAAGCCTTTTCATTGCCATAAATGGGACTTGCAATCATTATTAAATAATTCAGTAACTACAACATTCGGTGTGGCCTCACGTAAGTTTGAAATGCGGAGGACTTCCATCGTCCCATTTCCTTAATTTCTTCTTCCGAGAAGCCATTCTGGGAAGCCATTGTGGCTGCTCCAATTCTCAAGCTATGCGAACTATATTTTTCTGGAGGTAGCCCCATCGACAAAATTCCCTGTTTCAGTATGTGATTACATTGATATGATGTCAATGGTTCCCTATTAAAGTGAATCAACAGCGGTCCCTGATGACTTGGTCTGACCTGTAAGAAATCTGACATGGCTTTTACAGGGCAGACATCTAGGTCCCGTGCACTTTCTATTCTTAAATAGGAAGTCACTCCTCTCTGATCGGTTTTTGAATATCTTATCCGTAATTGCATGAATGTTGTCTGTGCGTTTTTGATTGATACATCCTGTTGAGATAGGACTTTATCAGACTTAGCTTTCTTGCTGCTGCATGCAAACTCCCCCACTCGTAAGAACCCCCAAAATGCCAATGTAAATGCTGCTCTAAATAGCAGGTATTCATAGTTTGATTTGCATAGGGATGGCATCACTCTTGTCAATTGTTTTAGTATATTATACGTGATAGGATTTCTAATATCCATCTGTGGATTATCTCGCCTGCATCCCTCCTTAATCTTCTTAATTATAAAATTATCTGATGGGTCTCTCCACCCATTAGCCTTGTGCGCAAATGCTATAGCTGAAACGTGCACGGATATTGTTGCTGCTGAGAACCCTGATATTGACATGTGTGAAATATATAATATCAAGTCTTGCACTGAGGCTGGCCACCCTGATCCCAAATTATACAAATGCCTAAAGTTGATGAAGAACTCTAGACTACTTGCATATGATGTCCAAGTTGCTGGTGCTAATGCAGCCTTAAATAAACGATGGGCTTCCCCGTTCAAATTGTCCACAGGAACTGTGGTACAGGGGTGCCTATTCCTGCTGCGTCTGGTGCTATTTGTCGGAAACGCTGCATCTGGAACCGGGACAATGCATCAGCTTTATTATTCAATTTCCCAGGAATGTGCTTCGCACAAAACGCTAGATTTGATTTCAGGCATTGAAGTATAAAAAACCTCAACAATTTCATTATGTGTGGACATTTAGATGATTGTTTATTTATGATTGCTACTGCTGGCATATTGTCTGACCTCAAAATTATGCGTTTTCCCTTTAATTGATCCCCCCATAATACCACAGACACTACTATCGGGAAGAACTCTAGCCATGCAATTGATCTCTCCTTCTTGCTATCCGGCCATTTTCCCTGAAACCATTGACCGTTGAAGTACCCCCCAAATCCTATGCCCCCACTTGCATCCGTAAACAGCTGCATAACTGATTCCCCTACCCACATTTGGTCTGGAATTATTGATACCCCATTATGATGTTCTAAAAACAGAAGCCACATTTCTAAGTCGCACTTTGCATCTATTGGTAGACTGAATTTTTGTTGGGGACTCCTCTTTCCACACGTCACATCAATTAGCCGCCGTAAGAATGCTCTTCCAGGGGAGATGGCTTTACAAACAAATGACAATGAGCCAATCACTGATTGTAGGTCTTTTAACGTTATTAACTCATCTTTGAGGGCCCGTTTTACCTTTCCTTTAATCTTTGATAATTTCTGATGTGGTATTGAGATGACTAGTTTTTCGGAATCGATTTCCAGCCCCAGGTATGTTATTTTTGTAGCTGGACCAACCTCCTTTTCTGGCGATAAAGGAACCCCCAGCTGTTTGCATGTACTCTGAAAGTTACGTTTAAAGGGCCTATGAAATAGATTTTTTTAATGCTGGAAACAATAAAGTATGCCTATTACAACATATATATATATATTTTTTTTTTTTTCACAAGCCATTTTACACCATTAAAAAAATCATTTCGAAATTTAGGGGGGCCGCAGCGCCCCACCCATACCTCCTCATTAACATAAAATCCGTGACGTAAACAAAGGCAATTCAGCAGAACGACTTGTCATACGTAACGTCATGTGTGTGTGGCCACCCGACCGCACCGCCGAGCGAACACACGGAAGGAAAACGTTCAAAACAGTTTGTCTCTCTCTTTTGGGGGTCTTGTTACGTCTTTTTACGTTGATTTTAAGAAATGCCATCAAGGTGTGTTGCTGCTGGGTGTAGCAACACCACTAAAAATGGAGTTAGTGTCCATAAATTTCCAGCGGACCCAAAATTCAGACGGATATGGACGGCAAATGTGAAGCTGACCAGGGCCAAGTGGTCTGGACGGAGCGAGCAGCCTATGCTCTGCAGTGCCCACTTTGAGTCAAGTTGTTTTGAACGTGGCCTTCACAACCAGTTTGGCATAAAGTACAAGGCTATGCTGTTGCCAGATGCCGTGCCAACAATTTTTCCAGTAAGCAAGAAGGCTGGAGAAAAGGAGAAACGACCGGAGAAAAGGAGAGGTGCTTTTTGGAAGCGAGAAAAACTCAGGGTAAGTAATTTTGGCTGTATGGAAACCACCCGTGCGTGCACACAATTCACAATACCCCTCAACACCGCAGTCATGTTCTACAAACATATCGTCCTTTTTCGCATTATTGTTGACGACATCATATCTGATCTTATATTCTAATATATACATGTAGTTTTATAGAATGTATCAAAAGTCCCCTGACTGAACACGTACTTGTTCCACTTATATTCCACCCCCCAAATATGGTTGCGTTATTGTCCATCGGTGGAGGCTTGCGCTTCGTTTCACGGTACCCTGTGACCGGCCGGGTCGACTGTGATCAACGTGTACGGTACACACATTGTATACAAACGTGTACTGCAGTCTTCTATACACACTCGTTGTTGTTTTATGAGACTGCTTATAATCAATATTGCGTGTTGTCTTTTATGCACGAATCAAGTCTTTCATTCAGTAACATTAAAGCTTGGATGGAGGATTAAAGAAACCATCTTATTAAAAAAAATAACCCTGATATAGGGGGTAGACTTAAACTGCGCGCGCCTGGGCACCAGACCACGACTGAGATCTCGATCTGGGAGCCGCTGCCTTTGTGTACGTCACGAACAGCGCCCTCTTGTGGCGTCTAAAATACGAAAGTTTCGGGGGGGGGTATTTTTTTTATTGAATTAAAATACAAAAATGCACTCCAGACACTAAACAGTTTTTAAAAATAATTTCTTTTCATATGAACTAATTTAGTAAAGCTATAAAAAACACACACAAAAAATACCACTTCATAGGCCCTTTAATAAACGAACATGACGAAACACACTTTTCGTCAGCCACACCTGTCATGAAGAAATCATCGCAGTAATGTGTGATCCGATCTGTACATGCCTCTTTTTTTGCCACCCATTCTATAAATGTGGAAAAGGTTTCAAATAGTGCTGGGGAACATGAAGCTCCCATGGGGAGTGCTTTATCCACAAAGTATTTGTCTTGCACTTTCATCCCTAATAATGCAAAGTCATCTGGGTGTACAGGGAGTAATCTAAATGCTGATTCGATATCTTCTTTTGCCATCATGGCCCCTTTTCCCACACCTACAACAAGTTGTACTGCATTATCAAAGCTCTTATACTTAACCGTGCACAATTCTGGGTCAATGCCGTCATTGACGGACTTCCCTTCTGGGTAAGATAGATGCTGTATTAATCTGAATTTTCCTGGTTCGGCTTTTTGTATAATACCTATTGGTGACACAATCAAATTTTTCATAGGTTTTTCGGTGAAAGGGCCTGCTAGTCGTTTAGCTTTCATCTCTTTTTGAAGTTTTTGAGTTGCTAGCTCTGGATTATGTAATACTGACTTCAGGTTAGGCGATTCCCGTGCACTACGATCCCCTTTATAACCTAATCTGAATCCTTGTGTAAAACCTTCTTGTAATAGTTTAGCCGCTTTTTTGTTTGGATAAATATTTAACAACGGTAATAATGTCTCGGTGTTTACTGGAGATGGATACTTACAGCATACACAAATATTTGAACATGGTTGCTTAACTTGTGTACCTGCCTGTTTGTGATTATATGACTCCAACTTAGGTCTTTTTGCAATCGAAACATCCGTGACCTGATTCCTTACAGTACATGCATTTGTGTTTGTATGTGCACCACTTCTTTTGACAGCCTGAATGTTTGTTGAAGTCGAAACACACTTTTTCATTGGTTTTCCAGCCTGTACTTGAACATTTTGAGCGAAACCCATTATTTCCCTGGTCTCTATTTGGGAATTGGGAGAGAAACCCACTATTTCCCTGGTCTCTATTTGGGTATTGGAGGCGAAAACCACTTGCACTAAATCCACGTGGTCGTATTCCGGCAGTGACACTACTGCCAGTAATTGGTGATGGTGTCATGTATAGTGCCCACAATTCATTATCTACCATCGCCCAACAGGGTTGTGGACATTCTTGCATTCTTGCCCTAAATTGTTGGTCGTATGACCGCCATCCAAAGCCCCCATACCGCGATGCGGCAGTCCTAATCAGATGCATGTATTTGAGTAACTCCTGTGTTCGGCTAGGATGTGCACTTAAGTATATGGATGTATAGACTAAAAAGGCTGATGTCCATGCATTGATGGAGGTTATAAACTGCTTTGGTTTACTACTTTTCCACACAATTTGACCTTCCTGGTTCACTGATAAAGCTATGCCTTGGTTTTCTTGATGTTGCAAGTAAGGATCCCTTTTTTCTAACAATGTCACCAGATCTACGTATTCCCCTTTTATGATCTTAGTTTTGACGGTTTGCTGCACACCTGTTCCCAGTGGGCTAAATGCTGACACCAGGGGGGTGAAGCCTAACTGTTGTTGCTGAAATAGTTCCTGACTAGGAATTCCAGACGTGTCTGTGTTATTAATCAATACTGGTAAATTCACACTTGGCATGTTATCGTTATTATTAACGCCCGCTTGGGTTGCATTGTTGCGACCCACGCTATTGTTTGTCATTGATGGACCATTAGCTCCTGATATTTCTACTTGCTGTTGAACATTTGTCAATGCGTTATCATCAATATTACCACAAGGATTTGTATAAGTAACAGTGGAAGTATTATCTATATCATCCAATTGGAAATTACCTTCCAGCAGACTGTTTGCTACTATTCTGGGCGTGGCACGTCTTTGTTGCCTTTCTTGTTGAACGGGAAGTTGTTGTACCCTTGGTTGCTGTCGTTGACCCGATAACGGAGCTGGAGCTTGACTGGTTTCTACCTGTGGACTTGGTTCAACTTCCACATCAACCAGCGGTTGTGCCCTTGGTGCCCTTGGTTCTTCGTGTATTTCTGCCGTCACTTGTTGCACATGGGCGTGTCTAAGATTGCGCCCTGAGTCTTGCTGGCTTTCTTGGTCTGCTGCCAGGCGGTGTTTTGCACGGGACTGTGCCCTTGTTTGCCGTCCCTGGCCACTCCCAGTCAGTGTACGCAGATTTGCTGGTTGCGGTCCCTCATTCCGCTTCTGGATACGTTTTCTGCCCATAATTCGAACATATATAAAATAGGCCTCCTACCGTAGTATTTACGTCGTTTTTAGACAGCGAACGTAACAAATCGAAAAACTTAAAGTGCTGCACACCTAAAGAAAATCAATTTTGACCCTATCTCTCCGATGTCGTGACAGAGAATGAACTTCAACGCTTACCATGGCGGTGATTATATATCGACCTACGCCATTTGTGATTGGTCCGTTGAATTGACACAACTCTTGAAACACGCATCATGATTGGTCCAGACCGCGCGTCCCCAACATAAGGATACATTGATACCTAGCGGACCGGAGCACTATTTGCCAAGGATAAATGAGTTTTTCTTCGATGTTCGAAATAAAACTTTATTGTACCAGACATTATTCAAATTTAACTCGCAAATGGCTTATTCTGATACAGTGTTTTGGGTTTCTTTTTTTGCAATTGTTTCTTCAATAAAATGTTTTTTGCAGTATTTCATGTAACTTTTATTGCGTAGTTGCATCAACAAATGACAAAAATGAAAATAATAAACAATAAATAAATAAATAAAATAACCAAAAAAAGCGTCACAGTAAAATCTCATACCTTATATAAAAAAAAAAATTAAAAAGTTACGTTGCTGGTAGTGTCAGGCGTTCACGCGCTGGAGAGGTTTAGATAGCGCACACTACGCCCCTCTTCTGCAGCAACGATTAGTTCCCTTATTTTGTGGCAAATTGACCCAGCAGCATATCCTCCCCTGTCTCCCCTGCCTAGCCACTAGGGCCCTGACCACTTTAGGGGAGGAAGCAAGGCAGATCCCAATCACACTGTTGCCACAGACAGCAAAAGGCCTTGAACCTATATTAGTGCAGACGGCATTCGAACCCGGATCGCGTGGTCCAAGTGTTGAGACAGTCCCAGCACCTTATCCCACTGCGCTAGTAAGGTGTTGGTACTTTTACCCGTGAGTTTACAATGTATAGCCATACGAGTGCACCCAACCAGACTGGGAGAAAACAACAGACGGCAACATGTATCTATACTGAATGGAGACTCAAAAATTAACAAAATTAAAAAGGAAGAAGAAATATATAAGCAAATCAATGAAATAAACAATTCAATAAATGAAGCAAACCAAAAACAAAAAAGATTAATCTTAAAAGTTGAGACCCCCCCCCAAAAAAAAATAAAATAAATAAATAAAATAAAAAATAATAAATAAAAAAAACACCCAATAAACGGTATAATTATTTTGAATTAGAACGTTTTGGGGGTCATGCTATTAATAGATTGCGTAAATATAAGAATCTATCACAACCTGGGGGTTCTGTGCTTCAACTTTTGAGGAGACTTGATCAATTTAGGCGTTAAAGTTGGCCCTATTTGACCGGGGAAGTGGAGAAGTGCTTCACGAAAACTGGCAGCAAGTCGGTTTAGGGAAAATTTCATTTTCTGGTGTGTTTTTTTCTGGGGTCGCTAGAAAAAATTCCAAACGGCTGACCTGCCAAAAATTGAAAAGAATTCTGAAGTTAATAGTTGTCCGGAGACTTACACGATTTTTAGCATTGGTTCCTATGGGAGTTTATTTAGTGGGGAGTCCAAGGCCCGTCTAGTTTGTTTCCTTCCAAGTGAAAACACCTCAACGCCGGTGAAGGTTTCCCTACGTCCAGGCATCAATCTTGAAAAATTTCCCTACCCAAAAAATTAATAAATAAAAATTATATATTAATTGCAACGGAAAAGAAAATTAAATGCTACGCGGCAATTAAACCAACAAATTATGTTGCATTATTCTGATTTGTGTTTTTCGTACAGATGAAAAAAATAAAAAATACGGCTTGGGTAAACAATGTAAAAATTACGGGGTGACATGTCATGCTTATAAAGCGCCGCGAGTCCGGTTTCACGGACTGACCGGCTGATATCTAGTTCCCATCATGGTGTGGCGACCGAGTCACAGCATTTCCTTTCCTGTCTTGAGCACCCAACTAAATGCACTCCCACTTGCCCACTTCTCCAGCAGAGTCCACTTGCCAAGTAAAATAGGGCCAACTTTAAAAGCCTAAATTTATCAAGTCTCCCCTGCACTGCGTGGCTCTATATGCATGTGTACAAGTCCAGCCCCAACAATGAAACCGCAGTCACATGCATACAGTCACCAATTATTTTAAAATACTAGAGAGGGTTACGATCATCGCAACTAATAAGCCATTTGCGAGTTACATTTGAATAATGTCTGGTACAATGACTTGTTTAGTCACAAGTTACCGCTTAAATTTGAATTCCTCAGACTATCGAGACAGTTGCTATGTCACATGATTAGGGGCAAGCTTTTGCTTAGTTACGTAAGAGACGGTGAACACCCATACACAATTCTGAATGGATGTGTATGACACAATGGTACCAGGGTTTGCTCATCTGGAGGTTGCTATACAAAAGCTTGCCCCGAACCATGTGACATAGCAACTGTCTCGATAGTCTGAGGAATTCAAATTTAAGCGGTAACTTGTGACTAAACTAGTCATTGTACCAGACATTATTCAAATTTAACTCGCAAATGGCTTATTCTGATACAGTGTTTTGGGTTTCTTTTTTTGCAATTGTTTCTTCAATAAAATGTTTTTTGCAGTATTTCATGTAACTTTTATTGCGTAGTTGCATCAACAAATGACAAAAATGAAAATAATAAACAATAAATAAATAAATAAAATAACCAAAAAAAGCGTCACAGTAAAATCTCATACCTTATATAAAAAAAAAGATTAAAAAGTTACGTTGCTGGTAGTGTCAGGCGTTCACGCGCTGGAGAGGTTTAGATAGCGCACACTACGCCCCTCTTCTGCAGCAACGATTAGTTCCCTTATTTTGTGGCAAATTGACCCAGCAGCATATCCTCCCCTGTCTCCCCTGCCTAGCCACTAGGGCCCTGACCACTTTAGGGGAGGAAGCAAGGCAGATCCCAATCACACTGTTGCCACAGACAGCAAAAGGCCTTGAACCTATATTAGTGCAGACGGCATTCGAACCCGGATCGCGTGGTCCAAGTGTTGAGACAGTCCCAGCACCTTATCCCACTGCGCTAGTAAGGTGTTGGTACTTTTACCCGTGAGTTTACAATGTATAGCCATACGAGTGCACCCAACCAGACTGGGAGAAAACAACAGACGGCAACATGTATCTATACTGAATGGAGACTCAAAAATTAACAAAATGAAAAAGGAAGAAGAAATATATAAGCAAATCAATGAAATAAACAATTCAATAAATGAAGCAAACCAAAAACAAAAAAGATTAATCTTAAAAGTTGAGACCCCCCCCCCCCCAAAAAAAAATTAATAATAAAATATAAAATAATAAATAAAAAAAACACCCAATAAACGGTATAATTATTTTGAATTAGAACGTTTTGGGGGTCATGCTATTAATAGATTGCGTAAATATAAGAATCTATCACAACCTGGGGGTTCTGTGCTTCAACTTTTGAGGAGACTTGATCAATTTAGGCGTTAAAGTTGGCCCTATTTGACCGGGGAAGTGGAGAAGTGCTTCACGAAAACTGGCAGCAAGTCGGTTTAGGGAAAATTTCATTTTCTGGTGTGTTTTTTTCTGGGGTCGCTAGAAAAAATTCCAAACGGCTGACCTGCCAAAAATTGAAAAGAATTCTGAAGTTAATAGTTGTCCGGAGACTTACACGATTTTTAGCATTGGTTCCTATGGGAGTTTATTTAGTGGGGAGTCCAAGGCCCGTCTAGTTTGTTTCCTTCCAAGTGAAAACACCTCAACGCCGGTGAAGGTTTCCCTACGTCCGGGCATCAATCTTGAAAAATTTCCCTACCCAAAAAATTAATAAATAAAAATTATATATTAATTGCAACGGAAAAGAAAATTAAATGCCACGCGGCAATTAAACCAACAAATTATGTTGCATTATTCTGATTTGTGTTTTTCGTACAGATGAAAAAAATAAAAAATACGGCTTGGGTAAACAATGTAAAAATTACGGGGTGACATGTCATGCTTATAAAGCGCCGCGAGTCCGGTTTCACGGACTGACCGGCTGATATCTAGTTCCCATCATGGTGTGGCGACCGAGTCACAGCATTTCCTTTCCTGTCTTGAGCACCCAACTAAATGCACTCCCACTTGCCCACTTCTCCAGCAGAGTCCACTTGCCAAGTAAAATAGGGCCAACTTTAAAAGCCTAAATTTATCAAGTCTCCCCTGCACTGCGTGGCTCTATATGCATGTGTACAAGTCCAGCCCCAACAATGAAACCGCAGTCACATGCATACAGTCACCAATTATTTTAAAATACTAGAGAGGGTTACGATCATCGCAACTAATAAGCCATTTGCGAGTTACATTTGAATAATGTCTGGTACAATGACTTGTTTAGTCACAAGTTACCGCTTAAATTTGAATTCCTCAGACTATCGAGACAGTTGCTATGTCACATGATTAGGGGCAAGCTTTTGCTTAGTTACGTAAGAGACGGTGAACACCCATACACAATTCTGAATGGATGTGTATGACACAATGGTACCAGGGTTTGCTCATCTGGAGGTTGCTATACAAAAGCTTGCCCCGAACCATGTGACATAGCAACTGTCTCGATAGTCTGAGGAATTCAAATTTAAGCGGTAACTTGTGACTAAACTAGTCATTGTACCAGACATTATTCAAATTTAACTCGCAAATGGCTTATTCTGATACAGTGTTTTGGGTTTCTTTTTTTGCAATTGTTTCTTCAATAAAATGTTTTTTGCAGTATTTCATGTAACTTTTATTGCGTAGTTGCATCAACAAATGACAAAAATGAAAATAATAAACAATAAATAAATAAATAAAATAACCAAAAAAAGCGTCACAGTAAAATCTCATACCTTATATAAAAAAAAAGATTAAAAAGTTACGTTGCTGGTAGTGTCAGGCGTTCACGCGCTGGAGAGGTTTAGATAGCGCACACTACGCCCCTCTTCTGCAGCAACGATCAGTTCCCTTATTTTGTGGCAAATTGACCCAGCAGCATATCCTCCCCTGTCTCCCCTGCCTAGCCACTAGGGCCCTGACCACTTTAGGGGAGGAAGCAAGGCAGATCCCAATCACACTGTTGCCACAGACAGCAAAAGGCCTTGAACCTATATTAGTGCAGACGGCATTCGAACCCGGATCGCGTGGTCCAAGTGTTGAGACAGTCCCAGCACCTTATCCCACTGCGCTAGTAAGGTGTTGGTACTTTTACCCGTGAGTTTACAATGTATACGAGTGCACCCAACCAGACTGGGAGAAAACAACAGACGGCAACATGTATCTATACTGAATGGAGACTCAAAAATTAACAAAATGAAAAAGGAAGAAGAAATATATAAGCAAATCAATGAAATAAACAATTCAATAAATGAAGCAAACCAAAAACAAAAAAGATTAATCTTAAAAGTTGAGACCCCCCCCCCCCAAAAAAAATAAAAAATAAATAAAATAAAAAATAATAAATAAAAAAAACACCCAATAAACGGTATAATTATTTTGAATTAGAACGTTTTGGGGGTCATGCTATTAATAGATTGCGTAAATATAAGAATCTATCACAACCTGGGGGTTCTGTGCTTTAACTTTTGAGGAGACTTGATCAATTTAGGCGTTAAAGTTGGCTTATTTGACCGGGGAAGTGGAGAAGTGCTTCACGAAAACTGGCAGCAAGTCGGTTTAGGGAAAATTTCATTTTCTGGTGTGTTTTTTTCTGGGGTCGCTAGAAAAAATTCCAAACGGCTGACCTGCCAAAAATTGAAAAGAATTCTGAAGTTAATAGTTGTCCGGAGACTTACACGATTTTTAGCATTGGTTCCTATGGGAGTTTATTTAGTGGGGAGTCCAAGGCCCGTCTAGTTTGTTTCCTTCCAAGTGAAAACACCTCAACGCCGGTGAAGGTTTCCCTACGTCCGGGCATCAATCTTGAAAAATTTCCCTACCCAAAAAATTAATAAATAAAAATTATATATTAATTGCAACGGAAAAGAAAATTAAATGCTACGCGGCAATTAAACCAACAAATTATGTTGCATTATTCTGATTTGTGTTTTTCGTACAGATGACAAAAATAAAAAATACGGCTTGGGTAAACAATGTAAAAATTACGGGGTGACATGTCATGCTTATAAAGCGCCGCGAGTCCGGTTTCACGCAATTGCTGCTCGATATGGGGCAGAGGGAGGCCCCCCCTCTATTGTGTCTTCATTGTGTTCTGGACTGACCGGCTGATATCTAGTTCCCATCATGGTGTGGCGACCGAGTCACAGCATTTCCTTTCCTGTCTTGAGCACCCAACTAAATGCACTCCCACTTGCCCACTTCTCCAGCAGAGTCCACTTGCCAAGTAAAATAGGGCCAACTTTAAAAGCCTAAATTTATCAAGTCTCCCCTGCACTGCGTGGCTCTATATGCATGTGTACAAGTCCAGCCCCAACAATGAAACCGCAGTCACATGCATACCTTCACCAATTATTTTAAAATACTAGAGAGGGTTACGATCATCGCAACTAATAAGCCATTTGCGAGTTACATTTGAATAATGTCTGGTACAATGACTTGTTTAGTCACAAGTTACCGCTTAAATTTGAATTCCTCAGACTATCGAGACAGTTGCTATGTCACATGATTAGGGGCAAGCTTTTGCTTAGTTACGTAAGAGACGGTGAACACCCATACACAATTCTGAATGGATGTGTATGACACAATGGTACCAGGGTTTGCTCATCTGGAGGTTGCTATACAAAAGCTTGCCCCGAACCATGTGACATAGCAACTGTCTCGATAGTCTGAGGAATTCAAATTTAAGCGGTAACTTGTGACTAAACTAGTCATTGTACCAGACATTATTCAAATTTAACTCGCAAATGGCTTATTCTGATACAGTGTTTTGGGTTTCTTTTTTTGCAATTGTTTCTTCAATAAAATGTTTTTTGCAGTATTTCATGTAACTTTTATTGCGTAGTTGCATCAACAAATGACAAAAATGAAAATAATAAACAATAAATAAATAAATAAAATAACCAAAAAAAGCGTCACAGTAAAATCTCATACCTTATATAAAAAAAAAGATTAAAAAGTTACGTTGCTGGTAGTGTCAGGCGTTCACGCGCTGGAGAGGTTTAGATAGCGCACACTACGCCCCTCTTCTGCAGCAACGATTAGTTCCCTTATTTTGTGGCAAATTGACCCAGCAGCATATCCTCCCCTGTCTCCCCTGCCTAGCCACTAGGGCCCTGACCACTTTAGGGGAGGAAGCAAGGCAGATCCCAATCACACTGTTGCCACAGACAGCAAAAGGCCTTGAACCTATATTAGTGCAGACGGCATTCGAACCCGGATCGCGTGGTCCAAGTGTTGAGACAGTCCCAGCACCTTATCCCACTGCGCTAGTAAGGTGTTGGTACTTTTACCCGTGAGTTTACAATGTATAGCCATACGAGTGCACCCAACCAGACTGGGAGAAAACAACAGACGGCAACATGTATCTATACTGAATGGAGACTCAAAAATTAACAAAATGAAAAAGGAAGAAGAAATATATAAGCAAATCAATGAAATAAACAATTCAATAAATGAAGCAAACCAAAAACTAAAAAGATTAATCTTAAAAGTTGAGACCCCCCCCCCCAAAAAAAAAATAAAAAAATAAAATAAAAAATAATAAATAAATAAAACACCCAATAAACGGTATAATTATTTTGAATTAGAACGTTTTGGGGGTCATGCTATTAATAGATTGCGTAAATATAAGAATCTATCACAACCTGGGGGTTCTGTGCTTCAACTTTTGAGGAGACTTGATCAATTTAGGCGTTAAAGTTGGCCCTATTTGACCGGGGAAGTGGAGAAGTGCTTCACGAAAACTGGCAGCAAGTCGGTTTAGGGAAAATTTCATTTTCTGGTGTGTTTTTTTCTGGGGTCGCTAGAAAAAATTCCAAACGGCTGACCTGCCAAAAATTGAAAAGAATTCTGAAGTTAATAGTTGTCCGGAGACTTACACGATTTTTAGCATTGGTTCCTATGGGAGTTTATTTAGTGGGGAGTCCAAGGCCCGTCTAGTTTGTTTCCTTCCAAGTGAAAACACCTCAACGCCGGTGAAGGTTTCCCTACGTCCGGGCATCAATCTTGAAAAATTTCCCTACCCAAAAAATTAATAAATAAAAATTATATATTAATTGCAACGGAAAAGAAAATTAAATGCTACGCGGCAATTAAACCAACAAATTATGTTGCATTATTCTGATTTGTGTTTTTCGTACAGATGACAAAAATAAAAAATACGGCTTGGGTAAACAATGTAAAAATTACGGGGTGACATGTCATGCTTATAAAGCGCCGCGAGTCCGGTTTCACGGACTGACCGGCTGATATCTAGTTCCCATCATGGTGTGGCGACCGAGTCACAGCATTTCCTTTCCTGTCTTGAGCACCCAACTAAATGCACTCCCACTTGCCCACTTCTCCAGCAGAGTCCACTTGCCAAGTAAAATAGGGCCAACTTTAAAAGCCTAAATTTATCAAGTCTCCCCTGCACTGCGTGGCTCTATATGCATGTGTACAAGTCCAGCCCCAACAATGAAACCGCAGTCACATGCATACAGTCACCAATTATTTTAAAATACTAGAGAGGGTTACGATCATCGCAACTAATAAGCCATTTGCGAGTTACATTTGAATAATGTCTGGTACAATGACTTGTTTAGTCACAAGTTACCGCTTAAATTTGAATTCCTCAGACTATCGAGACAGTTGCTATGTCACATGATTAGGGGCAAGCTTTTGCTTAGTTACGTAAGAGACGGTGAACACCCATACACAATTCTGAATGGATGTGTATGACACAATGGTACCAGGGTTTGCTCATCTGGAGGTTGCTATACAAAAGCTTGCCCCGAACCATGTGACATAGCAACTGTCTCGATAGTCTGAGGAATTCAAATTTAAGCGGTAACTTGTGACTAAACTAGTCATTGTACCAGACATTATTCAAATTTAACTCGCAAATGGCTTATTCTGATACAGTGTTTTGGGTTTCTTTTTTTGCAATTGTTTCTTCAATAAAATGTTTTTTGCAGTATTTCATGTAACTTTTATTGCGTAGTTGCATCAACAAATGACAAAAATGAAAATAATAAACAATAAATAAATAAATAAAATAACCAAAAAAAGCGTCACAGTAAAATCTCATACCTTATATAAAAAAAAAGATTAAAAAGTTACGTTGCTGGTAGTGTCAGGCGTTCACGCGCTGGAGAGGTTTAGATAGCGCACACTACGCCCCTCTTCTGCAGCAACGATTAGTTCCCTTATTTTGTGGCAAATTGACCCAGCAGCATATCCTCCCCTGTCTCCCCTGCCTAGCCACTAGGGCCCTGACCACTTTAGGGGAGGAAGCAAGGCAGATCCCAATCACACTGTTGCCACAGACAGCAAAAGGCCTTGAACCTATATTAGTGCAGACGGCATTCGAACCCGGATCGCGTGGTCCAAGTGTTGAGACAGTCCCAGCACCTTATCCCACTGCGCTAGTAAGGTGTTGGTACTTTTACCCGTGAGTTTACAATGTATAGCCATACGAGTGCACCCAACCAGACTGGGAGAAAACAACAGACGGCAACATGTATCTATACTGAATGGAGACTCAAAAATTAACAAAATGAAAAAGGAAGAAGAAATATATAAGCAAATCAATGAAATAAACAATTCAATAAATGAAGCAAACCAAAAACTAAAAAGATTAATCTTAAAAGTTGAGACCCCCCCCCAAAAAAAAAAAAAAATAATAATAAAATAAAAAATAATAAATAAAAAAAACACCCAATAAACGGTATAATTATTTTGAATTAGAACGTTTTGGGGGTCATGCTATTAATAGATTGCGTAAATATAAGAATCTATCACAACCTCGGGGTTCTGTGCTTCAACTTTTGAGGAGACTTGATCAATTTAGGCGTTAAAGTTGGCCCTATTTGACCGGGGAAGTGGAGAAGTGCTTCACGAAAACTGGCAGCAAGTCGGTTTAGGGAAAATTTCATTTTCTGGTGTTTTTTTTTCTGGGGTCGCTAGAAAAAATTCCAAACGGCTGACCTGCCAAAAATTGAAAAGAATTCTGAAGTTAATAGTTGTCCGGAGACTTACACGATTTTTAGCATTGGTTCCTATGGGAGTTTATTTAGTGGGGAGTCCAAGGCCCGTCTAGTTTGTTTCCTTCCAAGTGAAAACACCTCAACGCCGGTGAAGGTTTCCCTACGTCCGGGCATCAATCTTGAAAAATTTCCCTACCCAAAAAATTAATAAATAAAAATTATATATTAATTGCAACGGAAAAGAAAATTAAATGCTACGCGGCAATTAAACCAACAAATTATGTTGCATTATTCTGATTTGTGTTTTTCGTACAGATGACAAAAATAAAAAATACGGCTTGGGTAAACAATGTAAAAATTACGGGGTGACATGTCATGCTTATAAAGCGCCGCGAGTCCGGTTTCACGGACTGACCGGCTGATATCTAGTTCCCATCATGGTGTGGCGACCGAGTCACAGCATTTCCTTTCCTGTCTTGAGCACCCAACTAAATGCACTCCCACTTGCCCACTTCTCCAGCAGAGTCCACTTGCCAAGTAAAATAGGGCCAACTTTAAAAGCCTAAATTTATCAAGTCTCCCCTGCACTGCGTGGCTCTATATGCATGTGTACAAGTCCAGCCCCAACAATGAAACCGCAGTCACATGCATACAGTCACCAATTATTTTAAAATACTAGAGAGGGTTACGATCATCGCAACTAATAAGCCATTTGCGAGTTACATTTGAATAATGTCTGGTACAATGACTTGTTTAGTCACAAGTTACCGCTTAAATTTGAATTCCTCAGACTATCGAGACAGTTGCTATGTCACATGATTAGGGGCAAGCTTTTGCTTAGTTACGTAAGAGACGGTGAACACCCATACACAATTCTGAATGGATGTGTATGACACAATGGTACCAGGGTTTGCTCATCTGGAGGTTGCTATACAAAAGCTTGCCCCGAACCATGTGACATAGCAACTGTCTCGATAGTCTGAGGAATTCAAATTTAAGCGGTAACTTGTGACTAAACTAGTCATTGTACCAGACATTATTCAAATTTAACTCGCAAATGGCTTATTCTGATACAGTGTTTTGGGTTTCTTTTTTTGCAATTGTTTCTTCAATAAAATGTTTTTTGCAGTATTTCATGTAACTTTTATTGCGTAGTTGCATCAACAAATGACAAAAATGAAAATAATAAACAATAAATAAATAAATAAAATAACCAAAAAAAGCGTCACAGTAAAATCTCATACCTTATATATAAAAAAAGATTAAAAAGTTACGTTGCTGGTAGTGTCAGGCGTTCACGCGCTGGAGAGGTTTAGATAGCGAACACTACGCCCCTCTTCTGCAGCAACGTGGCAAATTGACCCAGCAGCATATCCTCACCTGTCTCCCCTGCCTAGCCACTAGGGCCCTGACCACTTTAGGGGAGGAAGCAAGGCAGATCCCAATCACACTGTTGCCACAGACAGCAAAAGGCCTTGAACCTATATTAGTGCAGACGGCATTCGAACCCGGATCGCGTGGTCCAAGTGTTGAGACAGTCCCAGCACCTTATCCCACTGCGCTAGTAAGGTGTTGGTACTTTTACCCGTGAGTTTACAATGTATAGCCATACGAGTGCACCCAACCAGACTGGGAGAAAACAACAGACGGCAACATGTATCTATACTGAATGGAGACTCAAAAATTAACAAAATGAAAAAGGAAGAAGAAATATATAAGCAAATCAATGAAATAAACAATTCAATAAATGAAGCAAACCAAAAACTAAAAAGATTAATCTTAAAAGTTGAGACCCCCCCAAAAAAAAAAATTAAAAAAATAAAATAAAAAATAATAAATAAAAAAAACACCCAATAAACGGTATAATTATTTTGAATTAGAACGTTTTGGGGGTCATGCTATTAATAGATTGCGTAAATATAAGAATCTATCACAACCTGGGGGTTCTGTGCTTCAACTTTTGAGGAGACTTGATCAATTTAGGCGTTAAAGTTGGCCCTATTTGACCGGGGAAGTGGAGAAGTGCTTCACGAAAACTGGCAGCAAGTCGGTTTAGGGAAAATTTCATTTTCTGGTGTTTTTTTTTCTGGGGTCGCTAGAAAAAATTCAAAACGGCTGACCTGCCAAAAATTGAAAAGAATTCTGAAGTTAATAGTTGTCCGGAGACTTACACGATTTTTAGCATTGGTTCCTATGGGAGTTTATTTAGTGGGGAGTCCAAGGCCCGTCTAGTTTGTTTCCTTCCAAGTGAAAACACCTCAACGCCGGTGAAGGTTTCCCTACGTCCGGGCATCAATCTTGAAAAATTTCCCTACCCAAAAAATTAATAAATAAAAATTATATATTAATTGCAACGGAAAAGAAAATTAAATGCTACGCGGCAATTAAACCAACAAATTATGTTGCATTATTCTGATTTGTGTTTTTCGTACAGATGACAAAAATAAAAAATACGGCTTGGGTAAACAATGTAAAAATTACGGGGTGACATGTCATGCTTATAAAGCGCCGCGAGTCCGGTTTCACGGACTGACCGGCTGATATCTAGTTCCCATCATGGTGTGGCGACCGAGTCACAGCATTTCCTTTCCTGTCTTGAGCACCCAACTAAATGCACTCCCACTTGCCCACTTCTCCAGCAGAGTCCACTTGCCAAGTAAAATAGGGCCAACTTTAAAAGCCTAAATTTATCAAGTCTCCCCTGCACTGCGTGGCTCTATATGCATGTGTACAAGTCCAGCCCCAACAATGAAACCGCAGTCACATGCATACAGTCACCAATTATTTTAAAATACTAGAGAGGGTTACGATCATCGCAACTAATAAGCCATTTGCGAGTTACATTTGAATAATGTCTGGTACAATGACTTGTTTAGTCACAAGTTACCGCTTAAATTTGAATTCCTCAGACTATCGAGACAGTTGCTATGTCACATGATTAGGGGCAAGCTTTTGCTTAGTTACGTAAGAGACGGTGAACACCCATACACAATTCTGAATGGATGTGTATGACACAATGGTACCAGGGTTTGCTCATCTGGAGGTTGCTATACAAAAGCTTGCCCCGAACCATGTGACATAGCAACTGTCTCGATAGTCTGAGGAATTCAAATTTAAGCGGTAACTTGTGACTAAACTAGTCATTGTACCAGACATTATTCAAATTTAACTCGCAAATGGCTTATTCTGATACAGTGTTTTGGGTTTCTTTTTTTGCAATTGTTTCTTCAATAAAATGTTTTTTGCAGTATTTCATGTAACTTTTATTGCGTAGTTGCATCAACAAATGACAAAAATGAAAATAATAAACAATAAATAAATAAATAAAATAACCAAAAAAAGCGTCACAGTAAAATCTCATACCTTATATAAAAAAAAAGATTAAAAAGTTACGTTGCTGGTAGTGTCAGGCGTTCACGCGCTGGAGAGGTTTAGATAGCGCACACTACGCCCCTCTTCTGCAGCAACGATTAGTTCCCTTATTTTGTGGCAAATTGACCCAGCAGCATATCCTCCCCTGTCTCCCCTGCCTAGCCACTAGGGCCCTGACCACTTTAGGGGAGGAAGCAAGGCAGATCCCAATCACACTGTTGCCACAGACAGCAAAAGGCCTTGAACCTATATTAGTGCAGACGGCATTCGAACCCGGATCGCGTGGTCCAAGTGTTGAGACAGTCCCAGCACCTTATCCCACTGCGCTAGTAAGGTGTTGGTACTTTTACCCGTGAGTTTACAATGTATAGCCATACGAGTGCACCCAACCAGACTGGGAGAAAACAACAGACGGCAACATGTATCTATACTGAATGGAGACTCAAAAATTAACAAAATGAAAAAGGAAGAAGAAATATATAAGCAAATCAATGAAATAAACAATTCAATAAATGAAGCAAACCAAAAACAAAAAAGATTAATCTTAAAAGTTGAGACCCCCCCCCCCCAAAAAAAAAATAAAAAAAATAAAATAAAAAATAATAAATAAAAAACACACCCAATAAACGGTATAATTATTTTGAATTAGAACGTTTTGGGGGTCATGCTATTAATAGATTGCGTAAATATAAGAATCTATCATTCTGTGCTACAACTTTTGAGGAGACTTGATCAATTTAGGCGTTAAAGTTGGCCCTATTTGACCGGGGAAGTGGAGAAGTGCTTCACGAAAACTGGCAGCAAGTCGGTTTAGGGAAAATTTCATTTTCTGGTGTTTTTTTTTCTGGGGTCGCTAGAAAAAATTCCAAACGGCTGACCTGCCAAAAATTGAAAAGAATTCTGAAGTTAATAGTTGTCCGGAGACTTACACGATTTTTAGCATTGGTTCCTATGGGAGTTTATTTAGTGGGGAGTCCAAGGCCCGTCTAGTTTGTTTCCTTCCAAGTGAAAACACCTCAACGCCGGTGAAGGTTTCCCTACGTCCGGGCATCAATCTTGAAAAATTTCCCTACCCAAAAAATTAATAAATAAAAATTATATATTAATTGCAACGGAAAAGAAAATTAAATGCTACGCGGCAATTAAACCAACAAATTATGTTGCATTATTCTGATTTGTGTTTTTCGTACAGATGACAAAAATAAAAAATACGGCTTGGGTAAACAATGTAAAAATTACGGGGTGACATGTCATGCTTATAAAGCGCCGCGAGTCCGGTTTCACGGACTGACCGGCTGATATCTAGTTCCCATCATGGTGTGGCGACCGAGTCACAGCATTTCCTTTCCTGTCTTGAGCACCCAACTAAATGCACTCCCACTTGCCCACTTCTCCAGCAGAGTCCACTTGCCAAGTAAAATAGGGCCAACTTTAAAAGCCTAAATTTATCAAGTCTCCCCTGCACTGCGTGGCTCTATATGCATGTGTACAAGTCCAGCCCCAACAATGAAACCGCAGTCACATGCATACAGTCACCAATTATTTTAAAATACTAGAGAGGGTTACGATCATCGCAACTAATAAGCCATTTGCGAGTTACATTTGAATAATGTCTGGTACAATGACTTGTTTAGTCACAAGTTACCGCTTAAATTTGAATTCCTCAGACTATCGAGACAGTTGCTATGTCACATGATTAGGGGCAAGCTTTTGCTTAGTTACGTAAGAGACGGTGAACACCCATACACAATTCTGAATGGATGTGTATGACACAATGGTACCAGGGTTTGCTCATCTGGAGGTTGCTATACAAAAGCTTGCCCCGAACCATGTGACATAGCAACTGTCTCGATAGTCTGAGGAATTCAAATTTAAGCGGTAACTTGTGACTAAACTAGTCATTGTACCAGACATTATTCAAATTTAACTCGCAAATGGCTTATTCTGATACAGTGTTTTGGGTTTCTTTTTTTGCAATTGTTTCTTCAATAAAATGTTTTTTGCAGTATTTCATGTAACTTTTATTGCGTAGTTGCATCAACAAATGACAAAAATGAAAATAATAAACAATAAATAAATAAATAAAATAACCAAAAAAAGCGTCACAGTAAAATCTCATACCTTATATAAAAAAAAAGATTAAAAAGTTACGTTGCTGGTAGTGTCAGGCGTTCACGCGCTGGAGAGGTTTAGATAGCGCACACTACGCCCCTCTTCTGCAGCAACGATTAGTTCCCTTATTTTGTGGCAAATTGACCCAGCAGCATATCCTCCCCTGTCTCCCCTGCCTAGCCACTAGGGCCCTGACCACTTTAGGGGAGGAAGCAAGGCAGATCCCAATCACACTGTTGCCACAGACAGCAAAAGGCCTTGAACCTATATTAGTGCAGACGGCATTCGAACCCGGATCGCGTGGTCCAAGTGTTGAGACAGTCCCAGCACCTTATCCCACTGCGCTAGTAAGGTGTTGGTACTTTTACCCGTGAGTTTACAATGTATAGCCATACGAGTGCACCCAACCAGACTGGGAGAAAACAACAGACGGCAACATGTATCTATACTGAATGGAGACTCAAAAATTAACAAAATGAAAAAGGAAGAAGAAATATATAAGCAAATCAATGAAATAAACAATTCAATAAATGAAGCAAACCAAAAACAAAAAAGATTAATCTTAAAAGTTGAGACCCCCCCCCAAAAAAAAAAAATAAAAAAAATAAAATAAAAAATAATAAATAAAAAACACACCCAATAAACGGTATAATTATTTTGAATTAGAACGTTTTGGGGGTCATGCTATTAATAGATTGCGTAAATATAAGAATCTATCATTCTGTGCTACAACTTTTGAGGAGACTTGATCAATTTAGGCGTTAAAGTTGGCCCTATTTGACCGGGGAAGTGGAGAAGTGCTTCACGAAAACTGGCAGCAAGTCGGTTTAGGGAAAATTTCATTTTCTGGTGTTTTTTTTTCTGGGGTCGCTAGAAAAAATTCCAAACGGCTGACCTGCCAAAAATTGAAAAGAATTCTGAAGTTAATAGTTGTCCGGAGACTTACACGATTTTTAGCATTGGTTCCTATGGGAGTTTATTTAGTGGGGAGTCCAAGGCCCGTCTAGTTTGTTTCCTTCCAAGTGAAAACACCTCAACGCCGGTGAAGGTTTCCCTACGTCCGGGCATCAATCTTGAAAAATTTCCCTACCCAAAAAATTAATAAATAAAAATTATATATTAATTGCAACGGAAAAGAAAATTAAATGCTACGCGGCAATTAAACCAACAAATTATGTTGCATTATTCTGATTTGTGTTTTTCGTACAGATGAAAAAAATAAAAAATACGGCTTGGGTAAACAATGTAAAAATTACGGGGTGACATGTCATGCTTATAAAGCGCCGCGAGTCCGGTTTCACGGACTGACCGGCTGATATCTAGTTCCCATCATGGTGTGGCGACCGAGTCACAGCATTTCCTTTCCTGTCTTGAGCACCCAACTAAATGCACTCCCACTTGCCCACTTCTCCAGCAGAGTCCACTTGCCAAGTAAAATAGGGCCAACTTTAAAAGCCTAAATTTATCAAGTCTCCCCTGCACTGCGTGGCTCTATATGCATGTGTACAAGTCCAGCCCCAACAATGAAACCGCAGTCACATGCATACAGTCACCAATTATTTTAAAATACTAGAGAGGGTTACGATCATCGCAACTAATAAGCCATTTGCGAGTTACATTTGAATAATGTCTGGTACAATGACTTGTTTAGTCACAAGTTACCGCTTAAATTTGAATTCCTCAGACTATCGAGACAGTTGCTATGTCACATGATTAGGGGCAAGCTTTTGCTTAGTTACGTAAGAGACGGTGAACACCCATACACAATTCTGAATGGATGTGTATGACACAATGGTACCAGGGTTTGCTCATCTGGAGGTTGCTATACAAAAGCTTGCCCCGAACCATGTGACATAGCAACTGTCTCGATAGTCTGAGGAATTCAAATTTAAGCGGTAACTTGTGACTAAACTAGTCATTGTACCAGACATTATTCAAATTTAACTCGCAAATGGCTTATTCTGATACAGTGTTTTGGGTTTCTTTTTTTGCAATTGTTTCTTCAATAAAATGTTTTTTGCAGTATTTCATGTAACTTTTATTGCGTAGTTGCATCAACAAATGACAAAAATGAAAATAATAAACAATAAATAAATAAATAAAATAACCAAAAAAAGCGTCACAGTAAAATCTCATACCTTATATAAAAAAAAAGATTAAAAAGTTACGTTGCTGGTAGTGTCAGGCGTTCACGCGCTGGAGAGGTTTAGATAGCGCACACTACGCCCCTCTTCTGCAGCAACGATTAGTTCCCTTATTTTGTGGCAAATTGACCCAGCAGCATATCCTCCCCTGTCTCCCCTGCCTAGCCACTAGGGCCCTGACCACTTTAGGGGAGGAAGCAAGGCAGATCCCAATCACACTGTTGCCACAGACAGCAAAAGGCCTTGAACCTATATTAGTGCAGACGGCATTCGAACCCGGATCGCGTGGTCCAAGTGTTGAGACAGTCCCAGCACCTTATCCCACTGCGCTAGTAAGGTGTTGGTACTTTTACCCGTGAGTTTACAATGTATAGCCATACGAGTGCACCCAACCAGACTGGGAGAAAACAACAGACGGCAACATGTATCTATACTGAATGGAGACTCAAAAATTAACAAAATGAAAAAGGAAGAAGAAATATATAAGCAAATCAATGAAATAAACAATTCAATAAATGAAGCAAACCAAAAACTAAAAAGATTAATCTTAAAAGTTGAGACCCCCCCCCAAAAAAAAAAAATAATAATAATAAAATAAAAAATAATAAATAAAAAAAACACCCAATAAACGGTATAATTATTTTGAATTAGAACGTTTTGGGGGTCATGCTATTAATAGATTGCGTAAATATAAGAATCTATCATTCTGTGCTACAACTTTTGAGGAGACTTGATCAATTTAGGCGTTAAAGTTGGCCCTATTTGACCGGGGAAGTGGAGAAGTGCTTCACGAAAACTGGCAGCAAGTCGGTTTAGGGAAAATTTCATTTTCTGGTGTTTTTTTTTCTGGGGTCGCTAGAAAAAATTCCAAACGGCTGACCTGCCAAAAATTGAAAAGAATTCTGAAGTTAATAGTTGTCCGGAGACTTACACGATTTTTAGCATTGGTTCCTATGGGAGTTTATTTAGTGGGGAGTCCAAGGCCCGTCTAGTTTGTTTCCTTCCAAGTGAAAACACCTCAACGCCGGTGAAGGTTTCCCTACGTCCGGGCATCAATCTTGAAAAATTTCCCTACCCAAAAAATTAATAAATAAAAATTATATATTAATTGCAACGGAAAAGAAAATTAAATGCTACGCGGCAATTAAACCAACAAATTATGTTGCATTATTCTGATTTGTGTTTTTCGTACAGATGAAAAAAATAAAAAATACGGCTTGGGTAAACAATGTAAAAATTACGGGGTGACATGTCATGCTTATAAAGCGCCGCGAGTCCGGTTTCACGGACTGACCGGCTGATATCTAGTTCCCATCATGGTGTGGCGACCGAGTCACAGCATTTCCTTTCCTGTCTTGAGCACCCAACTAAATGCACTCCCACTTGCCCACTTCTCCAGCAGAGTCCACTTGCCAAGTAAAATAGGGCCAACTTTAAAAGCCTAAATTTATCAAGTCTCCCCTGCACTGCGTGGCTCTATATGCATGTGTACAAGTCCAGCCCCAACAATGAAACCGCAGTCACATGCATACAGTCACCAATTATTTTAAAATACTAGAGAGGGTTACGATCATCGCAACTAATAAGCCATTTGCGAGTTACATTTGAATAATGTCTGGTACAATGACTTGTTTAGTCACAAGTTACCGCTTAAATTTGAATTCCTCAGACTATCGAGACAGTTGCTATGTCACATGATTAGGGGCAAGCTTTTGCTTAGTTACGTAAGAGACGGTGAACACCCATACACAATTCTGAATGGATGTGTATGACACAATGGTACCAGGGTTTGCTCATCTGGAGGTTGCTATACAAAAGCTTGCCCCGAACCATGTGACATAGCAACTGTCTCGATAGTCTGAGGAATTCAAATTTAAGCGGTAACTTGTGACTAAACTAGTCATTGTACCAGACATTATTCAAATTTAACTCGCAAATGGCTTATTCTGATACAGTGTTTTGGGTTTCTTTTTTTGCAATTGTTTCTTCAATAAAATGTTTTTTGCAGTATTTCATGTAACTTTTATTGCGTAGTTGCATCAACAAATGACAAAAATGAAAATAATAAACAATAAATAAATAAATAAAATAACCAAAAAAAGCGTCACAGTAAAATCTCATACCTTATATAAAAAAAAAGATTAAAAAGTTACGTTGCTGGTAGTGTCAGGCGTTCACGCGCTGGAGAGGTTTAGATAGCGCACACTACGCCCCTCTTCTGCAGCAACGATTAGTTCCCTTATTTTGTGGCAAATTGACCCAGCAGCATATCCTCCCCTGTCTCCCCTGCCTAGCCACTAGGGCCCTGACCACTTTAGGGGAGGAAGCAAGGCAGATCCCAATCACACTGTTGCCACAGACAGCAAAAGGCCTTGAACCTATATTAGTGCAGACGGCATTCGAACCCGGATCGCGTGGTCCAAGTGTTGAGACAGTCCCAGCACCTTATCCCACTGCGCTAGTAAGGTGTTGGTACTTTTACCCGTGAGTTTACAATGTATAGCCATACGAGTGCACCCAACCAGACTGGGAGAAAACAACAGACGGCAACATGTATCTATACTGAATGGAGACTCAAAAATTAACAAAATGAAAAAGGAAGAAGAAATATATAAGCAAATCAATGAAATAAACAATTCAATAAATGAAGCAAACCAAAAACTAAAAAGATTAATCTTAAAAGTTGAGACCCCCCCCCAAAAAAAAAAAAAAATAATAATAAAATAAAAAATAATAAATAAAAAAAACACCCAATAAACGGTATAATTATTTTGAATTAGAACGTTTTGGGGGTCATGCTATTAATAGATTGCGTAAATATAAGAATCTATCACAACCTCGGGGTTCTGTGCTTCAACTTTTGAGGAGACTTGATCAATTTAGGCGTTAAAGTTGGCCCTATTTGACCGGGGAAGTGGAGAAGTGCTTCACGAAAACTGGCAGCAAGTCGGTTTAGGGAAAATTTCATTTTCTGGTGTGTTTTTTTCTGGGGTCGCTAGAAAAAATTCCAAACGGCTGACCTGCCAAAAATTGAAAAGAATTCTGAAGTTAATAGTTGTCCGGAGACTTACACGATTTTTAGCATTGGTTCCTATGGGAGTTTATTTAGTGGGGAGTCCAAGGCCCGTCTAGTTTGTTTCCTTCCAAGTGAAAACACCTCAACGCCGGTGAAGGTTTCCCTACGTCCGGGCATCAATCTTGAAAAATTTCCCTACCCAAAAAATTAATAAATAAAAATTATATATTAATTGCAACGGAAAAGAAAATTAAATGCTACGCGGCAATTAAACCAACAAATTATGTTGCATTATTCTGATTTGTGTTTTTCGTACAGATGAAAAAAATAAAAAATACGGCTTGGGTAAACAATGTAAAAATTACGGGGTGACATGTCATGCTTATAAAGCGCCGCGAGTCCGGTTTCATGGACTGACCGGCTGATATCTAGTTCCCATCATGGTGTGGCGACCGAGTCACAGCATTTCCTTTCCTGTCTTGAGCACCCAACTAAATGCACTCCCACTTGCCCACTTCTCCAGCAGAGTCCACTTGCCAAGTAAAATAGGGCCAACTTTAAAAGCCTAAATTTATCAAGTCTCCCCTGCACTGCGTGGCTCTATATGCATGTGTACAAGTCCAGCCCCAACAATGAAACCGCAGTCACATGCATACAGTCACCAATTATTTTAAAATACTAGAGAGGGTTACGATCATCGCAACTAATAAGCCATTTGCGAGTTACATTTGAATAATGTCTGGTACAATGACTTGTTTAGTCACAAGTTACCGCTTAAATTTGAATTCCTCAGACTATCGAGACAGTTGCTATGTCACATGATTAGGGGCAAGCTTTTGCTTAGTTACGTAAGAGACGGTGAACACCCATACACAATTCTGAATGGATGTGTATGACACAATGGTACCAGGGTTTGCTCATCTGGAGGTTGCTATACAAAAGCTTGCCCCGAACCATGTGACATAGCAACTGTCTCGATAGTCTGAGGAATTCAAATTTAAGCGGTAACTTGTGACTAAACTAGTCATTGTACCAGACATTATTCAAATTTAACTCGCAAATGGCTTATTCTGATACAGTGTTTTGGGTTTCTTTTTTTGCAATTGTTTCTTCAATAAAATGTTTTTTGCAGTATTTCATGTAACTTTTATTGCGTAGTTGCATCAACAAATGACAAAAATGAAAATAATAAACAATAAATAAATAAATAAAATAACCAAAAAAAGCGTCACAGTAAAATCTCATACCTTATATAAAAAAAAAGATTAAAAAGTTACGTTGCTGGTAGTGTCAGGCGTTCACGCGCTGGAGAGGTTTAGATAGCGCACACTACGCCCCTCTTCTGCAGCAACGATTAGTTCCCTTATTTTGTGGCAAATTGACCCAGCAGCATATCCTCCCCTGTCTCCCCTGCCTAGCCACTAGGGCCCTGACCACTTTAGGGGAGGAAGCAAGGCAGATCCCAATCACACTGTTGCCACAGACAGCAAAAGGCCTTGAACCTATATTAGTGCAGACGGCATTCGAACCCGGATCGCGTGGTCCAAGTGTTGAGACAGTCCCAGCACCTTATCCCACTGCGCTAGTAAGGTGTTGGTACTTTTACCCGTGAGTTTACAATGTATAGCCATACGAGTGCACCCAACCAGACTGGGAGAAAACAACAGACGGCAACATGTATCTATACTGAATGGAGACTCAAAAATTAACAAAATGAAAAAGGAAGAAGAAATATATAAGCAAATCAATGAAATAAACAATTCAATAAATGAAGCAAACCAAAAACTAAAAAGATTAATCTTAAAAGTTGAGACCCCCCCCCAAAAAAAAAAAATAATAATAATAAAATAAAAAATAATAAATAAAAAAAACACCCAATAAACGGTATAATTATTTTGAATTAGAACGTTTTGGGGGTCATGCTATTAATAGATTGCGTAAATATAAGAATCTATCACAACCTCGGGGTTCTGTGCTTCAACTTTTGAGGAGACTTGATCAATTTAGGCGTTAAAGTTGGCCCTATTTGACCGGGGAAGTGGAGAAGTGCTTCACGAAAACTGGCAGCAAGTCGGTTTAGGGAAAATTTCATTTTCTGGTGTGTTTTTTTCTGGGGTCGCTAGAAAAAATTCCAAACGGCTGACCTGCCAAAAATTGAAAAGAATTCTGAAGTTAATAGTTGTCCGGAGACTTACACGATTTTTAGCATTGGTTCCTATGGGAGTTTATTTAGTGGGGAGTCCAAGGCCCGTCTAGTTTGTTTCCTTCCAAGTGAAAACACCTCAACGCCGGTGAAGGTTTCCCTACGTCCGGGCATCAATCTTGAAAAATTTCCCGACCCAAAAAATTAATAAATAAAAATTATATATTAATTGCAACGGAAAAGAAAATTAAATGCTACGCGGCAATTAAACCAACAAATTATGTTGCATTATTCTGATTTGTGTTTTTCGTACAGATGAAAAAAATAAAAAATACGGCTTGGGTAAACAATGTAAAAATTACGGGGTGACATGTCATGCTTATAAAGCGCCGCGAGTCCGGTTTCACGGACTGACCGGCTGATATCTAGTTCCCATCATGGTGTGGCGACCGAGTCACAGCATTTCCTTTCCTGTCTTGAGCACCCAACTAAATGCACTCCCACTTGCCCACTTCTCCAGCAGAGTCCACTTGCCAAGTAAAATAGGGCCAACTTTAAAAGCCTAAATTTATCAAGTCTCCCCTGCACTGCGTGGCTCTATATGCATGTGTACAAGTCCAGCCCCAACAATGAAACCGCAGTCACATGCATACAGTCACCAATTATTTTAAAATACTAGAGAGGGTTACGATCATCGCAACTAATAAGCCATTTGCGAGTTACATTTGAATAATGTCTGGTACAATGACTTGTTTAGTCACAAGTTACCGCTTAAATTTGAATTCCTCAGACTATCGAGACAGTTGCTATGTCACATGATTAGGGGCAAGCTTTTGCTTAGTTACGTAAGAGACGGTGAACACCCATACACAATTCTGAATGGATGTGTATGACACAATGGTACCAGGGTTTGCTCATCTGGAGGTTGCTATACAAAAGCTTGCCCCGAACCATGTGACATAGCAACTGTCTCGATAGTCTGAGGAATTCAAATTTAAGCGGTAACTTGTGACTAAACTAGTCATTGTACCAGACATTATTCAAATTTAACTCGCAAATGGCTTATTCTGATACAGTGTTTTGGGTTTCTTTTTTTGCAATTGTTTCTTCAATAAAATGTTTTTTGCAGTATTTCATGTAACTTTTATTGCGTAGTTGCATCAACAAATGACAAAAATGAAAATAATAAACAATAAATAAATAAATAAAATAACCAAAAAAAGCGTCACAGTAAAATCTCATACCTTATATAAAAAAAAAGATTAAAAAGTTACGTTGCTGGTAGTGTCAGGCGTTCACGCGCTGGAGAGGTTTAGATAGCGCACACTACGCCCCTCTTCTGCAGCAACGATTAGTTCCCTTATTTTGTGGCAAATTGACCCAGCAGCATATCCTCCCCTGTCTCCCCTGCCTAGCCACTAGGGCCCTGACCACTTTAGGGGAGGAAGCAAGGCAGATCCCAATCACACTGTTGCCACAGACAGCAAAAGGCCTTGAACCTATATTAGTGCAGACGGCATTCGAACCCGGATCGCGTGGTCCAAGTGTTGAGACAGTCCCAGCACCTTATCCCACTGCGCTAGTAAGGTGTTGGTACTTTTACCCGTGAGTTTACAATGTATAGCCATACGAGTGCACCCAACCAGACTGGGAGAAAACAACAGACGGCAACATGTATCTATACTGAATGGAGACTCAAAAATTAACAAAATGAAAAAGGAAGAAGAAATATATAAGCAAATCAATGAAATAAACAATTCAATAAATGAAGCAAACCAAAAACAAAAAAGATTAATCTTAAAAGTTGAGACCCCCCCCAAAAAATAAAAAATAAAAAAAAAAAAAAAAAATAAATAATAAATAAAAAAAACACCCAATAAACGGTATAATTATTTTGAATTAGAACGTTTTGGGGGTCATGCTATTAATAGATTGCGTAAATATAAGAATCTATCACAACCTGGGGGTTCTGTGCTTCAACTTTTGAGGAGACTTGATCAATTTAGGCGTTAAAGTTGGCCCTATTTGACCGGGGAAGTGGAGAAGTGCTTCACGAAAACTGGCAGCAAGTCGGTTTAGGGAAAATTTCATTTTCTGGTGGTTTTTTTTCTGGGGTCGCTAGAAAAAATTCCAAACGGCTGACCTGCCAAAAATTGAAAAGAATTCTGAAGTTAATAGTTGTCCGGAGACTTACACGATTTTTAGCATTGGTTCCTATGGGAGTTTATTTAGTGGGGAGTCCAAGGCCCGTCTAGTTTGTTTCCTTCCAAGTGAAAACACCTCAACGCCGGTGAAAGTTTCCCTACGTCCGGGCATCAATCTTGAAAAATGTCCCTACCCAAAAAATAAATAAATAAAAATTATATATTAATTGCAACGGAAAAGAAAATTAAATGCTACGCGGCAATTAAACCAACAAATTATGTTGCATTATTCTGATTTGTGTTTTTCGTACAGATGAAAAAAATAAAAAATACGGCTTGGGTAAACAATGTAAAAATTACGGGGTGACATGTCATGCTTATAAAGCGCCGCGAGTCCGGTTTCACGGACTGACCGGCTGATATCTAGTTCCCATCATGGTGTGGCGACCGAGTCACATCATTTCCTTTCCTGTCTTGAGCACCCAACTAAATGCACTCCCACTTGCCCACTTCTCCAGCAGAGTCCACTTGCCAAGTAAAATAGGGCCAACTTTAAAAGCCTAAATTTATCAAGTCTCCCCTGCACTGCGTGGCTCTATATGCATGTGTACAAGTCCAGCCCCAACAATGAAACCGCAGTCACATGCATACAGTCACCAATTATTTTAAAATACTAGAGAGGGTTACGATCATCGCAACTAATTCTGATACAGTGTTTTGGGTTTCTTTTTTTGCAATTGTTTCTTCAATAAAATGTTTTTTGCAGTATTTCATGTAACTTTTATTGCGTAGTTGCATCAACAAATGACAAAAATGAAAATAATAAACAATAAATAAATAAATAAAATAACCAAAAAAAGCGTCACAGTAAAATCTCATACCTTATATTATATTTAAAAAAAGATTAAAAAGTTACGTTGCTGGTAGTGTCAGAGGGCACTCAACATACTCCTTTTGCAGTCAATACCTTGAACAATATCCTATCGTGACCTGTGACATCACTTGTTTAGAAAAGAGCCACAGAGCCTGGACTTCCTACAGGCACGGCTTGTATACAGCTCAATTGATAATGGAAGAAAACAACAAATCTTATGTTTTATGGAGATCGCACTGTCTGATTTTTCTCAACTTTTTATAATATGAAGAAAGGGGGGACATCTCAAAAGCTGTACAGCTGTTGCTTTTGTAAATTGTGAATTTATGTGAAAATTATGACACCAAATGTAAATTTTCCCATAATAGCTTGTGTAGTATCTTGCCTGTCAGGAAATGCATTATAATGTACAAGGTCACCACTCTGTAAACAGAGGTATAACATGGTCTATAGGTACTAGCAAAACGTGCCAACGGAACTTGCATTTTTAACAACTAGTTGTTTACACAGTTTCTTGCATGTTTCAATTCAGTTATTTCCACTCGGTTTGCTTACACATAATACACATACAGTGCATTATTTAACAGATACGGTTCAATGAGTTATTGGTCACTGTGGGAGTCTCCTAAAAGCAAGCTTGTTGTGGGTGGAGAACTCCGATATCTGTGATACTGGGGTGAGGAAGTAGCCTACTGAGTTAAGGAACCTATATAAGTATAAAGCAATATCAAAAATGGCCTGACGTTTCGACCCTAGCAAAGTCTTTCTCGAAGGCTAAATGACAACGCAACACACACATAAACAGGTGGAAGTGTAACAGAAGAAGAAATATTAAGAGAGAGAGACGCAGAAAGCTTTCCATTTTTTTTGATAAGCAGTTTACAACAGCTAATTCTATTTTCTCGTCAAATGGTTAAGTAAACACACAAGGGGGAAACAGGACAACAAATAGCTGAAGAAGGTTCACCACACGAGTAAGAGACGTCCCCAATAGTCATAATCATTGAAACAAATGGGTCTACATCTGACAAAACTAGGAAAATCAAGGACTCAATGAGATGCATTTTTTAATACTTTGTACAGGTTGCCCATTTGGGCGATACGGTGGTAAATGTGACCAAAAATGTTCTTGTGCTGAGGGAGTGGAGTGCCATAGCTTCAATGGAGCTTGCATGTGTCCACCTGGACTAGAAGGAACTCATTGTGAATACAGTAAGATGCCCCAAAGACTTTTATAGATAAACCCATACTATACAAATGATGGATAGTTTTTTTTGTTTTGATGGTCTAAACATTATTTGCGCTCCCTACACTTCGTGCAGGCTTCCATGGATGTATCGCTGACAGCCTGTGCTAGAGGTTCTGTGGTTTCCAACACCACCCACCTGCCAATCAAAGTATTTGGCTTCACCGGGTAGCCAGTAACTGGTGGAACCTTCATGCATTTGTGTTATTCCTGATGGGGTTATTCAACTTTTAAGGGTTAAAGTATACATTTTGTTTTGTACATGGAAGAGATATAAGACATAAGATAAGATAATATCCTTCCATTTCTTGGAAGAAATAAACTGAACTGAACTGATAATGTCACCTCTTCTTATTAGCTGCACCTAGACTCAGTGTTCAGCAGCAACTTGTGTATGTACCTTTTGGAACATCATACAACCTGACCTGTATTGCAGACGGGATGATACCAACCAACTACTCTTGGATCAAAGACAGCGCCTCAACACCACTAGTCACTGAGTCGAGAGAGAAAACAGTCCCTTACCAACCAAGGTTTGCTCTTATCCTTCAAGATTCTTAAAGACTTGTTAAACAACCTCCAGGTGCTAGGGGCCTGTTTGTTTGCAGTAATTGTGTTTTTCTTGCTTGGATAAGACACTGCTTTAAAATTTGTGTGTTAAACAAGTTTCTTACAATTTGCTTACAGCCCTGTTGTTTTGACAAGCAACGTGGAAGCTTATGATACAACCGTCAATGGTCACTATATCTGCGAAGTCCATGATGGAAATGGAGCCGTGTACAGGCAATTTGTCAACGTCACCGTCATAGGTATTATGTCTCAAAATTGCTTTTCACACGTTTGTTTCCTTTAATAGTCATTTTGGTCATGAACGACTTCAGAGTCCAACTCCTTTGATTACTGGCCTTTAATCCTGAAGCTTGCGGACTTCTATGAACAGAAACTATCTGTATTTAAATCAACAATGCTCATTTCCAGCCGATACTCCACATTTCTGTTAGTAGTTAACGACAAAAAAGGGTCAACGAGTGACAGCACTTACCAACACAGATTACTACCTCGTCTCCCAGGTTACTACCTCTGTTGGCAGGTAACAGGAAGGAATGTAATCTGTATATGGGGCCTTTCTTTTGTTGATAAACAAAGTGCGCCGGATGGCATGGTCGGCCGAATTCAACATTTTCTGTAAATATTCATGAACGGAAACCCTAACCCTAACCCTAACCCTAACCCTAACCCTAACCCTAACCCTAACTATTTATGAATATTTGTGTAACACTGCTTCAAACTATGGCAATCTGTTTTTGATTTGCAGTTATGGCTTTCTATACTTTCCAACCTGGGTTACATTTCTGTTAGTAGTTAACGACAAAAAAGGGTCAACGAGTGACAGCGCTTACCAACACAGATTACTACCTCGTCTCCCAGAAATGTGGAGTATCGGGTGTCATTTCTCATTATAATCTAACCTTTTACATTTTACTCATTTATTCAATTTCCTTATATTTGACAGCTGTTCCGGATCCCTTCATCCAAGTTCCTCAGAACCAAACCGCCCTCATCGACCGTAAGGTTGTCTTCACCTGTAAGACCAAGAAAGAAGCTGGGACTATTAAATGGGTCAAAGGTCACAACCCACCATCCTTAGAGATCAAGGGTGAAGTTGGCCGTTACGGAGTACACCACCTCCCTGGTGGTGTTTCTGAACTTCATATCTACGGTGTACAGTTCCCAGATGAGGATGTGTACAGATGCTATGTTGGGTACACCTTCGAGGAACCAGACTTGAATTATGCTGAGGCAAAGCTTGTTGTCCAATGTGAGTGGTGTACATTCATTCAACTCAAGATTTATTTCTATATTGCCAAAGTCAGTGAACAAATATGTATGAAGAAGTACTAGATTAATAATTATATGAGACACAAATGAAGCAGAGGCAAATATGGAGGCAGGTTTTCTTAATTCAATCATTAATTTTTGCCATCTTTTGTTTACTTTTTACTGCAATTTTAAATTTCTGTGTATTATATATAATATAAATTGTTATTCTTTTAAATGGGCAAGGTCTGGGAGGGCACATCTTTTTTGATGAAAGTTTTTTTACTTTTGCCTTTCCCTGGACGCCTTTGCTTATATATATATATATATTAATAATAACCTTGTTCTTTTCTTCATTCCTTGTTAATTAATGTAGCATTTTGTATTTTTTTGTTGCATTATCCGTGCGTTCAACGTTATTAAGACTCTCGGTTTAGCAAGAAGCACCGTTATAAAGGGGGGGGGGGGGTTGCCTTCGACAAACTCTATTCTTTGCTAACCTACTCCAAATCATTGCCATATTGTTGCATCTTGTTTTGCTATTTTTACTTGTCCACCATTTTGTTTTCTTGCTGTTAATATTTCAATTAGTAGTACTTTAGGCCTACGTGTAACTATTTATGTTTAAAGTGATTTGAAATGGAAAAAACTAATATTTGAATAGGCTCTTCATTGTCAACCCTTCATAACTACCTCACAGTTCATTCATTGATCAACATTGCATTGATTGTTCTCCAGCTGATCCTCAGCCTACGTGCTCCTTCCAAGACGTCGTGAATTAATAATCCGTTATAACGAATTAATAATCCGTTATAACGAATTAATAATCCGTTATAACGAATTAACAATCCGTTATAACGAATTAACAATCCGTTATAACGAATTAATAATCCGTTATAACGAATTAATAATCCGTTATAACGAATTAATAATCCGTTATAACGAATTATAATCCGTTATAACGAATTAATAATCCGTTATAACGAATTAATAATCCAATACAGCTGTGTGCGCGGCATACACGACATGCCTGTTGATCACATCACCGGTGTATTGTGTAGTAGTAGTCATGGAACCAGGACTATGTGATCTGTTTATTCGTCATTACTTTCATCTTGGCTGGAATTATGATGAAATACTGGGATCTCTGTTGCTTAACCACAACATTTTGATAAGTAAACGGACTCTGAAAAGAAAATTACGAAATCTTGGTTTATTTCGTCGAAAACACCATGCTGACGTTTTTGACGTAGCTCGATTTCTTGAGACGGAGCTACAGCAATCAGGTAACTTACATGGCTATCGATGGATGCATCTTAAATGCATTCAAAATGGGCTGAACATTGACAGAGAAACGGTACGCTTGCTTCTAGGAATTTTAGATCAACAAGGCGTAGAACTGAGAAGACGAACAAGATTACAAAGGCGACTGTATAGAGTTAGGGGACCAAATTTTATTTGGCATATTGATTCCTATGATAAATTAACTCCATATGGAATATGCATCAACGGATGTATTGATGGGTTTTCTAGGCGTATAATGTGGGTAGAAGCATACACAACGAACAGTGATCCAGCAGTCATTGCCGGATATTATATGAAAGCAGTTTCTGACGAAAGAGGATGTCCGAGAGTTATTAGGGTTGACAAAGGAACAGAAAATTCCCATATTCGCGAGATGCAGCAATTTCTACGAAGAAACCACCAGGATTCGTTTGCACAAAGTAAGAGTTTCATGCAGGGGAGCAGTAAAAGTAACCAGAGAATTGAATGTTGGTGGAGCATCCTTCGTAAGCACTGCGCCCAGTTCTGGATGGATTTCTTCACACATCTGAAAGAAGAAGGATTGTTCAACGGTGATTACCTGGACAAATCACTTGTACAGTTTGCTTTCCTAAAACTAATTCAGGTAGGTTACTATGGCCTGCAATTTGTAAGCCCATCCACTACAGGGTGTGAATATAATATAACACCCTGAGACGAAATAAGTATAAACGCAAGAAGTTAGACGGATGAGGTCCACCTTGTCATAAGTACAAGTAAATCACAGATTTTGTTATGGTCTTGTCCTAAGTTAAATAAGTACAATCCCAACCTGTCCACCACCCCGCCAACCCAAGCTCATCCACCGAAGGTTCACCCTCGGGTATCCAGTATTAAAACACCCTTCCTGTTTGTACATTCCAACCCACCATCTTGGCAACACTCCTTTGTATGGTATTTTGCTTAACTAGTAGAAAAGTTTTTTATTTTTGTTTGCGCTCCTGTATTACTGCATAGACCTCCATTGAGTAATATTAAGGTACTGATAATAATTTTATACTCTCAAATTCACAGGAAGAATTGGACTCCATTGTACAAGAGTGGAATAACCACACCATCTCCCCATCCAGAAATCGACTTGGACCATTTGGCCGCCCACTGGTGATGTACACAATGCCGCAGCTTTACGCAGTTGATGACTATTTGAAACCAGTGCCGCAGGACGAAATAGATGTGTGCAAAAGTGAATGTGTCTTTAAAGACGAGTACCCATGTGATAAAGATATGTTTGACTTGTGCACCATCATGATGACAGAAATGCAGATGCCTGTGCCGAAGAGTTGTGAAGAAAGCCTTCAGCTTTACACGGCCCTAAGAACAATGATCATGGACGCAATAGACTGAACTGTGCCTGCCATAAAGGACACTAATTTTACATTCTGGACAGTTGCTTTTCAGCCATAACTATTTCTCAATTAAAAATACACTTTTGTGCTCATTATTTATCAACGCAAACGGCGTGCTTTACAACATGCACATGCGATATGCAGAATGCTACATCCTATCTCTCAACTTTTTAAAGGCAGTGTATACTTTTTGTAGTTGTAAAAGACCACATCCTCATTTAGTGTATCCCAACACATATCATCGAAGTTGTAAGAAAGTAATGGGGGGGGGCACCAAAAGGCAAACAAACAAACAAACACACCAACAACCCAAACAAACACCCCCACAAACAAACAAACAAACTAACCAACAAACAAAACCACCCTTGTTGCATAGAATTGTGTGCTTTCAGATGTCCGAGAAAGGGTTATCACTGAAGCCTTTCTCAGATTCAAATTTTGGGGAGAAAAATTACGCTACTAAACTACATTTATTCTAAGAGGTAGTTTCTATAACAATGTCTTATAGTATCAACATCTCAAGTGCTCTTTACCAAGTAATGTTATGCTCATTAATTTTTGGAGTAATCACCAAAGGTATACCCTTCCTTTTGAACCCCCCTTTAATTTTGTTTTTGTTAACCTCATAATTTTAGTATGCTTTGGCCAGAAGGTATGCCTACCCTTGTGCATTGTTTTCAAGTAAACTAAACAGTTGAGCAGGCATCCTTCAAGTCTTCAGTACAGTTTGCACATCATGCTGGGTAAAAGTAGGGTGCTTAACCACGATAATAAAAAAGGGAGCTTACTCTCAAAGATTCTGTGGGGGTGAAGATTGAATGCTGACTCAGTTTTCACGGGCGGATACATGATTTGTATAAACTGGGAGGCTGTTCTAAATTTTGTGAGGTTGTCTTCACTCACTCACCGAGAGACCAGTGTTATGATTGTGATTGAGTAATCAGAATCTTTACTTGCAACTTAAAGTGGACGACAAAAAATCTCTTTTTTTTGGCTCATATGTTTTTATGCCTGACTTGGGTTATAAATAACACTTAGGAATGATGGCACGTACATGTATTTATGATCAGTTGAAGTGTAGAACACTACACTACTACACTAAAAGCACAAAAGCACACTGAATGTGTTTGGTAAATAAAAAAGAGAGAGTAAAGTCCATTGCTTTTGTTAAGTTCATTTAAGGAGTCCAAAACAGAAAAAACCTAAATAACAACATGGGAATAGAAGTTGCTAATGTTGATCAACTGATGTTTTTATTTTGTTTTTGAGAACATAACAAAACCTGCATGAGAAATTACAGTGAAACTCTAAAGTACAAAAACACTTAAATATGATATTCTCATTAGCATCAGCTTTTGAATTCCCTTATCAAAATGTCCAATTCAATTTTCCAGTTGGAACTAATTCTAATTTTTCCATTGTTGTGTTTTGGCACAAAACCAATTGCACCCGATTTGACTCTGTTGGATTCAGTTTGAATTTGTTTCCAACTACACCTTGTTGGGAAATAAAATTTCCAGTTGGAAATATATTAGGAGGTGAAATTTCCAATTGATATAAACAATTTACAACTACATGTAATTTCAATTAAATCAAATCAACAGTCAACAATTGAATTTCCAATTGGAATGAGTTGGTCTGAAATTCATTCCAATTGGAAGTTCAGTATTCCAATATAAGCCAACTCACACCAACTCAATACCAACTCAATCCAATTCTTTCCAACTGAAATGAATTTGAAATTTTGGTAAGGGTGAGCTTAAAATATGGCATCTCACCTGAATAGTTACTTGATTATCTCTTAAAAATACTTGAACACCTGAATAGTTACTTGATTATCTCTTAAAAATACTTGAACAGAGTACAAATTTTAGGCAAAATCACATAATGGACATAATTAAAAATGAAATAAATACGAAGATTTGTTTATATTAGATTTCCCATCTAATAGAAACTTACCATTAGTGCAATTTGCTTTTCTTTTCTTTTTTTATTTATTTTACTGCATTACTTTCCTGAGCTTCTATAAAAGCAAATGCACAGCAACCAGTAACAAGAGGATATTGAGTATAAACAGAACTTTATAAAGAAGAAAACAACACACGTGAAAAGATATTTTTGACTGAGCTGACTGGTCATGTTGATTACTATCTGCCTGATTTTAAGGTTGAAAAGTAGATTTTCTTCCCGCATATTGTTCGGAAACTGTGATCAAAAATAATGTTAGAATTTCATAACTCGGGGCTTCCAATCAGCAAAATACTTCTAGAGACTGACCACAATTATTATTTTACTACTCATGGAAATGATCCTATCTAAAAATTCAGGTTTTCTTGTAATTCACAACAAAAATTATCTTCACTTCTGAGGTCATAAATTTGACTACAAACATTTTAAATTACAAAGATGTTACAAGCTTGTGTTGTAGTACCTTGATTAAAAGTGTTGATAGTGAGCTGTTCTCTTATTTTCTAACTTACTTATTGTTGGCCAAACTAGACAAGTAGGCCTATAATTTGAACTCACACCCACACTGTCATCCAAATTTTCCAAGATTTTCAGTATTACATTTGAAGTGACGAAGGCACTCATGAATTACCCTAATTTCAAAAATATCCTGGTGAAAATATTGGTGAGTTGCATTAAAATTTAGAAAATATGCACCATGGCAAATCCTGAAGACACACATGGTGACTGTTATGACAGACTGCTCCCAGGAAACTTGTTCATCATAATAATTACCAATTAGTTACAAAACTCTGTTATCTATCAAAACGTGGTTACATTGTATAGTACAGTTATACAAAAACTTTAAACTAAACAATATTGAAAACTGGAATATCCAACAAAGTACAAAACTGTTGTAATATCAAAAAGTACTAAACTGTTGGAATATCAAAAAGTACATAACTGTGAAGAGTTTACTTTAACGGTATAAAAGCAGTCAACAATTTGCCAAGCAAATCAGATGTGTTCCATGATCATGATGGCAATTACCCTAGAATATACAATGGAGTACATACAGTATATGTATCAAGTTTGGAGTGCATTCTCATAAATTTTAATTATTGATGGACTATTTAGGCTTTGTAAGGTGATGGCAACTGGCAAGAGTTATACCAAGTTATATGACTCTGTCCGCAACTTGACCTTAAACGTGTCATGATTAATAACAAATACTATGTTTTGTACACTACGGCACAAGTTGGTATGTGCTACAAATCTAAAAATGGACTGCACAAAAGTTATAGAAAATAGTAAAAATAAGTTTTAAGTTATAGTTAAAAGCACAGAAAGTGCTCTGTAACACAGCATGCAGGTAATACAATTGTCAAATGGGGTAAATGTCATAATATGGGTAATCATGCATTTAAGTTATCAGTCAGATGCAACTGTTTTTATATGGGGCAACAAATTAATGCTTTTTTTTTTAGTGTAAACTTTTTTGTCATTCCTAAGGACTCCTTAGAGACAATAAATGACATTACCAACACATCATTTTGTCGTGCTTGATACTATTTGAAAAGGCTTTGACAAGGACAAATAGAACAAAAAATAATACCAATAAATTTTTATTTTTTTTAATAACAACATATTTCTTGACTCCTGCAGACTTAGAAGACATTTTGTTCTCCAAGTAAAATGTTTTCAACCAAATCACCTCCTTCTATGAGTGTTTGTACACTTGTACATGTAAAACCCACACTGTGTAAATAAAATCAATATATGTTTTTAAGGCCTTATTAAAAATTTCCATAATAGTTGCAGCTACACTGTAGTAAAACATTTACAACATTAGGTTTGTAAGGCAGCAACTCTTTCAGGACTACCACAGTTGCCAAACATTTGCAAATTTAGATAACATCCATTATCCACACACCACTTTCTAAGACTGCATTAAACTCTTGTCTCAAGTCGACAAAACCTTCATAGGTTGCTGGAACCTCAAGTACACAGCCACATGTGTGTGCGACTGGTCTTCTTTGAAAGCCGTCCAATCTGGTAAATATTATACTGATTGCCTTATCAGAATGTACATCTGATGCAGTGCAAAATCGCAAAAACCTTTTTAGCATGCACTCATTCAAAGACCTTACATACCTCTTAAGGTATGTGGTTATTGTTGCCTCATTTGCATTACAGTGTGGAGGAAACTGCAGTCTAGAAATGACCTTCTTGGACGAAGGCCGCAATTCCTCATAGAGGTTCAGAAATTCAGCCTTTGTGAAGGCACGGCGGAGTGGTTTCATCACTGGCTGCATAAAGTCTGCGATACACCTTGGTTTTTGGAAAAGTTCCTTAAATCCCATCTCAGAAATTATCTTTGGTAGATTTTCTTTGTTCACGACTGTTCGACAGTCATATTCACCAAGGATGTCAAGCAGTTCCTCTGTATCTATGGGAAATTCCTCAAGCGCACTGGTTAAAACTGTCCTCTCCACTTCTGGGACGAAAGACAGAAATGCTGATTTGGTGTCTGCGTCGCTAGGTGTAGCTCCAAAAATTGCACATTCTGTAAAAATTGGCGAAAGTGACAGAGGAAAATAGTGATTGTCCAGCCACCCTTTTGCAAGAATCCTTCCAACTGCCTGCCACTCTTCTTCTTTGTAGTCATGGCGGATGATAGGCACTTTCTGAGTGTCACCTACTGTAAACTTTGCAAAGAATTCCTCCCAAAATTGTGTTAGGGCATCTTGATACACACCACTGCCTTGCCCAGCTTCCATGTCTCCATTTGGCAAAACCATGTGCATAGAAATTTTAGCATCCATAATTTCTGGATTGGAAAATGAATTGATCATGTCTTCCACAATCGCCACTCTTCTTATGACGAGCACCTCAAATGCTTGTGAGGGGCTAGTTTCATCGCAAGAGCCTTGGTTGAAGGATGTGGAGGGCATGGTGTCATCTAGCTGGCTCTGACGATTTGGCAAGTCTCTGTGACCGAATGAGACAGTTGGTGTATCTGGTTCTTGTACGTTAACATTTAGTGATGAGCATGCAGCAGTTGGTGTGTCTGATTGCTCGGTGTCAGCAGATTGCTGAACTTCTGGAGATGGAGGTTCTGAAGATGTACTGTTTTGTACTTCAACTTCATTTCCTGGAACTTCAAAAGGATCCAAAAAGATCAAATCTTCGAAGTCCTGCTCTTCTGAGGAGTCTGACTCCAAGGATATTACCTTGCGTTTCTTTTCTTTTTTACTGTCCGCCTCCTTACATTTTATTTTTGTTCTCAGGTAAAATCTCAAAATCGGCATTTTTGTCTCATCGTATAACTGGCCAACAGTTACTGCCTCTGCTAGTGGCTGATGTCTGAAATCACAGAGGTCAAGCTCAAACTCACTCTCTTGCCCTTTGGAAGAAACACCTTCCTTGAAAAACAAACCTTTGGCAAGCTCAAGAAGATCAGCATAACCCATTGTTTTTGAAACACTTAGTTGTCTTGTACCACCCCCTGTTTGTTTTCGGACTTGCTTGTAGCTGTTGGTAGCAAAGTCGAAATCAATCCAGCCAATGTCGATCTTCCTCTTATCTTTTGAGGCATTTCGGTTTCCTTTCAGTCGATACGATTTGTTGCTACTTGATTCCTCATCACTACCTTGTGCCTGTTTAACTCCTAGCTTGACTCGGAGTTTCTGGAGGAGTGTTTCCTTTCTTAAGGAACTTCCATTTTCACTTTGAGGGTTTTGCATTTTGGAGCAAAAGTTCCTCAAGGCTATCCTGTCTCCCAAGATTGGCAAAAAATCTCTAAGTGATGAATCATCCATCATTACCAAAACGGCTGCATCAATCTGAAATAATATTTACAAATGAACAATTTACTTTTTTTGTAATAATTTTGCTTTGATGTTTCCTAAAACAATTCACATGCAGTATGTCACAAGTAGCACTACAAAACTGACTTTTGAGGCACTTGATGGCAGTAAAATGGCAGTCCTTTTCTACTCCTACATTTGCTACATCGTATGCAAAAAAGCGGAAAAAGACAGTCCTTCTAAACTTTCTTCAATTGCAGAGCAGCAATCTTCTACATACCAAAGACATTTTGTACTGATCCATTGTGATAATAATGGTTATATCATCATGCACATGGACAGTGCAATTCTAGTCTGCATACAGTTGGAATTTAAACCTATTCATGCACATGTAACATTACAATACTAGGAACTGAGTTATAGGGTGGACACATAACTGCATACAGGCAAAGGCAAAGGCCAAACCCACTAAGTTTATGGAAAACGATTTTGTGTCCAGTTGATAAGTTTAAGAGCACATCCAAAAGGAAATCCTTGTTTCAAATGACTTATTATGTTCCTCAGATTAGGTATTACTTCGGTGTCTCTGGTTTCTGAAAAGTATTTATCTGCTTCAGACACACACCCAACACCATCAAATAAAGCCCCTCACTCTCACTCCTGCTCCCTGTATAGTGAAGCACAACCTTACTTTGTACAAAATACAACAGAGAATCAGAGTGTACCATCATTTTTACTCACCTTTTCATCCTTCATTTTATCTATGATTTCCTGTTCTATTCCTCGACTACCCATGTACTGGTATAAATCCATGTTTCCTACTTGCTGTTTCTGGTTAGAAAACATATGAACAGGTAATAAGCAAAAACACAATAAACTTTTTGTATTTATAACACATAACTTGTATGTAACTTCCAAATCATAAAGTCAGGTATCTTTTGTATTTCTTCCTTAGATGCACATGGGATGATGGGTCTCAGGCGGTGAAAGGATTGCACTTAGTTTGAGGGTTTTGCGTTTTGGAGCAAAAGTTCCTCACAAGGCTTTCCTGTCTCCCAAGATTGGCACAAATTCTCACAATTTTTGTTTAAAGCAAAATGGTGAATTTACAATCATGACAAATAGCCCCATCGTTGTTCAAGCATGCTGAAGCCGTGTGCCAAGTATCATACTTCATTTGTAATGTGTCACAGAAAAAATATAAAAGTTAAACTGTGTGTACTTTATCCTCCACTGGACTGTCATAAATAAACATGTTTCGTGACTACTAGACTATTGAGTAGTAAGTGTAGGGTACAGTCACTGAGTGAAAGATTGTGTGTAGGGACTGTAGGACATGCTCTTTACTAAAAAAAAACTAGTCATCTCATGTCACAATCAAATACTACGCACGGTTTGGACAATCAACACAATGAGCCTAAACAAACATTATGTTATTGTGAACAGAGTGCGATTTAGAAAAACAACATAAAATACTTAAAAAGTAGATAATTTCCATCTTTGCTATGTGATATTTCGTACACTTTTATATACAATAAACAAACACTTGACCTACCTCCATCTGTGTTCGACCATAGTTCGACTATCCTTCCAAGTTCCACACACTAAAAAGTCCGCATGTTCACGGTCGTCTGGCGCCACCACGAGTTGAGCTCACGTTAAGTTCACCGATCGGGCACATGCGCAGTTTCGAGTACTAATTCGTAATAACGGATTATTAATTCGTTTTAACGGATTATTAATTCGTTATAACGGATTATTAATTCGTTATAACGGATTAGTTCCCGCTGATAATATATACTTCAGTGGCACGATTGGGCTTTCGTAGATTTACGTCATATTGCAACCTATCTATAAGTTTGTTTTTAGGTCAACTTTGTGATGTAAGTTCTAGTGCAGCTGGTGTAGAACCAAAGCAAACCTTCTCAACATTAGTTTGTTGTGGTTTGTCTGATTCAGGTGACAAAGACTTCGACGTGTTCATCTCGTACAAGAGTGGCACTCCCGATGAGGAATTTGTTGTCCATGAGCTCATTCCGAGATTGGAGAAAGATGGTTACCGTGTCTGTGTCCATTATCGATTCTTCCTTCCGGGGAGGAGTGAGTATAGGCTTGTCAAGTTCTCATTAGAGCCAAGATTGGCATAACAAATAAAAATTGACTAGAGCGGGATTTGAACCAACATGCCGGCGCTCTACCAACTGAGCTATCTAGCCCTGTTGTTGGTCTCCCTATTTTGTCAATATCTTTGTTCGAGTTGACAGTCTGATCAGCCCCCGAACAAATATATTGACAACATGGGGAGACCACCATCAAAGTGCTAGATAGTTCAGTTTGTAGAGCGCCGACACGTTAATCCGGAGGCGTAGTTCAAATCACGGTCTAGACAAAATGTGTCTTTTATCAACCCCGAACTTTGTAAAATTTACCCTGTCAGTGTCCCATGTGGTTTATTAGTTGATATAAGATATAAAGATGTTACAATGCTGGAGATGTGCGTTATAAATTTGTTATGTTTTTATCAGGTATAATCGACAACATCTCAGATGCAGTTCGTCGAAGCCGCAAGACACTTCTCCTTCTGACTCCAGGCTTTGTTGAGAGTGAATGGTATCGATATGAATTCCAAGCAGCTCTTCTTCAGATGCTTCGCCGTCAATTGGACATTATCCCGGTCATCTTTGAGGATCTTGGTAACCCGGAAAACCTCTCCGAGGACCTCCAGACCGTGCTCCGTACACTCTCCTACATCACATGGCCCGATGCCGTCTTGGACGGCCAAGGTCCGCAGAGGGAGGCTGACCGTGAGCAGTTTTGGAAGCTCTTGTGGGAATCATTGCCAGACAATCCAATGGGATTGGAAGAGCCGGTAATTTCTGATTCTATCGGGAAAGGAGAAGACAAGCTTGATACGGGAGCTCGGAGAGAATGAATATGAAGGGGTTGGAAACGCTGATATGTTACTTGTCAGTGTTTAGGGGTGATAAGGTTGGCTGAGTAGAGTGTTAGAGAACTTCAGTTGTAAATGCTGTGTAAGAAAACTGCATGGCTTTTTGCAGAAGTGTGAAACTACAATTCCAGCCAAAATGCCTGGGTCGAGTCCCGGTTATCACACTTGTGTCCTTGAGCAAGATGCTTTTCTATAAATGCTTCTCTTCAACCCAGGGGTAAAAATGGGTACCTGAGAGGGTATAGTTTGAAAAGCCCTCGGAGCGCCACGGCAGCCCACTTTCATACAGCTGCTTGAGCACAAAAAGTAGCTAAACACAACAAAATGAATGTCAACAGAATAAGGTTACCAGCCAAAATAGCATGTCATTATGTACAATCTGTGACTGGTATCCTGCTTCCTTTTGCTTAGCAATATTTTCTTCTTAAGTAGCTCTAAGAAATTAGGCCCAGTGATGTTCACTCCCAAGAAAGACAGATTACATGAGTGTTATTGGCCTAAATGACTTGATTTAGCCACTCAGCTAATGTAATTTTAACAATAATGTTCATGATATCATCAGCAATATGGAAAATTTGACATTACTAATTTTAAGCTTAAAAATAGCATTAATTTAATTCGAGTATAAATTATAGTTTCTTCCATTTTTTTTCAATATACACTTTGTTTTTTAACGACTTTCGTTTTAATTTTGTATATAACTTTTAATACAGTCATGTAGGCCCACATTCGAAAATCAAGAACAATTACTTCCAGTGGCGAAAATAATGTAAATATTTAGGGGCACTAAATGCTGTACCATTTTGGGGTGACCCTTTGGTCTGTAGTTTGAGTTTGCATTATTTTTCTTAAACAAGCCTCTTGTCCGCGCTCTTGTTATGCATTATATTTTACGTCTGACGAGTAGGTAAAAACAAAAGCATTGTCTGCATTTTCAGTTGTTGTTCCTAAAACTCACACTTTATGGGGGGATCGTTCATTCGCACATACTGGATCTTCTCTCTGGAACGAACTTCCTCAAGATATTCGCAATATTTATGATGTACATTATTTCAAAGTAACTCTCAAAACTCACCTTTTCAAGATGTTTTTCTTAAATTCATAGTTTGTTGCTTTCTATTCATTATATGTACTTTCATTTTTTGTTTACATTGTCTCTGCTTCTTTGCGCCTTGAACATCTTTTTAGATTGATTTTGCGCGTTACAAATGCCTATTATTATTACGTATAAAATTATGTTTAAACAGTGAGTATTAAAAAAAGCAGCGGTAGTTCTTAAATGTTTTTTTTTTTTGCATTCTTTACTTTGACAGTATTTCAGATGTAAATATTTCCCTGGATGAATGGTACTGGTATTAATTTAATAAATAGCGAGCTTCCATATTAAGCCAATCATTCACTTTGATAACTACCCGATCCAGATACGGTCTGTCAACCTCATTCTTTGCTGGTCGTTGTAGTGATCACTCCCTTCCTTTAGTCTATTGTCTCGATCCTTGCACCAACGCGGCGACTGTGCCACGCATGCCGTTAAATCCAAAATGGCGCAACCAAGATTGTTGTGTAGATAATGTCAGCTGAACTGGGCCATTGCAGCAGCGTCCAGTGTTTATTTTTTGCGTTCAAAATACATGAAATCCTGCAGAGAGTGAGAAATACATTTTAAAAAAGTTACATTTGACAATGTCTTCAAAGAGACCCCATTCTTAACTGAAAAGTAGGTTTTAAAAAAATGTATTTATAAATATATATTTTGTTTTATAATCGTATACGTTTGGCCTTGATCTCCTGCCCCCAAAACCCACCATCATTAATATTCCTTTCAAAACCTACTCAACATTATTCATCCTTGAATTTGAAAATTATTTATCTGTTATTAATCATCATGATATTTAACATGAATTCTTATTTTTACCTGTGTTACAAGACGAATTACTTATATTTAAAGGGTACTCAGCCGTATTACCTAAATAGACTTACTATCAGGAAGACAGCTCCAAGCAAACATGCTTTCATTTCCACTGACAAATCCATAGGAACTGTAAATTAGACAAACAAACCCACTATAGTTAATATTTTTTACTTTTATCCAGTGTCATCTGTCCATATTTATCTTTAATGAATATTAAATTTTTTGAAAATCAAGATCCATGGTCAGTTTTAAACGGAGACTTAAGACCCACCTATTTTAATATAATAGGCCTATCTATTGCTTTTTGATTTTTGTGTAAAATGTTTATCTTTTATTCATTTGTTTTTTCATTAATAGGTAATGCTATTTTTTCTTTTGTACATTTGTCATTTGTTAGAGTAGTATTGTAAATTGCTTGTGCATTTTATTTCTAATTTTGGCCAATTGGTTTATTTGTAAAGCGCCATGAGCATAGGAGATGTGCGCTAAAGAAATACAGTTTATTATTATTATTATTATTATTATTATTATTATTATTATTACTCTCCGCGTGCGGAAATTCTCTCGAACCATATCGGCTATGCAAAGAACAAAATAACGCCAGCTAATCTTTTTATACTTTTATTTAAAGACACAATCATGTTTAAAGTTTATTCTGTTGCTTTGTATTTGTAATCTTAAATAATTTTTTTCTGAATGTCGCAGGGGCAAATCCCTCACTAGTCAATAAGTGTTTTTAGAAATAAAAATAACTGCTTTCTGAGTCAATACGTGTTTTTAGAAATATAAATAACTGCTTTCTGAAAATGAAAATAACTGCTCTTGACAATAAAAATTACTGCTTTCGAAAATAAAATAGCTATGGCACTAATGGTTTTCGTAGAGAACGGCGACACATTTGTTTTGATTTCTTAAGTAATGGACTTTCCGTACTTACAGCTTACAGAGAAGTTGTCAGCCTTGGAGTATACTTCCTTGATGAACCCTCCCCACTGTTTACTCACTTTACCTAGCTCTGTAGTCAAACCCAAATCTAGGATCTTGAGCAATGGACAAACAAAAATTCAAGGTTCAAAGTTCATTTATTTTCCACAGTATCAACATAAAAAATGACAATATCAATCACAAGAGATCAATACCAAAATACATTATTTACAATTCTTGAAGTCAAGAGAACTAGATGCAAACAAACATTACTAGGCAGGGGGGTCCATTTTAAAAGCAAAGCTTGTAGGTGGTCCCTTATGACATGCATTGTGTATAAAGTCCTTCATAATTTGGCACCAGTCTATCTCAAAGATCTCTTACTGTCTTAGCCCTTCGATCATCTTCACTATCATCAGCTATACCCGAAGTCTTCGCTCTTCTTCCACCGCTCATTTCCAGCTTTCCCGGGACCCCGCACCATGACACGCTATGGCGATCGTGCCTTTTCGGTCATAGCTCCAACACTTTGGAACAAGCTACCCACCCACATTCAAGCAGCACCTTCATTGGATACTGTCAAATCATTACTTAAAACCCATCTCTTTTGTCAATCTGAATAGTCTGGTTTTAGCGCTTAAAAACATACGTAATTAAGCGCTCTATAAATGTTGTAATTATTTATTATTAGGGAGGTTTCGCATACGAACGGATACGGTTAATGCGACGGATACGTCATCATTATGACGTCATACGCTACCCGCTATCCGCTATACGTGCAGACGACACTGATATCCCGCTTGCTACACACGTAAGTAAAAAACACGTAGGAAAACTCGAACTTCTAGTAATTCTCCTGTATTTGTTTCCAAATATGTATGAATAGTATCAAAATAAATGAATCACTGAACATGTACGTGTCATTTTGTTGATTTCTAAAGACTTTGAAATACGAAAAAATGCACTGTTGCTTCGTCATTAAATTTCCTCTAAAGCTATGAACATAAGCTCGTCTATGGAGGATGCCATGTTGAACAGCGCCACCAAGTGCTGTGCTGGAACAGCGAACAGTGCCACCAAAACGCTGGGATTCTTGCAAAACAACAGAAAGGCTGCTAACGGTTACGGATAGCTAAACGTATGCGTATGCGTATCCGTTCGCGTGCGAAACCGCCCTATTATCTCAAGAACCCCACTCAGGGTATTGTCATTTCACAATGACCATCACATCATGGTTATTTTTTGTTTCTTCCTTCGAACAACCAAAGCACAGAAACCTTCATGTACATGAATATTTCCGTTTTCTTTTTGCTCTATTTTTAAATAAATATTTTGCCTTTATAACGCCTTAAAGTGTTTATTGAAGTGTTTTGTAGAGACGGTGTGGACGGAGATTCTGTCCCCCCGGAGATTGTGTCCTCCCATATGGAGAACTGTGTACGAACTGCTTTTGATAGCGCCCTCTTTTGAATCCTCCTCCTCCAGCCCACGTTAATTTCCCATTATATGGGGGACAGAATCTCAGGGGGACAGATTTCCCTATGACAACGGCATACACTATGGACAGTGCAGCCTCGCGTGTATTTGAACAACTGGGGATCTCACGTTTCCAAGTTTTGTTTTTCACGTGTGAATGAAACAATTTGATCAGCTCTCAATGTTTGATTATACGCGCGGTACACATCCACAGGCAAGACTTTTAGCGTGCGGTACGGGCCTATAGTGTCTGTGGAAAAAGAACAGGGCTTTGCCCAGAACGTCATGAACCGTCACATCATATTGATCTTTGTGCGTGCATGATGATCCTTTGGCGCCTTGGTTTATGGTTCCGAGGTCGATTCATCTTAAGATGAGTTGTCAATATCACCATAGTGATTTGTATTTTGACTTCACACTTTGCTTAGCAATTAAGATTATTTCGCACTTAAGATCAATCTTGGCTCTTTGTGAAATCGAATCCTGGTTACGTGTCGAACTGTACCATGCTATCACCATCTTGGTCATGTTCCCGATTTGCAATATCAATATGACATAGTGACTCGCACACAAAGATTAAAAATAAATAGACCAGACTACCGTGGCCTTTCATAACGTAAGGAAGGTCGTGCCCATGTCAATGGCTTCGGCAGTGGCTACGGCTTGAACGCCGTAGCCGTAGCCAAAGTCACTTAATTGGGACGCGGCCTTTGCTTGAATGAACCTCATTCTCATTGATCACCCTAGTATGCCTTGCTCACTAATAATCCGCCTGGAATCATGGACTTTAATAAGTGTGCAAATAAATATATATATATATATATATGAATGTCACATGGCTTGTGGGAACGAGGCTGAAACAAAAAAGCTGAATGGCTTTCTTCAGGTGAATTTGTCCTCAATGCATAAGTTTTCTATGTAGGCCATTATATCTAGAGTTTAATATTTTTTACATCGGTGTGAATTTTAATGACCTAATATTGTATTTTAATCATTTTTTATGGAGAAATTTGTTTATTTATTTTTTTAATTTTAAATTGGTGACATTGTGATCACTGAGGTCAGTGTACTTTCTTACGATCTCTTCATATTCCTCAAAGATCATAATTTGCTGTGGTGGGTGTGAAATAAAATAATAATATAAACACAGTGGTAAAAAAATACTTTTCTTAGAAATTTTGTATTATTTGTAATATTGTGTTATTAAAGTTCGCAGTTGAAATATTATGTGTATATGTTGATCGCAAATAGATTCTACCTATCGTCTGCTATTCTTTATCTATAATAAATTAATCAATCCATTGAGTTGTGTAAAAAGTGTGGCCCTGGTAAAACCCATGTTCTGTGTTGCACCATGGAGGTAGAAATGGACGCTACAATGGCGGTCACATAGTAGCTCTCCGCACCCGTTCATTCTTGACAGCGAACACTGAACTTGGAGGTTATGTTAGTGCTCGAGTCTATTGTGATAGAGTGGGTTTCCCTTTACGATTGTCATTGAAGTGTGACTATGATAAAAATGTTCCCCGTAGCCCACTCACCAACCCTAGACGCCATTTTGTACTGATGAACGTTTCAGAGAGGCGTCTCCAAACAGTAAGTTTTGTTTTAGATTTAGTTAAACCAAAATCGTCACTTTTTGTAGGCCTATATAGATGGGACGTGAACCAAAATGACATTATAGTGGGATTAGTGGCACACAATGTTCCGCAATTTTTCTCAAAGAAGGATTTTCATGTTATTTTGATGAATGACGTGTGAACATTGATACAAACTTTGAGTCGAAGTACACACTAATATTTAGTGCACCACAGCATTGGAGCTGTATTTTCAGTAGAAAGCTGTGTGACAAATACATTTCACTGAGTGCATTTTATTCTTTCGGCAAACCCTCTCACTGTTGAAAAACCAATATTTTATTCTAGATATAAAGAGAACCACCTCGTGAAAAAGGATGTCGTCTTCAATCGTCGTAGCAGCTATTATAATGGTTGTCACAGCGTCGTGGTCACCAACTGTGTCACCCCAACTTAACGAGGCACAGAGCAATGACTATGACAGGTCCTGTTTTGTCCCCCCTTCCGAACGAAATAGCACAGAGCAGGTAAATTCATAAATGTTTGTGTCTTTGCCATTGTAAAGATGGTTTTTCCATAATGTTAGTAATTCCCCCAATTCGTAAACATGTCAACAGTCGGCCCATATCCTCTGTAATTTCAAGGCTCACTCCCATTTCTTAGTAAGCGCACCACGCCCATTCTCAGGCTGTGACCTCAAGAACCATCAGCTGAACAGAAACTCCCCTGTTGACCTCTACGTCATCTTACCTTGTTAATAATGATATCACTAATCTTGTTTACTTTTGTGTGAAAACATTTCTAAATCAAGACTTCCCCCACCACCAAAAAATAAACCATCTTCCCAACGTTCACTCTCGGCTTCGACTACTCATGTAACTTTCTTCGTACCTCAGTGCAAGACTCGCCTCTAATGTAACTTTCTTCGTACCTCAGTGCAAGACTCGCCTCTCTTGTAACTTTCTTCGTACCTCAGTGCAAGACACGCCTATCTTGTTGTTAAAGACTTTCCATTCCATTCATTCTGGTTGTGAAGCCACGGGCTCTCAGAAAATCGAACTTAATCACTGCATTGCCTTATGGAGAGAAGACAAGAGACGTTTCTGTTTCCGATGTGGGAGGGAAAACCCCAGGGAATTCCAGGGAAAACCCACGCAGTTAGATAGGGACTAAAAATCCACATAGTGCCCCGGTGTGATTCGAACCGCGGGTCCTGGAGGTGGAAGGCGAGGAAAGATACATCTACATACACCAACCTGACGCCTACTTTAATTGTTGTGTTTGTTCCAACAGTTTCTATCCGTGGCAGTTGGTTATCCCCCATTCGATTCAAAAGAACAAGAACGTATTTTTAAGGACTATCAAATATTGTCAATTCCTAACGGGACATGTGAGTATCCACCATTTATGGACATTCTCGTAAAGTTTCTCCCCCTTTGGGACCCTAAGCCACCAGTGGTCGTTTGTTTAGGTGCTACTAGCACCCATATCACCCTCACATCAGTCCAAACAGTCAAACACATCAAAATGTTGTCTTTAAGCTTTAATACCAGATAGATCGGCAAAGTACAAGTATTTCCACTTTGAGGAACATTTTTGCCTCGTTGAATGAACTAGACTTGTGCAAGTCTCGCACGTGTTCGAACTTCCGGGACAAATTGTCTCAACCATTGAACTAGTCCAGTCTTTGATATCAAGGACTTTGACTTCCTCAGGGAATTGTACTTGTTGGAGAAAACAGTGAAATGATAAGATATGCCATGACTTAGTGTTACCAGTGCTCACTTAAAGGTTTTAAACGGTCACCCAATACTTTGCCAAATATATATTTCTTCAATTATACTTTTTATTGTGTTTTTGTTTTTACTCTTGATTTGCATGTTTCGTGTTGCAGGTGGACTTGACGTGTATTACTGCAACTTTAATCTATGGTTGACCGCCGGTTTGGACCAAGTTATCAAAGAAGAGGCAGAGAAAGTCTCCAAAGTATACTGTACAGTGTCACCTGAAATAAACTGGTACCTTAAAGTTCTCACAACAGGTAATTGTCACTTGATTTAGTCGATTTGAAATACAGCATAATTATATCAAGGAGTTTTAAGTGAAATTATTATCCCTTGCTATAATTGTATCCGCTCTTTACACATTATAGGAACTGGGCCTTCCGGCAGTAGAGTAAATCTGGTACCAGATGACGAGTTAAGTCGTCTTCCGTCAGAGTGGCTAAGAGGTCTGATTATGTTTGTGCACCTGGATTACATTCCATCGGCTCAACCAGTGGAAATTCGCTGCATTTTACCGGTGTTGAGAAGTACTCCACACTCCCAGTACAACCTGAATTTTACTTTCCAACTTAATGGTAATAATTTTTTGTAAAGGTCTAGTTGGAGTTCAGCTTTGAATTTAGAGAAAGAAACAAAGAAAACTATAGAGGGCACTCAACATACTCCTTTTGCAGTCAATACCTTGAACAATATCCTATCGTGACCTGTGACATCACTTGTTTACAAAAGAGCCACAGAGCCTGGACTTCCTACAGGCACGGCTTGTATACAGCTCAATTGATAATGGAAGAATACAACAAATCTTATGTTTTATGGAGATCGCACTGTCTGATTTTTCTCAACTTTTTATAATATGAAGAAAGGGGGGACATCTCAAAAGCTGTACAGCTGTTGCTTTTGTAAATTGTGAATTTATGTGAAAATTATGACACCAAATGTAAATTTTCCCATATAGCTTGTGTAGTATCTTGCCTGTCAGGAAATGCATTATAATGTACAAGGTCACCACTCTGTAAACAGAGGTATAACATGGTCTATAGGTACTAGCAAAACGTGCCAACGGAACTTGCATTTTTAACAACTAGTTGTTTACACAGTTTCTTGCATGTTTCAATTCAGTTATTTCCACTCGGTTTGCTTACACATAATACACATACAGTGCATTATTTAACAGATACGGTTCAATGAGTGGGAGTCTCCTAAAAGCAAGCTTGTTGTGGGTGGAGAACTCCGATATTTGTGATACTGGGGTGAGGAAGTAGCCTACTGAGTTAGGAACCTATATAAGTATAAAGCAATATCAAAAATGGCCTGACGTTTCGACCCTAGCAAAGTCTTTCTCGAAGGCTAAATGACAACGCAACACACACATAAACAGGTGGAAGTGTAACAGAAGAAGAAATATTAAGAATAGAGAGAGAGACGCAGAAAGCTTTTCATTTTTGTTGATAAGCAGTTTACAACAGCTAATTCTATTTTCTCGTCAAATGGTTAAGTAAACACACAAGGGGGAAACAGGACAACAAATAGCTGAAGAAGGTTCACCACACGAGTAAGAGACGTCCCCAATAGTCATAATCATTGAAACAAATGGGTCTACATCTGACAAAACTAGGAAAATCAAGGACTCAATGAGATGCATTTTTTAATACTTTGTACAGGTTGCCCATTTGGGCGATACGGTGGTAAATGTGACCAAAAATGTTCTTGTGCTGAGGGAGTGGAGTGCCATAGCTTCAATGGAGCTTGCATGTGTCCACCTGGACTAGAAGGAACTCATTGTGAATACAGTAAGATGCCCCAAAGACTTTTATAGATAAACCCATACTATACAAATGATGGATAGTTTTTTTTGTTTTTGATGGTCTAAACATATTTGCGCTCCCTACACTTCGTGCAGGCTTCCATGGATGTATCGCTGACAGCCTGTGCTAGAGGTTCTGTGGTTTCCAACACCACCCACCTGCCAATCAAAGTATTTGGCTTCACCGGGGAGCCAGTAACTGGTGGAACCTTCATGCATTTGTGTTATTCCTGATGGGGTTATTCAACTTTTAAGGGTTAAAGTATACATTTTGTTTTGTACATGGAAGAGATATAAGACATAAGATAAGATAATATCCTTCCATTTCTTGGAAGAAATAAACTGAACTGAACTGATAATGTCACCTCTTCTTATTAGCTGCACCTAGACTCAGTGTTCAGCAGCAACTTGTGTATGTACCTTTTGGAACATCATACAACCTGACCTGTATTGCAGACGGGATGATACCAACCAACTACTCTTGGATCAAAGACAGCGCCTCAACACCACTAGTCACTGAGTCGAGAGAGAAAACAGTCCCTTACCAACCAAGGTTTGCTCTTATCCTTCAAGATTCTTAAAGACTTGTTAAACAACCTCCAGGTGCTAGGGGCCTGTTTGTTTGCAGTAATTGTGTTTTTCTTGCTTGGATAAGACACTGCTTTAAAATTTGTGTGTTAAACAAGTTTCTTACAATTTGCTTACAGCCCTGTTGTTTTGACAAGCAACGTGGAAGCTTATGATACAACCGTCAATGGTCACTATATCTGCGAAGTCCATGATGGAAATGGAGCCGTGTACAGGCAATTTGTCAACGTCACCGTCATAGGTATTATGTCTCAAAATTGCTTTTCACACGTTTGTTTCCTTTAATAGTCATTTTGGTCATGAACGACTTCAGAGTCCAACTCCTTTGATTACTGGCCTTTAATCCTGAAGCTTGCGGACTTCCATGAACAGAAACTATCTGTATTTAAATCAACAATGCTCATTTCTCATTCTAATCTAACCTTTTACATTTTACTCATTTATTCAATTTCCTTATATTTGACAGCTGTTCCGGATCCCTTCATCCAAGTTCCTCAGAACCAAACCGCCCTCATCGACCGTAAGGTTGTCTTCACCTGTAAGACCAAGAAAGAAGCTGGGACTATTAAATGGGTCAAAGGTCACAACCCACCATCCTTAGAGATCAAGGGTGAAGTTGGCCGTTACGGAGTACACCACCTCCCTGGTGGTGTTTCTGAACTTCATATCTACGGTGTACAGTTCCCAGATGAGGATGTGTACAGATGCTATGTTGGGTACACCTTCGAGGAACCAGACTTGAATTATGCTGAGGCAAAGCTTGTTGTCCAATGTGAGTGGTGTACATTCATTCAACTCAAGATTTATTTCTATATTGCCAAAGTCAGTGAACAAATATGTATGAAGAAGTACTAGATTAATAATTATATGAGACACAAATGAAGCAGAGGCAAATATGGAGGCAGGTTTTCTTAATTCAATCATTAATTTTTGCCATCTTTTGTTTACTTTTTACTGCAATTTTAAATTTCTGTGTATTATATATAATATAAATTGTTATTCTTTTAAATGGGCAAGGTCTGGGAGGGCACATCTTTTTTGATGAAAGTTTTTTTACTTTTGCCTTTCCCTGGACGCCTTTGCTTATGTATATATATATATATATTAATAATAACCTTGTTCTTTTCTTCATTCCTTGTTAATTAATGTAGCATTTTGTATTTTTTTGTTGCATTATCCGTACGTTCAACGTTATTAAGACTCTCGGTTTAGCAAGAAGCACCGTTATAAAGGGGGGGGGGTTGCCTTCGACAAACTCTATTTTTTGCTAACCTACTCCAAATCATTGCCACATTGTTGCATCTTGTTTTGCTATTTTTACTTGTCCACCATTTTGTTTTCTTGCTGTTAATATTTCAATTAGTAGTACTTTAGGCCTACGTGTAACTATTTATGTTTAAAGTGATTTGAAATGGAAAAAACTAATATTTGAATAGGCTCTTCATTGTCAACCCTTCATAACTACCTCACAGTTCATTCATTGGTCAACATTGCATTGATTGTTCTCCAGCTGATTCTCAGCCCATGTGCTCCTTCCAAGACGTCGTGGATGCTGTATCAGGTCAAGAGGTGACCCTTTGGTGCCAGATGAAGGCAGTCAAACCAGCTCCAACAATAACTTGGTTTATAGAAGGCAGCAAGGTGATCCCAGAACCGAAAACAGACACCACTCTATCTGAAGATCAGTACTCATATGACGTCATCACCTCAATGACCTTTGTCCCAGTCCCTGAGGATAACGGGAGGAGAGTCTCTGTTGCCATGGAAAGCCCAGCCTGGGAGGGGATTACTGAGGTATCTACGTCACTGGATGTCAAATGTAAGTGAGATTTTGGTTCTTACTATCTTGTATAATACCTTTAACTTATCATAATCTGAAATTAAACATAAAATACTCTATATCATATTTTATATTTTACTTCATCAAATTATAGATAAACCCATCGTGGAGATCAGACCAGATCCAATCTCACTTGCTTCAGGACAAAATCCTGACATCTCCTGCTTGACCAAAGGGAACCCATACCCGTCCAACTACACTTGGATCCTCAGTCGACCTAACAAACCACCACAAATTGATTCATCAACTGGCGACATCTACCATCTTAAGAAAGTTGATATGACCTATGACCTGGCCAGCTTGACCTGCAGAGTTGGAAATGAGATTGGTGACACAAGTGATACAGTGAAGATAAAGGTGACAGGTAAGGAGAGCTGAGGATGTATACTTTCTTCAGTAAATGTTCAAAAGTCATAACAAGCATTCTCCATTCATTTCTTTCTCTGTTCATATAGATAGGCGTGTCATGAATGGGCGTTTTAGAGCATCGCACTCAAGTTCTGGTTGCTGAGTCATGGGTGTGGGTTCGACTCCCGGGCGTGGCACTTGTGTTCTTGGGACACTTCATTAACTATAATTGCTTCTCTTCACCAAGTGGTAAATGGGTACCTGTGAGGGCAGAGATGGTTCTTGTGCTTGATTTAGCTTGGTGTGGTATTTGGCAGCACAGGTTGAAGACTCCCAAGGGAGCTGAGAGATGGTTTAAGGAATGAAATAAATGGTCCAGTAAAAAAGGGAAATGTTGGAGCGCCTTGAGCGTCACTGAGTGACTGATTAGAGCTCTAAATAAGAAGCAACAATTATTATTTTTATTATTTTCATATTGTTTTCGTGTTTGTTTCCAGAGAATGACCTCAAACCGGCTACAGTTTCTGCTTTTGCCGTCTCGGGAGCAGTGTGTATCTTGTTGCTGCTCGTCTTAAGTGTTCTTGCTTATCGCTTCCGTAAAGAAGTTATCCTCTGGTGGTCTGCAAAGACTGGCAAGAATAAAAGTAAGAGTTCAGGTTGTCCTATATACAAGAAGAACTTGCGGGGGTTAACAAAGGGTAACATAGCTGTAGGTATCTTAAAGGGGGTACACCTTTGGTATTTGATCCTAAAATTAATTACCATAAAAACTCACTTGGTGAGAACTGAGAAGCACTGCAGCTGTTGATAATGTATAACATTTTAAGAAACGATTTCCTTCTAAGCAATGTAGTTATAGGATGAAATAATTACGGATTTTTCTTCATGCGTGGACACAAACTGCTTCAGAATGTCGTCGATATCTCAAAAACGCGACCATCTTTTAAAGTGAAATGTTTACAAGTTACTTTTATTGTATAGGCCCCCTACATCTCATTTATAATAGGATTAAAACAACCGAACGGTTCCAAAAATCAAGGGTATACCTCGATTTTAAGAACTCAACAGTATAAAAGTGCTGCAATATTCAGAAGCCACAATGAACTTCATTCTCATCCAAAGTATAAGTTTGTTTTTAGGTCAACTTTGTGATGTGAGTTCTAGTGCAGCTGGTGTAGAACCAAAGCAAACCTTCTCAACATTAGTTTGTTGTGGTTTGTCTGATTCAGGTGACAAAGACTTCGACGTGTTCATCTCGTACAAGAGTGGCACTCCCGATGAGGAATTTGTTGTCCATGAGCTCATTCCGAGATTGGAGAAAGATGGTTACCGTGTCTGTGTCCATTATCGATTCTTCCTTCCGGGGAGGAGTGAGTATAGGCTTGTCAAGTTCTCATTAGAGCCAAGATTGGCATAACAAAGAAAAATTGACTAGAGCGGGATTTGAACCAACGTGTTGGCGCTCTACCAACTGAGCTATCTAGCTATCTATGGCCCTGTTGTTGGTCTCCCTATTTTGTCAATATCTTTGTTCGAGTTGACAGTCTGATCAGCCCCCGAACAAATATATTGACAACATGGGGAGACCACCATCAAAGTGCTAGATAGCTCAGTTTGTAGAGCGCCGACACGTTAATCCGGAGGCGTAGTTCAAATCACGGTCTAGACAAATGTGTCTTTTATCAACCCCGAACTTTGTAAAATTTACCCTGTCAGTGTCCCATGTGGTTTATTAGTTGATATAAGATATAAAGATGTTACAATGCTGGAGATGTGCGTTATAAATTTGTTATGTTTTTATCAGGTATAATCGACAACATCTCAGATGCAGTTCGTCGAAGCCGCAAGACACTTCTCCTTCTGACTCCAGGCTTTGTTGAGAGTGAATGGTGTCGATATGAATTCCAAGCAGCTCTTCTTCAGATGCTTCGCCGTCAATTGGACATCATCCCGGTCATCTTTGAGGATCTTGGTAACCCGGAAAACCTCTCCGAGGACCTCCAGACCGTGCTCCGTACACTCTCCTACATCACATGGCCCGATGCCGTCTTGGACGGCCAAGGTCCGCAGAGGGAGGCTGACCGTGAGCAGTTTTGGAAGCTCTTGTGGGAATCATTGCCAGACAATCCAATGGGATTGGAAGAGCCGGTAATTTCTGATTCTATCGGGAAAGGAGAAGACAAGCTTGATACGGGAGAGAATGAATATGAAGGGGTTGGAAACGCTGATGTGTTACTTATCAGTGTTTAGGGGTGATAAGGTTGGCTGAGTAGAGTGTTATAGAACTTCAGTTGTAAATGCTGTGTAAGAAAACTGCATGGCTTTTTGCAGAAGTGTGAAACTACAATCCCAGCCAAAATGCCTGGGTCGAGTCCCGGTTATCACACTTGTGTCCTTGAGCAAGATGATTTTCTATAAATGCTTCTCTTCAACCCAGGGGTAAAAATGGGTACCTGAGAGGGTATAGTTTGAAAAGCCCTCGGAGCGCCACGGCAGCCCACTTTCATACAGCTGCTTGAGCACAAAAAGTAGCTAAACACAACAAAATGAAGGTTAACAGAATAAGGTTACCAGCCAAAATAGCATGTCATTATGTACAATCTGTGACTGGTATCCTGCTTCCTTTTGCTTAGCAGAAAAATGTTAAGCAATATTTTCTTCTTAAGTATATAGCTCTAAGAAATTAGGCCCAGTGCTGTTTACTCCCAAGAAAGACAGATTACATGAGTGTTATTGGCCTAAATGACTTGATTTAGCCACTCAGCTATGTAATTTTAACAATAATGTTCATGATATCAGCAGTATGGAAAATTTGACATTACTAATGTTAAGCTTAAAAACGGCATTAATTTAATTAGAGTATAAATTATAGTTTCTTCCTTTTTTTTTCAATATACACTTTGTTTTTTAACGACTTTCGTTTTAATTTTGTATATAACTTTTAATACAGTCATGTAGGCCCACATTCGAAAATCAAGAACAATTACTTCCAGTGGCGAAAATAATGTAAATATTTAGGGGCACTAAATGCTGTACCATTTTGGGGTGACCCTTTGGTCTGTAGTTTGCGTTTGCATTATTTTTCTTAAACAAGCCTCTTGTCCGCGCTCTTGTTATGCATTATATTTTACGTCTGACGAGTAGGTAAAAACAAAAGCATTGTCTGCATTTTCAGTTGTTGTTCCTAAAACTCACACTTTATGGGGGGATCGTTCATTCGCACATACTGGATCTTCTCTCTGGAACGAACTTCCTCAAGATATTCGCAATATTTATGATGTACATTATTTCAAAGTAACTCTCAAAACTCACCTTTTCAAGATGTTTTTCTTAAATTCATAGTTTGTTGCTTTCTATTCATTATATGTACTTTCATTTTTGTTTACATTGTCTCTGCTTCTTTGCGCCTTGAACATCTTTTTAGATTGATTTTGCGCGTTACAAATGCCTATTATTATTACGTATAAAATTATTTTTAAACAGTGAGTATTAAAAAAAGCAGCGGTAGTTCTTAAAAGTTTTTTTGTTGTTGCATTCTTTACTTTGACAGTATTTCAGATGTAAATATTTCTCTGGAGGAATGGTACTGGTATTAATTTCATAAATAGCGAGCTTCCATATTAAGCCAATCATTCACTTTGATAACTACCCGATCCAGATACGGTCGGTCAACCTCATTCTTTGCTGGTCGTTGTAGTGATCACTCCCTTCATTTAGTCTATTGTCTCGATCCTTGCACCAACGCGGCGACTGTGCCACGCTTGCCGTTAAATCCAAAATGGCGCAACCAAGATTGTTGTGTAGATAATGTCAGCTGAACTTGGCCATTGCAGCAGCGTTCAGTGTTTATTTTTCTGTTTTTTGCGTTCAAAATACATGAAATCCTGCAGAGAGTGAGAAATACATTTTTAAAAAGTTACATTTGACAATGTCTTCAAAGAGACCCCATTCTTAACTGAAAAGTAGGTTTGTAAATATATATTTTGTTTTATAATCTACGTTTGGCCTTGATCTCCTGCCCCCAAAACCCACCATCATTAATATTCCTTTCAAAACCTACTCAACATTATTCATCCTTGAATTTGAAAATTATTTATCTGTTATTAATCATCATGATATTTAACATGAATTCTTATTTTTACCTGTGTTACAAGACGAATTACTTATATTTAAAGGGTACTCAGCCGTATTACCTAAATAGACTTACTATCAGGAAGACAGCTCCAAGCAAACATGCTTTCATTTCCACTGACAAATCCATAGGAACTGTAAATTAGACAAACAAACCCACTATAGTTAATATTTTTAACTTTTATCCAGTGTCATCTGTCCATTTTTATCTTATTATTATTATTATTATTATTATTATTATTATTACTCTCCGCGTGCGGAAATTCTCTCGAACCATATCGGCTATGCAAAGAACAAAATAACGCCAGCTAATCTTTTTATACTTTTATTTAAAGACACAATCATGTTTAAAGTTTATTCTGTTGCTTTGTATTTGTAATCTTAAATAATTTTTTTCTGAATGTCGCAGGGGCAAATCCCTCACTAGTCAATAAGTGTTTTATAAGTGTTTTTAGAAACTGCTTTCTGAAAATGAAAATAACTGCTCTTGACAATAAAAATTACTGCTCTTGAAAAAAAAAAAATAATGCTTTCGAAAACAAAATAGCTATGGCAATAATGGTTTTCGTAGAGAACGGCGACACATTTGTTTTGATTTCTTAAGTAATGGACTTTCCGTACTTACAGCTTACAGAGAAGTTGTCAGCCTTGGAGTATACTTCCTTGATGAACCCTCCCCACTGTTTACTCACTTTACCTAGCTCTGTAGTCAAACCCAAATCTAGGATCTTGAGCAATGGACAAACAAAAATTCAAGGTTCAAAGTTCATTTATTTTCCACAGTATCAACATAAAAAATGACAATATCAATCACAAGAGATCAATACCAAAATACATTATTTACAATTCTTGAAGTCAAGAGAACTAGATGCAAACAAACATTACTAGGCAGGGGGATCCATTTTAAAAGCAAAGCTTGTAGGCAATGGTCCCTTATGACATGCATTGTGTATAAAGTCCTTCATAATTTGGCACCAGTCTATCTCAAAGATCTCTTACTGTCTTAGCCCTTCGATCATCTTCACTATCATCAGCTATACCCGAAGTCTTCGCTCTTCTTCCACCGCTCATTTCCAGCTTTCCCCGGGACCCCGCACCATGACACGCTATGGCGATCGTGTCTTTTCGGTCATAGCTCCAACACTTTGGAACAAGCTACCCACCCACATTCAAGCAGCACCTTCATTGGATACTTTCAAATCATTACTTAAAACCCATCTCTTTTGTCAATCTGAATAGTCTGGTTTTAGCGCTTAAAAACATACGTAATTAAGCGCTCTATAAATGTTGTAATTATTTATTATTATTATTATTGAGACAGAAAAAAGGGAAACATTTAGGAATATTCCATTAACCATACAAGTCTGTGGTAGAGTTGAGCCACTAATGAACAAAATATAATAATTAATCTCATTGCACATGGCATGTTCACGAAAGAGATTCAGCAGACATAGTAGGCCCCTTGTATTGACCGCCATCTTTGATGTCAAACAATAAAAATGTGCACGCGCTGCGCCCGGCTCTCAGCCAATGGTAGCTCTTCATTGATCTCCGTGAGTGGAGTGTTTCTGGGCTTGTGACGTTTATATGCAAGAGGTCCTAAGGGATCCTACGCAGGGGATCAATTCGAGGAATTTACATGTAGGCCTATGGCAGAGACACGAAATTGAATGTCAGAGCTGCTTCAGACTAATTTGACATTACCTTTTGGTCACAAAGTTTATAAAGTTGTGCCGATCGAGCAAAAATGCCTTATACGGAATAATCAACCAACATCGTGATTGCTTTGTGCTTCAGTGAATAGAGTATATTAATATACTAAAATATCAAAATCGAACTTTGGGGTGTTTGGGTCAAAATAATTCGGGAACAAATTTGAAATTTTTTAAACATTGGTTTGTTAAAAAAAAACTTTATTGATTGGGAAACTTACTTTGAAATCTAAATCCGATGTGCAGCAAACACCTTGGATGATGCAACAAGGACCACGAATCTTTAGAATCGGTTCCTTGGCGACGTTTAGGACATCATAATGCGGATACCACCAACTTTGGCTTTAAAAAAAGCAACAACAACAAGTGAAAACTGTGAAATGAGAGTAAATAAATTTAGTAAAAATAAAAAACTAAACACTTCATGATTTGCGTACAATCCAATGTGTTTTTGTGATTTTCGATAGGCTGGTCGTCACATAATTATGCATTGACGTCATCACACTGTCACAAGTTCGAGTGCGCACCATGGTTAACAAAAGGTCAACTTAATAGATGTCAACTATTTTGACTCGAACCCAGGCCGGTCGACCATTGGTTGACTACTGTGGTCGACCATTTGGAACCAGCCTCAGGCCCATGGTTTCTTCCGTGGTCCCGATAGCAACGTTCATGTTAAACATGTGTAAAGCGCAGAAGGGAACCAGTGACACTATAGAAAAAAGGCGGCAGAAGGCAGTGGAAATGTTGAATACCGTACCGATGGTTGACTAGACTTCCACACGAGTCGTTCGCGCGAGTACGTCACTGCGCATGTACGTTGCTAGTCAGTGGTCAATCAGTGGTGGACTATGCGCGCACTCGAACTTGCTCTTAGAGGTAAAATTGTAAAGAAACGTACAACTTAATTCTTGTGTGAGGGGATTGTTTTGGGCTTGTGACGACATGTGCAAGGGGTCTAACCTGCTGGTTGCCTACCAGTTGTAATTTTGACCCACTTCATGTTTGCCTGCCGTAATACTGTGTGCACTAGTGCCTGTCTTAGGGCCTTTCTAAAACCTCGGCTTGGGCTCCGTCTCCGGCTTGGGCTCCGTTAATTTTTGTTTGCTACAGCGTGTATTTGCACACGGTGGTTCGAACATCAGAAGGAGCCGGAGCCGGAGCCGGAGCCCAAGCCGAAGTTTGAGAAAGGCCCTTAGTCTAGTTTCGCTGTGCCTCTCCGCTGCAAACTCTTGGTGGTGTTCTATATTGACTCTAAGGCCATGTCCGAATTGGCGGCAACGGCTAGGCTACAGCTTGATCGCCGCGTCATCACGAGTTGAAGAATGGGACGTCCTCCTTAGCAACAGCCCTATAGTCGTAGCCACCGTCTAGGCATGAAGCTATGGCGTTTCAAGTGAAAATGTTTTTACGTACGTTTGTTGGATGTATCCAACGACATGTCCGACGGGTGCCTCTATAGCTAGCTCCATGGCACAGCAATCAGCAGAGGCACACCAGCAGCACCCTGCACAGCACTTAAACTCACGAACCAGTCTCATGACCTCCTAATAAAAAAAGGTAAGTCGTTATTGAAGTCAGATTGTTTTTCTTGAGACTTGCGTTGAAAAAGAGACAAACTGATTTTCATTTTGTTCTTCCACTGGTACAGAGTACCGTCACACATACTTTAGTGATACAGAGTTCAGAAAGGAAATCTTCGGAAAGATCGGGTGAGATCAATGGGGGACTTTTGGGACGCCAGGTGACAGCAGACTTACCAGGTAAATCCATTGTTTTCGGTAATTGTGCGCATGCTCAGAACTACGATAATCATTGGAAATTTACATGGTGAGTCTGCTGCCACCTATCGTTCAACAGTCTATCCTTAAGTTTCAGTTTTCTTTGGTGTCCTAAGTCAAATTTATGCAATAGGTAAAAACTACTTACTGAAATTGGAATTTGAACAGTTAATGATTCTTGAAATACGTTTGAGACTGAGTGAGTCTCTATGATGCGCCAGCTTGTTCAAATTATCTTGGACGTAATTGTTCTATTGTCTAAAACATTTACTTTGAACATGCAGCAATTAATACCTGATTCATGTTGTCGGTAATGTGCATCTGGAATCCCCGAACAGGTCCACAGCACTGCCGCTCACAAAACCCAGACTCTACGATACGATGGGATAGGAAATTCAACTGTATTAAAAGTGACAAAATCCATGTTGTAATGCTTAATATTGGTATTGTATTGTTTTGTACAATAATATCCCGTGCATAGGCCGCTATCACTGAGACGTGTAACTGTATTAAGTGCCTTTAACGATATCTCTTCATTTGACCTCAGAGGGGCGCTGTTTGACTTTGTGACGCCATATTATACAAAGGTTCTGTATCTTTCTACCAAGTTTAACATCTCTTAGTTATGACCAGTAAGTAAACACGAGCAAACACAAAATACTGACAATGGCTTCGGATGTGAGATCCGGTATACTTGCGTGACATCACCACGTTGAGCTTCTATTTTTAGCAAACAGCGTCAGCTAATCTGACCCCCCAAAAGGCGCAATTAAGATTCATCATGTGTAATTATGACGTCATGTGAATTGGGATCATTGAAAGCAGCAAAGCACTAGCCTGGTACCGCCATGCTGGTTTTTATTTGTAAAGGATAAGACAAGGGGCCATCAGTCTGCTGTTTATTAGCCTTTAACTTTTTGCAATGGTGATAGATAAACAGCCAAGCTAACTGCTGATTTCACAATTACTAGAATAGATATTGTCGTTGAGTTACTGATTCACAACTTCTTGATTTGTGCAACTTATAATCATAGACGTTAAACCAATGTTTGTATGAAAGAGCTTGCTGTTGCCGGTTTGGTGTTTACATCCCCTTGTGGGAGCTTTGCCGAATCCCCTTGTTGGTGAGATCTTCAAAACAAACAAACAAACAAACAAACAAACATGCCTTCATTTGCAAAGTAGACCTGTTGACCCATACTGTTCTTGATTTGGTACCGGTTTACCGTCTCAATATCGGTTAAAACTGTGAATGAAAAAGCAGAAATCATACCATGATGAAAGCCAATACCACATAAATTTAAACACATTTTGTAAATACAACAACAAGAAATAAAAACTGAAAGTGGTTTATCTGAGTGAGCGTTGAGCATTATTAAGATCAATAAACAGCCCGTGGATGTCAGAGAGAGTTTTATTGATAAATTATCTTTTGACATTTTGGGGCTCCCTCCTCACATCAACATCCCGAGCTCATTGTCAATATGTCAAGGCTGCATTTTTAATGTGCCCTTTTTGCTCAGATTTTCCCGCGCAATTTTTGAGTCACGCCCATAGCCAAACCTGTCACAGATGTTGTCATTGATTAATAATTGAGTCACATTTGAGTCACACTTTTTCAGTGACTGCTAGCTTGTCATTTCACCAGTCCGTCACCCTTTTCTTTTCACTGGTTAATTCAATAGGGATGTTTCTCAACATGAACCAGCCATTCAGACTACTTGGACTGGTCCTCTGGTATTTTAACTGAAATTTTTTTCCAGCGGACCACTGTAAGGGAGAACGCTGATGGTTGATTTGCGTCACGTGATCGATTTGAGTCACACGATACCGACCTTCGAATAGTTCCACCTGCTGATGAATCAACAATTGGTCCACCAGGGTAAGGTACTCCAGACCAGGTGGACATCCGGGAATTGCCTGGGAAGGAGGTGACATCCACTGAAGCTGCTGCTGCGCAGGCGCAGATGCAGGTACACCATGTTGATACGTAGTGACCTATGACATCCAAATTAAACATTGTATATTTAGACAACTTTTGTAAACAACTGCAGTTATAGGCCTAAGCAGAGCGCAACACGAATCACTACACTGATGAGTTGGTGACTGTGCAACTTTCGCCAGGCTTTTAATTATTGAGGAATTATCGCGCGTAATTGAATGCATGCCTCATGAACGTGACCAATTCGGTTTACTTCAAATCTGAAAGCAAGTCTCACAAAAAGCTTGCAGCACGCGCGAGAGTCTTGGGCTGGATATTCCAGCAATGTTCTCTTCATGACCTCGCTCCAAAGTACATTCTTTATAATAATCCTTTGCATATTGAAGACAATTCCAATTATTAGTATACGTTCTAACACAATAATAAGTCACTTTTTAAATTTACCCAGAGGGTAAAAGTGCAAAAAACCACTGGGGACAAGTCATACATTTAAGCTGCACTAACGCTTTTGTATGGATTACCCGCTTCGATTCAGTCTCTTTCTGGGGGTTTTTTAAGATCAAGCTTAAAAATACTTTCCTTTTTAAACAAGCTTTTGGCTAATTGTTCATTTGTTTTTTGTAAAACTGTTGTCTTTATTTTGCTGTTGAATATAAAACATTTTGCTGACTTTTTGCGAGTTGCCGTTCTTTGAAAATTCGTCATTTTTAAAACATGTATGCAATGCGCACAATAAAATTCTGGTATTGCAAGCGATACATGATTAGACGCCAAACAAACATTCTGAACAGCAATAGTACAAAGTTCTATCGAGCAGACAAAGGAAAACTAGAGCGAAAAGCAAGAACTCACAGTGAAATAGAATGAGAACATTTCAATCTTACCGGTGCCTGGATCTGTGGGCTTTGCTGGGAGGGATACTCCTGCGGACCGGCCACCGGTGCCGATGCAGCAAACGGCGCTTGCACAGCCGGGACTGGGTCTTTCACTGGGGGCCCCATACGCTCGTATTTTGACATTCTGTTTGCCGTGTGACTATTACACAGACTGACGGTGTCACAAGTGTATTACCGACGATCACGACAAAACAGCTTTTGCCTTTTGATCACAGTCCAAATTCTGATAACAGAACTAAAGTAATAAAAGATTATGGCGTGTCGTGTCGTGGCTGAGCAGATAAGAGCACCGAACTCAAGCTCTGGTGTTTCTGTTCAGCAGAGTGTGGGTTCGAGTCCCGGTCGTGACACTTGTGTCCCTGAGCAAGACACTTAACTATAATTGCTTCTCTCCACCCAGGGGTAAAATGGGTACCTGTGAGGGCAGAGATGGTTCTTGTGATTGATTTAGCCTAGTAGCGCATATATTGCAGCACAGGCTGTATACTCCCCAGGGAGCTGAGATGGTTTAAGGAATGAAATAAATGGCCCAGTGACCAGGGGTAATAATATACCTTGTTAGGCGCCTTGAGCATCCCTTGGGGTGGATATGTGCGCATTATAAATGTTATTATTATTATTATTATTATTATTATTATTATTATTTACATATGTTGTAAACTCAACACTGATTTGTTATCTTGCCACCATTTTGCGGAAGTCTCGATAAGGGATGAAACCGAAATATTGATTTAAAGGTAGGGTCAATGATAAGGTGGTTTTTTTTCAACGTATGCTGATTTATAAATTCTTATCACATTACAACAAATGTGAAGTTAAACCCATAGGCCCAATAATGATGGTACTTTAGTCATTTCATGTCTCTGCATTTTACTAGTTGAGCCCTATACCCAAATAACTGTATTATTAATAGCAAAAGATATTGTAAATAGCAATTACGAAATTAGACGGTATGTGTTTGTTTTGGACCCATAATTCTACTGGCAATGATGATGTCAGAGGATATGCAAATAATATGCAAATATTCCAAACTAGACTTTGTACCACCTCGGACCGAAGCCTTGAATGCGGATTGGGTTTTCAGTCACAACCTGAATGTGTTTGTGGAACTTCCCCATTGGGAATTTCCTCTCACTTCTAAAACTAAAAATTAATAACTTTTATTCTTTAAAAAGTCATGTTTTCAAAGACGATGCTTTGCCACCTAAATACTTCAGATTCAGCATTCATATCTGTAAAAAGCAGCCACCCTAATCAAGCAGATGTTCTTGAAATTAATTGAAAAAATGCCCTGGTTAAAAAACTATTCATCAGGTATACAGTTTATGCACAATTTAAGAATAAGAAAACTAAATGATAACTAGTAGAAAATGTCAAAATTAAAATTTACACTATTAAAAAAAAAAGCGGAGTAGTAATACAAGGCCCAGCAGTGGATGACAGCCTGATGATGATGGGGATCTCCTGTGAATTAGCGAGGCAAGGCTAGCTCTCTCTGGGGCTTTCGCCTGAGAATTTAGTAATTACGGAGCCCGTACAAAGGGACAATTTGGTTCGTTCTTTTGAAACATGATTTCGTTCCCTGAAAATAATTATCATTCCGTTCCCCGAAGCATTACTTCGTTCCCTTGAAGTATGACTTCGTTCCCCTGAAATATTATTTCGTTCCCTCAAGATTTTGGACCGTTCACTCGAAATATTATTTTGTTTCTTCGAAATAATTTCGAGGGAACAGAATATTATTCCGATGGAACAAAATATTATTTTGAGGGACCGAAATAGTATTTCGAGGGAAAGAAATAATATTTGGAGGGAACGAAATCACATTTACAGAGGACGAAATAAGAGTTGGAAAAAACCTTGCCCCTTTACGGGCTCCATATTAAGTAACCGATTACTCAGCTTAGATATTTCTGCGTCTAGAAAACAGCGAGGTAAGTGTTTGCGTGAAGACCGTGTGCAAACATCTTGATGTGCCAAATTCCTACGCCAATAAGGGCAAGTTTGATGGGAAATGGTAAGTCAACATGGCGTAATTGCGTTGGTTCGTGCAAGAGCATTATCTACAGTCAAGCTTTTTGTTTGTGACTGTCTTTTGGACTCTTTATTCGTTTAGAGCTTTTTGGGTCAGACCGCAGTCTGTGACTGAGTTTATTCATGTCACGCCGTGTTGTCTCTCCCAACAAAGTCATGTCACTTAATGATTGCATTCAATTTTATGTTGGAAATAGTCATCCGTCGTCTGGAGAGAACTGCCACTCTGCTCTCCTATCCTGACTGGGAAGTCATTCAATCAGAGTAAAACATTGAGTGGAACAACAAACGATAGATCGGCTTCAAGAAGCCCTTTTCGACACGGCGATGTCCCCCGGCTGGGGTGCAGACCAAGTCACGGACAGCAACTTTGTCATCGGTCTGTACGTCGTTATTAGCATTGTGGGCATCACAGGTAACCTACTGGTCGCGGTCGTACTCTTCCGCGCACCGTCTCTCCGGACCAACACCAGCGTCTTCTTGGTGCACCTGTCCCTTGTCGATCTGACAGTGTGCATTCTGGTCATCCCGTATAATCTCACGCCACAGCTGGGGAATGTCTCAAAGCTGTCCGGATTCTGGGCAGACTTCAGGTGCAAACTGTACTTCGGGGAGTACCCGTTCTGGGTGTGTGCTTTGGTGTCCGTCTTCAGTCTGGTCACCGTGAACTTGGAACGTTACGTTGCGATTGGCTACCCGCACAAGTACAAGGCAATCTTCACGAAACGAAACAAGTGTCTCATGATCGTTTCGTGTTGGCTTTTGGGCGCACTCTCCAAGTCATTTCTTCTTTTTCTGTACGTAGACGAAGTGGAGTGTAGTTTTGTAAGCTGGCCCAGTCGAGTTGTCAAAGCGGTGGTGGGATTCTATACCTTCTTGGTAAACTTTTTCGTTCCGTTTGCTGTGATGATTGCAACACAGTGTACAGTCATTTCCAAACTGAGGAGACAAACTAAACTGCTGTCAAGTCGAATGAGTGAGTACTTTTTATTGAAAATCAGTTTTCAAAAAATAAAATAAAATTTTGTTTAAAATCTCTCAAAAAGAATTGTCGATAAAAAGTCCTATTGTATACGTCTCAAGAATAAGATAAATATTTTGAAGAAAAAAGTGCAGCTTTGTTAAGTTGAGATTTTCTTACGAATAGGCAAGGAAACAATTTCTTTTCCCCCGCATCCAAACACCAAAGTAACAATTTAAGGAATCAGAATAAAGAGCGCCACCCAGAGTTTCGCCGGGAGAGGCCATTTCAAAGTGGGAAGTTTAAGTACTCTTTACAATGAATCGATCTCGATTTCAAAACCCTCTTCTTGTCTTATTTTATACTCCTAACAACAGCCTCTCTGGACAGCCATCCAGATGCTCAGTATAAAGTATGGCAGCTCCGGACTACTCAAGATTTAGTACGGACCCTGCGAGCCTTCGCCGTTACTTTCACTGTTTGCTGGGCGCCAAACCAACTCATCTTTCTGCTGCATAACTTCGGCTGCCCCGTTGACTTCAAAGCCCCACTGTACCATTTCAGCGTTATTCTCAACGTCTGCAACTCCTGCGTGAACCCTGTCATTTACGCGGTGATGAACCGGCGCTTTCGGAACGGGTTGAGAGAAGCGTTCGGACCGGCGAGAGGCTTGCGCGTTGGTCCGGTTAGCGCCAACAACGACTCTGAAAACACTTGCTGATGATGATACTGGTAGGGATTTGTGATCCAAAAAGCTTAGTCATGGGGCTAAATTTTGACTGACCCCCACGCGTCCTGTGAATTAGATCTTAGTGCATCTCGACGTTTTATCTTTGAGACTACATTTTCTCCATTACCGGAAAGTCTCACGGAGTTACGGGAAGGATTTTTTACCCAACCCGTCCTCCTTGTCTGTATTTTTCTTGTATAAGCTTTTCAGTGGTATTATCAATGTGTTTGCTAGAATGAATAAATATATATATAAGCTTTCATTTAAAGCATGGCACGAAAAACAAAACTCCGCCAATGGTAAGTGGTGGTTGTTTGTCCACAGAATAGTGCGAAATTTCGTGGAATAATGTAAACAGTTTTGTATGGTTTTCGTTATAGGAAACATCATCAGCTGTCAAAAGTCGCTTAGAGCAATACATTCCAAAAAACCTTAATAATTTTCTTTGGACAAAACTTTTAGATGACTCTTGTGCAGCCGTTGTGTTTTGTTGCAGTAGGTTGCCTTTTAATTGTAATTGCCTGTATAACTTTTTTTCATGGGACAATATCTTTTTTAGTAAAAAAACAAAAAAAAAACGGCTATTTTGTGCAACGTCAAGAAAACCTTCACTTTAATGTACAAAAGTAAATGCAATTCCATTCGTTACATGTATACAGCAATCCTTCACCGATCTTGAACTCTTGGTGGCAGCAGATACCGCCATTATTGCGGTGGTACCTGGGTGGTACTGCGCTGCCTAGCGACGGGTTTAAGCGATTTTCAAAGTGAAAGTCCAATAACCCGCGACTGATCAAATGATCGCCGTGTAGCCCAAACCTTATACCAGTCGCTAGGCAGCGCAGTACCACCCAGGTACACCGCAGTAATGGAGGCATATCTGCTGCCACCAAGAGTTCAAGATCGGTGAAGGATTGCTGTATAGGACTCTTTTTAAATCCCTACCGGGCTTGTACTCTTTCATTAAGGCATGTGGGTGTGCTCTCACTTTCGGTACCTTATGGAGACCAAGGACAAAACACAAAGGGAAATAAAAGGTCTCCACATGGAATTTCTAAAGACCGGGGTGCTCCACAAGGAAATATGTGTACAAAGTCTATGGGAAACTGTTGAGTGCAGGGACAAAGAAAACCGCTGTAATAAAAGGTAGGGTCGTCGCTTGGGTTTTTGTCAACGTAATGCTGATTTGTAGGCAAAATTATCAAGACAGATATAATAAAAATCACTTGTGGCTATTCTGTTGATGATTACAGTGTATATTTATTGTGAAAACAGGACAGAAATCCGTCGAATTCATCCACGTTTAGCGAGGTAACGGTGGTTATCAACCGCATCTCTGGCCGTATCTAGGGCACAAACAATCCCTTTGTGTGCATTTATTTCTTTCTTGCTTTTGCTGTTATAGAAAATAAGTAATAATGGAATTGTGGGGCTGCCATAATTTATGACCTTGAAGATCCATTTATGTTCTTTCATGCTGTCTCTGAACCAGCCATCCATATTCTAAAAGCTTTCTAATATTTTTTTCAAACAACAGTCTGAAATATTATAAAATACTGATGGGCTCTTCTTTTTGTCTGTGCCGCTTCCCCCTGTGGAGGCGCACTGTTTCTTCTTTTTAAAACATTCTCAAAAATAATATCTTTCAAGAAGAATAAAGCCCTTAATAGACCTTATGCATATGACGTCATTTGAGTAGGGCGCCCTCACCTAGAGGTCAAAAGGAAGATGTTCATTGGCCAATCCTGTGCGCCGCGCGTACAAATCAGCGCGTTTCCATTGTTTCATCATCAGTTTACCTCTAAGATGGCGGCTTGGTGACGTCAATGCATAAGGTCTATTACTGTGCCGTAATCTTTGCGTTACTTGCATCCCACATATCCAATAATAACTCTTGCTCTGGCTGCAGATTGGTGACAAGATTCTTTGAAAGGGAGGACATTCAAGATGGTTGCGTCATCAAATGTCTCGATTATAAAGGCGCATGCGTATGAGCGGTGACATCGCCCCACTTTGACCATTTGGTGCTCGACATGTGACATGGTGTTCCCCTCATATTGTGTCTTCATTGTGTTCTTGAAATCTCAGGAATTGTTAGAGGATTTTAGGGGTGGGGGTTTACTTCTGTACAAGAGGAAAAGAGTGTGTAAAAGTACACCCTGCTCTACCACATTATCAGGCTTTGACTTTGCCTAACATTATTGAAATACCTGAAACTTGCTTGACTCGAGTGGTTTGACTGAGTTATGATTCCTGAGTCAATCAGAGAGCGCGTTCGAGCTCCTGTCATGACATTAGCTGCGCTTGTGTCCTTGGGCAAGATTATGTATAATTGCTTCTCTTGTGCCTTTTAGAGTACAGATTGTTGAAGTTGTGATCCCACAGTGTCGCAAACTACCTCAGATGCAACTGCCAACGAAAGAGGTACTTTGTAATATCAAAATAATTTCTTGTTTTACATGTCCCTTCGCAAAATCTGCTGCTTATGAAACTTGATTTCTCTTTTATGGGAGAACAGACTATGTGAAACATTATCTTTTGGACACCCCCCTTCCACCCCAATATACAAGAGTAAATCTGTATTAACACATATCTATACGATGATGTGGCAGAGTATGTGCCCCCCCCCCCCCCCCACACCAATGTCCCCATACTTCAACACACAATTTTCCTCTTGTACAGAAAATACCGCCCCCCCCTAAAATCCTCTAAAGAATTCATGAGATTTGCAGAACACAATGAAGACACACTTGGAGGCGGTACACCATGCCACATTGAGCACCAAATGAAGCCTGATGATAGCATTTAACATGGAGCTGTACACGCTATACATATTGTCCACCCACTTCTCTCTTGGTGTTCAATTTTACGTAACGGTTCTATAACTGTGTCCGCTACGTCGAGGGAAATCCACCAATCACAGCGCGAGATGGACCAAGCGGGAAGTTGACTCGACTATAAAAAGAAACTGATGCGTCTCACACGGCCACAGACGCTACAAGGCTGTTGTGATGCCTTTCGTAAACTGGTAGTCCATGAAAATCGTCAACAACAGCTCCGTACGGACGGTCGAACGTTTTTGTCAGGTGGGTAGTTTTGTAAACGTCAGTCAAGTCTGTTTTTGTTGTGATTATAACGAGCTCTGGATGTGCCATCCAACCTTGAAGTTGTTGAGATCCTGACATAGTTATCTCCGGGAGACGAAACTTCTACTTTAAGGTTGTCGACATCACGACATAAAATATCACTGCAAGACGACATCTTACTTTTTAGAATGTCGTCATCCCGAGATAAAATATCACAGCAAGACGACATCCTACCTTTAGGATGTCAACATCCCGACATAATTATCTCGGTATGTCGACTTATTTGCGTTTGGGATGTCGTCATCCGGAGATAATTATGTCAGGATCTCAACATGCCGGATGACATTTCCAGAGCTCCGTAGAAAACCTTTAAAAGTCCGAAAGCTGATTTCTGTTCTTACAACCAAAATTAAAGACGATGTGTTTACAAGTTGAAATATGTGCACGGTTTTCACTACGGATTAATTAAGCCCAAAATTGTCACCGGTTTGTTACTTCATGATTGATCACAAAAAGATGAACACTGTCTTCGACAATGTTCAGCTCTGCCAATCCAGTATAAAATCTTTAATTGATTTGGTTAATCTTAGTTCAAAAAAATAAAACCGCATTGTGCCTCTGGGTATCTTGGAACACTCTTAATCTGGATCAATCTTAATCCGAATCTCAAGAAGTCTCTTCCACTCAAAGAGAGCGTACAACATTGGTAAGATTGAAATTATAAATGTTCACAGATTTACACATAACTTACATGGCATAAACATAATCATGGTGGAAAACTTCACTTGAAATAGTTTTGCTTGAAATGCCATAGATTTTAGGAAATGAGTAAAACAATAGTCTTTATCATGCAGGATAAAATCCGATGTTTGAAAAAAAGTTAAAACATATAATGGTTTTTTTCACTGTTTTCTCATGACTCCAAAGACCGATTGAGCTTAAACTTTCACAGGTTTGTTATTTCATGTATATGTTAGGTCACATCAAGTGTGGATGCTGGTCTTTGGCAATTACCATTGTTGTACACACCCTTTAAGTCCTTTACAGCAAAATTAAGCACCACCAACGTAAACTAAAAGATATGTCGTATTTGTATGCTACTTGCACATGATTCTTGCAAAAGATTGCTAAAATAGTCATCTCACATGAATTTATATCTGGTCTCCTTCATTGTTTTTTGCTGTCTTTGTCATGTCCCAGTCTTTAATTGTTTAGCCTTGTAGATAGTTCCCTATGTAGACACCATCTTTATAGGCAAGTTGGGTTTTGGCTTTGAGCTGCGTCAAGCGTTCCAACTTGTCTGTGCACTGACAAATCACGCAAAGAATTTGACGAAAATTACCGCGTGCCGCTTGCGGTATATTATTTGAGCATTAAGTTGTTTGTTCAAAAAAATGAAATAATTTGCCCGTAAAGATGACCTTTATAAGACTACTCTCTGTGATGTCAATTGGGAACTACTACACGTTGTAATAATATGATAACATACCTTGTGCAAACAGATCGTGATGCAACCTATAATTGATTTTCTTTCCAAGGGTAGGCCAAGGAACAATAGTTTCTTACATGATATGGCATTATAGTCTTATAGTATACAGAGACGTTAATCTTCGTGCTTCAGTTGATTTGCTGGAGACCATTAGCGTATCCCAAGGTGAAAACATTGAATAGAGAAAAAGCTGTTCACGTCAGAGATGAAATTAATTACATTATTTCAACTCACTTACTTCTCCATCTGATCATCTATACATTTGTTTTCCATTCAGAGGTATAACTGTCTATCTCCGATATAAAGTTATATTAACAAATGATTGTACCGGTCGCTGTTTTGAGTCTCCTTTTTGTCGAAATCAATGACAATTGTCTTGAGATTTTCAATCTGAACATCCAAGGGTAAAGAATCAATGTCATTGAACACAGAGTTTCTCGTGGATTTAATAAACATCGAATCAAACACACATGAACAAGATCCCAGACAAAACAAAAGTCGTATGATGTATTAATCACTTGTCTCTTTTGAAATATTGATGTATTTATTTTTAGTGGTAGGGCAATTGCGTTCTTTTTATTCTCTTTAAATGTTTTTGTTTTGTTCATTAACACTCAAAGAACGGCGGGCACAGTATGTCCCCACCATTAATTTTGCCCGTAACTTGTTAACGCTGCATCCGGTCACCGCAAGTTTTCCCAATATTTATCTATGTTCATGGACCTGTTGTGAAAATATATTTTTGTATTGGGTCATTTCTACCATGACAATCGTTTGTTGCTTGACCTTGAAGCCCATTGTAAGAAGATGCTAAATATTCAAAAGGTTCCCCCAAAATATTGAAAAATTTCAATTTAAAAAAAAGAAACGACTCGTGTATGACTCGTTTCTAAGATTTGTGAGTGTTGGTGTCAGTTAGCGAATGCTGCGGCAACATGTAGCTGAGTCGCCCCTCCTCTGCTGGGGGGAACCTCTTCGTTGCATCCCTTGAGCCCCCTCTCCTCAATTCTATCCTACTCACTTCCATGAAATGCTCCCGAACTCATTGATCTCATCGTCTATCTTCTGTTCTATCAGCCTCTTCTCCTATAGCCCTTTCTATTGCAACGTCACAGCCCGAGTTTTTGCCAACCGAGGTTGGAAAACTATGGAAAGCCATAACTGCAAATCAAAAACAGATAGCCATAGTTTGGAGCAATGTTACACAACAAATTCAAAAAATTGTGTTGAATTTGTTGGAAACAAATCAACCAATCATGATTGGTATTTTAGTTCATGAATCTTTACAGAAATTTTTTAATTTGGTCACAACATTTTTAACACGATTGAATGTTTTGCTAAGATTCGGCCGTCCATGCCAGCCGGCGCACTTTGTTTATCAACAATGGAAAGGTCTATAGCTGACCAGAAATCTTGACGACCAATCAAATGAGTGGGAGTTCACACTCCACTCCTGGGGGTCAGAATTGATCCGGATTTCGGATCCCATGGGGCCTAACCCATTTGTGGGTCAGGCTTCACGGAAAGTGGTTGAAAATGGACATTTTACTTAGATTCTACGTCAATTTGACCCATTTCTTGTCATTTGACACATATTACGGGTTAAGACTTACCCAGATATGAGCCAGACTCCCACGGGACCCCGATCTGATGGGTTCTGATCTGGACGTCTTCCTACCTTCGCAATGTAGCTTGGACTCTTATTTGTTTCTAATTATCGGTTTGTAATTGTTTGTATTTTATTTGTTCTGCGCAGGGATGTTGTTTGTCTTGGGATCCCTCCTGTTTTATCCACGAGTTTCCGGTTTACACTGCTGCTAAGAATATTGAACCAATCGCAAAGGTGTTTACAATAAATTAGACTTATTTAGACACATAACGCCAGACTCGAAGGTGAGCCAAATGCATTTTTCCAATGGAAACAACACAACCGGTGTGGCACCCTCGTCCGATGAAGTCACCGATGGCGATTCAAAATCAACCAATTGGGGCAGCTTTGCCGACAGTGGTGTCGTGCTCGTTCTTTACGGTGTCATCTGTGTCGTTGGGATACTCGGTAACCTACTGGTGGCCTTTGTACTCTTACGCGTGCCGTCCCTGCGGTCGAACACCAGCGATATCTTAGTCCACCTTTCATTGGTTGATTTCATTGTGTGCGTATTGGTCATCCCTTTCAAAATCGTTCCGACCATGGCACACTCTGAGCCCAACACGGGGTTCTTTGGCCAGCTTCGATGCAAGCTGTACGTCGGCCAGTTTCTGTTCTGGGTTTGTGCGTTCGTGTCAGTGCTTTGCCTCGTTACCATCAACTTGGAGCGATTCGTCGCCATCGTGTACCCACACAAGTACAAAAAGGTATTCACCAGGCGTAACAAGTACCTCATGATGGTATCCTGCTGGGTAATAGGTGCACTTTGCAAGGTCTTCATACTGTTTCTCTACCGCGAAGACGAAATAGTCGGGTGCCACTTCGTGGGATGGCCGGACCGGACCGTCCAGGCCGTGGTCGGGTTGTACAATTTCACTGCTAACTTCTTGGCTCCGTTCATTGTGATGGTAGCGGCCCAATGGAAGGTCATCTCGACCCTCAAGCGACAAGTCCAGATACTAAATGGTCGGATGGGTGAGTAAAATTAATATGGTCATGTCAAAATTGGTGGCTTCACTGATACGTCTTCGGCTGAATCGCTGCGTCATAATGCGTTGAAATATCAGACGTCCGTAGCCGCAGCTGCCAATTTTGTGGCGTGTCGTGGCCGAGCGGTCTAGGTCACCGGACCTAAGCTCTGGTGTTTTCAGCAGCAGAGTGTGGGTTCGATACCCGGTCATGACACTTGTGCCCCTGAGCAAGGCACTTAACCATAATTGCTTCGAAAAAGTTGGGAAGGTAGTGCATTCTGCTCTACCAGACAGGCATCCTAGTGGATGATACCCATGCCTACATCCTTAAGGACTGTGAAGGGGGTAACCCTGTTTCAGCCCCAGGAGTAGGAGGCAACGTGCCCCTGGTGTCAATTGATTTGGGTCGATGGCCCAAATCAGTTATGTGTAGCCCTCACCTTGAGTGGCCGTCCGTGGCCTTGTGAGTTGGGCGACATCTCATAAAAAAAAAAAAAAAAAATTCTGATATACGGCTATAGATAGGTTGCAGTATGACGTAAGTCGGCCATCTTTACGGGCAATTTGGAACACACAGTCATGCGTTACGCGTGAGAACGGCGTGCAGCACGCGCACATTTCACCAAACTCATTGCATGATTGGTTAGTGAATGACGCGGCTGCGTTAATAATTTGAGCGCTTGACGCGCCTGCAAGCCAAAATGCGATTTGCCCGTAAAGATGGCGTCTACTGGGAACTATCTATAATAATAATATTTAAATACATCTTGGTACCTTTTTATGTTCTGTAAATCATCTTTGTGCTTTTTATGTACCTTTTTATTGGAGCATTTTACGAAAAAAGATTTGGGGCTATAATTATAAATGTAAGCTCAAATCCATTTAAGACGCACACACACACTACTTCTCAGTCAGATTTTGGAAGTGATGGAAAAATAAGAAACTCGAAATATCGAAAGTTAAAATCGTTTGATAAACCTTTCCAGGTATACGTTGAATTTATTTTGGATAAGTTTGATTTTTTCAGTTGTCGGAAAATTAATGTTTAAATATAATTTTCAGTTTAAGACGCGCCACATACGGTTTAATAGAAACTGCATGTGGGAGAAACAATCCAGTTATTAGTCAATTTGTAGTAAACAAATTTCAGAGGTTTAACATTTCAGATCCGTCAATAACATCAGAACTTTTTATGTCTGACTGGTGACAAAAGTATAGCTGTTGTTTTCTTCGGATATAAAGAAACTTTGATTTTTTTTATGACTTCTCTGGCACTGAGGATACTGTTCCCAAAAGCCCATTGTCACTATTATATAGATTATCATCAATTCAGTGCCCAGGAAACACTAAATGCCTCTCGTTAACGGCTACCGGTAATTTTTATGGCGATTGCTTCCATGTTGTGAGGATGAACACAATAGTTTTTGAAGGCTTTTTTTTAAACCTGGAATCATAGTTGACTTGTCAAAATGATAATGCCAATGACGATAAAATAATTTAAATCCTACCAACGACACACTCATTTGTATAACAAAATTGTAATTTTCCGTCATCATTATCATGATACTGTCAACAACTAATGACTTAGCAATTGATCAGTGTGAGCAATTGATGCCAGGTAAAAGCCTTCAACAATATTATTAGGTTCATCCTTATGAATTAATAATAATCACCATAAAAATTACTGGTAGCCGTTAACGAGATGCACTTATTGTTCCCAAGGGACTTATCGCTTCTGAACTTGAAATAATATGTTATTTAATGAATATTTTTGCGAAAATGACGTAAATTGTACGTAAATAAGTATTTGGGTATCTTTGGGAAATGTGAACCACGATTCTAGTAATTTACTGCAAAAGTCTTGAAAACTAAACATCTTTTCGGCAAAGTCGGGATGTGAATTGGGAGCGATTGGTATAGGGGTCCAAGATACTCAGACCGAAGGTATTTGGACCATGAAGGAGTGAGCAATAAGAAGACTTTTAGTTTTAGTAACCTGAGGTCACGTTCAATCAAGAAGAGACCAGACCTTGAATTCCTCTGTAATGTACGGCAAGCAAACAGATTTGGACCAATGAACACACATAAGCTAGCACACGTGCCGTTATAGTGGATCGGAGCGCGCCAGCCCACCAGCCAATCAGAACTTTCCAATGGGAGGCTTCGCCGTTGGTTTTATTTATAACATACAAAATTATTCGCTTATTTTCATAATTGTTAGTTTATTTCTGAGTTGTTCGTTTAGTCGTTTAGTTCTTATTTGAGAAAAACAAAAAGGCGCTAACAATATATAATAAAGATAACAATAATGTCTGGTACCACATTTACCACATTGACGAACACGTCACCAGATTGCGGCAACCAACAATAAAATAATTAAGAATCGGAAAACTTGGTTCGTTTACCGTCCGGCTTTTCATCTACAGCTTCCTCACCCCTTACCGAAGTTGACCGACGCAAGATGTGGCAGCTCCGTGCTAGCAGGACGCTAGTTCGGACCCTCCTGACCTTCGTGGTCACCTTCGCCCTGTGCTGGGCCCCGAACCAGTCCATGTTCCTGCTGTACAACGTCGGCGTGAGCATCAACTTCGCGTCACCCGCCTACCACATTGGCATCATCTTGGCCGTGTGCAACTCCTGCGTAAATCCGATCCTGTACACGATGACGAACAAGCCGTTCCGAGAAGGTATCCGGAAAGCGTTCCAGGTGAGGACAGCGAGGGTGGGTAACACCGGTCCGGACCACGGAAGTTCAACTAACAATACAGCCACGATAAGGATTGATGATACAGCTAAAAACTCCTAGATTATTTTGACCAAGTCGTGTAAACCCCCGAGTGAAATCAATTCAACTGTTGATTATACCGTAATTTCGGAACGTTTCAGATGTATTTTCTGTTTGCACTGACACCATTTTGATTGATGTTTCTTTTAAAAAAATAATTAATCGTAGAAACGGACTCCCATCATGTAGAAAAGGTACCACACTGATTATACTGTGTTCTATGAACGGTTCGGATGTATTTTCTGTTGCTTTTTGATTGATGTTTCTAAAATAAAAGATAAACAATCGTAGAAACGGACTTCCGTCATACTAGAAAAGGTACAACACCCTAAAAGTTTAGCCTCTAAGGGGGCCTGACACATTGCTGGGTCAGTGTGATCCGGAATCTGTTTCAAAATGACTCACAAATAGGTTCGACGCAGAGTGAAAATTCAATTTTGTAAACAGTTAACCTGACCCAGAAATGGGTCAGGTACCCCCTTGGAACATGGGATCCGGGTCAACTCTGAACCCGGAGTTTTCAAGAGTGTTGTTTTCCAGCCTCGTTTTGGACAAACTTTGGAATGGAATGTGGCTGCATCATGTTAACATAGACGCGGTACTTTGTTAACGTGAATATTTTGGTTATTTATTTATTTTGTTATCAGCTTCAAACTCAGATGATTATTCCACAATTTTATTTTCAATAGGAGTCAATTTTTTTCAATCATTCAGTGTTCTTCAATTATTGATTCGACCCTCAAGGTTGTCTTTCAAAATAGATGAAAACGGGTCCGTAGCTGATGAAATTATCACCGGTTACAACGAGCCTTGGCTTCGGTTCGCTCTAAAGGTTGTCAGATACTGATTGGTTGATTCTGGGTACACTGTTCAGCAAGAACTGATTTATAAAGTCAGTAAAATCCAAATTCAATCAGTGGTCGTAATTAGAGGGTGGTGAAGCAATTTGAACAAAAAAGCTCTGATTTGGGGGCACATCATTGTCTATTTTTATTTGTGAAGTCAAGATGAGGACTTAAGGTCTAACCTTGGCAGGTTCTTATACAGAGCCAAGCAATCAAACCCGAGGTTAGTATTATAATATTCAAGCCAGGAAAACTTTATCCATGCCAGGAAAACTTTATCCATTCTTATAAATTATCTCTTTTCGAAAACGTCCTGTTCCTTCTTTCTTTCGTTCTACTTTTTATATTTTTTTATTGTAGCAATTGGTTATAACAAAAGTTTTAACATTTAACGTTCTCAGTTTAAACAATGTTTCCATGTGAAACTCGTTTCCACGCTTGACTTTTTTCCCTATGTCAAAATGGCGACCCAACCTAAATTAACCCTAATACACGAAACAAGGCTGTTCTATCCAACAAAGAAAACTCGATCAATCAATTTTACTCCACAACCAGTCGCTTTATATTAGTTTACGCGCAATTAAACCCTTTGTTCGATTTACATTGTATTCTACTGCTGTTATTCTTGTTAACAATAGGCCCGTCTGTGTCAGGTTGAGGGGGGATCGGAGTAGAGTGTTACTGTTATTATAATTTGAGAGTGAAAAACATACACATTTAACACAACAATTACTTGTATGTACAATTCTTGAAAATGGTCTGAATGTATACTGATTTGTGCCCGTCAGAAGACACGAAATATTCATGTTTAACCTATAAACCGTTATTTTATAAGTCACTCATTTTTAACTTTTCCCTTCACGGTTGACTTGTTAAAGCTAATTATAATATTGAAAACATTAGGTATTTGATTTTGCCGACGAGGTGACTTTAATTTGTGCCACAAACTCAGCGACAAAAAGTGTATTGTATTTCATCAAACTGCTGTGTTCATTTTGTGATTGTTACCTCGTAAATCGGCATAACAAATTGCCTATTTACCTACCGAGTGGCAATTATGAGTTACCATGTTTGTATATAAACGAAATTAGCTGTTATTCAATGATAATAATATTAACAAAAAGGACGAAAACTGTACAAAAATAGTAAGCCTAGATTTTTGACATGTGTTAATTTACTGCAGGTGTATAGACTGTGCAAGTCTCGCGCGTATCGGAGCGAGAAAACAAGTCAAGTGAAGAACATATTTTTTTCTGAAATCAAATCATTGTTTTTAAATTAGATCTATGAAAAAATCTGACCAACAAAAATAATCTTTACAATTTGCATAATATGAGTTTTAGCTTTCATAATAAATACACAAATCATTTGTTAGTTTTTGCCTCCAAAGTCTCATGACCCGTTGTGACTAGAATCGACCGGTGTGTGATGTGTACAAACTTCTTCTGATAGCGCCCTCTTTTGAATTTACCCCCTCCAGCCCATGTTAATTTCCCATGGGGGACAGAATCTCCGTGGGATTTCCCTATGACACCTGCATAACGATTTGGTGCATCATGAAGGTAGAATTACCACCATGGTTGCATCATGGAGGAAAGTGTGTTTCCTTCCTCCATGGTGGCATGTACAGTTTGAGTCGCCCCAACCCCCATATAAAAATATACTTTTGGTAATTGTCAAAGACCAGTATCCTCACTTGGTGTATCCCAACATATACATGAAACAACAAACCTGTGAAAGTTTAAGCTCAATCGGACATTGCCATCACCAGAAAAAAGTGGGGAAAAACCTTAAGTGTTTTCACTGTTTTCAAACATCGAGTTTTCGACTCGTGAGATCAAAACTAATTGTTTTACTCATTTCTCAAAAACTATAGCATTTAAAGCAAAAATATTTCAAATGGGAGTTTCCCATCATGACCATCTTTATACCATGTAAGTTATGTGTGAATCTGTGAACATTTTTTTTTTTACTCTAACCAATGTTACAAACACCCTTTAATGACATGTACAAAAGAAATGAAAACTAAAAAATCTAAATAATTTGTTTTGGCAAACGCAAACATTTATAAGGAGAAGAAAAAAGCTTGATTTCATGAATAATTTAACGAACAAAGAAATGAAAATGAAAATTATTAATATGTTTGGTCTACTCTATAAATTTTTAAAATCCCTGTTTTTTAAAAATATAAATAGTAAAATAATACAAAAACGAACATACGTGTTAGTTCTCTATGGTTTAATCACATGTTTTCCCCCCTTATACCCCCCCCCCCCCCCCCCCCCCACCTATGTTTTGTTGTTCCGGTAAAACAGTATAGGGCCGCAGCTACGGACGGAAGGTACGAACTGACTCGGCTCTGCAGCCGAGTCAGTTCGTACCTTCCGTCGGGTAGCCACGCCCATTTATCATTGACCAATCACAACCGCGAAATCTGATCACCATTTGAGCCGTTTGGTGATCTTTGCACTAATGGTGATCGGGTTTCGCGGCTGTGATTGGTCAACTCGTAAGGAGGCGGGGCTACCCGAAGGGAGGTGGTACGAAGTGACTGACATTCACGTGACTGCCTACGACGCGGTAGTTAATTCGTAGTCTTAGTTCCAAGACGCTCCTGTTGTGTAATCAAGAATCGTCACGGAAAAACCTTTTCACCGCTAGAGGGCGCTATCATTCCTGTAATGGGGTGATAGCGGTTTGGTTTTTCGTGACTGTATGTGTTCCGACTACACCTGGAGCGGCTTGGAACCAAGACTAGTAAATTCATTGATGGTTAGTAAGTGTTGCGTCGACGGCCCGTACACATAACTATACTATACCGGACCGGGTCTCATCTTCCTTCCTGATCCTCCATGGTGAAATTAATACCAGCAGAGGATTGAGTTTGTGTCTAGCCTGTAGTAAGTCTACTGTCGTCGTAGTGCAAAGTGGAAGCAAAACGTGACTGAATTACTACACATTATTACATAAAGATCACCATGGCTGATGCAGGACAGGTAAGTAAACGACCTTTGCTTTGAATTGGTCATGATACAAGTTATAATTTATAAACCTTTTTCGTGACAGTGAGTGTACACAATATCCCTGGTCATACGTCACCCCGGGCCCTACACCAACCATACCATGCCTATGCCTAGACGCAGTATTACTGGCATGACTGGGGCGCTGTACCTCTTTTTAAAACACTAACAAAGCCGATAACTGCCGACAACAGATTTTAAATGCACTTTAAAACAATGTCTGAACGTATGAAGTACTAGTGTATGTAAAATAGTCATACTGTATCCAAATCACTTTTAATACTTTAAGTTTTAACTGTAAACAAAATTAGGTTTTTTTTACCACGAATCTCCTCTACTTTGTGAGGAAACACCAAAAAACTGTTTTGTGTACTAGTACGACCGATGATGTCAAAATTTCGAAAAAAGGAGTACAGCGCCCCAGTTACTGGGTCTAACAGCGCCCCAGTTACTGGGTCTAGTTTTGTGGTATATTCAGCTCACAAGAGCATCAAATCCATCCACATTTATATTTAGCGAGTTGACAACGGGTACCAGTCGCTGGCTGCAGCATTCGCAATCGATACCAACCCTCAGAAACCTGACAAACGGATCATGCATAAATTGTTTCTCAGATTCAAATGTTTTGGGGTGGAAAAATATCCAAATCATATTACTTTTAAGGGAATCCTTTTTCAAAATAGTTTTTACTATCAACAGTAGCAGTGCTTCTTAAAAGTTTTTTATGGTAATTTTTTTAATGAATTTTTTGAGTAGTTTCCAATCTATGACCCTACCTTTAATTTGATGCTACAGATTGAACGGCAAATTATAAAACCCAATTTTGAAACTCTGCCTCTAGTTCTGCATCTCAACTGTAACAATCATGTGAGAAATAATGCGAACAAAGTTTTCTTTTCTTTTTTATTTTTATCTTGTGTTTGAACTGTTGTTTCTCTCGCTAGGTTCAAATCAAGCAACCGAATTCGACCGGTCCGGGCGGCCAGCAATGGATGCCCATACCACAAGGAATCCAAGGTGTGCCAAGAGGCTTGGAGTACCTGACTCAGATTGATCAGGTACTCATGCACCAGCAGATTGAGCTGTTTGAAGCAATGACGAACATCGAGACGAAGAACCGATATGCCCTTAAGAACTCGCTCGGTCAGCAAGTGTACTTCGCCTTTGAAGGTACGAGTTAAACCCAACTTCTAAGTCTGACTATTTGAACAGGGGCTCCAAGATCAAATTCAGTTTTGTGATCCACTCATTTTCCAATATAGATAGAGTCTTTATGAAAATGGGGGAAAATTACAAGTCTCTTACCACATGTTAAAATGGCATAAAAATCCACCAACTTGAAACCAAACCAAGCCAAAAACTGGGTTACAGTTTGGTCCAAACAGGTAAGTCACATCGACTGAATCAAACAGACGAAAAAAATAAAAAAATCTGATCAAAATGTTGTCCAGATTTCAGTGTTTGTGGTTTTGACCTTTCTGACATAAGCTATGACCTATGACACTATCATGGTGCCAACATTTTGTTTTAACTGAAGGCAAACTAAACAAAATACATGTTTAGGGTCCCCGCCCGCTTCCTTTTTTGGGGCCGCATGGATTTTCTTTTGATGTTTACCTATTTATAAACCATAAAATGTTCACTGATCTGTCATAAAGTATAACAACTTGCAAGTAAGAACTTAGCCTGTGCTGGTTACATGGTTAAAAACTGATCGTTCAGTTACACTTGCATTCATTGCTACATTTGGGGTTTTTATTACCTAACGAACTAACAAATAAAATCACTGTAAACATGTCCAATGTCTTGTCTAACGTTTCTTTCGTTGAACAGTGCAGCTGTTGCGGGTTCAGTTAAAAAACTAATGGCGGCCATCTTGAAAAAATAATATTAAAAGGGCCCTCCAGCTTTCTCTTTTTCAAGAACACGGATGTTTAACATACTTGTTTTTTTACTCGGCCTAATGTTTATACTGTCTGGCTTTAAAAAATTGTAGTTAACTGCTGGAGCAAGGTGTATGTCTGTGTTGAAATGAGTTGTGATTATTACTTTGTCTAACTCTGGCTAATTGGCTGTTTCATCATGGCTGGGCAATTTGACTTCACCCTCATTCAACTTTTTCCTTTCTCTATGATTCAATACACTGGTTTATAAAAAATATTTACAAATTAGAATTCCACATAAAAAAATTGACAATTTGTAAGCAAACTGAGCAAACATGTTCTGTAAATTTCCAGTGGTGTTGTGTTGGACTCATTCACATTCAGTCAGTGCAGTGTGGAAGAAATGTGTCATCAGTTCTGATCTAAAGCAAGAAAATCCATTGTGCAAACATCACACAGTACAATGGTGATGTGTACTGGCTACAGAGCACACATAGCCCCTAGTGGTCTTATATCAGTACACCTGTGCACATGTACATGTAGCTTCAATCATCTATGCTTCAATGGTCAAATTAGGAACCATTCAAATGCTGTACAGAAAATGCCTACTCATCATGGCACTACAATGGTTGTTAATACTAATAGAACTCCATGCATAGCTCATACAATGAGGTGTACTGCCTCTATAATTGAGGAACACTTTCACAGGGCATTTTTTTTGTTTTTTTTTGGGGGGGGGGTGACCGCAGGACATGATGAATCCAGGTATTTCTAAGATACATAGTTGTTTCGTTCATCATAGTAACTTAAGGAGTTCATAATAACTTAAGAAATTCTATATGAATAAAATGAACATTCTAAGTTCAGTTTGTGACATATGATAAATTATATTCTTTGGTGCAAACTATTTGGCGCAGTAATTGTGAGCTCACTGAACTTTTAAATTATGTTGGCGTGTCAACATCGCGATGCAAAATCGGGGTAAGTTAGTCCCGCCTTCGTTTCACATTAGTTGCTATTTTCCGCGAAAAACTGTTAACCTTAGGGTTAACTGGCTTACTACTCCCAAGCAGGGTTATTTCTTTTACAGGAGTAACTTATTTTTTCGGTAGTTTTTTGGGAAGTGTGAACAGAGTACACAAACCAACCAAATTTTGCTGGGAAATACGATGGGAAACTTTGCTGGGTAGAGTGAGTACTTTAATGAGCAGAGCAATGTTTGTATTTGCTCATGAACGGTTGTTTGCTGTTTTACTGATCTACCTCTTGGGTGGCTTTGCATAAGTTCACAATCTGGACCCTTATCACTGAGTCCTCCAGGAAATAACCCTGCACCTATAAACAGAAAATGTGTAAGCTTCATTTGATAGCAGTTTTGCTTCTCTATAGCCATGTACCTTGAGAGCCAATTACTGGAAGATAAATTTAAAAATGTAGGAAATTTATTGGGAATTCTAACCCCTTTCACAGTGGATAAGTTTGTCAATAACAAATGTCGCTCTGCATACACTTGCTCTGCATAAGATTGGAAGAATTAGCCAGATCATCAATAAAACAAATACCCAACAAAGCTCATCTGTGAACTGCCACTTCGTCACATTTGATTCATGTGAAAAGGTCCTTGTAAGAAGTCCAAATTATTTTTATGAGAGGTCTTGTGTTACGGCCTTCTCTTTTGTCTTTGGATCAATTTATTCTGCAATTTTTGTTGTAATGGCCTCACATTTGGACCTTCGCAGTGTCTTTCTCAAAGGCTAAATGGGCAACAAAACTCACTTATTGTATGTATGTGTGAGTAGGTATACACATTCAAACCGGGGACCTATAACAAAAGAGGACAATAGGTCCACGGTTTGGGAAAGGTCCACGGTTTGGGAAAGGTCCACGGTTGGAAAACGTGTACAAAACCAATGGAGGTTTTGCAAAAAAGTTACAGTATAAACAAGAGGGACAATAGGAGGTCCACGATTGCAGGCGTATACACACTTGTGTGTGTTAGCAGAAACAGTCAGTGTTGTTTTTTTTGTTTTTTTCATTTGTTGCCACATGTCATTTTGGTAACCAATTTGCTAAATTCTTGTGTATACTTTTTGTTTCTTTTAAAGAGTCGGACTTCTGTGAAAGAATATGCTGTGGCCAGTTTCGAAGCTTTGTCATGCACATCGTGGACAACCTAAACCAGGTATTAACTGAAACACACAAGCCCACCTTACTTTGTAGGGTTTCTCTTGGAACTTTTTCATCGATGAGTCCGGAGGACTTGTCGTCACGAAGAGCTACATTTATGTCAAAGGCATGATTGTGATACATTTTACCCATAGCATTGCAGCCGTAGGGTGTGATGTTGTGATGGAATTTGTCACACCTACCTCAATTTGTCTCGGTCTTCTGCTGCCTTAAAACGCTGTGCCCAATGGAGACTCATCCATTCCTTGATGTTATCTGCCCACATGTTACGCTGCCTTCCCCTTCTGCGGGTACCATCTGTTCTACCCTCCAGGATTGTGTTTGAAAGATTCCCCTTCCATCTGACTGCGTGACCAAACAAGACCAGTTTCCTCTTTTTGATGTTAGTGAGCAATCTGTGCTTACATGTAGGCCTACTATAATTTCCTGCGTATTAGGCGCTCGGCATATATTTTTATATATTTTATTACCTTTATTGCACAAACATCAAAATACAACGTTAGTGCAAAAGGGAAACCCCGAACAGGCCCACTAAATTGATCACACAAAGCAAAAACAAGAAGGAAACGGGATTCCGTATATGTGCAGTTAAAACGGTAAAAAGGCACACACACAAAATATATATAAGGCGCAGTACCCTCAAATTACCAAAATAAGATTCAAGCGTTAGCAGATAAAGCGCACCAGAAGATAAGACGCATTTTTGTTTACCTTTGAAAGTCAGAACAGATGCGTCGTATACGCAGGAAATTACTGTGGCTTAAAATTTGGATGTCATAGCCGAGAGGTCAAGGGCGGGGAACGAAAGTTCTGAATACTGGCCTGGTCAGTCGCGGCACTTGTGTTCTTGAACATGGCATTTTATCATAATTTCTTCTTTCCTTACGGGAGTACAAATGGGTACCGGCCAGTGAAGTTTAAAAATTTATTTTGTATTATTTCAGACTAAAATATTTCTGTAGAGATTAGGTAGTGGTATGAACTAGATTGTCAGTGAGCTCACTGAATGAAATGTTTCAGTCATATTTCCTTAATTCTTTCATTCATCTCAAGGCGACGCTTACTGTATTTACACACCGTTTACCAAAATCTCTGGCCCTGGTTTTTTTAGGAGGTGATCCGTTTAGTTCGTCCATTCCAGTGTTGTGCTGGTTGTTGCTGGTGTGCCGATCAAGATATCTGCAGCTACAGAATCTCAGTGGAGTCACCACCAGGACAAGTGATTGGCACCATCAGACAGCGGTGAGTTCTCTTCATCTTTTATACTCGTCAAGCGCCACAACTTCTCTTGACAGAGATGCCACGTTGTTACCTTGGTTTCTGGATTGCGACCATCAAATTTTATCATCATAATCTGTGCAACTCTGGCTGTCTCTCTATTTTGTCAGTATCTCTGTTCAGGGTGCTTCCCAACAAAGCACTCCCGACAGGCACTCTCCAACAAAGATATTAACAAAAAAGGGAGACTGCTATACAGCAATCCTTCACCGATCTTGAACTCTTGGTGGCAGCAGATACCGCCATTATTGCGGTGGTACCTGGGTGGTACTGCGCTGCCTAGCGACGGGTTTAAGCGATTTGCAAAGTGAAAGTCCAATAACCCGCGACTGATCAAATGATCGCTGTGTAGCCCAAACCTTATACCAGTCGCTAGGCAGCGCAGTACCACTCAGGTACACCGCAGTAATGGAGGCATATCTGCTGCCACCAAGAGTTCAAGATCGGTGAAGGATTGCTGTATGGCTAGATAGCTCAATTGGTAGTGTCGGCATGTTGTACTGGAGGTCCCAGGTTCAAGTCCTGCTCTAGTCAATTTTTCTTGCACAACCCAAAATTAAAAAAAACACACAAGCAAAATAAACAGACTTCTTTAGGTGTGAAAAGCTGTATATAAGATCAGGGATGCCAGTTTTCCGGCTATTGCCGGAATTCCGGCTTTTTCAAATTTTCCCCAAATTTTTCCGGCGCTCCGTATTTCATCTGGCGGTGACCCCTTTCCTTCGCAGCGAATTTTTTCAGGCTCTGAAGGAAAGAGTCACTGGCATCCCTGGAACTGCCTTTCATTTTTATTTGTTATCAAGTAATAAACCACAAGAGTGACTGCCATCATAGGGCTAGATAGCTCAGTTGGCAGAGTGCTGGCTTGTTAATCCGGAGGTCATAGGTTCAAGTTCTCCTCTAGTAATTTTTTCCTTGTTCTATCCAAAATAATTGGTTTTTATTTCTCAGAGGGAGCAAATGGAAGCCGATGTATGAAATCCTGGATGTAAATGATCAACCAACACTTAATATCCGTGGGCCATGCTGCGCTTGTCAGACTATCTGCTGCACTGGAGATGTTGACTTCCAGGTGAGGTTTTAACACATAGCTGGACCGAGGGTGAAAAAAAAAATGTTGGTTGTCATGAACGAGTGGTTAAGAGCATCGGATTCAAGTTCGGGTGGTTTAGTCATCGGGATGTGGGTTCGAGTCCCGGTCATGACGCTTGTGTCCTTGAGCAAGACACTATGAGTATAAATGGGTACCTGCAAGGGTAGAGGTTGATACTGTGTTTGAAAAAGACTTCGGAGCGCCACGGCAGCACAGGGCTGTATACTCCCCAGGGAGCTGAGAAAGATAAAAGGAATGTTATTGGCCTAATGACCATTTCATTAATGTAGAGCGCGTTGATACGTTATAGTAAAATGCACTATATAAGAACTAGTTATTATTATTATTATTATTATTATTGATAAGTGTCTTGCTCAAGGACACAGGTGTCATGACCGGGATTCGAACCCACAACGTGGTGACTTAACCAGCAGGACTTATATCCGATGCACTAAGCCGCTCGCCCACATGCCACTATTAATTAAAGCAGTTCTCTCAAATGCATGTTTAACTGGGTCTGGAAGGTTTTTTCTAATTTTGATTCTGGTCTTGTGAAAACAACTCTGGTCCAGTAAACATTTTGAACCATGTGAATTTCTCCCCCAACTTTGAGCTGTGGCTTGGGATTGTCCTTGGTAAATGATAAACATTTTACGTTTATTTGACCTTTCCTACATTTTGGTACCTGCTTAGTTAAAGATTATGTTTTCCTTGTAGATAATGGGACTGGATGGAGTGACCGAGGTGGGAAAGATCAGCAAACAGTGGGGTGGTTTCTTCCGTGAGGTGATCACCCAAGCAGACAACTTCAGCTGCACATGTGAGTAGCAAGCAGGGCCCAGTTTCTTGGCTCTGCTTACCGCCGAATTCTGCGCTTACGATCACCATTCTCTGCTTACCGAGCAAGCGCCAAATTTTTGAGTTAACCGTGTAAGTGTAGAATGCCTAGAAACGTGAACTACGCAAGTGCACAAGCAAAAATTCCCTGCTAACCTGTGAAATATGCTTAACCTAAGCGCGGAATTTCATGCTTTCGTAAGCGCAGATTCTTTGCTATGAAAGTTTCACCGACTACCCTCAAAATCCTCTACCCAAATCCAACATTTGATTCTTCCAAATGTCGGGCAAGGTGTATCAATAATTATCCTTGATCAAGGCGGGCCGGTGGGATGGAACGGTTTAGTTGCATTTGGCCTCACTCCCAGAACACCCCACGTTTCCTGCGTGGGTTGTAATGTTACATACGTTGCTTATATACTGTGTGCATAAACTGTTTGTGTGTACATAAAATGTGTTTGTACTATAGTACAGTGTGTGTGACTAATCGTTGTCACTTTGATCCTAATGTACTTTCAAGGCGGAGCTAATTATGCTAATATCACTAACAAACGTTTTCTCATTGGTTCTTGGTTGACCTACTTGCTGCGACTCAAACCACAGGCTGTAATTGCATACACTGTGTACACGTGTTCATGTTTATAAACACAAGTGGATAAGTGCACACTCATAGAGGTCAAAGCTGCCAGCCTGTGATTGGCCATCATATAAAAATCCATTGGAATTCCAATGGGAAAATACATAAGGATATTAAAGCTTTCGGATACAGAAGAGTCGAGGCTGTCTTCTAGAGGGGCTCTTTTCATGGACTGTGTTCGTTTGTATTGTCTTAACGGACTCCGTAAGCTTATGTATCCTCTTGATGGACTGTGTGCGTGGTTGTGCGCGTGTGCGACACTGTATCATCCTTATTACAGCCACCCATGCGTGTGGATAGGCCTGGCAAAGGGATAGCGCAGGGCAGCCTAACCGGGACTCGGACCCATCACCCCATCACTTCAACCACCAGAACTTGAGCTCGATGCTCTAAACCGCTCGGCAATGCCACTCCGCACTATTTGAATTCTGGTTTTGTTTCTCTCTTTCTACAGTCCCAATGGACCTGGACGTGAAAATGAAGGCAAACATCCTCGGAGCAACGTTCTTGATTGTAAGTGCCGAAGTTTTATATACTTTTATAAACTTTGTCTTCCTTTGTTGAGTATAAATTAAAATCAAGTTGAGTGGGTCACTTGATAGTTTGTCAGTGACTTGATGCAGATCTTCTTGGCTTGTTTGGGATCTACTCTGCAACCAGACTTAACACACAAATTGTTTCAAATGGTTGGTCAAGAGTAGGAGGGTTAACTATACACATTTGTTTGTGTCATGGAGCAACAGGAGCACTTTCATTCAATAGGAAAACATGGTCTTCTCAGAAGAAAAAGTAACAGACACCTTGGGTTTCTTCCATTGTGCCGACACACATTATATTGATTCATTTGGGAGTATTGAAAGAATAAATAAATAAATGAATTAACAAACCTGAAGTTTGGGCTTAATCCGCTGTGTGAGTCAGAAAAAAAATACTTTAAAACCATGCAGTTTTCAGCATGTGGACACATTGATCTTAATTTTTGTTGTAACAATCAAAATCAGCTGTTGCATCTATTTTAGGTTTTCAAATACAGTTTTCTTGAATATGACCTCATTTCAGAGGGAAGCATTTTACAGAAAAAAATAATATGAACTTCATAATCAGTAAACTTTCAGACTAAAATTAAAGGCACTGAACACGTTTGGTAATTACTCAAAATATTATAGACCTTATGCATTGACGTCACCAAGCCGCCATCTTAGAGGTAAACTGATGATGAAACAATGGAAACGCGCTGATTTGTACGCGCGGCGCACAGGACTGGCCAATGAACATCTTCCTTTTGACTTCTAGGTGAGGGCGCCCTACTCAAATGACGTCATATGCATAAGGTCTATTAGCATAAAAACTTACTTGGTAACCAGCAACGGAGAGCTGTTGATAGTATAAAACATTGTGAGAAACCACTCCCTCTGAAGTAACGTAGTTTTTGAGAAAGAGGTAACTTCTCACTAAAATAATAAAAGACTTCATGCATGAAGCCTTTTATTAGCATCTGAAAGCACACAAAATTGTGCAACAAGGGTGTTTTTTCTTTCTTTATTTTCTTGCAACTTCGATGACCGATTCAGCCCAAATTTTCACAGGTTTGTCATTTTATGCATATGTTGAGTGACAATACTGGTCTTTGATAATTACCAAACATGTTCAGTGCCTTTAAGCAAATGTGTGTATAATACCTTGAAGCTAACTGCCTTTTTTCCACCTTGATTCATTTCAGGATTACATGTTCTTTGAGAACAAGAATAACAACAGTTAAGCTGTTTAATTGGTCCGAACCGTCCTCCACGATTGATCACAGAATTAAGAGAATCTTTTCAGGACTGGCCAAATAAAGCATGCACAATGTAGTAATATTTTCGTATTCAATATTTGCACTTTGGCTGGGTCTCAAAGCTGTGCACTTCAAGCATGACATCAAAGCGTTGTAAACTACAGTAAACTGTGCCCAGATAAGAATGGATACAATTTGACAACAAATTATATTTTTATCAAAGACATACGAGCTAGAATTAGCACTAATACAGCCGTACTGACTGGTACCCCAGAACAAAGCTATTAAAAAAAAAGGAGACCGCCAACATTAGGGCTAGATAGCCCAGTTGGTAGAGCGTCCGTGTCCCAGGGAATTCTGTCCCCCGGAGATTCTGTCCCCCATATGGGAAACTAACATGGGCTGAAGGAGCTTGATTCAAAAGAGGGCGCTATCAAAAGAAATTTGTTCTCAGTTTGCCGTACGGGGGACAGAATCACCTGCCACACCGGCACTTTAATCCAGAGGTTGCAGGTTCAAATTCCGTTCTAGTCAATTTGTCTTTGTTCATCTCCCCACCCCTCCCCCCCCCCCCCCCCCCCCCCGCCAACAAAGATGAGTTTCCTTGATGTATCAGGAATCCATTAATGGCGTGGGTAAGAGTTTTATGTCTTGTATTTAGTGCCTAGCCTATAGCCCCGGCCTTGCACTACAGTTTAGTGGAGGTTCGTAAATATTGTATTTAAGTATTTTAATTGCACTGTAATTTTTGCCCTTCTTAAGAGTACCCAAGTTACAAAGTTAGTTAATATCAAATATGTAGACAAAAGCTCGGTGCATACTGCCTGCGAATGCGAAGCGATATTGACGTCATAAGTTTGCAACAAATAATTTGTAAGAGTTAAGCTGCGAAACATTCACAGTGGAAACAGGAAAACAAAAAACATTCGCATTCACAGGAAGTATAAAGCAGGCTTTACTGTTAATTGGATGTGTTGTCTTCCAGTTGTTACAAAATTACTGCCTACAGCAAAAAAAACCAAAACAAAACCACAAACATAAACTTGAATTTTCCTTTGGAACTGTGTGTAAATTTTTAGTAGAAAAATGTGGAATTTCGATAATTGTTGGCATTAGTGGTGAAACTATGAGAGTTTTCAAATTTACATTTTCACAGAGAACTGTGACCTTCTTATTTGTGTCTAAAAATGCACATGTATAACACATTTAATACCATCTGTTCTTTCATCAAAAAAGAGAAAAACAGTTGCATTAGTTTTTCTCGTATAATTGTCATCATATCATTTTGTAGAATCTGAATGTGATGTATATAATTCTTAAATTTACTGGGTTTTTAACTTTGACGACCAGTACTTCTCTGTAGACATGCTGCTGACATTTTACATTATAGTGCAGCCGTATGTTTTTGATTTAGTTTTTTGGTTGTGGGGATTGTTTTTTTTTATAGATGCTGCGAACTTTTTGCTTTATTTTACAGCAGTTTCAGTATTGATTGATTGATTGACTTGTTTTTTTAATTCAAAGGCTGTGTTCAAATTAACGGTTGTGCTGTAGCTATGTTCAGCTTGGCTGAAAGGGCTTATTCTTCAACGCTGTCAATAAAGCCAGCAGCAGCAGCCGAAGGCGCAAGATAGGGAACTCTGACTGCCATTTCAGCAAGTAACTCTTTTGATGCGACAATAGATCAGTGCTGACAATGCCCATTGCTATCAATGGTATAACAAAACATTCGCTTGCTGAAATGGCGCCCACATGTTCCAACAATGAGCTCCAGTAACCCATCTTATGCCTTCGGAAATCTATAAACTTTGATTTGGACACAACCCAAGTCTAGAAGGTAGAGCAGTTTGTTCCCTTATGAACTGAGAATTTATTAGTGTTGTTGTAGAGTGAATGGAGTGAACCAAACAAAGATGGCTGCTGGTCTCAAGTATGGTTTCTGTGATACTTTTTTTGAATATTAATTTTTTTTTTTCTTTTTTTAAATATTAGCAAAGCAGAAAGAACTCATTTTGTTTCTGTATAATTGTTTGTGTTTGTAATCACCATTTGTATCTTTTTAACCAATTATTAAAGTATGTATTTTACTAAAAACAATGTCTATTGGATTGATTTATATGTAAACAATTGTAATATTTGGTGTATTTGGATTACCCTTCTATTTTTCTTGAATTTGTGTGTGTATTTTGGTGGAAACATTTAATCAGATCTTGTTACTCTCAGTAGTTAAAAGTGAAGTGTGTGTAATGCAAACTATCCAGTTTGTGAAACTATAAAGTCAGAGCAATGTTATGGCAGACCTGGAAGATCCATAAATAAAAATTGAAACATTACAATAAGAGAAAAACTCAGCCCCCCCCCCCAAAAAAAGAAAAGAAAAAAAGAAGATAAAATAAACAACCAATACAACACAATATCAACAGCAACTGTCGGTAACAAACAATTAATTACAACATTATAAGTAGTTTTCCTGTCGGAACAATTCAGTGTAAATGTCTTTATTTATTGAAGACGGCTATCTTTGCTGTAGATAAAACATGTTCAATTTGCCATAGTATTTTTGCCTCTAATAGCAACTAACTTTGGGGGAAGGGGGTTAATTTTTATATTTTTCAAAAATTATTAAACAAATTTGTCGAAAATAGTTATTAATTTAGCAATCATTAGAAATTGTTGACTTACAAAGTTTTACACTGTTGATGTGATTAATTCGGAAGTTGAATAAAAAAAATTCCAATTTTAGTTTGAAATATTTGTTTTGTTATTTGTGCATGTTTTTTATTAGGCTATTTTTATTTTATTCGAGTTTGAATCTAAAGACCTTTCTATTGCATGCAACGTCACGGCCCGAGTTTTTGCCAACCGAGGTTGGGAAAACTATGGAAAGCCATAACTGCAAATCAGAAACAGATAGCCATAGTTTGTAGCAATGTTGCACAAATATTCAAAAACAGTGTTGGAAACATATCAACCAATCATGGAAGGTATTTCAGTTCATGAATCTTTACAAAAAATGTTGAATTTGGTCACAACATTTGTTAACACGATTTAATGTTTTGCTAACATTCGGCCGTCCATACCAACCGGCGCACTTTGTTTATCAACAATGGAAAGGTCTATTCTCAATGCGTGAACGGGTGTGCCCGATGGCAGATGTGACAAGTCACTAGAGGGCAGTATAACATTTGACTAGTCTCCGTTCTCTCCGGTCGGTCCACCTGTAAAAAAGGAGCGGGTTTCAAACGCCACTGCACTGTGTGTTTAATCGCTGTTCTTCTTGAGTTTATTGCACTAAATAGCTGTTAAATGTGAGGTTTTTTTCAACGAGCCGCATCTCCAGAAATGAGCCGAGGACGTGGAGGGAAGAGGTCTAGGGGCGACAATGGCTGGGGAGAATGGGTAAATTGAATTCTTGGTTTACCTTTTTCATGTTCTACTTGTGACGTTGTCTGGTTGTTGTGACTGAATCAGTGAGTAAAATAAATCGTGCCCCAACTTGTTTTGGAAACAAATTTTTATCATTATCAATGATTAAACCGGGGGGGGGGGGGGGCAAGGAGTTAAAAATAGGATATTTATTTGTACTAACTCAACATTAGTCAAAGGTATGATAAGTGGGTGTCATGATTATGATAGGTGATTTGGTCCCCGGTTTAATACAATAAAATTATAGCCAGCCCTGGGCTGGGCATATACATGACAATGGGAGTGGTGTAGGACTAGGACTATGCATAGGGAGTTCTGTTCTAGGAGTTACAGATGATTGCTATTGCTACTGGCTATGTTGCTGTACTGTAGTCGGTAAGTTAGCCAGTCGCTGTACTGTAGTCAGCAAGTCTCCTCCTTCATGTCCATCTGTCCATACTTACTACACCACTGTATCATATTTTTAGAGTATAGATTTAATAGGAGGGCGTCCTGAGCAACACCCTTAGCAACAGGCGAAGCCATAGCTGTAGCCACTAATTCAATATAGCTTACAAGTTACATGTAAATAGTTTAAACCACAAATAATGTGAATGATGCTGAATCTGTGAAAAAAAAGTAACCATATTTTGGTAAAGAAGGCACTAACTGATTTTTTATTTGTTTTTAAAGCTCAAAATGAGTGGAAAAGTGGTCTAATTAAGCACCCGATGATAAATATTTTGAAATTGTGAAAGAATTTAATTCATCCCCATTATTTCTTTACTGCCAGGGAGGTTACATGAATGCCAAAAAGCAGAAATTGGCTGAACAGTTTACAGCGGATACGCCCAGGAATAAGGAGATAGCAGGGGCGGGCTCTGGCATCTTTGAGGGGGTGTCAATTCACGTCAATGGTTACACAGGTAAGCTGATGTTTCTGTAGACCATGTAACCTTCATTTACAAAAAGAGTGACCTTCTGGCTTCCTGAAACCGTCACTTTGGCAATAGGAGGATTGCCAATTGCCAAAGTGAAGAAATCGGAAGGACTTGGGGGTGGTGATAAGCCCCAAAAATATTTGATTATCACTGGGTCAGGCATTCCAATCTTATCCAAGTCGGTGGGGAGTGACATAGAGGAAGAGGATATGTGAGGATTGAGGTCATTATGTTTGTTTACAAAATACCTAGTCACGAAAATAAAAAGTGGCATCCCCTGAATTATGAAGATGATCCCTTTGCTGCTATTTCACAGGTTGTGATTCCTGGCTAAATAGCAGTTACAGGTTGAATGGCCTCTGACTGGCACCCCGGAACAAAGATACTGAAAAAATAGGGAGACCACCAACATATGGCTAGATGCTTCAGTTGGTAGAGCGCCGGCACGTTAATCCGGAGGTCACAGGTTCAAGTCCCGCTCTAGTCAAGTTTTCTTTGTCCAACCCAAAATTATTTAAACATTTACCAAGTCAGTTTCCCTTGTGATTTATTACTCGAAAGATATTTTCATGATTTAGATAGTAAGTCACACTTTATATAGACACGATCGGTGACTGGAGTCACGTTACTCATAGTGGGTTATACAATGTGAACAAACCAAGCAAGCAATGCACAGTGAGTGAGCATGGAAAAGCATGGCTGCTTCCCACCTTATGGCAGAAGCGCTCGGACGCAGCCATGCGTTTCTATTTACGCTGCGCGTTGCTTGCTTGGCTTGTTTACATTGTACAGTTGTATACCCACTATGGGTCACGTGACTGCAGTCGCTGATTGTGTCTATTTCGTCATTACAGTTCCTTCTTCTGATGAGTTGAAGCGTCTAATGATGTTACATGGAGGGATGTACTACCACTACTACAGTAAGACCAAAGTAACTCACATCATTGCCACACGTCTCCCCTATGCCAAGATTAAGGAACTCCGTGACGAGAAGATCGTTCGACCTGATTGGATATTAGAAAGGTTGGTGGGGATTATGGAGGGGATTAAAAGAGCCGTTGAGTAGACAGGACTTCGTTGGTGCTGTCAGCAAAAGCATGACAAATTAACTTATCCACCAAAGGTTTGTTTTATCAGAAAAAAACTTACCAGTCAAAGCGCCATATTTGTAAACTGTTTGTAAATTTGTACCCACTTGCTACACCTTAATACTTCAAAAATTGTTCAAGCATTTATTTTGTGAATAGGCGTTACGAACCAGAGCTATCTAATCCATTGTGGCGTATCATTGCCAAGCTTGACCATTATTACTTCTTAAAAAGTTGAGAAGGTGGTGCATTCTGCTCTACCAGCCAGGCTCCTAGTGGATGATACCCATGCCTACATCCTCACAGACTGTGAAGGGGGTAACCCTGTTTCAGCCCCAGGAGTGGGTGGCAATGTGCCCCTGGTGACAGTTGATTTGGGTTGACAGCCCAAATGAAATCAGTTAAGTGTAGCCCTCACCTTGAAGTGGCCATTTGGCCTTGTGTTGTTAGGAGATATCTCAGAAAAAACAAAATAAAATAAAATTCTACATTGGCAGTCTTCCTATTTTATCAATATCTTAGTCCGGGGATGCCAAATAGAAGTCAAACAATTTTATTGGTTTTCACTGCCAACACAAATATAATTTTTAGATATTTTGATGTGGATGATTTTGTTTCAGTATAAAAGCAGGGAAGCTGCTCTCCGACATTCCATATCAACTCTACACAAACAGGGTTACCTCACAGGGAACACTCAAGTTCACCAGCAAAGATTCGCCAGCTCTACACCATGGAAACCCAAGCACTTTATCTTCAATGAGGCAGATGTCGAGTCATGCTGACCGTGAGTTTCAGAACAAGAAGACCAAGATGCAAGAGACACAGATAACTCATCCAGAAAGTCCAGTTGGAGTTGAGTTTCCAGAAATAGATGCTCGATCACTCATGAATCCCCAGAATGCATCTGGAGGTAAAACTCATTCTGAAGCCCATCAGTGTAACTCGACTGACTATTCCGTAGATGTTTCCCCTGTAAGATCTGTCCCAGTGAAAAACCCAAATCCACAGCCTCTGAGGATTGGGAAAGGCCCAGCCAAAGCAGGAGATGCCAACTTTGTCTCCGAGTTTTACAGCAACTCCCGGCTGCATTACATTTCCACATGGGGAGCGGAATTTAAGGCTTTCGTAAACACACTGCAGGGCAGCGGAGATACCAGCTTTCCCGGACGAGAGAAGTTGCGTCGACTTGGTGAGGAATCAAATAAATCAAACCCAACTCTTGAATCAGTCGATGAAATCCGTGATGCTCACCCGAAGACGTCAGATGGGCAAAGATCATCCAAATCAGATCGTGTAATCATGCATGTTGATATGGATTGCTTCTTTGTGTCTGTGGGTCTGCGAAACCGTCCAGATCTGATCGGGAAGCCAGTCGCCGTAACCCACTCCAGGGGGAAAGGAATGCCCGAGGCCAACCAGGAGACCCACGAGTACGAGAGAGCATACTACGAAAATAAATATGGCAAGAAGGGCGTGAAAAGCCAGCATATCAATCCCGCAAAGCTGTCCTTACAAGAAAAAGATGAATCAACCGAAGCAAATTCATCAGCTAGTGACGACTTTCCTCCAAAGTCTGACGACACAATTCGGTTGAATTCAAGCTCCCACTCAGAAAATGACCCAACAAAGCTGCCGACAACTGCAGGAACTTTGACCAGCCCAAGGATGCTTGAATCAACAGGCCAGAGTGAGCCGCTTAAAGCCAAGTCAAAGCCGAACTTCAGCTCCATGGCTGAAATTGCCAGCTGTAGCTATGAAGCCCGCAAGTCAGGATTAAGGAATGGTATGTTTATGGGGGAGGCCAAGAGGCTGTGCCCGGAGCTTCAGACGATTCCGTATGATTTTGAGGGCTACAGAAAAGTGTCTCAGACATTGTATGAGACGATAGCGAGGTAAGTTGATACATATCCCTCAGAACTTGATAAAAAGCAATAGCTTTTTGCGCTTTATAAATGGTGGCTATTATTATTATTAATACAAATCTGTTAAAGGCAGTTTTTCCCAAGCCCCATCCCCACAAAGCAGTCAAGAGCACTAGACTCAAACGGTGGGTTTTCTGATCAGCAGCATGTGGGTTCGAGTACTGACCCGGTCCTTAAGCAAGACACTTATTAAAACCATTAACCCTAACAATCCCTAACCCTACAAATTCAAACAGGGCAAAGTGTTTAATTTTGCTAGGTTAAGTACAGTGAAGTTAGGATTGGGTGTTTGATTCTGTGGGATTGTGTATCCTTGCTGACAAGTAATGGTGTTTGAATTTGATTGAGTGGGTATGGTGGATGTGTGAAATGTACATGTCTGGCATTGCTCTTTCCTCCATGGTCTAATGAGATAGTTGTTGGATTATGTTATGTTGGGTACTGTGTGATTTCACTGATCAAATTTTGCACATGCCAAGTGTACACACTCCAACAAAATCAAACAAAAAAGGCCTGTTGGAGTTTGTTAGGTTGTGTATCGTCCCCCTAAGATTGGGCACCCGTACAGTTCCCATCTCATGGTAGTATAAGCTGTTGGAATGTGTTGGGTTAGGGATGGATTCTAGTAAAAACGCTTTGGGAGTTAGGGTTAATGCTTTGTCCTTTTAGATGGGGCAGTAACCGGTAGGTCCTGTGTGTTGTGTAACGCACGTAAAAGAACCCAATGCACTTACTGTTAAGAGAAGGGGTCCACCCCAGTGTATTATGGTTTGGCTGCAGATTGCGCTATGTAAATAAATGGGTCTTATATTTTGAACATGTGCTCCGCATACCTTGTAGAAAAAATAACAAGCACTTTGAGACGCGCCCTCAGGTGTGACAAAATGCTTTTTAAGAACTCTGTATTATTAAATTATACAACTTATGTCTTTTAAAAGACTTTTAATGGGCTGGTTTTTTTTTCTCTTGTAAACTATGTGCCTCAAGTTACACCCATGACATCGAAGCGGTCAGCTGTGATGAGATGTTTGTTGATGTGACTGGGATCATGGATGACACTGGGGTCACTCCGCTGGAGCTTGCCAAAGTACTACGAGCGGAAATCAAAGAGAAGACTGGGTGCAATGCCTCTGCTGGTCTCGGTAAAAAAAGGAATAACTTCAAATCACTTCATTTTCTCACAGTCTCCTCATAGACAGAATGCCTATTAAAGGGTGTATACAACATTGGCATGAGTGAAAGTATAGGCCTAAATGCTCACAGATTTGCACACAACTTACATGGTATGAAGATGTTCATGGTGGAAACATCCCTTGAAATGTTTTTGCTTGGAATGCTGCAGTTTTTGAGAAATGCGTAACAATTGGTTTTGATCTCGCAAGTCCAAAATTCGATGTTTGAAATGAGTGAAGACAAACACGTTTTTTGCTTCACTATATATATATATTTTTTGCCAGCTGGTAACATCCTGCTGGCTCGGATGGGCACAAGGAAGGCCAAGCCCAATGGACAGTTCTACCTCGATGCTAAAGATGCTGTCGACTTCATGAAAGTGCTGTCTGTCAAAGACCTACCTGGTAAGAAAAGACAAGTGTCATGGCCGAGCCGTTAAGAGCAACGAACTAGATGATGTTTTTTATCGTTTTTGAGTTTTTGATTCGTTTTTGTTTTTGAGTACGGCTTCAAGTCCCAGTCTTGACACTTGTGTTCTTAAGCAAGACACTTTACCATAATTACTTGTCCTTCGGATGGATCGTAAAGCCGTAGGTCCTGTGTAATAGCATTGGTAGTGCAGGTAAAAGAACCCAGAACACATATCGTGGAAGAGTAAGGATTAACCCCGTTGTTTCTGTTTCACATAGCAAGCACACCCTTGTTTACAGGTTTCCTCAGGCTTGCGAGCAACAGTGATTAAGTTCACTTATGAGGCATCCTTGGTTTCATTACCAGAGTTATGTAATAATCAAAACAAGTTTGGTTTAACATTCATCAATTATTCTGATGCACAAATTTATCTCACTGATCTAATGTAGACGCTTGATGCCATAAAGGGTTTTAATTGAACAATCCGTCTCAATTTTTAAATTTATTTAAACAATTTTTCTTTGTTCAACCCAAAATCATTTAAAATTTACCCAGTCAGTTTCCCTTGTGGTTTATAATCTGCATTCATTTCAAGTAGGGCCTGTTTATTTGAAGTACTTTTTTTTGGCATAATTAATTTTCCTCCCAACCCTCCATTTAGGAGTTGGCCGGTCCGCAGGGTCCCGTCTTAGGTCCATGGGTATAGAGACCTGCGGTGACCTCCAGGGTTTGACCCTAGGCGCCTTACAGAAGGAGTTTGGACCCAAGACGGGGCAAGCGCTCTTCAGCTACTGCCGAGGCATTGACGATCGACCTATCAGAGTTGAACGAGAGAGGAAGTCTGTTTCCGCAGAGATCAATTATGGAATCCGATTCACTCAGGTGTGGAATATTCATCCATTTAGGCACCTTCTAAAAATCATTCCAGGATACGTTGCAAGAAAGTTTAGCCGCAAAAGGGGAAAATCATCAAGGATAGTTTGTGGATGGATTTTGTTTCAGAGTTTACCCAGTAGAGAACACATTTTATCGGCAAGTATGTTGACAGACTGTCCACGAACTTGGTCATAATATTTAGAGTCCAACGGTTTTGTTTGGGGCCTAATTTTTTGATTCTATAATTTTAGAAAAATTCCAGAAGTGTAAAAGTATCAAAAGTTCAATTAAACGATAAACAAACACATTATAAAAAAGTTTGAATAGCATTTCTGTTAACAAATTTTTCGCTCAAGTGGCTGTTTAATGCAACTGTTTTTTTTGTCCGAAAACAGAACAGTGAAGCAGACATTTTTGTAAGCGAGCTGGCTGCTGAGGTCCACCGCCGTCTCACAGCAATCAAGATGACGGGCAAGACCATTACGCTCAAACTGAAGGTCCGCCGAGAGGGCGCCCCCAAGGAAACTTCAAAGTTCATGGGTCACGGGATCTGCGACAACTTGGCCAAGTCCACCACCTTGGCCCAGTCTACTGACAGACTTGAGGTGATCCAGGAGGAGAGCAAAACGCTATTGAGTCAGATGAGGGTAGATGCTTGTGACTTGAGAGGGGTGGGTGAATTTCTTTATATTGTCACAAAGCCCCCTCGAAACTTAGAACATCCCCCCCTCTATTTGGAATGATCCATTTGTGAGAACTATTGGGTTCCGTTGTTTTTAAATAAGCTGACCTAATTCTAGCCTGGCTGGATTGCTTTTCTCCATGCCTACCGTCTTGGATAAAATTAAGAGTCTATGCCCATCATGTGTTGGATGCAGTTGAAGAAATACTTACACTGTCTGCCAAGTTCAAAAGAAAAGTGGCCACACAAATGTGCAATGATTCAATCTACCTACACATCCAAAACGAGATTTCATGATACTTAGAGATCAAGGAAAAAGCTCATAAATCACACAAAGTGAATTTTTTAGTATCAGTATTTCCTACATGTAATTGGCAAATCTTCACAGCAAGCTGGTGATATCGGTCCAGCAAGATGGTCACTGAAAACAATGAGATGGGTCGCTTCACATTTGAATGATCAAGTAAAGCACTGATCTACTGATCTACTGATCTACTGATGGTTTTGGCATGATTGATAATGCTATTAAAGATAAATATTTTCTGCATTTTGATGCCATTGTACAATGCTGCAGTGCTTCAAGTTCATAACATCATTGGCGTTCACTGTTCTATTCTCCTATGTAGTGTTCTGACCTGGGGCTGCATACTCCTAAGGAGTCAATGGTTCAGGAAAGCCGAAAGGTCAAATGAACAGCATTAGTACAGATAAGAGCCTTTTAACAAAAGCCTGTTATAATAAATCTTCTTATTTAGGTTGGTATACAAATCAGCCGACTGTGTGCAGCAGGGGCATCAACCAGTTTGGCAGCATCCAGTAATAAATCTCTGCTAGACTTTGTCAAACCTCTACCCAAGACTGTCGAGGCTGTCTTAAACCCCACAGATCGAACCAAGGACCGAGTACGGCTTGAGAAGAAGACTTCAAGAACGTTACTTAACTTCGTTTCGAAACAGGTGAGTTTAGTTTGTGCTTTTCACTGAATGTCTCGGTCGAAGGTTTGTGTTAGATTTGAGCCTTTACACAAGGAATGCTCTCGGCAGTTGCTGACATATGTTATTATTTTCCATTGTCTTAACCACATTGTACACAATGGTCAGCTCGTATGCCATGATATCCTAAAGCCCCCATCACACCAAACTCGTTCTCACTACGTTCTGAAAAATGTAGTTAAATGGGCTTAAACTGTGTGCAAACGGAGTGGACGTAGTAGTAACTTTTTACGGTCTGTATACGAACTTCATGGACGGGCTCGGACGGGTTTGATCGGGATGGTGCTCCAGAACTTTGAGCCTGCTCAAAATTTTCGGTCGACCATCCCGTCCTGCAATTAGACGGAGTGGCAACGTACTTAAAACGAGATGAACGTACTACGAACGGAACTGCCGTACTTGGAACGAAGTAGAACTAATTAAGAACCTGTTTAAACTTACTACAGACGGGCTTGGACTGAGGTGAACGGGCAATTTTACCCGATATGAAATTTTATAGAAACGGACTGCAGAAGGGATAAAGACGAGATGGACGGGTCACATTAGACAATGTCCTGTCAAAACTATATGTTCTAGCCAGACCACAACCCGTTTTACGATTTTGTTTTTGACTGGTTCGGACGTTTTGAGAACTAGTTTGGTGTGACTGAGGCATTAGCTGGACCATGCCACATGTTCTAGAGGGCGTTTCAATCAACAGGGGGCAGTGATTTGGTCAGAAGGGGGCAGGAAAAACTTTGCCAGCATCCTCTGTTTGCAAAAGTGATCCATCACTTCTCAACGGTAGATGTAGAAAAAAAAGTTTTCTGTATGACTTTTCATTACTCATGACAGAAATCCACAGCATCCACGCAAGGAAGCGTAGAGCTGGGCTTCCAGCAACTCAAGCCAACCCCTCTGCCTTCCCTCCCATCTTTTGAGCCTGACGTTGGGACGCCGTCGCGGAGAGTGGCATCAAGAGAAGACCAGGAGGAATTCTGTCTCCCGTCTCCATCTCAACTGGACCCTTCGGTTCTTGCTGCTCTCCCTCCGAGTATCAGAAAGAATATTGAGAGAGCGTATCAAGCACGCAGTAAACAACAGAAGAGGTACTTTGTGTTTCTTGGTAAAAAACGTTTTCTTGTGGTGAGCATTGAAAACCATAATACCAATCTTTTTCCTATTTTTTCTTAGAGGTGGGGTATACCTTTGGTAATTACTCCAAAAGTAATGACCATAAAAACTTACTTGGTAAGAAGCACTGCAGCTGTCGATAATATATAACATTTTGAGAAACGATTCCCTCCAAAGGAATGTGGTTTTAGAGAAAGGGATTTTGAAAAAAAACATTTTGAGATGTGGTTCGACATGAAACGTTACTCAGATTGTGTATTCCAATTACGGATTATTCTTTGTGCGAGGACATAACCGCTCCAGTTTGTTGGCGATATATCAAAAATGCTACCACCTCTTTGAATCAAATTTTCACAGGTTTATTTTATTGTATATTTCTACTTTTATATATATCGAACAATCAAACGGCTCAAAAGGGTAAACAACGTAATTGTTTAATTTGAGTCTGAAAGCTTACTGATTATGAAGTTCATACTAGAACTATTTTTACTGTTTAATATTTCCCTCTGAAACGAAGTCGTATTCAAAAAAACTGTATCAGAAAACCTTTTTAAAAAATGCATCGGCTGATTACGGTTGTTACAACCAAAACTAAGGACAATGTGTTTACATGCTGGAAAATTGTGTAGAGTCTCCCGACTCACACAACGGATTATGGCCAAATTTTCACAGGGTTGTTTAGCTTTATACTGAAAAGTCAGACAGCAGGAGGGATAAGTAACTGCTGCATTTCGTTCAAATAATTTTTTTTAAAGAGCAGTGTTGAATGTGCAGGCCTGGATTTACACGGAGGTCATGGCCTCTGTTGCCCTGGGGTCGATTTCACAAAACTCTTCCTAACTTAGGACTAGTCCTAGGCAATGCTAAGAGATAGGACTAGTCCTAAGTTAGGACCAGTAACTTAAGACTAGTCCTATCTCTTAGCATTGCCCAGGACTAGTCCTAAGTTAGGACCAGTAACTTAAGACTAGTCCTATCTCTTAGCATTGCCCAGGACTAGTCCTAAGTTAGGACCAGTAACTTAAGACTAGTCCTATCTCTTAGCATTGCCTAGAACTAGTCCTAAGTTAGGACCAGTAACTTAAGACTAGTCCTATCTCTTAGCATTGCCTAGGACTAGTCCTAAGTTAGGAAGAGTTTGGTGAAATCGACCCCTGGTCTTGGCCATGGTGCCCCTTCAAAGGTTTTCCATAGATTTTCCAACGGAAGTGCCCTTTGCAAAATAGAAATGGCCTTGCCCTCTCAAAGATGAAATTTCAGCCCTGAATGTGCCAAGTTTATGTAGATGAGAAGTATAATTCAATGTTTACAATTTATTGTTTTCCATTTAGCAAACGCCGAGTAGAACCAGTTACATCAAGTGTCACCACGAAAAATGCTACAGGAAACTTTGTTCCGCCATCCCGACCCCCCATGACTGAGTCTACTTCAACGCCCTGTCCATCGGGAAGAACAACCGCAGGGAAATCAACTGTATCCATCCAAGATGATGGTTTCGAACAGGAATCCATTGATACTTTCCATCTTTCAAATCACCTTCAACCAAAGAAAAAATCTTCCATTCATCCCTCAGAAAAAAAGATAAATGCTGAAACATCACCGTGGGATCAACCCAGCACGTCATATGGAACAGTCCGATCCACGGCAGACCCAATTCCAACGAGCTCAACATCCGGAACAGACCATTCACGGCTTGAGTATGATCCAAGTGTCTTGAGGGAGCTTCCGCCGGACATCCTGAAGGAGATCATGGGGCAAGAACCTGGTGGGGGTAGGGTGGTGAGAGCAGAGGAGCAACAAACGGAGCTAGAGTCGTGGGAACAGGAACATGCTTCAGGCCCAGTGGAAGCCTTGCCGTCATTCTCACAGGTAATGAGCTGATATAATCTTATTAAAAGGTAGGATCGTACTTTGGTAATGACCCAAAGAAAACAAATTGTGTCATTTTTTATCCGAAAGCCAACTTGTCATAAAGATGGTAACAGTAGTAAGCGTGCTGCAAAATTATGTCGTCTGAAATGCCCAGTTGATTAGAAATCAATGAAAGTTTGTCGGGAAATTTGAATCTTTAAAAATCACTTAAAGGCAACATTTGGAGATTCAAATTCCCTTGGTGTCCGTTTGTGAATGCTGCGGCCAGAGATGCGGTTGGTACCCACTGTCGCCTCGATTATCGTGGGTGGATTCAACAGTCTTGATGACATTTTAATGTGACAGTTTTTTGCTGTTTTCTCAACAAGTAGACACTGTATTCAACTGAATCGTTCACATGTGTCGTGGCCGAGCGGACTGATGTTTCTGTTCAGCAGAGTGTGGGTTCGAGTCCCAGTCGTGACACTTGTGTCCTTAAGTAAGACACTTAACCATTATTGCTTCGTCCTTCGGATGGGACGTAAAGCTGTTGGTCCTGTGTGTTGTGTAATGCACGTAAAAGAACCCAGTGCACTTGTCGTAAAGAGAAGGGGTTCGCCCCGGTGTTCCTGGTTTGATTGGCTGCCAGTCAGTCCGCAGTGCGTGCGTTAATGAGGTCAAATCCCGAGTTTTATCTGCACAGCCAACGTGCAGAATCGACTGCGCGATTTGCGCGATAAACTGCGAGAGTTCGACGACCCCTTTTGCACACGGCACGATGCTCACATGCTTCAGGTGGCATCCAAGATGGCGTGGTAAGTACACGTAGAACAATTTGCCGAGTCGAATGATACCAAATTTGGTAAGTTTGAAAGACTGTTATGCCTTTTTTTTTACCACCGAACATTTTGGATATTGTTGGGATTGATTTGGGATAGTTTTTGGTTTGCAGCGCCCTGACCCAGCTAAATAAAAAGAGGAAATAACACCACTAAAAATCGAAAGATTAAAGTGTAAGCTATCGTTTAGTATATTTTTTGGCGTGTGGCGACGACAATGTAGGAACGTGATGCACTTCTGCTTTTCGCGAGATTTGTTGTTTTTTAACCGATTTTAGAGTGCACGTTACGGTCACACGCATGGCTGTTGCATGCTGTCGGCTGCTTCGTGTTTTTTTCTTTTCTTGGCAGGCTTTTCAATCATTCATAGACCAACTTGGTACTACATGTTTTTTATTTATTTTTATTTATTTTAAATTAATCTTACCTAGCCCCTAGGCCTAGGCCTATTTTAATAAACAAAATAAAAATAATACAAAATGGGGGTAGTGTGGATATTCGCGTTTTCAATTTTTATTATAATTTTTGTCGAGCCCTCTTCCACACAGCCAGTACATTTAGGAAGAACTCATCAACTGTCAAGTGTCATTGCATTGTACTGTGTCATGTGCAATTTTACACAACGGAACATGTCAGCCTACATGACATGAATCCCATTAGATTAGTCCGATTTGAACAAGTACTTGCGATTATCCTGGTGGTATTGGAGGCCGACTTCAGATGGCCTTGGTCTCAGCCTTGCCCTCTGCACCTTCTGGACTCGGGAAAAATGAGCTGAGGCCACTAGTTTTTTGTGTGAATTTTCCACCATTTACTTTTCCAAAAAGATTGCAACAAAGTACCATTACTGAATCGGATGTAAGGTTTTCCAGACCAAAATTGGGCAAATCCAGTAATGCATTTCTGAAGTGGGAAAAAAAAGAGTTAGGATTCTTTTCATAAAATGAACTTTTGTATAATGTTTTTTTTCTTTTTCTAACCATGTCATCACAACTATCGTGACTCATAGAGAGATTTGTTTAAAGATTTCTATGGAATTGAGTTGATGTGAATGGATTCAACTTGTGAAATCACCAGATTTTTTAACAACACCAGATTTCGCAACACCACCAGATTTCGCAACACCACCAGATTTCGCAACACCACCAGATTTCGCAACACCACCATTTCTGTAGAGGTTTTGTCTTTTACTAGAATTCATAAAAACATCATGACTTATGAATTCCCTGGTACCTTATTACATTGTACTAAACTATTGGAATAAAACAGTGCATGGTGACGTATTTAGGGGGTTCAAACTTTAATTTTTTTATATCAGGTGATTTGTGTTTTTCCTAGCTTTTAAGGCGAAGAAATAATTTAGAATCATGAGTGAGGCCTTACCATGACACCCTGGGCGCCAAAGTCGGTAGCAATATCGATTTTAAGTTACAAACAAAAACTGTTTACAAAAAAAGGGATAAACCAATTATTATAGCGACCCCAATGACAACCCCAGTAGGAAAACAAATTACAGCCATTTTGTTTCCGTCTCTGTGTACAAAACAATGTAACCAAAATGAGGCTGGAGGATAAAGAAGTTTGGTTCCTTTTTCATGAAGTAATAATTCAGTGTTCATTACTGGCCTTGACTGAAGGTACCATGTCAAAAAGGATGGTGTAACCTGTAAATATGGATCACTTGAATAAACTCATTTAAAGTTAACGCTGGGGAAAATCACTTACGAAAGCGATTGAATAGGTTCAAGACGCAAGGAAATGCAAGAAGTTGGACAGTGACTCAAATTGTAGGTTTCCTCAATAAAATATAAAATAAAAACAATAACTTTATTGATTATAAAACAATGTCCAAAAACAAAACAACTGATTGAAATACAGTAATGGCAAAATTAATAAAACAATAAAAACATCTTAAGACCGAAATGGATAAAACTTAACAAAAAAACTTAGTGAAACCTAAACCAAGACCAAAACACAGTAAAATAATCAACTAAACCAAGACTACAGTGCCCCCAAAAAGATTACAAATTAAGAACAAAATTATTTAACTGTGTAAATAAAACACCAAGAATACAATTGATTATAAAAAAATACACTTCTAATCAAATAATTGTATGAAGAAACACAAAATCTTGAAAATTAAATCCAAACTAAGTTTATAAGAAAATAGAGTGAAATCTTAAAAATTTAACTTTAGAAATGAATTTCCAAAGAAATACAGAAATATTGTTAAAGCCAAAATAATCAACTAATTAAACTACTGAAAAATATGACAACATTTAATGTTACCAAGTCCATATCAGTGTTTTGGGTCGTAGTATTTTTTTTATTTTTTTTATTTAATATTTTTTCTGGCATCGATATTTACTGAAACTTATCAATTGTCTGTGTACACATAGTTGTACCCACAAGTTTACCATTAAAGTTATTTATATTTTTCCACACCATGCAAAGCTCCAAACACCACTTAATTGTCTGTGTATTTTATCTCTAAAATCCAAATATTTTAACATTAAACTTACACAAACATTTTCAAAATATAGATTCTAAAGTATCCAGGTTGTTGACTTTTTACGTACATGTCTGCCACTTATAATGATGATAATAATAATATAGATTTTATGTAGCGACTCACATGAGAGTCTCAAAGCGCTTCACAAGGAAAATTAATTCAAAATACAGAAATAACACAAAATTTACAAAAAGGAAGCATAAACACAAAAGCAGCAGAATCGACTGTGGACTACTGGAATAGATGGGTTTTCAGCCGAGATTTGAACTGATTTATAGTCTTTGACAGTTTTGATCTGATGAGGCAGAGAGTTCCAGAGTACAGGAGATGAGGATGAGAAAAAGCGATGACTGTATGTCTTCGCTGACGTGTACAAGCAAAAAAAGTGAAATCTTAAAAATGTAACTTCAGAAATGAAATTCCAAAGAAATACAGAAAAGTTTTGATTGTCAAAATATTGAACTAATTAAACTTGTGAATAATAAAATAACGAACAGTTTTAACTTACTGCTATGGCAGGATATATATAGGTATATAATATATATATATATTTTTTTTTTCTTTTTCTGTCATTGATATTTAATGAAACTTATCAAATTTCTGTGTATTATATCTCTGAAATCCAAATATTTAATATTACCCTTATACTTAAAAATGTTCAAAACATAGATTCTAAAGGCGGTATGTGGATAGTGCATGTACATAAGATCAATTCTATGCAAAGTGCACATAAACTGCAGAATGCTGGAGTGTTGAGTGCTTGGAACAGATCGCATCTGCAACCACGGACCATGCTGGGACATGTAGCCCAAATTCGGACAGAGCTGGTACCCAGCACTTGTTTTGAGTATGACCAGGCAACATCAGCTGCTGCCATCAAACGGGCGTTTTAAGAACTTTGCCAGATACTTTGGTTAATAGAGTGGTTTTTTCAAAATAAAACAAATCACCGATACAGTTCATTTAGACAATTTACAAATTAAAAATTTACTTAAAAAAAAAAATAATAATCAAATATGAAAACATGAATTTTCCCACTTCCCATTCACCCATGACTCAATCTACATGTACACAATGTTTGCTAGTCAAACTACACATGTTAAAATCGACCCCATCCCGTTAAAATTGTTATAAAAGATATAAAGTTGAATGTGTATTGTCTTTTTATTCCTTAGGGCCATCTCCAAACCAAAACGTAATTTTCTTTGAAAAAAATGGTGTGTGGTATCAGTTCCAATGCATTTCAATCTTGAAATTATAGTCAAGGAAAACAAAAAAGTTGTATTAAAAGAAAATCCTGACCGACTGACCCCTTGAAATTTTTTTGGAGGAGCTGAACTCAATAATTCCTTCTTGCTTTATGCAAGAGGGTTCTCTGTTATAAAATACATTCATAAGAAACTAACTGCAAGGATGCTTCTAGAGCTTCAGAGGGAATATAAACACTAGAAAGGTAATTAAACCCAACATCAACATTACCTGTTTCTACACCTGCCACACTGGCATTATGATAAATTGAATATTTTGGTAATTCTTGGCAGTTCTGTTTTTGTTTAAAGACTAGAAAGGTAATTAAACCCAACATGAACAGTACCCGTTTCTACACCTGCCACACTGGCATTATGATAAATTGAATATTTTGGTAATTCTTGGCAGTTGAGAAAAAAAATTTGAAATTTCTGTCTTTGTTTAAAGACTAGACTGTGTTGACAGAGAGTTGAATAAGAATCTTGGGTTTTTGTCACAGCAAAGCATTGACTGATTGCCACCCTTTGTTTAGACTGAGCTGGACTAACCTGGGTTGAACTTGTCTTTCTTCATTGCGTCGGATGAAAGTAGTTGTTGCTCCGCGTATAAAAGGTTGTGAACGATTTTTAAGCTCCTTAATTGCTGTATTATTTTCTTTCATTTTTTTTAAAGTTGTAAGTTCTCCAAATGACTAAGAAGGTTTAAAGTTTCAAGTTGGAATAGGTGTTGTTGCTTTTTGTCACAACAAAGCATTGACTTATTTCTACCCAGGTTAGTTTTGAATGCGCTGGAGTGTAAACAAACCTGGGTTGAAGTTGTCTTCTTTTTATTATAAATCTTATAAAAGTAGTTGATTCTACAAAAGCATTTACAGATCTGTTCTACCTACTAAGTCATTTCTTTCATTTTGTTTAAATTTTAAAGTTTTCCATGTGTATGAAGTTTTAAAGTTTCAGCTCAGTCTAGTTTGGTTTCCTTGCGGAAGGGATTTGATAGCCCTGTGGATCAGTATCATGGCGATCGTTTTCTTGCCTGGGTGTTGAGGATTGGCTGAGCATGCCTTGTAGTTGCTTAGCTGTTTCAAGAAGTGATGGCATGGTGCTTGTTGTCTCTGTCCTTGGTTCTGGTGATTGGACTTCATGGTCTCCCTCTGGATCATTTCCTTGTCTGGGTTTTGATGATCGTTTGAGCATGCCTCGTAGTTTCTGCCAACGGCTTGGGTCATATCGGCAACAGAGGTAGAGAAGAATGACTATGATGAGAATGATGACAATGCTGATGATCAAAACTAGAATGTGCGAGCTGGAGGACTCAACTGTCAGAGGGCCAATAAGACATTTTAAATCTGTATCTGAAACATTGTTAGTTTTGGAAATACACTTATAAGTTTTGCCATTGTCTGATTCAGTTACTGTCTTGACAAGTTCTTGTCCTGGACCACCTCCACCATTTGTGGGACTCCATCCATCATGGGGTGCAGTAGGCATTTCTGTGTCAGACACTATGGGTGATCTTGTGTCTGATAACGTCTTGCATGAGAGAGTACTGCCAGCAGTTACTGTAGCTGTACCATTAGTGAAGCAAACTGGAAACTCATCATCACGACCATAGACTAGCAAATGAGATTCATTAGATTGGGTGTCACAACCTTTGTTTTTATCTACAAAGTATACATGACACTGGTAATATCCCTGATCCTGTTGCTGGACAGAAACTATGGTAATACTTTCTGAATAAAAAGCTGCTGTTAAATTGACAGCTTGTAATGGTTTTAATTGGAATCGTTGTTTGTCAATTTGTTCTGTGAAACCACTCACATTTCTGATGATTGTGTTATTTGCAGTTATAATGGCCCTTTTTGTCCATTCCATAATCACATAATCCAATGACTTAATCGTAATTGATGATATCTCACATTCCAGAGTAACACTGTCTCCTTCACGATGCTCTGTTTTGTATTCAGGTAGAATCTTAAGAGTTGCTGATGATCCAGTGGTGTCTTTAGTGAACACCAGTGCCAAACTACACACCCAGAACAGCATCCTGAACCACATCAAAGCTAAACCACCTTCCATTGCTATGACACTGTACAGTGGAGTTATCGTTAACAACAAAGTGTTACTGTTCGGTTGATTATTGCTCACAAATTTGCGACAGATCCACTTTGCTTTCAAATCACCTAAATTAAAAATGTACAGTTCTCAAAGTATTTTATACAGCACAAACTTGTCACGTGAATACTTTTAGTAGGTTTTTTTGTGTAAATGTCAAAATATTTCAGTATGACGTTTTGAGTTTACAACAAAGCTCAACTGGGATGTGGTAAGCAGTAAAAGACTGACCTTTGGGACTCTAGGGATAAACATTTAAAACACTGTAAATCCGGGGGACAACTGAGTTAGAATTCTTTTCATGAAATGAACGTAACATTTAAAAAAAAAAACATTACATCAGAACCATTTCAAACATTTCCATATATGGAATTGAGTTGCTGTGAATGGTTCAAACTTTGTTACACCACCAGTTTTTCTCAGCACCACCATTTGTGAAGAGGTTTTGTGTTACCCGGAACTAGATTTAATAAATACATCATCGTTCATGAATTCCCATGTACCTTATTACATTGTACTAAACTATGGGAATAAAAGAGTGCATGGTGACGTGTTTAGGGGGTTCAAAATATATCATTTTTTTTGTAAACACATTTTTTGTGTTTATCGTTCCAATTTCTAACTTTTTAGGCCAAGAAATAAACTAGAATTATCAATTAGGCTTAACTGTTGCACTTTGGGCACCCAAAGGTGATAAGAGTATCAATTATTAAGTGCAAAGCAAAAACATATTCTAGCGCTCAACGGTAAACCTGGTTTAAAAAAATTCAGTGTCACATTATTGTGGAATTGACTGAAGGGACCATGTCAAATATATATGGACCGTTTGAATGAACTCGAAAGTCAACGCTGAGGAAAATCACTCAAGAAAAACTCAATTAGAGATTGAATAGGTTCAAGACGCACCGAGTTAGACGGTGTCACAAAATGTAGGTTTCATCAATAAAAAAAATAATAACTTTATTGATTATAAAACAATGACCTAAAAAAAAAACAGTGATTGAAATACATGAATTAAAAAAATTAATAGAACAATGAAAACATCTTAAGACCGATATGGATGCCCATATATATAAAAAAAATCAAAAAATTGAAACTTAAACTTTAATCCCCAAAACGGTGAAGCCTAACCCATGACCAAGATGCAGCAAAACTATCAAACTAAACCCAGAATACAGTGCCCCCAAAAATTACAGATTAAAATCAAAAATTCTTTAAAAATCTGTGTTAATAAAACAATAAGAAATACATTTGATTATAAAAAATACACTTCTTCAATCAAATTTCATTTAAAAAAAACACAAACTCTTAAAAATTAAATCCAAACTAACTTTATAAGAAAAAAGATAGTTCAAAGAAAATTGACCAAAGTATCAAAAAATATAACTTAAGAAATGAAATTCCAAAGAAATGCAGGCATATTATGATAGTCAAAATAATCAACTAAATAAACTACTGAAAAACAAAGCAAAGTTTAAGCTTATCAATTCCATAGTATAGTCTTGGGTTGCATTTTTTCTGTCATTCATTATTAAAATTAAACTTACAAATTTTCTGTGAATTATATCTCTGAAATGCAACTATTTTAATATTACACTTATACATTAAAATGTGCTTAACATGGGTGCTAAAATATTAAGGATGTCAAATGTTTACGTTTATGTCTGTGCTTCTCTAACATGTTTGCAAAAGTCGCATCCCGTTAAGGAAATCCCCCTGCCTGCTGCTTCCCAGGATGTATCGTAAACTTGTGCGAGATCCCTGGCTACACGGCAGTTAACGGTTGTATGGCTTCTGACTGCCACCCCAAAAGAAAGATATTGACAAAATAGGGAGACCGCCAACATAGGGCTAGATAGCTTAGTAGGTAGAGCGCCAGCACGCTCAAATCATCGTCAAGTCAATTTGTCTTTGTTCAACCCCAAATTATTTAAGATTGACCTACACACAGAAAAAAAATTACACAGGTTGTGTAAAATTTTACAAATTTGCAATGTTGTATACGAACCTCCTAATAGTTTGGTAAAGTTTTACATAATGCAGGTTGGGTAAAGGTTTTCATAATTATTAAGTAAATCTTTACTTCAAAAATCAGTAAAGATATTTACCTCTTTTCTAGGTAAACATGACTTAAGTAAGTTTTACTGAATTAATTGATAAAAAATACTTACTGTTTGTGTAGAATACTAGACCTTTACCAATTTCAAAGGCTATTCTTTACCGTTTGACCTTGCAAACTGATTTCGCTTTCCCCTTTCCCCCCATTTTATTTTTTAAACCTTACCCAACCCAGAGTTTACCCAGGTTTGTAGCCAGTTACTAGGTTTATAAAAAAAAACAGTTGGGGGAGGGGGTGGTAGCAAAATAAAAGCAGTGTACAGCCAGAAACACTTGGGGCAAAGGTAACCGAAAATTTATGTTTGATTGGTGACAACAACATTAACAAAATTCTTGCGAGCAGACTATGTAATAATCTCTTCTTGGAAGCAGTGTTGGCTCTGAATAAAGCCGGTTGGTTTTGTCAGACCTTTTATTGACGGTTCAAACTGCCAGTGACGAAACCTCCGTGTTGCAAAGTCAATGTAGCTCCAGCAATCCATGGCGTCCGGGCCCGGGAAGCCTTACGTAAGGGTACCCTATTCAGCATACCGTTGTTTCTCGAACAGAATAACTAGCATAAAGCAAAATTCTCTCTTGCAACTTTGGATACATGAACATCAAACATCAACGCCCTGCAGGACAGCATTACGTTCACCCTGTCCATCATTTGATTGTGATTTGTGTGTGCGACTTGCTATGCACGAGTGTATGGTACACAATAGACACAATCGGCGACTCCGAGCAGCGGTGGTCACGTGACGTATAGTGGGTACAGAATCATAACAAACTATCGCGCGACATGTGCGCAGTGTTTAAGCACGGGGGATAGTCGTAGTTTTCCGACAGCATAGCTGAACGGCAAGGTATGATCCTTCTTCCATCGGCAAGGTAAGGCAGAATGTTCAAAAAGGTTCGTTATATATTCTTTCTAGCAATCTCTGTGCAATTTAGGCTCTGTAATTTATGTGTAATGATTTGTGAATTTGTCAACATGGACCCAACTTGGAGACAGCTGGCGTTGCTAACGTACGTATACTCGTCAAAGTCGTTCTTTGTACGTGTGATCCAAAATGCAGGCCACTCTCGCATGCATGCAATATCCTGCCTGTGACAGTTCCTAGCACTTGCAGCATTGATTCACTCATAGAGAAAGGACCCACACTACTCAAGGTTTTAAATGAAAAACAGTAAAATCTTAACAACAAAAGTTGAATAATAATTATAAATGTTTGTTTCATTTCAAATATTAACCAGATGTTTATTGTCTTTCACTTTTTCAGCATTTGGGTCACAGTGTTTGACACAGTCAATAGTTACAGATAATGCCTCACCATTGCATTGCATATGACTGTCACAATACTTCAGATGAGCACACTGAACTCTCCTTTCACAATCTCCCATTGCATGTAAATGATCGTAAGCTACTTCAACATTGGTTCAACAAGATTAAAAGAGACAGGCGCCATGTTGCACTGACAAATTCTTCAAAAATATGTTCAAGTCATTTCAAGACAAGTGACTTTACTGGAATAGGGACCCGACGAAAGCGACTTAAACGTAACGCCATTCCGTCTAAATTTTCATGGACACAGCCAGGTCCAGGAGACATATCAGATTCTTCTGATGAAGATGAACGACCGGCTATTAAAAAGAGGAGAGAAATCCAAGAGGACCTTGATGAAGAAACTGACTCAGCTACCGAAGGAGAATGTGAAATTTTGGATGCTCAAAAGCCGTCTTTAAGATCTCAATCAACTCAATGGAATGAGGATGATTTTCAGGTGGATACTAAGTTGCCGTGTAATCATGCCTTCAGCATCAATCATTTACTCTCTAAGTGTAAGAATGAAAGGATCGAGCATGAACTATTTATGCATTTCACTGGGATGGCATCATATGAGAGGTTCAAGCAGTTCTTAAGGTTTGTTTGTCCAACTTTGGACAATGAAGATGTGATCTACTGGGGAAGCAAAGCGAGTAAACAACGACTGATTGATACTGAACAGCTACTTAATGAATCGTCATATGAATTTCATGATGCAGGAGATGAAGAGAAAGATTTAATTCAAAACAGTTCATATAAAATGACAGTGCAAAATGAACTTTTGTTAACCCTTATGAAGTTACGAACCGGGGCAAAAAATCTGGACCTTGCAGAACGCTTCAACATTTCTAACAGTACCGTGTCAAACAAAATAATAACATGGATAAATCTACTGTACGTAGCACTGGGAACACTGAACATTTGGCCACACAGAGACATAATCATCCAAAAGTCACCTAAGGAATTTCAAGAAAAATATAAAGACACGGTCATAATCATAGATGCGACTGAACTAACTGTTCAAGTGCCAAGTTCACTTCAGAAACAGAGTGAGTGCTACAGCAACTATAAGCACCATACTACGCTAAAGTCATTGATTGGCGTAGACCCAATGGGTGGTGTGATGTTTGTTTCGCAACTTTTCGAAGGGTCAATAAGCGATAAAGAAATAGTAAAGCGAAGTGGGTTTCTCACTGTTTTAAAAATGAAACTTGAATGTGGAGAAATCCTGCCAGGGGACGGTATCATGGCAGATCGGGGTTTTAATATTGGAGAAGACCTTCAAGAACTTGGGTTAAAATTAAATGTTCCCCCCTACCTGAGGGAAAAGGGTTGCTTCAGTGAAAAAGACATCATACGAGCTCAGACTGTGGCACAACATCGAATCCATGTAGAAAGAGCCATAGGAAAAGTCAAAAGGTTCAGAATTTTCCAGTCATTGATCCCTGTATCCATGTTTGGAACTATAAACCAAATTTGGACAGTAGCTTGTTTGATTTCAAACTTCCAGAACCCTGTTATTTCTGATGGAGGAGACGAGTGATTTTACATTGTGTTTATGTTGATGATCTGTCTGGCTCAAATCTGGCTTTCTCAAGTGTAGTTATTATTGGTTGTACCTTAAAGTACATTTTTTTTTTAAATAAATATTATCAGTATTAAAATGCAGGTGCTATGAATCAAAGTATAAGATTGTAGGACTAGGAGTAGGATTGAAAAGTAGGATTTTGAACTTTGCATGGTGTAAATACTATCTAGTAATTTTTGCGGTGAGACCATAATGATCTCCCAATGAGTTGGGGTGGTTCTGAACAAACAATGGTATTGAAGACGATCAGAGCATACTAATCGAAACGTTGAGTTGCTAAAACCACCCCAACTCATTGAGAGATCATGGTGTTACCTCAAACCAATATATTATAAAGATTGTTGTTAATGTTAATTTACTGCCATTCATTGCCTTAAAAGTTAAATGATTATGTTTCCACGTTGTCTTTATTACCAGATCAAGGATATTTAGTCAAATTATAGGATGTTTTCATGTAACTGCAATAATTTTCCTCTTGCCAGGCATCATACATTATTCTATCAACTCAAGGTAGTGTTGAAAATAATTTTTTGATCAAGGATTTTTTTATTATTATTTCTTTTTTTTGGGGGGTGGTCATGCGTACACTCATAAAGTTTACCATCACAGATAATAACCCCTGCATATTGTCATATTTTTTTATTTGTCTTTGTCAGAGCAGCCCCCCCCCCCCCCCCCACCCTCAGATCTGCGTCAGATTACACATGAAGAAATTCAGCCGGCTAGGCCAACATTTCTACATGTATTATTTAGTCAAATTATAGGATGTTTTCATGTAACGGCAATAATTTTCCTCTTGCCAGGCATCATACATTATTCTATCAACTCGAGGTAGTGTTGAAAATAAAAAAAATGTGTAGATGACATACTGTAGATGGTATACTCTATTCAGTACATGATAGTTATTTTGTTGAATACATGAATTAAACTTACAATAATACTATTTGTTCGGTGTCAACCTGGTTTTCATTTATTTATTTTGTCAAATAAATACAACTGTAATAGACATATATACAGCATTTTTTTTAAAGCACATTTTGACAGAGATCTGATAAATGGAATGGATTAAACACAGAAATCAGATTGTTGTCCATTTTCTTTTCTATGTTGACAGAGATCTGATAAATGGAAGAGAGTGGACTTAACATAAAAATTGTTCAATTTACTTAACAAACTATTCCAATATTCTTCATCAAACAGTATCCTTATTACTGCCATCTCATGTGAATCACTTAAATATACAACAAAGTCACACCATGATAACCCTGAGATTGCTAATTGTCCTTGGACCTGATCGTAATACCCATGAGGATGATTTTTCATGAGAGAATACATGTTAGTGTGTCCTTTCTTTAAATAGAAACCTTTAGAGGATACAGCTTTCTCGAGAGAAAGTTCTTTCTGAACAAGTGGACACTTTATCTCCAACAGTCCAAAGCACTCCTCCATGGATGGATCATACACTTTGCCATCTGGTGTTGCCCCAAGATGCGGCATATCTGGATTTACAAGAAGCCCACTCTCGAAAACTCTGAAATTTTTGATTTGTTTGGCACATTCCTTTGCATACACATTCCTCGCAGTTTTCTCATTGGCTTGGCCATGTGAAACAGATCGTATGCTGCCTAAATTTCTGCTGCAAAATACTGCTTTGAAGAAAGACTCTGTTGGCTCTTTTACTCTCTTATTTACTTTCCCAAAATTGGATGCAGTTAAACCATGGAGGTAGCCTCCATGGTTAAACGCAGCTTTCTCTGCTCACGCCACTCAACACATTGTGATTGTTGCACCGTTCTCTTCTCTAAGCTTATGGCTTCACATAAGCTAATTTGAAGCTTATCACGCAGATTGTCGTCTATATCAATAAATGACACATTCCTTTGCATAGCAATAGGTAGATCTGGGAAGCCTTTACATTCATGTGGTTGTTGAACCGTTGACCGATCCTCACTAAAAAACAGCTTAACTTTGGGTCTGCCGTGATCTAATAGTTGATAGGAAAGGCAAGAGCCTAATGGTACGGTTCCCAAAGGAGTGTCCACTTTCATGGCTTGTTCCTGGTCACTCAGCAAGTATGAGAATGGTGGTGCGTCGTCTAAATCTCTTAAATGGGATGCTTCGTCTGTAACACCTATCTGGGATGCAACACATTTCATCATTGCTGATCTTGGATCATAGAGCTTGCAAAAAACTGGGGCCTTTTTTCTCTCCCCAAGTTTCATTCGCTCTGTTTCTGGCTTTGCAAAGTGTGTTCCCATCACAGGCAAAGACTCCACTGACTCTTGTCTCGGAATATGCCACTCCTGTGGCCTACTGGTTTTGCTAACATCAATCGGAATTTGTTGCAAATCATCAGAAAAATAATCCACCATTTGATAAAGTAATGCAAAAATGTGGTTACAAATTCCTCCACAACCTGCAATACAGGAGCAATGTGCTGTAATTACCTGTGCCCTCCCTTCAAATGATAGAACTTTCAAATGTAATGAATGAGGAGATTCATTCTTCCTCATGCTTCGGTGGCATCTACCGTGAACAATATGTTCTCCCAGGCCGTGGCCTACTGACGCTTTGCCTTCGTCCGGTAGTGACTCCAACACTGGAGCAACATGCACATCGTGTACATACCTCTCCTTGAAAAACTTCCAGGATTTTGTGCCACTGTTTTTAGGAGCTTTGCCAAACCATTCCGACAAAGTTTGGCCGTTGACACTGGGCACACTTCCGATGGATTTAGAATAGTTGAAATCGTTTTGTAACCAACAAATGCAACAACAATCATGACCCTTACAACAGTGGCACTCGGCTGACGCCATGTTGTTGCCATGCACGGCACTTGGTTTGTTTACATTGTATACCCACTATAGGTCACGTGACGCCGGTCGCCGATTGTGTCTATTGCATTATGGGAAACAATGTTTCCATGTGGAGCGGTTTACCTCATATTCAGTTACTTCTTACCACTTATTGTGCACAAGTTACAATCATAATGTAAAACTTGACAAAAGTTGTGTAAAAGTATAACATTACATACAAATTATGTAACTGAAACTTTACCATGGAGTTGTTTATTTGAGTTTGGTAAATTTTTACATAAATCGTGTAATATTTTACAAAATCTTTTTTACCCACTTATTTTTTACCATTCATTTTGTGTGTGTAGTCAGTTTCCCTCATGGATTATTACTTGAAGTTTATGATAGATACACTTTGCTTTTAAACATATATCCAAAACACAAATTTACAGTTCTTACAGTACTTGGGCTTACAGCACCAACTTTTCATGAATACTTTGTTGGTATAGGGTTTTTTGTGTAAATGTCAAAATATTTCAATATGACGTTTTGAGTATTTACAACAAAGCTCAACCGGGGTGGAGCGAGCAGTAAAAGACTGAATTTCTGGACTTTTAATATGGATAAACAACATGAACACTGTAAATCCAGGGGGACAATGGAGTTAGAAATCAAATGGTCTTTTAAAAACATTACCTCAGAACCACTGTGACGCAGATTTAAAAAACCAAAACATTTCTACAAATGGAATTGAGTTGCTGTGAATGGTTCAAACTTTGATACATCACCAGTTTTTCTCAGTACCACCATTTATGTAGAGGTTATGTCTTACCTGGGACAAGATTTCATAAATACATCATGACTCATGAATTCCCCGATACCTTATTACATTGTACTAAACTATGGGAATAAAAGAGTGCATTGTGACATATTTAGGGTTCAAACTTTATCAATTTTTGTATCAATTTATTTGTGTTTCTAGCTTTTAAGGCAAAGAAATAATTTAGAATCATGAGTGAGGCCTTACCATGACACCCTGGGCACCAAAGTTGGTAGCAATATCGATTTTAAGATACAAACAAAAACTGTTTTTAAACAAATGGGATCAACCAATTATTATAGCGACCCCAATGACAACCCCAGTAGGACAAAAAATGCAGAAAGTATGTTTCCCTGGCTCTGTGTACAAAACAATGTAACCAAAATGAGGCTGGAGGGTAAAAAAGTCTGGTTCCTTTTTCATAAAGTGAGAATTCAGTGTTCATTATTGGCCTTGATTGAAGGCACCATGTCAAAGAGAATGGTGTTACCTGTAAATATGGACCCCTTGAATCAACTCAATAAAAGTCAACGCTGGGGAAAATCACTTACGAAAAACTATCAATTGAATAGGTTCAAGACGCAAGGAAATGCAAGATGTTGGACAGTGACTCAAATTGTAGGTTTCCTCAATAAATAAAAACAATAACTCTATTGATTATAAAACAATGTCCAAAATCAAAACCATTGAATGAAATACAGTTATAACAAAATCAATAGAACATTAAAAACATCTTAAGACCAATGTGGATAGAACTTAATATTTCAAAATATTCTTCTCCTTTTTTACCCAAGTTTAAACAAAAAGAAAACTTAGTGAAACCTAAACAAAGACCAAGACACAGAACAGGGATGTGATTCCTCCGTTTTTAACCGGAAATCCGTTTTTTTGCCCCCTCCCTCAATTTTTCTTGTTTGTCTGTTTGTTTGTTTTACTTTAAATCAAATTCCCCCCAAAATGAAGATAAAACCATATATAACGCCCCAGATTGCAGAGTAGGGCTTTTAAAACTAAAGATAAATGTACGGTGGGCTTCGTGCTCACAAGTTTTCGAGCTCGCAAGCTTCCGCGCTTTGCGCTCAGATTTCAGGGTTTTTTTTTCAACAGCCTATCGCATCCCTGACAGTAAAATGTTAAACTAAACCCACAACACAGTGCCCCAAAAAGATTACAAATTAAAAACAAAATAATTTAACTGTGTGATTTTAGGGGGTTGAAGCTATATGAATTTTTGTACCAATTGATTTGTGTTTAACATGGCAATTTCTAGCTTTTAAGACGAGGAAATAATTTAGAATCAAAATAGGAATTGTTAATTTTTGTCACAACAGAGCATTTACTTTTTTCCGACTTTATCTTAGACTGCGCTGGAGTGTAAACAAATCTGGGTTGAAGTTGATTTTGTTTTATTTGATCTGATGAAAGGAGTTGTTTCTACAAAAGCTTATATGGATCTTTTTTACCTAGTTCGTCCTTTCTGTCATTTTGTTTAAAGTCTAATTTTGTCGTGCGAATGAAGTTTTAAAGTTTCAACTCAGAATAGACTGGTTTCTGTTCAGGAGGATTCAACTCCATGTATGAATCTTCAGATTGCTTAGATGTTGAAGTAGGTTTGATAGGAATGCCTAGCTGTCTCAGGAGGTGACGACGTGGTGCTTGGTTTTGCTGTCCGTCCTGCGACAGGGATTTCCTAGTCTACCTGTGCATCAGTATCATGGCGATCATTTCCTTGTCTGGGTGTTGAGGATTGTCTGAGCATGCCTTGTAGTTGCTGCCAACGTCTTGGGTCATATTGGCAACAGAGGAAAAGAAGAATGACGGTGATTAGATGGATGACAACGCTGAAAATCAAAACTGCAGTTATTATCTCTGCCCGTGCAACGGCAGAGATATTGTCCTTGTGCTGGATATTCTTCTTCTTCTTCTTCTCCTTCTTCTTCAGTCAGGCCGTTTCAGTCAGTCAGGCCGTTTGCGAAACCACGGCCTGAGCCATGGGCTTGGGCTTGGGCTTAGCCTCCGTCAGTTATACGCGTGCTTTCCGCCATACGGGGCTTCAAACAGGCTGACAGAGCCCAAGCTGGAGCCCAAGTGGGAGCGCAAGCTCAAGTCATGGTTTTGTAAATGGCCAAATGTCGAATGGACAGTACTGAAATTACAGAGAAGAGATTGTAATCATGTTCAGTAAGACCAGTTTCATTTTACGATGAATAATGGAGGTATCTCTGAACTCCTTCCTCATTGACCATAGCACATAATAAGGGCGTTGGATTGATGATATTTCACATTCCAGAGTGACACTGTCTCCTTCAAGAGGCTCTGTTGTATATTCAGGTAGAATCTTAATAGTTGCTGTTGGTCCAGTGGTTTCTTGAGAGAACACCAGCCCCAAACTACTCACCCAGAACAGCATCCTAAACCACATCAAAGCTAAACCGCCTTCCATTGTTGTGACTGTACAGTAGAGTTATCTTTAACAATAAAGTGTTACTGTTTGGTTGTTTATGGCTCACAAATTTGTAACAGATCCACTTTGCTTTCAAACCTTTTAAATAAAAAATTCCCATTTCTCAAAGTATTTTATACTTGTCACGAACATACTTTGTTGTTATTTTTTTGCGTGTAGATTTAAAAATATCTGACGGTGATGTTTTCAGTTTACAACAAAGCTCAGCCAGGATGTGGTGAGCAGTAAAAGACTGACCTTCGGGACTCTAGAGATAAACAACAACAACAACAACACTGTACAGGGGGACAATAGAGTTAGGATTCTTTTCATGAAATGAACTTATGCAAAAAAAACTTTAAAAAACAAAATATTACCTCATAATTAAACCGTGACGCAGACAATTTTAAAAACATTTCTATATATTATAGTACGAGTTGCTGTGAATGGATTCAACTTTGTGAAATCCCCAGATTTCTCAGCACTACCATTTATGTGGGGCATGTCAGTAGACTGTGGGGCGTGTCAGTAGACTGGGGGGCATGTCAGTAGACTGTGGGATGCCAGTGGAGCAGGGTGTCAAGATAGTATGACAAATACTACTAATGAAGAACCAAGAAGTCTCCCGAATTCCAAATAATCTACTCCTCGGCAGTAGAATAAATAGCGAGACAAATTCTCAACAACAAAAATCTACCTAGCAAGTAGATATACACATGGTGTTACCGCAAACCAAATATACAATTACTTTATTGATAACAAAACAATGACCTAAAACAAAACCAGTGATTGAAATACATGAATTAAACAAATAAATAGAACAATAAAAACATCTTTAGACCGATATTGATGGTCACCCTATAAAAAAAAAATATATAACAATTGAAACTTAAACCTAAACCCCCAAGACGGTGAAATGACCAAGACGCAGTAAAACTATTAAACTAAACTCAGAGTACAGTGCCCCTAAAAATTACAGATTTAAATCCAAGTGGCTTTAAAATCTGAACTAATAAAACAATAAGAAATACAATTGAAAAAAATCAATCAAATTTATAAAAAAACAGAAATTTTTACAAATTTAATAAAAACTAAGTTTATAAGAAAAAAGATGCTTCAAGGAAAACTGACAAAAATCTTTTAAATTTAACTTGATTGTCAAAATAATCAACTAAACAAATGACTGAAAAACAAAACAAAGTTTAAGCTTACCAAGTCCATAGTATAGTCTTGGGTTGCATTTTTCCTGTCATTCATTATCAAAATTAAACTTACAAATTTTCTGTGTATTATATCTCTGAAATGCAAATATTTTAGTATTTTGCTTATACTTAAAAATGTGCTTTTAAACATAGATCCTAAAGTATGAGGGATGTCAACTTTTTACAATTATGTGTGCTGCTTCGCTAACTTGTTTGCAAAAGTCGCATCCCGTTAAGGAAATCCCCCTGCCTGCTGCTTCCCAGGACGTATCGTAAACTTGGGCAAGATCCCTGGCTACACGGCAGTTAACGGTTGTATGGCTTCTGAATGCCACCCCAAAACAAAGATATTGACAAAATAGGGCGACCGCCAACATAGGGCTAGATAGCTCAGTTGTAGAGCGCCAGCACGCTCTAATCATCGTCTAGTCAATTTGTCTTTGTTCAACCCCAAATTATTTAAGATTGACCTAGTCAGCTTCCCTCATGGATTATTACTTGAAGTTTATGATAGATCCACTTTGCTTTTAAACATATATCCAAAACACAAATTTACAGTTCTTGGTACTATAGGCTTACACAGCACCAACTTGTCATGAATACTTTGTTGGTAGGGTTTTTGTGTAAATGTCAAAATATTTCAATATGACGTTTTCAGTATTTATAACAAAGCTCATCCGGGGTGGAGCGACTCAGTAAAAGACTGAACTTTGGGACTCTAGGGATAAACAACATGGAACACTGTAAATCCAGGGGGACAATGAAGTTAGAATTCATGAAATGGTCTTTTAAAAAACATTACCTCAGAACCACCGTGACTGCATTTAAAAAAAAAAACATTTCTACATATGGAATTGAGCTGCTGTGAATGGTTCAAACTTTGTTACCTCACCAGTTTTTCTCAGTTCCATCATTTGTGTAGAGGTTATATGTCTTACTTTGGACAAGATTTCATAAATACATCATGACTCATGAATTCCCAGGTACTTTAGTGCAGTGTATTAAACTATGGGATTAAAGGACTGCATGGTGGTGTATTGAGGGGGTTCAAGCTACATCATTTCTTTTTATCAATTCCACTTAGTACCACCCTTTTAGACTGCGCTGGAATGTAAACAAACCTGGCTGAAGTTGTCTTCTTTGTATGATGAAAGTAGTTGTTTATAAAAAAGCTTATATGGACAATTTTTACCTAGTTCGTCCTTTCTGTTATTTTGTTTAAATTTGTAAGTTTTTCATGCCAATGAAGTTTTAAAGTTTCAACTCAGAATAGACTGTGCAAGTCTCGCACGTAAGCGAACTTCCAGGACCATTGTGGTCCCAACCATATGGAGTTTTACGTTGGCAATATTTTGTTTCGTCCATTATTTTAGTTTAATGTACTTTATGACCATGAACATTTTATATGTTGTTGGGAATGTATTACTAAGTGATCAAAAATATGAAAGTTAAATCAATTCAACAAAACAATGAAGAAAACCCAAGAATTAAACTAGACCTCTGCTTCCGGTTACTTGCAAAAAATTAAGAATTTGTGCCCACCTTCGATCACCAAATTTGTTTTGGTTGCGCGATGATTTTATCACCAGACACTGTAATTGTCAGACGCTAAGCCTTTACATTGTAGTCTACGATTGTCGAGGTGTCAGCGTCCTCTTTAAACAGCGTCACGCGTTAATTCTACGCCCGTGTGATCATCACGCGTCTGTGTTTAAACCTGCTTTTAGTGGTTGCACGTACTCGGGCGTGGATTTACAAAAGGGTTCCCTAAAAAGTTAAGATCAAATAAGCATCCTTGTCCCAGAGTTTTTAGTTTGTTTCAACAAAAACTAACAAATGATTTGTGTATTTATTATGAAAGCTAAAACTCATATTATGCAAATTGTAAAGATTATTTTTGTTGGTCAGATTTTTTCATAGATCTAATTTAAAAACAATGATTTGATTTCAGAAAAAAAATATGTTCTGCACTTGACGTGTTTTCTCGCTCCGATACGCGCGAGACTTGCACAGTCTATAGACTGGTTTCTGTTCAGGAGAGTTTAAATCAATATATTATAAATCTTGCTTAGATGATGAAGTAAGTTCAGGAATCACATTGTGATGCCTAGCTGTCTCAGGAGGTGACGACTTGGTGCTTTGGTGTTGCTGTCCGTCCTGCGGAAAGGACTTCATAGTCTACCTCTTGATCAGTGTCATGGTGATCGTTCTCTTGTCTGGGTGTTGAGGATCATCCGAGCATGCCTCGTAGTTGCTGTCAACGTCTTGGGTCATATTGGCAACAGAGGAAGAGCAGAATGACTGTGATTAGATGGATGACAACGCTGACGATCAAAACTGCAGTTATTGGTGTTGTGGTTGTCAATTCATTCATTTGCTGGTTAGTGGATGGGACCATGGTACACCCAGAAACAACTGTCAGAGGGCCACTAGTACATGCTCGATCTGTAGCTGAACCAGCAAAACACAGTTTTATTATGTTTTGAGTTAGTTACTGTCTTGGAACGCTTGGTGAGTTCTTGTCCTGGGCTAGAACTTATTCCCCATGCATCTTTGGTTACATTAGGCATTCCTTTGTCAGTCACCCAAAGTGATCGTTTGCCTGATAACTTCTCGCATGAGAGACTTCTGCAAATCGTCACTGTAGCTGGACCATTTGGGAAACAAACTGGAAACTCAAAGGTATTTCAGTAGAATTGGTGATATCAGAAGCATTTGGGCAAGGGCTGCTTTTTACATGACACTGGTAACGTCCTGATTGCTGGACAGGATCTATTGTTATCTTATGTAAAGAAGGAACTTCTTTACTCTCTGTCGAATGGACAGTATGTAGAAATTACAGAGAAGAGATTGTAAGCATGTTCAGTAAGACCAGTTTCATTTTACGATGAATAATGGAGGTATCTCTGAACTCCTCATTGACCATAGCACATAATAAGGTCGTTGGATTGATGATATCTCACAATCCAGAGTGACACTGTCTCCTTCAAGAGGCTCTGTTGTATATTCAGGTAGAATCTTAACAGTTGCTGTTGGTCTAATTGTTTCTTGAGAGAACACCAGCCCCAAACTACTCACCCAGAACAGCATCCTGAACCACATCAAAGCTAAACCGCCTTCCATTGTTGTGACTGTACAGTGGAGTTATCTTTAACAATAAAATGTTACTGTTTGGTTGTTTATGGCTCACAAATTTGTAACAGATCCACTTTGCTTTCAAACCTTTTAAATAAAAAATTTCCATTTCTCAAAGTATTTTATACTTGTCACAAACATACTTTGTTGTTATTTTTTTGCGTGTAGATTTAAAAATATCTGAAGGTGATGTTTTCAGTTTACAACAAAGCTCAGCCAGGATGTGGTAAGCAGTAAAAGACTGACCTTCTGGACTCTAGAGATAAACAACAACAACAACAACACTGTACAGGGGGACAATAGAGTTAGGATTCTTTTCATGAAATGAACTCATGCAAAAAAACTTTAAAAAAAAGTTGAGTTGCTGTGAATGGATTCAACTTTGTAAAATCCCCAGATTTCTCAGCACTACCATTTATGTGGGGCGGGTCAGTAGACTGTGGGGCGTGTCAGTAGACTGTGGGATGCCAGTGGAGCAGGGTGTCGGGATAGTATGACAAATACTACTAATGAAGAACCAAGAAGTCTCCCGAATTCCAAATAATCTACTCTGCGGCAGTAGAATAAATAGCGAGACAAATTCTCAAAGAACAAAATCTACCTAGCAAGTAGATATACACATGGTGTTACCGCAAACCAAATAAACAATGACTTTATTGATTATAAAACAACGACCTAAAACAAAACCAGTGATTGATTACATGAATTAAACAAATAAATAGAACAATAAAAACATTTTTAGACCGATATTGATGACCACCCTATAGACGATGTGACCTCTGTTTACATTCAAACCGCCCTCTGTTGACAAGTCTGTTGTCCAAGTCATGTTCCGCCAGGCAAAAAGACACGTAGTCATAGTAATATTGCGTGTACTTTCTAGCTGGCTGTCAAGTACACAAAGGTTTTGCCCGGCGACATGCGTGCGCATCATGTTATGATTTTCAAATGACGTCAGAGGTCACATCGTCTATACGGGCGCACCACACTAAATAAACTCCCATAGGAACCAATGCTAAATGATAAATATTCAAAAATACTCAAAAAATCGTGAAAGTCTCTCAGCCTCTTGAAAACCAATCAAACATATTTTCGGACGACTGAACTTCAGAATTCTTTTCAATTTTTGCCAGGTCAGCCGTTTGGAATTTTTGCTAACTACCCCAGAAGAAAAAAACGCGAAAATTTGTATTTTTCCAAAACCGACTTGCTGCCAGTTTTCGTGAAGCACTTCTCTACTTACCCGGTCAAATAGGGCCAACTTTAATGCCTAAATTTATCAAGTCTCCTCAAAAGTTGAAGCACAGAACCCCCAGGTTGTGATAGATTATTATATTTACACAATCTATTAATTGCATGACCCCCAAAACGTTGTAATTAAAAATAAGTTGTGGGTTTACAAATTATGATAAGTAGCTTGGCGCATTAATTCTGGCTTATTTGGTGTGGTGCGCCCTATACATACAAAATATATATAAAAATTGAAACTTAAACTTTAACCCCCAAGATGTTGAAACCTAACCCATGACTAAGACACAGTAAAACTATTAAACTAAACCCAGAATACAGTGCCCCCAAAATAACAGATTAAAATCAATATGTCTTTAAAATCTGTTTTATTAAAACAATAAGAAATACAATTAATTATAACAAAATTAATGCTTCTTCAATCAAATTTAAAAAAATATTAAAAAAATTTAAACTTAATTAAGTTTATAAGACAAAAGATACTTCAAAGAAAATTGACAAATATCTTTAAAATATAACTTTAGAAATAAAATTCCATAGAAATGCAGGCATAATTTATTATGATAGTCAAAAGAATCAACTAAATAAACTACTGAAAAACAAAACAAAGTTTAAGCTTACCAAGTCTTAGGTTGCGTTTTTTCCTGTCTTTCATTATTAAAATGAATAGACGGCTGGTTTCTGTTCAGGAGGATTCAAATCCATGTATGAATCTTCAGATTGCTTAGATGATGAAGTAGGTTCAGGAATCACATTGTGATAGGAATGCCTAGCTGTCTCAGAAGGTGATGACGAGGAGCTTGGTGTCGCTGTCCTTGGTCCTGGTGATGGGACTTCATAGTCTCCCTCTGGATTATTATCATGGTGATCGTTCCCTTGTCTGGGTATAGAGTTTTGGCTGAGCATACCTCGTAGTTGCTCAGGAGGTGATGACGAGGAGCTTGGTGTTGCTGTCTTTGGTTCTGGTGATGGGACTTCATAGTCTCCCTCTGGATTATTATCATGGTGATCGTTCCCTTGTCTGGGTATCGAGTTTTGGCTGAGCATACCTCGTAGTTGCTCAGGAGGTGATGACGAGGAGCTTGGTGTCGCTGTCTTTGGTTCTGGTGATGGGACTTCATAGTCTACCTCTGGATCATTATCATGGTGAACGTTCTCTTGTTTGGGTGTTGAGGATCCTCTGAGCAATCTTCCTAGTTGCTGCAAATGGCTTTGGTCATATCGGCAACAGAGGAAGATGATAAGACTGATGACAACGATGGCAATTAGAACTGCAATGTACAAGCTCCAGTTTTGACCCTTGGGGGCTTGGGTCCTTTCAAATGTTGGTGTTGTTTCTGTCATCTTCAGTTCATTTGTCAGCTTGTCAGTGGTTGGTCCAGTGTTGTCTTGAGAGAACGCCAGTGCCAAACAACACACCCAGAACAGCCTCCTAAACCACAAAAAAGCTAAACCACCTTCCATTGCTAAAACTGTACAGTCAAGTTATCCTCGTCAAATCAATGCCACAATTCCAAGACTGGAATTCAATGCTATAGTCAAATGAATAGGGAATAATATTCAATGTTATCTGATGTCGATCTACAGTCCTCAAATTTTACAGCACAAAAGCTTGATGTATTTCTGTGCGAGTTTGGTTGTATACTTTTTGTGTTGATGTTAAATGAGTTCACTTTATGCATGTAGAGCATGGAGGCTACACCCAGCCTTCCTTGTATGCATGTTGTGTAAGAATAAATAACTGTCTTTTTCATCTCCATAAGTAAACATGAATACTGTGATGGTAGTAAGTCCAATAAAAGGCTATGTGAAAAAAGAGAAAAAACATCGACCATCAAAACTGTGAATGCATTGAACTGTATAGCCCTGACATTCAGGTGCTGTGCATGTACGTAAGTCTACATCTAAGGGTACAATTGAAGTTGGTGTTTCCAGTAGTTATTGATATACTTTATTTCCCTTGGAATTTTAGGCAATTCCCCTACATGTCTGTAATGTTGAATGCACTGAACTGTTTAGCCAGTCATTCGTTCACAGTACATGTATGCTATGTCTACATATGTTCATCAATGTACATGTACTTTGGTCTGTAAAGTTATAATTTAACTTGACTTTCTTGATAGTTTTTGACTCACTTAATTTTTTCAGAATTTCAGGGAATCCCCCTTAAAACTCAACTCCATTTGCAAATCTGTAACATTGAGAACAAATTTACAAAATAATTACGTAGAACAAGTTAGATGATACCACACTATTGTTCCTTTTTTCCCAGAAATAACAAACCCATCATTACAAATATCACAAAATACTAATTTCAAACTTTGGTCCATGAGTACATTTTAAACGGTTGGAGGTTTGAGAGTTTTGTTTAATATTGTCTAAACATCTGTCGTGTTAAGCCTGCTCAAATTACAGCCATTTTGTTGGACCCTCTCTGTATACAAAACAATGTAACTAAAATGAGGCTGGAGGATCAAGAAGTCTTGTTCCTTTTTTATAAAGTGAGACTTCAGTGTTCATTATTGGCCTTGACTGAAGGGACCATGTCAAAGAGGATGACAGTATGATCAAGTTAGATATTTGGTGATTCTTGATAGTTGAGAATAAAAAGTTTGATTTTTTTCTGTTTTTATTTAAAGACTTGACTATATGTTGACAGAGAGTTGAATAAGAATCTTGGCTTTTTGTCACAGCAAAGCATTGACTGATTGCCACCCTTTGTTTAGACTGATCTGGACAAACCTGGGTTGAAGTTATCTTTCCTCATTGCATCTGATGGAAGTACATTGTAGTTGTTTGTTACAAAGACTTTCGTCTTCAAGACAAATTGAATCCTCGATTCTGATTAGTCGATCAATAGCAACAAGAATAAATAACAACCCATAGGGCCCATATCAAACCTTGTTTTATAACATGCTATTTTAATTATTATTTTGTCAAAATTTGCTTCTAAATAACTCCGTTATCACAAGCGCTTGTGGAATACAGGAAAATATAGCGCTAATGTGTTCTTCGGCCTTGTTAAATATGGAACGCAGAAGCACAATGTTTTTCCATATTCCACGAGTGCCAGATGATAAATAATAATATCCACATTTCTGTCTAATTAGTCATAAAAGTGTATGGAGACCCTAATGGGACAGATAACAAGAAAACTGAACAGGAAAACAAAATTAATTTATCCAGCCCTCAAAATAATATTTTGTTTCTTTGAAATAATTTTATTCATCATGTTCCCTCAAATTACTATTTCGTTCTCTTGAAATACTTAACTGCGTTCCTTTAAAATATTATTTCCTTTCCTCAAAACAATACTTTATTTTCTTTCAAACAAATTTGAGGGATTGAAACAATTTTACCTTATTTTTAGCTGTTGTTTTTTCCACCTAAGTTCTATTATGTTTTTTCCTTCCATTTTTTTTATCAAAGTTATAAGTTCTTCAAATGAATGAAGTTTTATGTTTTAAGTCCTTCAAATGATTGAAGTTTTTAAAGTTTCAACTCAGAATAGACTGGTTTCTGTTCAGGAGGATTCAACTCCATGTATGAATCTTCAGATTGCTTTGATGATGAAGTAGGTACAGGAATCACATTGTGATAGATGTGCTTAGCTGTCTTAGGAGGTGGTGACATGGTGCTTGGTGTCGCTGTCCTTGGGTCTTCTGGTGGGACTTCATAGTCTACTTCCAGATCATTTCCTTGTCTGGGTGTTGAGGATCGTCTGAGCATGCCTCCTAGTTGCTGCCAACGCCTTGGGTCATATTGGCAACAGAGGAAGAGCAGAATGATGGTGATTAGATGGATGACAATGCTGACAATCAAAACTGCAATGTATGGGGTGAAGTTTTGACTCTTGGAGGTGGAGGTCTGTACCTGTACAGTTGTTGGTGATGTGTCTGTCATTGTCAACTCTTTTGTTGGCTCGTGAGTGGATGGGACCTTGGTACTCTCAGAAACAACTGTCAGAGGTCCAATAGAACAAACTAGTGCCATAGCTGAATCATTAGATGTGGAAAAACACTTATGAGTTTTGCCATGTTCTGAGTTAGTTACTGTCTTGATGAGTTCTTGTCCTGGACTACCCCCACCATTTGTGGGACTTGTTACCCATCCATCATTGCTTGCAGTGGGCATTTCTATGTCGAACACTATGGGTATTCTTGTGTTTGATAACGTCTTGCATGAAAGACTACTGGCAATACTCACTGTAGCTGGACCATCAGGGAAACAAACTGGAAACTCATCACTCCGGTTAGACTTGTTGACAAGTCGTTAATGATGGTCGCGGTGAGTCGAGTCGCATCTGGTGCTGTCGCGTAAAAGAATGCTCTCGCGAGATCACTGCTCTCGCGCGAAGTTGCTGGCTGCCAACTCTTCTTCGTCATTAACGACTTGTGAAACCCGCCGGCGGTTCATATTCATTTATTCATGTACGAACGCAGTGTACATTACGGTTGCTGTAGCGACGATCATGAAGACGAGTCCATTTTATCTAAGGGTAGTAGTAATTTTAGTTACTGTAAATGTACTGAATGCTTGCGCTTGAGACATCTGTGGGTGTGTTTTGTGGGTGTTAACTCCTTCATTAATTTAGTAACTAAAGAAATAAAGTAAACTTATCTTAAAATTCATTATTATAATAATTGTTTAAGATGTGTGTTTTGCCTCATAAAAATAAATAATGCCTTCCGTGAATAGTTACTGATCGCTCCAATCATTTAACCCGATGTGTTCTACAGTGATTGTGTGTATTAAGTGTGTATAAACAACAGACACGGAAACCAGTCAACTCGCCCCCCTAGCAAAGTCGCCAATTTCAAAAAACACATGTACAAAGTCACCAACTACAAAGTCGCCCCTAGCAAAGTCGCCCCCTGACAACAAACTCGTCCCCTCTCATAGTCGCCCCTCACAAGGGAATTTAACAAATTTGTGTGATTGGACTACAGGGCTTCGAAAGCTATCTTAAGGGAACAAAAGCTAGCTATCTTAAGGGAACGAAAGAGGAATTTTGGGGAACAAAATCTCATTGCGAAGGAACGAGAGCGTATATTAAGGGAACGAAAGCATATTTCGGACGAATGAACGTATATTTCTGGCAACTAATTCAAAGTCGTATTTTGATGAAACAAACGCTTGTTTTTAGGGAAAGAAATCTCCTTTCGGTGGAAAAAATTCATATTTTTATAGAACGAAAGCATATTTCGGACGAATGAAAGTATGTTTCGGGCAACTAATTCAAAGTCGTATTTTGATGAATCGAAAGCTTGTTTTCAGGGAAAGAAATCTCCTTTCGGTGGAAAAAATTATTTTTATTGAACGAAAGCATATTTAGAGCGAACAAAATTATATTTTGTGCGAACAAAATCATATTTCGAGGAAACGAATGCGTATCTTTCAGGGAACAAACGCGTATTTCTGGGTAACAAAATCGTATTTCGGGTGGAGAAGGCGTGTTCGAGGGAACAAAAACGTATTTTCTAGGAAAAATCTATTTTGCTACCTAGAAAAACACAACTTTGTTTACAAATTTAAAAAAATATAATTTTATGTGACAAAATTATATTTTGATTGAATTATATAATATTTTGAGGAAACGAAATGACTTTGTTGGAATTTTGTGTGTCGAGAGTGGAAAAAGAAATTCAGAGTGAGAATTTTTTTTTCACATTTTAATTTGTAATTTATTTTTCACCTGTTCCTTCAGGGGCTCTGGTTTTGTGTGTTGTTGTTTTTTTTTTGGGGGGGCTCGTTTTTGTCTCACAAATTGTTTAACTTAATTGCACCGTCAATATAAGAGTGGTTTTCCTATTTATTGACATAAATCTTATTTAATTTCCAAATCGGGGGAAAGGAACGTACACCGAACATTGAAACGTAACGATTTTAAAACAGCGGATTCGATCAGCGAGGTTTACCGACTAACAAACCCGCAATGACAAGGTAGTTGGTGGTCTGGCTCCCTAACCCCTCCCACATGTTCATGAGCTTCCAGGTACAGCTATCTCTTGGCATGCTAGGGTAGGGGTTTCCGTCATGCTGAGCCCCACCGAGAGAAACTCTGCGCGCCATGGCATGCAGCTACACGATTTGCCCGTGTGTTTTACGTCATGTCCCCACACGCTGTGCACTGTGTCAAACACTGAAATAAAATCTTACGTTCGATTTGAATACGTATTTTCTTGTGTCAAAATATTCATGAACACAATCACTCTCACCACTCAGTGTTTGGTTTTGATCGTGCATGATCAAAGCAACATAAAACTCCATCCAGTACAGGATTTGATGTTTAATATTCATCTACAGTTTGAATATTCATAGATATAACGAAATTGACCAATCAGATGCGTCCGTACGAATTCGGCTGAAGTGGCCATAGGCCGTGCACAAACCGCCAGCGGGTTTCACAAGTCGGTAAATGCGACCAGTCGTGAGAGCAATAATCTCGCACAGAGCAGCCCTCTCGCGGGATATTGCGAGAAAGCCGTTCCGCTATCACCGCGACAGACATTTAACGACTTGTCCACAAGTCTACACTCCGGTGGACAAAGAGAGGAGTTTCAGTAGATTGAACAATAAAAGGAGGTTCTCTTGTTACAAGACACTGGTAATACCCCTGATCTGATTGCTGGACAGGATCTATGGTTATCTTATGTGAATAAAGAGCTGCTGTTGAATTGACAACTTGTAATGGACTTACAGAGAAATGATTGTCAGTATGTGCTGTTAGACCATTCTCATCTACGATGATTTGTTGACGGTCCTGTAAACTGGTCCTTCTTGCCCATATCACATAATCAGGTCGTTGGATTGATGATATTTCACAATCCAGAGTGACACTGTCTCCTTCACGAGGCTCGGTTGTGTATTCAGGTAGAATCTTAACAGTTGCTGTTGGTCCAGTGTTGTCTTGAGAGAACACCAGTGCCAAACTACACACCCAGAACAGCATCCTGAACCACATCAAAGCTAAACCACCTTCCATTGCTATGACTGTAGAGTCAAGTTATCGTTATCAACTCAATGTCACAACTTGGTGTGTTACTGCTGGAATCCAATGCTGTCAAATGCATAGGAATAATAGTCAATGTTATTAGATGTCAAGCTACAGTCCTCAAATTTCACAGCACTAGCTTGATGTATTTCTGTGTGAGTTTTGGTTGTACACTTTTTGTATAATGTTGAATGACTTTATTTACATAGGGCCTACATGTAGAGCATGGCCGGTTCCAACCACCCTCTATTCTTGTATGCATGTTGTGTACGAATAAAAGACTGTCGTTTCGACTCAATGAGTAAATATCATGCACAACTTGATTATGGTAAACCTTATTCCATGGTTGGAAGAAAAAAAAACCCACAGAATTTGGAACTGGGAATGCATTGAAATGAACTGTATAGCCCTGACATTCAGGTGCGTTTCATATACTTAAGTCTATAAGGCCAAGTAAAATAAATAACATGTTGCTCGTCCCCGCCCGCTCCGATTTTGGAGGCCGCACCAAATTTTTTTGTTTTGTTATTTAAAAAAATATATATATTTAAATCTTTGAAATCATATTGAGAGCTATTTCAATTGTATCCTTCATTTTTATTGAGCAATTTCATCATCTTTCTTGCGTGTAGGCCTACAAAAAATGCTATTACCACAACGCAATCGTGAGAAACTCCACATTTTCTTTGAATTTTGCCCTTCACGTTTGCATGCCACAGTTCTTTTTTGAACGAGATCTTTGCACCAGGACGTGATGCCTCACACACACAATAATTTTGGAGCAAAAGCAAGAAGAACTCTGGGAAAGAATAACAATATGTATCGAAATGGACACAGAAACACACATGGCAACTTTAAACAGAATTTCAGGACATACAGTCAGAACATGCCCATAAAACCATCTTCAAATACGATATGGCAGCCATCTTATACATGGTGGCCTTCTTGAAAAAAAATAACAAAAAATTTGAAAATAACAAATAACAAGGACCTCCCTCACCAACTTTTTAAAAAGTCCGAACGAGCAACATGTTATTTATTTTACTTGGCCTAATGTTAAGGGTACAATTGAACTTGACCTTGCCAATTGTTATTATTACACTTTATTTCTCCTGGAATTTTAGGCAATTCCCTACAAGTCTGTAATATTGAATGCATTGAACTGTTTAGCCAGTCATTCAGTCACAGTACATGTACACTATATAGGTCTACATATGTTCATACTAAATGTACCTTGATCTGTAAAGTTACAATTTAACTTGACTTTGCCGATAGTTTTTGACTCGCTTTTTTTTCTCCAGAATTTCAAGGAATTCCCCTTCAAACTCAACTCCACTTACAAATCTGTAACATTGAGAACAATTTTACAAAATAATAACGTTGAACAATTTATATGAGAACCAGTTATTTAATACCACACTTTCATTTCTTTTTCCCTGAGAACTAACTAATCCCTTGTGACAAATATCACAAAGAAAAAATACAAACTTTGGTCAATAGGCCTATGTACACTTTAAATGGTTGATGGTTTGAGAAGTTTGTTCAATATTGTCTAGAAAGAAAAAGTCATGAATGACCAAAATGAGGCTGGAGGATAAACAAGTCTGGTTCCTTTTTTATGAAGTGAGAAACTCAATATAAGTCGATGCTTGGGAAAATCACTTGCGAAAAACTAAAGTAATCTAACGATTGAATAGTTTCAAGATGCAAGGAAATGCAAGAAGTTGGACAGTGACTCAAATTGTAGGTTTCCTCAATATTTTTTTTATATAAAAACAATAACTTTATTGATCATAAAACAATGTCCAAAAACAAAACCATTGATTGAAATACAGTAATGGCAAAATTAATAAAAACAATAAAAAACATCTTAAGACCAATATGGATAGAGCTTAATATTCTTCTGTTTTTTTACCGTATCTAAACAAAAACAGAACCAAGACACAGTAAAATACTAAACTAAACCCACAACACAGTGCCCTAAAAAAGATTACAACTTAAAAACAAAAAATCATTTACCTGAGTAAATAAAATAACAAGAATACAATTGATTATAAAAAATATACTTCGTCAATCAATTTATGAAGAAACACAAAATCTAAAAAATTAAAAAAAGATACTCTCAAGAAAATAGAGTGAAATCTTAAAAATTTAACTTTAGAAATGAATTTCCAAAGAAATGCAGAAATGTTGTGAAAGTCAAAATAATCAACTAATTAAACTACTGAAAACTAGGACAAAATTTAAGGTTACCAAGTCCGTAGCAGTGTTTTTTTTGTCGTAGTGTTTTTATAAATTTTTTCTGGCATCGATATATTTTTTTTTTTTTTACACATGATTGTTCCTGCAAATTGACTATTAAAGTTATATATATATTTCCTCAACAAGCAAAGCTTCGGACATCACTTAAAGGCACCTGGCAGTGGTATTTTTTCAAAATAAAGCTTTTGTCATGAATATATACATTTTTATGAGTGGAATGTGAATAAACAATTTACTAAGGTTAAAAGATTGTATTTTTCTTTTAATTACAAATTAAAAAATAGGCCCCCCTTTACATGGCGCTGTTCGTGACGTCAATCGAGGCAGGAGAAAATGTGTAGTCTGGCCCCGTACATTACATCTGGGTACCTGATCAGTATGATGCGTTTTCGTATTCGGACGTCACCACCCAATGCATTCCTAGGACAGTGTACAGTCGACTAATACGAGACGCCAGTTTATACGAGGTTTTTACCGGTCCCGAACTGTCCCATGCGCGTTTTTATGTCTTAAAAACGGAAGATACGAGCATGGTCATAACGAGGAACACGGATAATACGAGGTATTGTTTTTCCACCAGAAACATTTCGCTGGTAACCTAAGCTTCACTGCAACTTCCCTTGCACACTACTACCAACGAAAAAATCCCCGGGCTATCCAAGTGTTCGCTGCATAGCGCTGAAAACGACGTCGGACCGGACAACTTTGCCCTCGTTAGCCTAACTTTCGATGCCCGTAACTGCCTATATTTGGAATCTGCAGGAAAAAAATGCTGGCTGACCCCATCTTTAGTTGTTTTGCTGCATCCAGCAGCAATTTTCGCTGGAAAAATGCAAGAAAAAACCCCCATTTTTGGATAACCAAACGAAACGTACAATTTCACTACTTGCACGTGTATATACAACGTAAATGCAGGCAAGTTCGAGTGGGGTCGATGTGCAATCGAGGCGAAGTCTTCCTCGATTGACGTCACAAAAAGGGATGGGCGGAGTCGCCCCCAAACAACTTTATCTATTTTTTAAACATATAAATACTGACAAACAATTACTCAAAAAATTGTTTTATTTTTAATATACATATACTCTTATATTAAAAAAAAATAATAATCTATTTCCAGGTGCCTTTAATTTTCTGTGTATTATATCTCTAAAATCCAAGTATTTTAATATCACACATGCACATAAACATTTTCAAAATATAGATTATAAAGTATGTAGGTTGTCGACTTTTTACGTTCATCTCTGCCACTTATAATGATAATAACAATATAGATTTTCTGTAGCGACTCGCACAAGAGTCTTGAAGCGCTTTAAAAGGAAAAGTATTTCAAAATACAAAAATAACACAAATTTACAAAAAGGAAGCATAAACACAAAAGCAGCAGAATCGACTGTGGACTACTGGAATAGGCAGAGATTTGAGCTGATTTTCAGTCTTGGCAGTTTTGATCTGATGTGGCAGAGAGTTCCAGAGTACGGATGATGAGGGTTAGAAAGAGCGATGACTGTATGTCGCTGGAGGTTAACTCAACAATTTTTCGTTCGCCCTATGTAAGAGGGTTCTCTGTTTTATACAATAGATTCATAAGAAATTTTAAACTGAAAGGTTGTTTGCGGTTATTAGCACTAGAAAGGTAATGAAACATAACATAAACATTAGCTTTTTCTGCACCTGCCACACTTACAGTATAATAAATTAGATAACTTTGGTGATTCTTGGTAGTTGAGAATAACAAGTTGAGTTTAATTCTGTTTTTGTTTAAAGACTAGACTGTGTTGACAGAGAGTTGAATAAGAATCTTGGCTTTTTGTCACAACACAGCATTAACTGATTGCCACCCTTTGTTTAGACTGAGCTGGACTAACCTGGTTTGAAGTTATCTTTTCTCATTGCATCAGATGAAAGTAGTTGTTGCTCCACGTATAAAAGGTTGTGAACAATTTTTAAGCTTGTTAATTTATAAAGTGCTGTATCATTTATTTCATTTTTTTAAAAGTTGTAAGTTCTCCAAATGACTAAGAAGTTTTAAATGTTCCAAGTTGGAATAGGAATTGTTGCTCTTTGTCACAACAAAGCATTGAATTATTTCTATCCAGGTTAGTTTTGAATGCGCTGGAGTGTAAACAAACCTGGGTTGAAGTTGTCTTCTTTTTATTATAAATCTTATAAAAGTAGTTGATTCTACAAAAGCATTTACAGATCTGTTCTACCTACTAAGTCATTTCTTTCATTTTGTTTAAATTTTAAAGTTTTCCATGTGTATGAAGTTTTAAAGTTTCAGCTCAGTATAGTTTGGTTTCCTTGCGGAAGGGATTTGATAGCCCTGTGGATCAGTATTATGGCGATCGTTTTCTTGCCTGGGTGTTGAGGATTGGCTGAGCATGCCTTGTAGTTGCTTAGCTGTTTCAAGAAGTGATGGCATGGTGCTTGTTGTCTCTGTCCTTGGTTCTGGTGATTGGACTTCATGGTCTCCCTCTGGATCATTTCCTTGTCTGGGTGTTGATGATCGTTTGAGCATGCCTCGTAGTTTCTGCCAACATCTTGGGTTACATGTATATCGGCAACAGATGTAGAGAAGAATGACTATGATGAGAATGATGACAATGCTGCCGATCAAAACTGGAGCAAGCAAGGTTTTACTCGCTTTAGGGGTGGGTTGGACAGTCATTTTGAAGTCCAATTCAGTTGTCGACTCTTCAGTACTCGTAGATGGGTCCTCGGTAGTCCCAGAAACAACTTCCAGAGGGCCAATATTACATGTTAGACCTGTCACTGAAGTATCATTAGTTGTGAATGAACACTCATAAGTTTTGTCATGTTCTGATTCAGTTACTATCTTGATGAATTCTTGACCTACACCATTTGTGGTTGCATTAGGCATTCCTGTAGTGTCAATCACATTGAGTGTTCTTGTGCCTGACGTCTTGCATGAGACACTTGTGCCAATAATCACTTTAGCTGTACCATTAGGGGAACAAACTGGAATTTTGTGAGGACACTGGACTTTCAAATAAGTTTCTTTTGAATAGTAGATGCTTCCATTGAAATGTACTTGACACTGGTAAATCCCTGATCCGATTGCTGTACAGAAATGATGATTATCTTTTGTGAATAAGGAGCTGCTGCTGTAGAATATGTTGAATTAACTAAATGGAACCGACTCTTGTCAGTATATTTGGGGGTGAAACCATTCTTATCTGCGATGATTGTGTTATTTGCATTTATATTGTCCCTTTTTATCCATTTAACATAATCAAGTGGTTGGTTTGATATCTCACATTCCAGAGTGACTTTGTCTCCTTCACATGCCTTTATTTGTGTGTAATTACATGTAGTTTGAGGACAAATCTTAACAGTTGCTGTTGGTCCAGTGGTTTCTTGAGAGAACACCAGTGCCAAACTACACACCCAGAACAGCATCCTGAACCACATCAAAGCTAAACCACCTTCCATTGCTATGACTGTACAGTGGAGTTATCGTTAACAACAAATGTTTCTATTCGGTTGAGTTTCACTCACAAATTTACGACAGATCCACTTTGCTTTCAAATCACCTAAATAAAAAATGTACAGTTCTCAAAGTATTTTATACTTGTGCACGAACTTGTCACGCGAATACTTTGTTGGTAGGAGTTTTGTGTAAATGTCAAAGTATTTCAGTATGACGTGTTGAGTTTACAACAAAGCTCATTCATGCAGTAAAAGACACTTTGGGACTCTTGGAATAAACAACAAAAACACTTTAAATCCAGGGGGACAACTGAGTTAGAATTCTTTTCATGAAATGAACGTAACATTTAAAAAAAAAACATTACATCAGAACCATTTCAAACATTTCTGTATATGGAATTGAGTTGCTGTGATTGGTTCAAACTTTGTTACACCACCAGTTTTTCTCAGCACCACCATTTGTGAAGAGGTTTTGTGTTACCCAGAACTAGATTTAATAAATACATCATCGTTCATGAATTCCCTGGTACTTTATTACATTGTACTAAACTATGGGAATAAAAGAGTGCATGGTGACGTGTTTAGGGTTCAAACTTTATCAATTTTTTTGTAAACACATTTTTTGTGTTTATCGTTCCAATTTCTAACTTTTTAGGCCAAGAAATAAACTAGAATTATCAATTAGGCCTAACTGTTGCACTTTGGGCACCCAAAGGTGATAAGAGTATCAATTATTAAGTGCAAAGCAAAAACTTGGTTTAAAAAAATTCAGTGTCACATTATTGTGGAATTGACTGAAGGGACCATGTCAAATATGGACCGTTTGAATGAACTCAAAAGTCAACGCTGAGGAAAATCACTCAAGAAAAACTCAATTAGAGATTGAATAGGTTCAAGACGCACCGAGTTAGACGGTGTCACAAAATGTAGGTTTCATCAATAAAAATAAAAAATAAAAAACAATAACTTTATTGATTATAAAACAATGACCTAAAAAAAAAACAGTGATTGAAATACATGAATTTAAAAAATTAATAGAACAATAAAAACATCTTAAGACCGATATGGATGCCCCTATATATAAAAAAAATCAAAAAATTGAAACTTAAACTTTAATCCCCAAAACGGTGAAGCCTAACCCAGGACTAAGATGCAGCAAAACTGGTGACGTATTTAGGGGGTTCAAACTTTATCATTTTTATATCAGGTGATTTGTGTTTTTCCTAGCTTTTAAGGCGAAGAAATAATTTAGAATCATGAGTGAGGCCTTACCATGACACCCTGGGCGCCAAAGTCGGTAGCAATATCGATTTTAAGTTACAAACAAAAACTGTTTACAAAAAAAGGGATAAACAATTATTATAACGACCCCAATGACAACCCCAGTAGGAAAACAAATTACAGCCATTTTGTTTCCGTCTCTGTGTACAAAACAATGTAACCAAAATGAGGCTGGAGGATAAAGAAGTCTGGTTCCTTTTTCATGAAGTAATAATTCAGTGTTCATTACTGGCCTTGACTGAAGGTACCATGTCAAAAAGGATGGTGTAACCTGTAAATATGGATCACTTGAATAAACTCATTTAAAGTTAACGCGGGGAAAATCACTTACGAAAGCGATTGAATAGGTTCAAGACGCAAGGAAATGCAAGAAGTTGGACAGTGACTCAAATTGTAGGTTTCCTCAATAAACAAAAATAATAAAAACAATAACTTTATTGATATAAAACAATGTCCAAAAACAAAACAACTGATTAAAATACAGTAATGGCAAAATTAATAAAATAATAAAAACACCTAAGACCGAAATGGATAAAACTTAACAAAAAAACTTAGTGAAACCTAAACCAAGACCAAAACACAGTAAAATAATAAACTAAACCAAGAATACAGTGCCCCCAAAAAGATTACAAATTAAGAACAAAATTATTTAACTGTGTAAATAAAACAACAAGAATACAATTGATTATACAAAAATACACTTCTAATCAAATAATTGTATGAAGAAACACAAATTCTTGAAAATTAAATCCAAACTAATTAAATACTTTCAAGAAAATAGAGTGAAATCTTAAAAATTTAACTTTAGAAATGAATTTCCAAAGATATGCAGAAATGTTGTGAAAGTCAAAATAATCAACTAATTAAACTACTGAAAACTAGGACAACATTCAATGTTACCAAGTCCATATCAGTGTTTTGGTCATTTGTATAATTTTATATTTTTTTTAACCATTACATCAGAGGCACCATGACTCATAGAGAGATTTTTTCAAAGATTTCTATGGAATTGAGCTGCTGTGAATGGTTCAAACTTTGTTACCTCACCAGTTTTTCTCAGTGCCACCATTTGTGTAGAGGTTATGTCTTACCTGGGAAAAGATTTCATAAATACATCATGACTCATGAATTCCCAGGTACCTTATTACATTGTATTAAACTATGGGATTAAAGGACTGCATTTGTGTAGAGGTTTTGTGTTACCCAGAACTAGATTTCATAAATACATCATCGTTCATGAATTCCCAGGTACCTTATTACATTGTACTGAATTATGGGAATAAAAGAGTGCATGGTGACGTATTTAGGGGGTTCAAACTTTATAATTTTTATTAAAAAATCAGGTGATTTGTGTTTTTTCCTAGCTTTTAAAGGCACTGAACACGTTTGGTAATTGTCAAAGACCAGCATTCTCACTTGGTGTATCCCAACATATGCATAAAATGACAAGCCTGTGAAAATTTTGGCTCAATTGGTCATCGAAGTTGCAAGAAAATGATGAAAGAAAAAACACCCTTGTTGAAAAAATTAGTGTGCTTTCAGATAGGAATAAAAGGCTTCTAGCCAGAAGTCTTTTATTATTTTAGTGAGAAATTACCTCTTTCTCAAAAACTACGTTACTTCAGAGGGAGTCGTTTCTCACAATGTTTTTGTTTTGTTTTTTGCATTGATATTTTAAACTTACAAATTGTCTGTGTACTCCTGGTTTTACCCGCAAATTGACTTTTAAAGTTATTTATATTTTTCCACACCACTTAATTGTCTGTGTATTATATCTCTAAAATCCAAGTATTTTAACATTAAACTTGCACATAAAATTTTTCAAAATATAGATTCTAAAGTATGCAGGTTGTTGACTTTTTACGTGGATGTCTGCCACTTATAATGATAATAATAATAGAGTCAAAGCGCTTCACAAGGAAAATTAAATCAAAATACAGAAATAACACAAATTTACAAAAAGGAAGCATAAACACAAAAGCAGCAGAATCGACTGTGGACTACTGGAATAGATGGGTTTTCAGCAGAGATTTGAACTGATTTATAGTCTTGGCAGTTTTTATGTGATGTGGCAGAGAGTTCCAGAGTGCAGGAGATGAGTGTGAGAAAGAGCGATGACCATATGTCTTCGCTGACATGTACAAGCAAAAAAAGTGAAATCTTAAAAATGTAACTTCAGAAATGAAATTCCAAAGAAATACAGAAAAGTTATGATTGTCAAAATATTGAACTAATTAAACTTGTGAATAATAAAATAACGAACAGTTTTAACTTACTGCTATGGCAGGATATATATAGGTATATAATATATATATATATTTTTTTTTTCTTTTTCTGTCATTGATATTTAATTAAACTTATCAAATTTCTGTGTATTATATCTCTGAAATCCAAATATTTAATATTACCCTTATACTTAAAAATGTTCAAAACATAGATTCTAAAGGCGGTATGTGGATAGTGTACATGTACATAAGATCAATTCCATGCAAAGTGCACATAAACTGCAGAATGCTCGAGTGTTGAGTGCTTGGAACTGATTGCATCTGCAACCACAGACATGCAGCCCAAATTCGGACAGAGCTGGTACCCAGCACTTGTTTTGAGTATGACCAGGCAACATCAGCTGCTGTCATCAAACGGGCGTTTTAAGAACTTTGCCAGATACTTTGGTTAATAGAATGGATTTTTCAAAATAAAACAAATCACCGATACAGTTCATTTAGACAATTTACAAATTAAAAATTTACTTTAAAAAAAATAATAATAATCAAATATGAAAACATGAATTTTCCCACTTCCCATTCACCCATGACTCAATCTACATGTACACAATGTTTGCTAGTCAAACTACACATGTTAAAATCGACCCCATCCCGTTAAAATTGTTATAAAAGATATAAAGTTGAATGTGTATTGTCTTTTTATTCCATAGGGCCATCTCCAAACCAAAACGTAATTTTCTTTGAAAAAAATGGTGTGTGGTATCAGTTCCAATGCATTTCAATCTTGAAATTATAGTCAAGGAAAACAAAAAAGTTGTATTAAAAGAAAATCCTGACCGACTGACCCCTTGACATTTTTTTGGAGGAGCTGAACTCAATAATTCCTTCTTGCTTTATGTAAGAGGGTTCTCTGTTATTAAATACATTCATAAGAAACTAACTGCAAGGATGCTTCTAGAGCTTCAGAGGGAATATAAACACTAGAAAGGTAATTAAACCCTAGAAAGGTAATTAAACCCAACATCAACATTACCTGTTTCTACACCTGCCACACTGGCATTATGATAAATTGAATATTTTGGTAATTCTTGGCAGTTGAGAATAAAAAATTGAAATTTCTGTCTTTGTTTAAAGACTAGACTGTGTTGACAGAGAGTTGAATAAGAATCTTGGCTTTTTGTCACAACAAAGCATTGACTGATTGCCACTTTTTGTTTAGACTGAGCTGGACTGACCTGGTTTGAAGTTATTTTTTCTCATTGCATCAGATGAAAGTAGTTGTTGCTCCACGTATAAAAGGTTGTGAAATTTGTTAAGCTCCTTAATTGCTGTATTCTTTTCTTAAATTTTTGTTTAAAGTTGTAAGTCATCCAAATGACTTAGAAAATTTTAAGTTTCAAGTTGGAATAGGGGTTGTTGCTCTTTGTCACAACAAAGCATTGACTTATTTCTATCCAGGTTAGTTTTGAATGCGCTGGAGTGTAAACAAACCTGGGTTGAAGTTGTCTACTTTTCGTTTTTAATCTTATAAAAGTAGTTGTTTCTACGAAAGCATTTACGGATCTGTTTTACCTTGTTAGTCGTTTCTTTCGTTTTGTTTACATTTTTAAGTTTTCCATGTGGATGAAGTTTTAAAGTTTCAGCCCAGTATAGACTGGATTCTGTGCAGAAGGATTCAACTCCAGGCATGAATCTTCAAATTTTGAAGATGATATTCAAATTTTGAAGATGATATTCAAATTTTGAAGATGATATTCAAATTTTAAAGATGATAAAGAATGTTAAGCAATCACATTTTGATAGATGTGCCAAACTGTCTCAGGAGGTGATGACGAGGTGCTTGGTGTTGCTGTCTTTTGTCTTGCGGAAGGGATTTGATAGCCCTCTTGATCAGTATCATGGCGATCGTTCTCTTGTCTGGGTGTTGAGGATCGTCCGAGCATGCCTCGTAGTTGCTGCCAACGGCTTGGTTCATATCGGTAACAGAGAGAGAGTAGAATGACTGTGATAAGATTGATGACACTGCTGACGATCAAAAATGCAGTTGGTATCGATTCAATCAGTGTGTTTTTAGTGGTAAACCCAGGAACAACTGTCAGAGGGCCAATATGCTCGATTTGTAGCTGAACCAGCAAAACACAGAAAAGTTTTATTTTGTTCTGAGTCAGTTACTGTCTTGGAACGATTGGTGAGTTCTTGTCCTGGGTGAGTTCTTATTCCCCATGCATCTTTTTTTGCAATAGGCATTCCTTTGTCAGACACCTTAAGTAATCGTGTGCCTGATGACTTGTTACATGAGAGACTACTGCCAATAGTCCTTGTAGCTGGACCAAGAGGTAAACAATCTGGAAACTCCTCACGACGGTGGACATTCAAAGGTGTATAAGTAGAATTGGTGATATCAGTAGGGCTAATGACATGACACTGCTGGTACATGTAATGGTAAAATTCTGATTTATAAACAGGATCTATTGTTATCTTATATAAAGGAACTTCTTTACTATCTGTTGAATGGACAGTATGTACTGAAATTACAGAGGAGAGTTTGTTGACATGTTCAGTAAGACCAGTTTCATTTACGATGAAAAATGGTTGTGCATGTTTCTTTGAACTCCTCATTGACCATAGCACATAATAAGAGCGTTGGATTGATGATATCTCACATTCCAGAGTGACACTGTCTCCCTCACGAGGCTCCGTTGTGTATCCAGGTAGAATCTTAACAGTTGCTGTTGGTCCATTGGTGTCTTTAGTGAACACCAGTGACAGACTACACACCCAGAACAGCATCCTGAACCACATCAAAGCTAAACCACCTTCCATTGCTATGATTGTACAGTGGAGTTATTGTTAACAACAAAGTGTTACTGTTCGGTTGATTATTGCTCACAAATTTGCAGCAGATCCACTTTGCTTTCAAATCACCTAAATAAAAAATGTACAGTTCTCAAAGTATTTTATACTTGGGCTTACAGCACAAACTTGTCACGTGAATACTTGTTTGGTAGGTTTTTTTGTGTAAATGTCAAAACATTTCAGTATGACGTTTTGAGTATTTACAACAAAGCTCAACCTGGGTGAGCGAGGAGTAAAAGACACCTTTGGTCTCTAGTGGTAAACAACATAAACACTGTAAATCCAGGGGGACAACTCAGTTAGAATTCTTTTCATGTGACTCTGACAATATTTCAAAATTGTTCTATATATGGAATTGAGCTGCTGTGAATGGTTCAAACTTTGTTACATCACCAGTTTTTCTCAGTGCCACCATTTGTGTAGAGGTTATGTCTTACCTTGGACAAGATTTCATAAATACATCATGACTCATGAATTCCCAGGTACCTTATTACATTGTACTAAACTATGGGAATAAAAGAGTGCATGATGACATATTTAGGGGGTTCTAGTGAAGCTATATGATTTTTTGTACCAATTGATCTGTGTTTAACATGGCATTTTCTAGCTTTTAAGGCGAAGAAATAATTTAGAATCAAAATAGGAATAATTGTTAATTTTTTTCACAACAGAGCATTTACTTTTTTCCGACTTTATCTTAGACTGCGCTGGAGTGTAAACAAGCCTGGGTTGAAGTTGTCTTTGTTTTATTTTATCTGATGAAAGGAGTTGTTTCGACAAAAGCTTATATGGATCTTATTTACCTAGTTCGTCCTTTCTGTCATTTTGTTTAAAGTCTAATTTTGTCGTGCGAATGAAGTTTTAAAGTAACTGTTACTGTCTTGGAACGTTTGGTGAGTTCTTGTCCTGGACTACCTCTACCATCTGTGGGACTTGGTCCCCATGCATCATTGATTGCAGTAGGCATTCCTTTGTCGGACACCTTAAGTGATCGTTTGCCTGATAACGTCTTGCATGAGAGACTACTGCCAATAGTCACTGTAGCTGGACCATCAGGAGTGCAAATTGGAAACTCATCACGACATTTGTGGGACTTTTTACCCATCCATCAACGATTCTAGCAGACATTATGTCAGACACAAAGGGTTGTCTTGTGTCTGATAACGTCTTACATGAGAGGCTACTGCCAATAGTCACTGTAGCTGGACCATCAGGAGTGCAAATTGGAAACTCATCACGACATTTGTGGGACTTTTTACCCATCCATCAACGATTCTAGCAGACATTATGTCAGACACAAAGGGTTGTCTTGTGTCTGATAACGTCTTACATGAGAGGCTACTGCCAATAGTCACTGTAGCTGGACCAAAAGGGAAACAAACTGGAAACACATCAGGGAGGTGGACAATACAACGTCTTTCCCTGGATCTGGCGATTACTGAAGCATTTGGGCAAGGGCTAATTTTTACATGAGATTGGTAATGGTAATGTTCTGATTGCTGGACTGGACAGGATCTATTGTTATCTTATCTAAAGAAGGAACTTCTTTACTCTCTGTAGAATGGACAGTATGTACTGAAATTACAGAGGAGAGTTTGTAATCATGTTCAGTAAGACCAGTTTCATTTACGATGTATACTGGAGGTATCTTTGAACTCCTCATTGACCATAGCACATAATAAGGGCGTTGGATTGATGATATCTCACAATCCAGAGTGACACTGTCTCCTACAAGAGGCTCTGTTGTATATTCAGGTAGAATCTTAATAGTTGCTGTTGGTCCAGTGGTTTCTTGAGTGAACACCAGCCCTGAAACTACACACCCAGAGAACAGCATCCTGAACCACATCAAAGCTAAATGGCCTTCCGTTGTTATGACTGTACAGTGGAGTTATTGTGAACAACAAAGTGTTACTGTTTGGTTGTTTATGGGTCACAAATTTGTAACAGATCCACTTTTCTTTCAAACCTTTTAAATAAAAAATTTCTATTTCTCAAAGTATTTTATACTTGTCACGAACATACTTTGTTGTTATTTTTTTGCGTGTAGATTTAAAAATATCTGAAGGTGATGTTTTCAGTTTACAACAAAGCTCAGCCAGGATGTGGTAAGCAGTAAAAGACTGACCTTCTGGACTCTAGAGATAAACAACAACAACAACAACACTGTACAGGGGGACAATAGAGTTAGGATTCTTTTCATGAAATGAACTCATGCAAAAAAACTTTAAAAAACAAAATATTACCTCATAATTAAACCGTGACGCAGAAAATTTTAAAAACATTTCTATATATAGTATGAGTTGCGCTGTGAATGGATTCAACTTTGTGAAATCCCCAGATTTCTCAGCACTACCATTTATGTGGGGCGTGTCAGTAGACTGTGGGGCGTGTCAGTAGACTGTGGGGCGTGTCAGTAGACTGTGGGGCGTGTCAGTAGACTGTGGGATGCCAGTGGAGCAGGGTGTCAGGATAGTATGACAAATACTACTAATGAAGAACCAAGAAGTCTCCCGAATTCCAAATAATCTACTCCGCGGCAGTAGAATAAATAGCGAGACAACTTCTCAACGAACAAAATCTACCTAGCAAGTAGATATACACATGGTGTTACCGCAAACCAAATATACAATTACTTTATTGATAACAAAACAACGACCTAAAACAAAACCAGTGATTGAAATACATGAATTAAACAAATAAACAGAACAATAAAAACATCTTTATATCGATATTGATGACCACCCTATACATACAAAATATATATAAAAATTGAAACTTAAACTTTAAAGGCCCTGTACACTATTGGTAAGATCGAAAAAACACAATTGTTCACAGATTCACACATAACTTACATGATTTGAAGTAAGTAATGGTAGAAAGGGTTCCTTAAAATATTTCTGCCCAAAATGCTATCGTTTCTGAGAAATGATCAAAACAATAGTTTTTATCGCATTGCAAAGAGTGCTTCCATGCGAGTTGGCTGTCTTTACCGAGCTCGGAAGTTCTTACCTCCTGATGCTACTCTCTACCTGTATAAGACAACTATACGTCCCCTATTGGAGTACTGTTGTCACATCTGGGCCGGAGCTTCTGCCTGTTATTTATCTTTACTAGATAGGGTGCAGAAGCGTATTGTTAATCTTGTTGGTGAAGTGTTGGATCAACGTTACAACCTCTTTCCCACCTTAGGACTGTAGCCAGCCTGTGTCTTTACTACAGATATTTTCATGGTAAATGTGCCACCAGTGTGTCCGACCTAGTTCCTCCTGTCGAAGTGTTTGAGTGTGAAACCAGACTTTCTGCTTCTTCTCACCCATACACTCTTAATTTGCTGAGATGTAGAACAAAGAGCCATTCCAACAGCTTTATTCCATGTACTGCATCTCTTTGGAACTCCTTGCCTGGTGCATGTTTCCCTCCATCCTACAATCTAGACTGTTTCAAGAGGAATATCAATTCCTACCTCCAGCTCTCCTGAGTTCTGTTCATGTTTCATAATTTTCCTCTTATAGCCCCTTACCAAGAGTGGCTTTTGGCCTTGTTTGGGGCGAACTTGCATTTAAAAAAAAAATCAATTTTTCCCCAGAACTTACTAATCCCTTGTTACTGATATCACAAAATACTAATTTCAAACTTTGGTCCATATGTACATTTTAAACGTTTGGAGGTTTGAGAATTTTGTTTCAATACTATTTTCTAGAAAGAAAAAGTCATGATGGCCTCTGTTTTGGTAAGCATGTTCAAATTACAGCCATTTTGTTTCCCTCTCTCTGTGTATAAAACAATGTAACCAAAATGAGGCTGGAGGATAAAGAAGTCTGGTTCCTTTTTCATAAAGTGAGAATTCAGTATTCATTATTGCCCTTGATTGAAGGGACCATGTCAAAGAGAATGGTGTTACCTGTAAATATGGACCCCTTGAATCAACTCAATAAAAGTCAATGCTTGGGAAAATCACTTACGAAAAACTATCAATTGAATAGGTTCAAGACGCAAGGAAATGCAGAGAGAAGTTGGACAGTGACTCAATTTGTAGGTTTCCTCAATAAACAAAAATAATAAAAACAATAACTTTATTGATTATAAAACAATGTCCAAAAACAAAACCATTGAATGAAATACAGTTATAACAAAATCAATAGAACATTAAAAACATCTTAAGACCAATGTGGATAGAACTTAATATTTCAAAATATTCTTCTCCTTTTTTACCCAAGTTTAAACAAAAAGAAAACTTAGTGAAACCAAGACCAAGACACAGAACAGGGATGTGATTCCTCCGTTTCTAACCGGAAATCGGTTTTTTTGCCCCCCCCCCTCAATTTTTCTTGTTTGTCTGTTTGTTTGTTTTACTTTAAATCAAATTCCCCCAAAAATGAAGATAAAACCATATATAACGCCCCAGATTGCAGAGTAGGGCTTTTAAAACTAAAGATAAATGTACGGTGGGCTTCGTGCTCACAAGTTTTCGAGCTCGCAAGCTTCCGCGCTTTGCGCTCAGATTTCAGGGTTTTTTTTTCAACAGCCTATCGCATCCCTGACAGTAAAATGTTAAACTAAACCCACAACACAGTGCCCCAAAAAGATTACAAATTAAAAACAAAATAATTTAACTGTGTGATTTTAGGGGGTTGAAGCTATATGAATTTTTGTACCAATTGATTTGTGTTTAACATGGCAATTTCTAGCTTTTAAGACGAGGAAATAATTTAGAATCAAAATAGGAATTGTTAATTTTTGTCACAACAGAGCATTTACTTTTTTCCACTGTTATCTTAGACTGCGCTGGAGTGTAAACAAGCCTGGGTTGAAGTTGATTTTGTTTTATTTTATCTGATGAAAGGAGTTGTTTCTACAAAAGCTTATATGGATCTTTTTTACCTAGTTTGTCCTTTTTGTACTTTTTTTTTAAGTCTAATTTTGTCGTGCGAATGAAGTTTTAAAGTTTCAACTCAGAATAGACTGGTTTCTGTTCAGGAGGATTCAAATCCATGTATGAATCTTCAGATTGCTTAGATGTTGAAGTAGGTTTGATAGGAATGCCTAGCTGTCTCAGGAGGTGACGACGTGGTGCTTGGTTTTGCTGTCTGTCCTGCGGAAGGGATTTCCTAGTCTACCTGTGCATCAGTATCATGGCGATCATTTCCTTGTCTGGGTGTTGAGGATTGGCTGAGCATGCCTTGTGGTTGCTGCCAACGTCTTGGGTCATATTGGCAACAGAGGAAAAGAAGAATGACGGTGATTAGATGGATGACAACGCTGAAAATCAAAACTGCAGTTATTATCTCTGCCCGTTTAACGGCAGAGATATTGTCCTTGTGCTGGATATTCTTCTCCTTCTTCTCCTTCTTCAGTCAGGCCGTTTCAGTCAGGCCGTTTGCGAAACCACGGCCTGGGCCATGGGCTTGGGCTTGGGCTTAGGCTCCGTCAGTTATACGCATGCTTTCCGCCGTACGGGGCTTCAAACAGGCTAACAGAGCCCAAGCCGGAGCCCAAGTGGGAGCGCAAGCTCAAGTCATGGTTTTGTAAATGGCCAAATGTCGAATGGACAGTACTGAAATTACAGAGAAGAGATTGTAATCATGTTCAGTAAGACCAGTTTCATTTTACGATGAATAATGGAGGTATCTCTGAACTCCTCATTGACCATAGCACATAATAAGGGCATTGATTGATGATATTTCACATTCCAGACTGACACTGTCTCCTTCAAGAGGCTCTGTTGTATATTCAGGTAGAATCTTAATAGTTGCTGTTGGTCCAGTGGTTTCTTGAGTGAACACCAGTGCCAAACTACACACCCAGAACAGCATCCTAAACCACATCAAAGCTAAACCGCCTTCCATTGTTATGACTGTACAGTAGAGTTATCTTTAACAATAAAGTGTTACTGTTTGGTTGTTTATGGCTCTCAAATTTGTAACAGATCCACTTTGCTTTCAAACCTTTTAAATAAAAAATGTCCATTTCTCAAAGTATTTTATACTTGTCACGAACATACTTTGTTGTTATTTTTTTGCGTGTAGATTTAAAAATATCTGAAGGTGATGTTTTCAGTTTACAACAAAGCTCTGCCAGGATGTGGTAAGCAGTAAAAGACTGACCTTCCGGACTCTAGAGATAAACAACAACAACAACACTGTACAGGGGGACAATAGAGTTAGGATTCTTTTCATGAAATGAACTCATGCAAAAAAACTTGTAAAAAAAAGTTGAGTTGCTGTGAATGGATTCAACTTTGTGAAATCCCCAGATTTCTCAGCACTACCATTTATGTGGGGCGGGTCAGTAGACTGTGGGGCGTGTCAGTAGACTGTGGGGCGTGTCAGTAGACTGTGGGATGCCAGTGGAGCAGGGTGTCGGGATAGTATGACAAATACTACTAATGAAGAACCAAGAAGTCTCCCGAATTCCAAATAATCTACTCTGCGGCAGTAGAATAAATAGCGAGACAAATTCTCAAAGAACAAAATCTACCTAGCAAGTAGATATACACATGGTGTTACCGCAAACCAAATAAACAATTACTTTATTGATTATAAAACAATGACCTAAAACAAAACCAGTGATTGATTACATGAATTAAACAAATAAATAGAACAATAAAAACATTTTAAGACCGATATTGATGACCACCCTATAGACGATGTGACCTCTGTTTACATTCAAACCGCCCTCTGTTGACAAGTCTGTTGTCCAAGTCATGTTCCGCCAGGCAAAAAGACGCGTAGTCAGGTAATATTGCGTGTACTTTCTAGCTGGCTGTCAAGTACACAAAGGTTTTGCCCGGCGACATGCGTGCGCATCATGTTATGATTTTCAAATGACGTCAGAGGTCACATCGTCTATACATACAAAATATATATAAAAATTGAAACTTAAACTTTAACCCCCAAGATGTTGAAACCTAACCCATGACTAAGACACAGTAAAACTATTAAACTAAACCCAGAATACAGTGCCCCCAAAATAACAGATTAAAATCAATATGTCTTTAAAATCTGTTTTATTAAAACAATAAGAAATACAATTAATTATAACAAAATTAATGCTTCTTCAATCAAATTAAAAAATATATATAAAAAATTAAAACTAAATTAAGTTTATAAGACAAAAGATACTTCAAAGAAAATTGACAAATATCTTTAAAATATAACTTTAAAAATGAAATTCCAAAGAAATGCAGGCATAATTTATTATGATAGTCAAAAGAATCAACTAAATAAACTACTGAAAAACAAAACAAAGTTTAAGCTTACCAAGGCTTGGGTTGCGTGTTTTCCTGTCTTTCATTATTAAAATGAATAGACAGCTGGTTTCTGTTCAGGAGGATTCAAATCCATGTATGAATCTTCAGATTACTAAGATGATGAAGTAGGTTCAGGAATCACATTTTGATAGGAATGCCTAGCTGCCTCGGGAGGTGGTGACGTGGTGCCCGGTGTCGCTGTCCTTGGTGATGGGATTTCATAGCCCTCTTGATCAGTATCATGGTGATCGTTCTCCTGTCTGGGTGTTGAGGATCCTCTGAGCATTCCTCTTAGTTGCTGCCAACGGCTTGGGTCAAATCGGCAACAGAAGAAGAGAAGAATGATGATGATAAGATTGATGACAATTATGACAATCAAAACTGCAATGTACAAGCTCCAGTTTTGACACTTGGGGGCTGGGGTCTGTTCAAATGTTGGTGTTGTTTCTGGCATTGTCAATTCATTTGTCAGCTTGTCAGTGGGTGGGACCTCGGTACTCCCAGAAATAACTACCAGAGGGCCAATATTACATGTGAGATCTGTAGCTTTTACATCATTAGTTGTGGAAGAACACCGACAAGTTTTGCCATGTTCTGAGTTAGTTACAGTCTTGATGAGTTCTTGTCCTGGACTACCCTCACCATTTGTGGGACTTGTTACCCATCCATCATTGGTTGCAGTCTGCATTTCTGTGTCAGACACTATGGGTTGTCTTGTGTCTGATAACGTCTTGCATGAGAGACTACTGCCAATAGTCACTGTAGCTGGACCTGTTGGGAAACAAACTGGAAACTCATCAGGGTGGTGGACAATCAGAGGAGTTTCAGTAGATTGGGTGATAACTGAAGCACTTCTTTTTACAAGACACTGGTAATATACCTGATCTGATTGCTGGACAGGATCTATGGTTATCTTATGTGAATAGAGAGCTGCTGTTGAATTGACAACTTGTAATGGACTTACAGAGAAACGACTGTCAGTAAATGCAGTCAAAAGACCATCATCTATAATGAACAGTTGAGGGCCCTGTAAGCGCATGCACCTTCTTGACCATAGCACATGATCAGGTCGTTGGATTGATGATATCTCACAATCCAGAGTGACACTGTCTCCTTCACGAGGCTCTGTTGTGTATTCAGGTAGAATCTTAACAGTTGCTGTTGGTCCAGTGGTTTCTTGAGAGAACACCAGTGCCAAACTACACACCCAGAACAGCATCCTGAACCACATCAAAGCTAAACCACCTTCCATTGCTATGACTGTACAGTCAAGTTATCGTTATCAACTATGTATAGGGAATAATAGTCAATGTTGTTAGATGTCAAGCTACAGTTCTCAAATTTTACAGCACTAGCTTGATGTATTTCTTAGCAAGTTTCGGTTGTATACTTATTTTCGTGATATTGAATGACTTTATTTACATAGGACCTACATGTAGAGCATGATGGCCGGTTCCAACCACCCTCTATTCTTTATGCATGTTGTGTACGAATAAAAGACTGTCGTTTCGACTCAATGAGTAAATATCATGCACATTATTATAGTAAACCTAATTCCATGGTTGGAAGAAAAAAAACCCACAGAACTTGGAACTGTGAATGCATTGAAATGAACTGTATAGCCCTGACATTCAGGTGCGTTTCATATACTTAAGTCTATAAGGCCAAGTAAAATAAATAACATGTTGCTCGTCCCTGCCCGCTCCGATTTTGGAGGCCGCACCAAATTTTTTGTTGTTTGTTATTTTAAAAAAAAAATTTAAAAAAATCTTTGAAATCATATTGAGAGCTATTTTAAATGTATCCTTCATTTTTATTGAGCAATTTCATCATCTTTCTTACATGACGTAGGCCTACAAAAAATGGTGAGAAAATCCTCATATTCTTTGAAACGTTTTGCCCTTCACGTTTGCATGCCACTGCCACAGTCCTTTTTTTAACGAGATCTTTGCACCAGGACGTGATGCCACACACACAGAATAATTTTGGAGCAAAAGCAAGAAGAACTCTGGGAAAGAATAACAATATGTATCGAAATGGACACAGAAACACACATGGCAACTTTAAACAGAATTTGAGGACATACAGTCAGAACATGCCCATAAAACCATCTTCAAATACGATATGGCAGCCATCTTATACATGGTGGCCATCTTGAAAAAAAATAACAAAAAATTTGAAAATAACAAATAACAAGGACCTCCCTCACCAACTTTTTAAAAAGTCCGGACGAGCAACATGTTATTTATTTTACTTGGCCTAATGTTAAGGGTACAATTGAACTTGACCTTGCCAGTTGTTATTATTACACTTTATTTCTCCTGGAATTTTAGGCAATTCCCTACATGTCTGTAATATTGAATGCATTGAACTGTTTAGCCAGTCATTCAGTCACAGTACATCTACACTATAGGTCTACATATGTTCATATTATATGTACCTTGATCTGTAAAGTTACAATTTAACTTGACTTTGCCGATAGTCGCTTTTTTTTCTCCAGAATTTCAGGGAATTCCCCTTCAAACTCAACTCCACTTACAAATCTGTAACATTGAGAACAATTTTACAAAATAATAACGTTGAACAATTTATATGAGAACCAGTTATTTAATATATACCACACTTTCATTCCTTTTTCCCTGAGAACTAACTAATCCCTTGTGACAAATATCACAAAGAAAAAATACAAACTTTGGTCAATAGGCCTATGTACATTTTAAATGGTTGATGGTTTGAGAAGTTTGTTCAATATTGTCTAGAAAGAAAAAGTCATGAATGACCAAAATGAGGCTGGAGGATAAACAAGTCTGGTTCCTTTTTTATGAAGTGAGAAACTCAATATAAGTCGATGCTTGGGAAAATCACTTGCGAAAAACTAAAGTAATCTAACGATTGAATAGTTTCAAGACGCAAGGAAATGCAAGAAGTTGGACAGTGACTCAAATTGTAGGTTTCCTCAATATTTTTTTTTTATAAAAACAATAACTTTATTGATCATAAAACAATGTCCAAAAACAAAACCATTGATTGAAATACAGTAATGGCAAAATTAATAAAAACAATAAAAAACATCTTAAGACCAATATGGATAGAGTTTAATATTCTTCTGGTTTTTTACCGTATTTAAACAAAAACAGAAACCAAGACACAGTAAAATACTAAACTAAACCCAGTGCCCTAAAAAAGATTACAACTTAAAAACAAAAATTCATTTACCTGAGTAAATAAAATAACAAGAATACAATTGATTATAAAAAATATATTTCGTCAATCAATTTATGAAGAAACACAAAATCTTAAAAATTAAAAAAAGATACTCTCAAGAAAATAGAGTGAAATCTTAAAAATTTAACTTTAGAAATGAATTTCCAAAGATATGCAGAAATATTATGAAAGTCAAAATAATCAACTAATTAAACTACTGAAAAATATGACAACATTTAAGGTTACCAAGTCCGTAGCAGTGGGTTTTTTTCGTAGTGTTTTTATATATTTTTTCTGGCATCGATATTTACTTATAAACTTATCAGTTTTTTTGTGTACAAATGGTTGTTCCTGCAAATTGACTATTAAAGTTATATATATTTTTCCTCAACAAGCAAAGGTTCGGACATCACCTAATTCTCTGTGTATTTTATCTCTAAAATCCAAGTATTTTAATATCACACATACACATAAACATTTTCAAAATATAGATTATAAAGTATGTAGGTTGTCGACTTTTTACGTTCATCTCTGCCACTTATAATGATAATAACAATATAGATTTTCTGTAGCGACTCGCACAAGAGTCTTGAAGCGCTTTAAAAGGAAAAGTATTTCAAAATACAAAAATAACACAAATTTACAAAAAGGAAGCATAAACACAAAAGCAGCAGAATCAACTGTGGACTACTGGAATAGGCAGAGATTTGAGCTGATTTTCAGTCTTGGCAGTTTTTATGTGATGTGGCAGAGAGTTCCAGAGTACGGATGATGAGGGTTAGAAAGAGCGATGACTGTATGTCGCTGGAGGTTAACTCAACAATTTTTCGTTCGCCCTATGTAAGAGGGTTCTCTGTTTTATACAATAGATTCATAAGAAATTTTAAACTGAAAGGTTGTTTGCGGTTATTAGCACTAGAAAGGTAATGAAACCTAACATAAACATTAGCTTTTTCTGCACCTGCCACACTTACAGTATAATAAATTAGATAACTTTGGTGATTCTTGGTAGTTGAGAATAACAAGTTGAGTTTAATTCTGTTTTTGTTTAAAGACTAGACTGTGTTGACAGAGAGTTGAATAAGAATCTTGGCTTTTTGTCACAACAAAGCATTGACTGATTGCCACCCTTTGTTTAGACTGAGCTGGACTAACCTGGGTTGAACTTGTCTTTCTTCATTGCGTCGGATGAAAGTAGTTGTTGCTCCACGTATAAAAGGTTGTGAACAATTTTTAAGCTTGTTAATTTATAAAGTGCTGTATCATTTATTTCATTTTTTTTAAAGTTGTAAGTTCTCCAAATGACTAAGAAGTTTTAAATGTTCAAGTGGGAATAGGTGTTGTTGCTTTTTGTCACAACAAAGCATTGACTGATTTCTACCCTTAGCTTTGAATGATGAAGTAGGTTAAACAATCACATTTTGATAGGCATGCCTAGCTGTCTCAGGAGGTGACGACGTGGTGCCTGGTGTCACTGTCCTTGGTTTTGGTGATGGGACTTCATAGTCTACCTGTTGACCATTATCATGGCGATCGTTCTCTTGTCTGGGCATAGAGTGTTGGCTGAGCATGCCTCGTAGTTGCCTGGCTGTTTCAGGAGGTGATGATGTCGTGCTTGGTGTCGCTATCCTTAGTTCTGGTGATGGGACTTCATAGCCTCCCTCTAGATCATTATCATGGCGATCCTTTCCTTGTGTGGGTGTTGAGGATCGTCTGAGCATGTCTCCTAGTTGCTTCCAACGTCTTGGGTCATATTGGCAACAGAGGAAGAGAAGAATTACCATGATTAGATTGATGACCATGCTGGCGATCAAAACGGGAATGTACGGGCTGATGTTTTGGATCTTGCAGGAGGTGGGCTGCACAGTCATTGGTTTGTCTGTCAATTCAGTTGTCAGCTTGTCAATAGATGGGCCCTTGGTAGTCCCAGAAACAACTGCCAGAGTGTGGTGGACAAACAAATGAAATATATCAGCTTTGACAACATCCATTTTTTGGTTCGAATTATTAAACCTTTCAACAAAACACTGGTAATATCCCTGATCCGATTGCTGGACAGGATCTATGGTTATCTTATGTGAATAGAGAGCTGCTGTTGAATTCACAACTTGTAATGGACTGACAGAGAAACGATTGTCAATATTTCCAATTAGAAGACCATTCTTTGCGATGATTGGTCGAGGCTCCTCGAACTTTGCCCATATCACATCATCAGTTTGTTGGAGTGATGATATCTCACAATTTAGAGTGACACTGTCTCCTTCACGAGGCTCTGTTGTGTATTCAGGTAGAATCTTAATAGTTGCTGTTGGTCCAGTATTGTCTCGAGAGAACACCAGTGCCAAACTACACACCCAGAACAGCATCCTGAACCACATCAAAGCTAAACCACCTCCCATTGCTATGACTGTACAGTGGAGTTATCGTTAACAAAATGTTACTGTTCGGTTGATTATTGCTCACAAATTTATGACAGATCCACTTTGCGTTCAAACCTTTTAAATAAAAAATGTACAGTTCTGAAAGTATTTTATACTTGTCATGTTGTCATGAATACTTTGTTGGTAGTTTTTTGTGTGTAGATTTAGAAATATCTCATGGTGATGTTTTCAGTTTACAACAAAGCTCAGCCAGGATGTGGTAAGCAGTAGACTGACCTTCGGGACACTACCATTACTACCAATAAACAACAAAAACACTGTACAGGGGAACAATAGAGTTAGGATTCTTCCATGAAATGAACTCATGTAAAAAAAAGTCTATGCCTCATAATCAAACCGCGACGCAGACAATTTTAAAAACATTTCTATATATGGAATTGAGTTGCTGTGAATGGATTCAACTTTGTGAATCCCCAGATTTGTCAGCACCACCATTTATTATGTCTAACCCGGAACTAAATTTCATAAAATGCATCATCGTTCATGAATTTCAAGGTACAAATATTGCAGTGTATTAAACTATGAGAATAAAAGAGTGCATGGTGACATATTGAGGAGTTCAAACTATATCCATTTTTTGTCCATTCATATAGTTTTTTTAATAGTCAAATTTCTAACTTTTCAGGCCAAGAAAACAACTAGAATCATCAATCAGGCTTAACTGTTGCACTTTGGGCACCCAAAGTTGATAAGAGTATCAATTATTAAGTGCAAAGCAAAAACTGTTTTAAAAAATGGTTTTGTCAATTATTTAGCGCCCAACCGTGACCCCAGTTAAAAAAATTCAGGGTTACATTATTATGGAATTGACTGAAGGGACCATGTCAAATATGGACTGCTTGAATGAACTCAAAAGTCAACGCTGGGGAAAATCACTTAAGAAAAATTCAATTAAAGATTGAATAGGTTCAAGACGCAAGGGCATTCAAGAAGCTAGACAGTGTCTTAAACTGTAGGTTTCATCAACAACAACAAATCCCAAAAAAGCTTTATTGATTATAAAACAATGACCAAAAACGCCGAAAATAATTGCTTGAAAAACAGTAATAAAAAATTTAATAAAACAGTAAAAATATCTTTAAACTGAAATGGATGACCCTGTATAAATGCTCTCTTTTTTAAACATAAACTTAACAAAAGAAAACCCAGTAAAACCTAACCCATGACCGAAACACAGTAAAACTATTAAACTAAATCCACAACACTTGCCCAAATAAGTAACAGATTTAAATTACAACGGCCTTAAAAATCTGTGTAAATAACACAAGAAATACAAATGATGATAAAATACACTTCTTCAATCAAATTTATAAAGAAACACAAAATCTTAAAAATGAAATCCAATCTATAAACAAAAATGACACTTCCAAGAAAATAGAGTGAAATCTTAAAAATATAGCTTTAGAAATGAAATTCCAAAGAAATGCAGAAATATTATGAAAGTCAAAATACTAAACTAATTAAACTACTGAAAAATATGACAACATTTAATGTTACCAAGTCCATTTTATCTTCGGTTGTTTTTGTTTCCTTTTTTTTCTGGCATTGATATTCAATGAAACTTTTCTGTGTTACCATTAAAGTTATTTATATTTTTCCACACCATGCAAAGCTCCAAACACCACTTAATTGTCTGTGTATTATATCTCTAAAATCAAAATATTTTAACATTAAACTTACACAAACATTTTCAAAATATAGATTTTATAGTATCCAGGTTGTCGACTTTTTACGTTCATGTCTAATATAAACACTAAAAAGGTTATTGAACCCAACATCAACATTACCTGTTTCTACTACTGGCATTATGATAAATTGAATATTTTGGTAATTCGTGGTAGTTGAGAATAAAAAGTATGTCTTTGTTTAAAGACTAGACTGTGTTGACAGAGAGTTGAATAAGAATCTTGGCTTTTTGTCTCAGCAAAGCATTGACTGATTGCCACCCTTTGTTTAGACTGAGCTGGACAAACCTGGGTTGAAGTAATCTTTCCTCATTGCAACTGATGGAAGTACAATGTAGTTGTTTGTTACAAAGACTTTCATCTTCAAGAAAAATTGAATCCTTGATTCTGAATGGTCGATCTTTAGCAGCAAGAATGAATTGAATAACAAGATGTGTTTTAACATGCTATTTTAGGCTTTTTGTCAAAATTTGCTTGAAGATAACTCCGCTATCACAAGCACGCTTGTGGAATATAGGAAAATATAGCGCTGATGTGTTCTTTGACCTCGTTGGATAATGGATATGGTACGCAGAAGCACATTGTTTTTTCCATATTCCATGAGTGCCAGATGATGACTAATAATATCCACATTTCTGTCTAATTAGTCAAAGAAGAAAACTGAACAGGTAAACAAATAATTGTTCCTGCCCTCAAAATAATATTTTGTTTCTTTGAAATAATTTTGTTCATGATGTTCCCTCAAATTACTATTTGGTTCTCTGCGTTCCCTCAAGATATTTTTTCCTTCCCTCGAAATATTTATTTTGAGAAAACGAATTTGAGGTAATAGGATAATTTCAAACTATTTTTACCTTTTGGGTTTTTTTCTGCAAAAGATCTATTATGTTTTTTCCTTCAATTTCTAATAAAAGATGTATGTCCTTCAAATGATTGAAGTATTAAAGGCACTGAACACGTTTTGTAATTGTCAAAGACCAGTATTCTCACTTGGTGTATCCCAACATATGCATAAAATAACAAACCTGTGAAAATTTGGGCCAGTCAATTGGTCATTGAAGTTGCAAGAAAATGATGAAAGAAAAAACACCTTTGTTGTACAAATTAGTGTGCTTTCAGATAGGAATAAAAGGCTTCTAGCCAGAAGTCTTTTATTATTTTAGTGAGAAATTACCTCTTTCTCAAAAACCACGTTACTTCAGAGGGAGTCGTTTCTCACAATGTTTTATACTATCAACAGCTCTCCGTTGCTCGTTACCAAGTAAGTTTTTATGCTAATATATATATTGAGTAATTACCAAACATGTACAGTGCCTTTAAGTCCTTCAAATGTTGGAAGTTTTAAAGTTTCAACTCAGAATAGACGGCTGGTTTCTGTTCAGGAGGATTCAACTCCATATATGAATCTTCAGATTGCTTAGATGATGAAGTAAGTTCAGGAATCACATTGTGATAGACGTGCCTAGCTGTCTCAGGAGGTGATGACTTGGGGCCTTGCGTCGCTGTCCTTGGTTTTGGTGATGGGACTTCATAGTCTACCTCTGGCTCATTTCCTTGTTTGGGTGTTGAGGATTGTCCGAGCATGCATCCTAGTTGCTGCCAACGGCTTGGGTCATATCGGGAACAGAGAAAGAGAAAAATGACCGTGACTAGATGGATGACAATGCTGATGATCAAAACTGCAATGTACGCTCGTTCATTGCAGTTTTGGTTCTTGGAGGTGGAGGTCTGTACAGTTGTTGGTGATGTGTCTGTCATTGTCAATTCATTTGTTGGCTCGTGAGTGGATGGGACCTTGGTACTCTCAGAAACAACTGTTAAGGGTCCAATCTTGCATGCTGGTGAAATAGCTGAAACATCAGATGTGGAAAAACACTTATAAGTTTTGCCATGTTCTGAGTTGGTTACTGTCTTGACGAGTTCTTGTCCTGGACTACCTCCAGCATTTGTGGGACTTGTTACCCATCCATCATTGCTTGTAGTAGGCATTTCTATGTCGAACACTATGGGTATTCTTGTGTCTGATAACGTCTTGCATGAGAGACTGCTGCCAATAGTCACTGTGGCTGGACCATCAGGGAAACAAACTGGAAACTCCTCACGACGGTGGACACGCAAAACAGTTTCAGCAGATGTGGTGATAATAGAAGAGCTTCTTTTTACCTGACACTGGTAAATTTCCTGATCTGATTGCTGGACAGGATCTATGGTTATCTTATGTGAATAGAGAGCTGCTGTTGAATTGACAACTTGTAAAGGAGTTACAGAGAAACGATTGTCAGTTAGTGCTGTTAGACCAGTCTCATCTACGATGAATTGTTGATAGTCCTGTAAACTGCTCCTTCTTGACCATTGCACATAATCAGTTAGCTGGATTGATGATATCTTACAATCCAGAGTGACACTGTCTCCTTCACGAGGATCCAATGTGTATTCAGGTAGAATCTTAATAGTTGCTGCTGGTCTAGAGGTGTCTTGAGAGAACACCAGCAGTGCCAGACTACACACCCAGAACAGCATCCTGAACCACATTGCTATGACTGTACAGTAAAGTTATCGTTATTAACTCAATGTCAAAACTTGGTGTGTTAATGCTGGAATCGCTTTGCTGTCTAATGCATAGGGAATAATAGTCAATGTTCTGAAGTAGCTACAATCCTCAAATTTTACAGCACAAGCTTGATGTAATTCTGTGCGAGTTTTGGTGTAATGTTGAATGACTTTATTTACATAGGACCTACAAGTAGAGCATGGAGGTTGTTGTGTACGAATAAAACACTTTCGTTTCAACTCAATTAGTAAAAATCATGCACAACGTGATTATAGCATGGAGGAAGAAAAACAAATGTATTTCCTTCCTCCATGATTATAGTAAACCTAATTCCATGGAAAACCAACAACACAGAACTTTGGAACTGTGAATGCATATGCATTGAACTGTTAAACCTGACATTCAGGTGCTGTGCATGTACTTTTAAAGTCTACATGCAAGGGTACAATTGAACTTGACCTTGCCAAAAGTTATTGATATACTTTATTTCTCCTGGAATTTTAGGTAATTCCATTACCATATTTTATCATTCAGAGATCAAATGATTTATTCTTAGCTTCGGCAGTTGTTAAGGAAGCTCCAACCACCCTCTATTCTTGTATGCATGTTGTGTACGAATAAAAAACTGTTGTTTCGACTCAATGAGTAAATATCATGCACATTGTGATTATAGTAAACCTAATTCCATGGTTTGAAAAAAACCCAGATCTTTGGAAATATGAATGCAATGAACTGTTAAACCTGACATTCAGGTGCAGTGCATGTACTTAAGTCAACATGTTAAGGGTACAATTGAACTTGATCTTGCTGGTAGTTATTGCTATCCTTGATTTCTCCTGGAATTTTAGGCAATTCCATTACAAGTGTGTAATATTGAATGCATTGAACTGTTTAGCCAGTCATTCAGTCACAGTAGGCCTACATGTACACTATAGGTCTACATATGTTCATATGTATCTTGATCTGTAAAGTTAAATTTAACTTGACTTTTTCGCTATATTTTTTCCAGAATTTCAGGGAATTCCCCATAAAACCCAACTCCATTTGCATGTCTGTAACAATGAGAATAATTTAAAAAAATAATAACATTGAACAAAGTTATATGTGAACCATTTATTTAAAAACAGACTTTCTTTCCCTTTTCCCTCAGTATAAGCCCTTGTTACAAATATCACAAAATACTAATTTCAAACTTTGGTCCATATGTACATTTTAAACGGTTGAAGGTTTGAGAATTTTGTTCAATATTGTCTAGAAAGAAAAGTCATGATGAATATCTGTTGTGTTAAGCATGCTCAATTTATAGCCATTTTGTTTCCCTTTCTGTGTACAAAACAATGTAAACAAAATGGGGCTGGGAGGATAAAGAAGTCTGGTTCCTTTTTTATAAAGTGAGAATTCAGTGTTCATTATTGGCTTTCACTGAAGGGACCATGTCAAAGAGGATGACAGTATGATCAAATTGGATATTTGGTGATTCTTGGTGGTTGAGAATAAAAGGTGTATTTTCTTTTTGTTTAAAGACTATACTCTGTTGATCGGACAGAGAGTTGAATCTTTGCTTTTTGACACAACACAGCATTGACTGATTGCCACCCTTTGTTTAGACTGAGCTGGACAAACCTGGGTTGAAGTTATCTTTCCTCATTGCATCTGATGGAAGTTGTTTATTACAAAGACTTTGTCTTCATGAAAACTTGAATCATTGATTCTGATTGGTCGATCCATAGCAACAAGAATGAATTGAATAACAACCCATTTGGTCCATATCAAACCCTGTTTTATAACATGCTATTTTAAGCTTTTTGTCAAAAATTGCTTGAGGATAACTCCGTTTTTACAAGCATGCTTGCGGAATACAGGAAAATATAGCACTTATGTGTTCTTCGGCCTCAATGGATATGGGACCTAGAAGCACAATGTTTTTCCTTATTCCACAAGTGTCAGATGATAACTAATTATTCAACTCAGAATAGACGGCTGGTTTCTGTTCAGGAGGATTCAACTTCATATATGAATCTTCAGATTGCTTAGATGATGATATGGTGCTTTGTGTCGCTGTCCTTGGTTCTGGTGGTGGTACTTCATAGTCTACCTCTTGATCAGTATAACGGCGATCATTTCCTTGTTTGGGTGTGGAGGATTGGCTGAGCATGCCTCGCAGTTGCTGCCAACGTCTTGGCTCATATTGGCAACAGAGGAAAAGCAGAATGATGGTGATTAGATAGATGACAACAATGACAATCAAAACTGCAATACACAAGCTGCAGTTTTGACACTTGGAGGTGGAGGTCTGTACAGTTGTTGATGATGTGTCTGTCATTGTCAACTCCTTTGTTGGCTTGTGAGTGGATGGGACCTCGGTAGTCTCAGAAACAACTACTAAGGGTCCAATCTTGCATTCTGGTGAAATAGCTGAATCATTATGTGGAAAAACACTGATAAGTTTTGCCATGTTCTGAGTTAGTTACTATCTTCATGAGTTCTTGTCCTGGACCACCTCCACCATTTGTTGCCCATCCATCATTTGTTGAATTAGGCATTTCAATGTCAGACACTATGGGTAATCTTGTGTCTGATAACGTCTTGCATGAGAAACTACTGCCAATAGTCACTGTGGCTGGACCATCAGGGAAACAAACTGGAAACTCATCAGGGTAGAGGACAATCAGAGGAGTTTCAGTAGAATGGGTGATAATAGAAGAGCCTTTTCTTACAAAACACTGGTAATATTCCTGATCCGATTGCTGGACAGGATCTATAGTTATCTTATGTGAATAAAGAGCTGCTGTTGAATTGACAACTTGTAATGGACTTACAGAGAAACGATTGTCAGTAAATGCAGTAAGACCATTCTCATTTACGATGACTGTTAGAGAATCATATGAACCGCTCCTTCTTGACCATAGCACATAATCAGGTGACTGACTTGATGATATCGCACAATCCAGAGTGACACTGTCTCCTTCACGAGGCTCTGTTGTGTATTCAGGTAGAATATTAATAGTTGCTGTTGGTCCAGTGGTTTCTTGAGTGAACACCAGCCCCAAACTACACACCCAGAACAGCATCCTGAACCACATCAAAGCTAAACCACCTTCCATTGCTATGACTGTACAGAGTGGAGTTATCGTTATCAACTCAATGTCACAACTTGGCATGTTAATGCTGGAATCCAATGCTGTCAAATGTATAGGGAATAATATATCAATGTTATTAAATGTCAAGCTACATGCAGTCCTCAAATTTAACAGCACAAGCTTGATGTATTTCTGTGTGAGTTTGGTTTTACACTTTTAGTGTGATGTTGAATGACTTCATTTACATTCATGTAGGGCCTACATGTAGAGCATGGAGGCCAACCACCCTCTATTCTTGTATGCATGTTGTGTACGAATAAAAGACTGTCGTTTCGACTCAATGAGTAAATATCATGCACAACTTGACTTGACCATGGTTTGAAAAAAACACAGAAATTTGGAACTGTGAATGCATTGACAAACTGTTAAACCTGACATTCAGGTGCAGTTCATGTACTTTGTCACACAAGGCAACTTACTGCTAACCAGTTCTAGGCAATTTCTCAGAAGGAAAGTCATTCACATTTGAATGTTCACATAATTTTCTTGGGGATCGTAAGACATTGTTAGAAAAATTACTCATGTGCTACCAAAGTGGTCCTGCAGCATGCACTGCAGTTGGTTGCCTCCAAGTTGCCTGTAAAAGTTGCCTCTTGTGACCTGGTCCTTTAAGGGTACAATTGAACTTGACCTTTTCAGTAGTTATTAATACCCTTGATTTCTCCTGGAATTTTAGGCAATTCTGTAATCTTGAATTATTATTAACTGAACTTTATTTCCAAATCCAAACACAAGAAAGTTTACAATATATACAGAAAGAATAAAGGTGTAAATACATAATGCGGAGGAAATATAAATTTACAACAAGCTTGGACGTGGAGGGGGTCTATAAGAAGCACAGCTTGTCGAGTATGGCACCCTGTATTATGCTGATTGTAGATGGGGTACATTGGAAGTAGGAAGGACCCAATGCACAATAGATTAATTTTTAAAAAAACATTAATACAAACAATAGCGTAAAACCAGCAAAGGCATTGTTAAGCCTGACATTTAGTCACAGTACATGTGAACTAATGTAGTTCTACATATGTTCATACTATATGTACCTTGATCTATATATTTACAATTTAACTTGACTTTGCCGATAGTTTTTGACTCACAATGTTTTTTTCCAGAATCTCAGGGAATTCCCCATAAAACTCAACTCCATTTGCGAATCTGTATTATTGAGAACAATTGTACAAAATTATAACGTTGAACAAGTTATATGTGAACCATTTATTTAATAACACACTTTCATTCCTCCCCCCCCCCCCCAGAACTAACTAATCCCTTGTTACAAATATCACAAAATACTAATTTCAAACTTTGGTCCATTATGTACATTTTAAACAGTTAAAGGTTTGAGAATTTTGTTTCAATACTATTGTCTAGAGAGAAAAAGTCATGATGGTCGTCTGTTGTGTTGAGCATGCTCAAAGTACAGCCATTTTGTTTCCCTCTCTGTGTACAAAACAATGTAACCAAAATGAGGCTGGAGGATAAGAAGTCTGGTTCCTTTTTCATAAAGTGAGAATTCAGTATTCATTATTGGCCTTGACAGGGACCATTTCAAAGAGGATGACAGTATGATGAAAATGGATATTTGGTGATTCTTGGTGGTTGAGAATAAAAAGTTTAATTTTATTTGGTTTTTGTTTTAAGACTAGACTGTGTTGACAGAGAGTTGAATAAGAATCTTGGCTTTTTGTCACAGCAAAGCATTGACTGATTGCCACCCTTTGTTTAGACTGAGCTGGACTAACCTGGGTTGGAGTTATCTTTCCTCATTGCATCTTATGAAATAACAATGTAATTGTTTGTTACAAAGGCTTTGGTCTGCAAGAAAAGTTGAATCCTTGATTCTGATTGGTCGATCCATAGCAACAAGAATAAATAACAACCCATTAGGTCCATATGTAGGTCCAGTCCCGAAGGAGTGGGTTAAATCTGATTACAAAAGGAGCAAAAGGAAGAACACATCTATAACAGTATGTGTTGGCTGAAGAATTGAACTTGATGTTTATTCTCTCACTGCTCGTATAAGAATGACCAACAAGAGAACCACTGGGTTGGAGTTGCATTTCCTACTGGGTGCCTTAACCAATCAGAACGCGGTGACCATGGTCTTAGGATCACACCCAGCCAATCAGCTATGTAGGCTACTAGATGCCACATGGACAGTTTCCACATGTCCACTCTTTCTAGGAAATGGGAACTTGTATTTTTTTGTGGGGGTGATATTTACTTACTCCCTTAGTAATCTCTGGGAGGGGCTCTACACATATCAAACCTTGTTTTATTACATGCTATTTTAAGCTTTTTGTCAAAATTTGCTTGAAGATAACTCTGTTATCACAAGAGCTTGCGGAATACAGGAAAATATAGTGCTTATGTGTTCTTGGGCCTCGTTAGATATAGGACGGAGAAATTCCACAAGCGCCAGATTATAAATAATAATATCCACATTTCTATATAATTATTAATAATAATATATATTTATACCGCGCTTAATACTACGTTTCTAAGTGCTATGATGCTGATGTCCTTGAAGACTAAATTAACTAAAACCAGGGCAGCAGTACCAAAATACAAAGAGACAAATTACAAAAATAATGCAATAAGCAAATTAGAAAATAAACATGACAAAAGAAAAAACTTACAGAAATAAACAAGCTGCAGAATTGGGTATTTACAGAGATTCACATTTATAAGTAAGTCTTCAACATAGTTTTACATTTTTCTAAAGAAGAAGCTTCATGACTTTGGGGAGGGAGAGTGTTCCATAGTTTGGGAGCGGCAACAGAAAAAGTGTATGAAGAAAGAAAACTGAACAGGTAAACAAATAATTTGTCCTGCCCTCAAAATAATATTTTCTTTCTTTGAAATAATTTTTGTTCATGTTCCCTCAAATTACTATTTCATTTTCTTGAAATAGTAAACTGCGTTCTCTTAAAATATTATTTCCTCCCCTCAAAATAATACTTTATGGTATTTGGAGGGAACGAATTTCACACTATTTTTCTCTGTTGTATTTTTCTGCAAAGGATCTATTATGTTTTTTCTTCAATTTTTTTAACAAAATGTGTAAGTCCTTCAAATGAATGAAGTTTTTAAAGTTTCAACTCAGAATAGACGGCTGCTTTCTGTTCAGGAGGATTCAACTCCATATATGAATCTTCAGATTGCTTAGATGATGAAGTAAGTTCAGGAATCACATTGTGATAGACATGCCTAGCTGTCTCAGGAGGTGATGACGAGGAACTTGGTGTCGCTCTCCTTGGTTCTGGTGATGGGACTTCATAGTCTACCTCTAGATCATTTCCTTGTGTGGGTGCTGAGGATTGGCTGAGCATTTCTCCTTGTTGCTGCCAACGTCTTTGGTCATATCGGGAACAGAGGAGGAGAAGAATGATGGTGGCTAGATGGATCACAAGGCTGACGCTCAAAATTGCAATGTACGAGCTGCAGTTTTGACACTTGGAGGTGGAGGTCTGTACAATTGTTAGTGATGTGTCTGTCATTGTCAATTCATTTGTTGGCTTGTGAGTGGATGGGAACTTGGTGCTCCCAGAAACAACTATTAAGGGTCCAATCTTGCATGCTGGTGAAATATCTGAAACATCAGATGTGGAAAAACACTTAAAAGTTTTGCCATGTTCTGAGTTAGTTACAGTCTTGATGAGTTCTTGTCCTGGACTACCCTCACCATTTGTGGGACTTGTTACCCATCCATCATTGGTTGCAGTATGCAATCCTGTGTCGGACACTATGGGTATTCTTGTGTCTGATAACGTCTTGCATGAGAGACTACTGCCAATAGTCACTGTAGCTGGACCATCAGGGGTGCAAGTTGGAAACGCATCAGGGTGGTGGACAAGCAGAGAAATTTCAAGAGCTCGGGCGAAAATAGAGTTTCTTCTTGGTACAAGACACTGGTAATATCCCTGATCCGATTGCTGGACAGGATCTATGGTTATCTTAAGTGAATAGAGAGCTGCTGTTGAATTGACAACTTGTAATGGACTTACAGAGAAACGACTGTCTGCAGTCAAAAGACCATTCACATTTAGGATGAGTGTTTGAGATTCATGTAAACTGCTCCTTCTTGCCCATAGCACATAATAAGGGTGTTGGATTGATGATATCTCACAATCCAGAGTGACACTGTCTCCTTCACGAGGCTCTGTTGTGTATTCAGGTAGAATCTTAATAGTTGCTGTTGGTCCATTGGTGTCTTGAGTGAACACCTGTGCCAAACTACACACCCAGAACAGCATCCTGAACCACATCAAAGCTAAACCACCTTCCATTGCTATGACTGTACTGTCAAGTTATCCTTGTGAACTCAATGTCAAAACTTGGCTTATTAAGGCTGGAATCACGTTGCTCTCAATGTTATCTGATGTCGAGCTACAGTCCTGAAATTTTACAGCACAAGCTTGATGTATTTCTGTGTGAGTTTGGTTGTACACTTTTTGTGTTGATGATAAATGAGTTCACTTATGTACATGTAGAGCATGAGGCTACACCCAGCCTTCCTTGTATGCCTGTTGTGTAAGAATAAAAGACTGTCTTTTCTTCTCTGTGAGTAAACACGAATATTGTGATTGTAGTAAATCCAATAAAAGGCTGTGGGGAAAAACCCATAGACCATCAAAACTGTGAATGCATTGAACTGTATAGCCCTGACATTCAGGTGCTGTGCATGTACTTAAGTCAATATGTAAGGGTACAATTAAACTTGGTGTCGCCAGTAGTTATTGATAAACTTTATTTCTCCTGGAATTTTAGGCAATTCCCCTACATGTCTGTAATATTGAATGCATTGAACTGTTTAGCCAGTCATTCAGTCACAGTACATGTACACTATAGGTCTACCTATGTTCATCAATGTACTTTGGTCTGTAAAGTTACAATTTAACTTTACTTTGCCAATAGTTTTTGACTCACTTTAGTTCTTCCAGACTTTCAAGGAATTTCCCTCAAAACCCAACTCCATTTACAAATCTGTAACATTAAGAACAATTAAAAAAACAAAAACAACATTGAACAAGTTACATGTAAACCATTTATTTAATAACGGACTTTCATTCCTTTCCCCCAAACCCCTCCCCCCCCCCCCCCCCAGAACTAACTAATCCCTCGTTACAAATATCACAAAATACTAATTTCAAACTTTGGTCCATATGTACCTTTTAAACAGTTGAAGGTTTGAGAGTTTTGTTTCAATACTATTGTCTTGAAAGAAAAAGTCATGATGGCCGTCTGTTGTGTTGAGCATGCTCAAAGTACAGCCATTTTGTTTCCCTCTCTGTGTACAAAACTATGTAACCAAAATGAGGCTGGAGGATAAGAAGTCTGGTTCCTTTTTCATAAAGTGAGAATTTAGTGTTCATTATTGGCCTTGACTGAAGGTACCATGTCAGAGAGGATGACAATTTGATCAAGTTGGATATTTGGTGATTCTTGGTAGTTGAGAATAAAAAGTTTTATTCTGTTTTTATTTAAAGACTTGACTATGTCGACAGAAAGTTGAATAAGAATCTTGGGTTTTTGCCTAACAAAGCATTGACTGATTGCCATCCTTTGTTTAGACTGAGCTGGACAAACCTGGGTTGAAGTAGTCTTTCCTCATTGCAACTGATGGAAGTACAATGTAGTTGTTTGTTACAAAGACTTTCATCTTCAAGAAAACTTGAATCCTTGATTCTGATTGGTCGATCCATAGCAACAAGAATGAATTGAATAACAACCCATTTGGTCCATATCAAATCTTGTTTTATAACATGCTATTCTTTTGTTTTCTTCAAAATTTGCTTGAAGATAACTCTGTTATCACAAGCGCTTGTGGAATACAGGAAAATATTGCGCTTATGTGTTCTTCGGCCTCAATGGATGTTGGAATCTAGAAGCACAATACTTTTCCATATTCCACAAGTGCCAGATGATAACTAATAATAGCCACATTTCTGTCCAATTAGTCATAAAAGTGTATGGAGACCCTAATAATGTGACAGATAAAAAGAAAACTTAACAGGTAAACAAATAATTTTTCTAATGAAGAAGCTTCATGAATTTGGGGAGGGAGTGTGTTCCATAATTTGGGAGCGGCAACAGAAAAAGAGTGTGGGGACCCTAATGAGACATAAAAAGAAAACTAAACAGGTAAACAAATAATTTGTCCTGCTGCCCTCAAGATAATATTTTCTTTCTTTGAAATAATTTTTGTTCATGTTGTTCCCTCAAATTACTATTTCATTCTCTTGAAATATTAAACTGCTTTCTCTCAAAATATTATTTCCTCCCCTTGGTCCATATCAAATCTTGTTTTATAACATGCTATTTTAAGTTTTTTTTTCAAAATTTGCTCTGTTATCACAAGCGCTTGTGGAATACAGGAAAATATAGTGCTTATGTGTTCTTCGGTCTCGTTGGATATAGGACGCAGAAGCACAATGTTTTTCCATATTCCAACAAGGCCGAAGGTAAATAATAATATCCACATTTCTATATAATTATTAATAATAATATATATTTATACCGTGCTTAATACTACGTTTCTAAGTGCTATGATGCTGATGTCCTTGAAGACTAAATTAACTAAAACCAGGGCAGCAGTACCAAAATACAAAGAGACAAATTACAAAAATAATGCAATAAGCAAATTAGAAAATAAACATGACAAAAGATAAATCTAACAAAAATTAACGAGCTGCAGAATTGGGTATTTACAGAGATTCGCATTTATAAGTAAGTCTTCAACATAGTTTTACATTTTTCTAATGAAGAAGCTTCATGAATTTGGGGAGGGAGTGTGTTCCATAATTTGGGAGCGGCAACAGAAAAAGGGTGTGGGGACCCTATGAGACATAAAAAGAAAACTGAACACGTAAACAAATAATTTGTCCTGCCCTCAAGATAATATTTTCTTTCTTTGAAATAATTTTTGTTCATGTTCCCTCAAATTACTATTTCATTCTCTTGAAATATTAAACTGCTTTCTCTCAAAATATTATTTCCTCCCCTTGGTCCATATCAAATCTTGTTTTATAACATGCTATTTTAAGTTTTTTTTTTTTTTTTTTTTTTTTTTTTTTTTCTTTCTTTGATATAATTTTTGTTCATGTTGTTCCCTCAAATTACTATTTCACTCTCTTGAAATACTCTCAAAACAATATTTCATTCTCTTGAAATAATAAACTGCGTTCCCTCAAAATATTGTTTCCTTTCCTCAAAATATTACTTTGATTTATTTTGAGGGAACGAATTTGAGGTAATGAAATAATTTCACACTATTTTTACCTGTTGTTTTTTTTCTGTAAAAGATCTATTATGTTTTTTCCTTCAATTATAAATTAAAGGTGGAAGTCCTTCAAATGAACGAAGTTTTAAAGTTTCAACTCGGAATAGACGGCTGGTTTCTGTTCAGGAGGATTCAACTCCATGTATGAATCTTCAGATTGCTAAGATGATGAAGTAGGTTCAGGAATCACATGCTTAGCTGTCTCAGGAGGTGGTGATATGGTGCCTGGTGTCGCTGTCCTTGGTTCTGGTGATGGGACTTCATAGTCTACCTCTAGATCATTTCCTTGTCTAGAGCAGAATGACTGTGATTAGATGGATCACAATGCTGATGATCAAAACTGCAATGTATGCTTGTACATTGCAGTTTTGACAATTGGAGTTGGAGGTCTGTACAGTTGTTGGTGATGTGTCTGTCATTGTCAATTCATTTGTTGGCTTGTGAGTGGATGGAACCTTGGTACTCCCACAAGCAACTATTAAGGGTCCAATTCTGCATATTTCAGGTCTTCGTGTCGCACTATAATTTGTGGCAAGACACGTATAAGTTTTGCCATGTTCTGAGTTGGTTACTGTCTTGACCATTTGTTGTCCTGGACTGCTTCCACCATTTGTGGGACTTGTTACCCATCCATCAACGATTCTAGCAGACATTGTTATGTCAGACACAATGGGTTGTCTTGTGTCTGATGACGTCTTACATGAGAGACTACTGCCAATAGTCACTGTAGCTCGACCAAAAGGGAAACAAACTGGAAACACATCAGGGGGGTGGACAATACAATATCTTTCAGTGGATCTGGCGATTACTGAAGTGTTTCTTTTTACAGCACACTGGTATAATCCCGTATCCGATAGCTGGACAGGATCTATGGTTAACGTCTGTGAATAAAGACCTGCTCTTGAATTGTACACTAGTAATGGACTTACAGAGAAACGACTGTCAGTATGTTTAGTTAGACCGTTCTCATCTGCGAGGTTTGTTTTATGTTCATTATAAAAGCTTCTTCTTGACCATCGCACATTATCAGTCTGCTGGATTGATGATAGCTCACAACGCAGAGTGACACTTTTTCCTTCACAAGGCGCCGATGTGTTTATATGTAGAACCATAAGAGTCACTCTTGGTCCAGTATTGTCTCGAGAGAACACCAATGCCAAACTACACACCCAGAACAGCATTCTGAACCACATTAAAGCTAAACCACCTTCCATTGCTATGACTGTACAATCAAGATATCCTTGTCAACTCAATGCAAAACTTGGTGTGTTAAGACTTGAATCCAATCTCTCAAATGTATAGGGAATAATAATAAATGTTATCTGATGTCGATCTACAGTCCTCAAATTTTACAGCACAAGCTGGATGTGTTTCTTTGTCAGTTCGGTTGTACACTTTTTGTGTTGATGTTAAATAGTTCACTTATGCATGTAGAGCCTAGAGGCTACACCCAGCCTTCCTTGTATGCACGTTGTGTAAGAATAAAAGACTATTTTCTTCTCCATGAGTAAACACAAATATTGTGATCAATCCAATAAAAGGCTGTGGGGAAAAATCCATACACCATCAAAACGGTGAATGCATTGAACTGTAAAGCCCAGACTTTCAGGTGCTGTGCATGTATGTAAGTCTACATCTAAGGGTACAATTGAACTTGACCTTGCCAGTTGTTATTATTACACTTTATTTCTCCTGGAATTTTAGGCAATTCCCTACATGTCTGTAATATTGAATGCATTGAACTGTTTATTTAGCCAGTCATTCAGTCACAGTACATGTACACTATAGGTCTACCTATGTTCATATTACGTACCTTGATCTGTAAAGTTACAATTTAACTTTACTTTGCCAATAGTTTTTGACTCACTTTAGTTCTTCCAGACTTTCAAGGAATTTCCCTCAAAACCCAACTCCATTTGCAAATCTGTAACATTAAGAACAATAAAATAAAAAAAACATTGAACAAGTTATATGTAAACCACTTATTTAATAACGTACTTTCATTCTTTTTTGTCCTAGGAATAATTAAGCCTATGTTACAAATATCACAAACCACTTATCACTTATCTTTAAAGGCACTGGACACTTTAGGTAATTACTCAAAATAATTGTTAGCATAAAAACTTACTTGGTAAAGAGCAATGGAGAGCTGTTGATAGTATAAAACATTGTGAGAAACGACTCCCTCTGAAGTAACGTAGTTTTTGAGAAAAAGGTAATTTCTCACTCAAATAATAAAAGACTTCAGCGAAGCCTTTTATTATTGGCATCTGAAAGCACACAAATTTGTGCAACAAGGGTGTTTTTTCTTTCATTATTTTCTTGCAACTTCGATGACCAATTCAGCCCAAATTTTCACAGGTTTGTTATTTTATGCATATGTTGGGATACACCAAGTGAGAATACTGGTCTTTGACAATTACCAAAGGTGTCCAGTGCCTTTAAACTTTGGTCCATATGTACATTTTAAACTCGCCCGGAAACACCTCCTGTTTTTGTACGTTTTAAAAAAATACTTTTTCTGCTTATCCCCCGCGATTGTCCGAAAAAAAATGCACACTTCCGAAGCTCACACAAACTTCAAACTTCACATATAGTTAGATCGTTACTTGTAGAAGACACCGCTGGAGTGACGTCATGATGACGTCATCAGGTGTCGAAATACAGTAAATCAAAGTTTAATATTTCAAAAAATCATAACTCGAAAACTGCTGAATGGATTTGTACATTCTATACATCATCGGACAGGTCTTGGAAAACCCAACAAACAATTCACAAAGAGTGACCCAATTTTATCTTGACTTCCGGTCCAAAACGGAAGTTGAAATTTCAATAATTTATATCTAAAGAACTTCTCGTACTTGAATCGAAATGTTTACACCAGGTTGTAGGATCTTGTGCCTTCTCAAACTTTTACACAGAGATGATACTAGTTTGACCTTACTTTCTGGTTGAAATCGGGTGTTAAAGGCAACGTAGGCCTATATATTGACCCGCATTAAAAGCACGTGAAAAGATCTTCTACTGAGACACGTAAAACCGTATCTAACCCAGTGGCACGGTAGCCGTCTGTTGCGTTCCAGTACACCACGCGGCTGGCTGCTCCACTTCCGGCCTGTTCATAAGGTCCTGCACAGGGTCCTGCATGTAACCTGTGTATACACGATACACAAGCACACATTCCGCGCCACGAAGACAGTGTATACATCCACATAACGTGAAACGGATTGTTGATGTCATATCCACTGGTGGCGCTATACCGTGTTAATGGTCGTTTGTTAACGTACTGCGCTTTTTATAATGCAACAGACTCAGAAATGTACGTCGTTCGACGGTAGTCCAATGAATTGCTCAGTGCATATATCCTTCGTGTTAGCCTTTTGTTGGCTTGGTGGTAAATATCAACTATAAAAACGAGTGTATTTTGCTGAACTCTTTTGGTGATTTTAATAAATTTTGATAACTGAGAAAATGTGATCGGAAAAAGATCAACATAAATTTGACTCTAATCAACACCGGTTTTTACAAGATTTTACTTTTAAATCCTGTTGAATACTTCAAAGAAATACAATGTGAACAGCAAAACAAATTCAACATAAATTGCACATCGTGTAAACTGTAGGTTCTTATGCCCTTATCATAATCATGACAAATGATGTTGCTTCAGTTATCGGCACCACAAAAAGGTAGCAAGCAGGCGTAGTTTGATAAAATTTATTTTTGAATTGTTAGTGATAGTCTTTTAAACTATCAGTTCAGTTAGTGACTATTTACAACAACAAAATTATACATGTGTATCTAGTACACATTCTGGAGTTTCAATGCATAGGCCTATCCATCGAAAAATAAATAAACTTCATTGAATGGAAAACATAATACTTAATAATTGTACTTGTGAGTCATTCAAAGGCTCGTTTCAAGATCTGTAGTCAAGATGAAGGGGAAGTGGGGAGAATGTTTCTTCTGTATGACTATGAAATGACAATGGACCCTTGGCCTTTTCAAATAATCTAAATAATGTACTCATTTGCTAAATTATTTTTGTAAGTTCACCTTTGTTTTTCACTTGGCACATATTTAAATACCTATGTCTCGATAAATAAATTCTAACTTTATAATGATGCCATCGGTTTTCAATTCTGGCTAAACAAAAGTTTATTATTTAGAAAATGTTATATTCCGAGTAGCCTTTATTTCCTGTGTATAAACTAACGTTTAAACGTAGAAGATTTACACATTACTTTCTTTGAAATTTCAAAAGCTATCAACATTGTTTTCAGCGATTCAAATAACTAACGCTAACGCTAACGCATCATACCATGCCGCATAGGAGATGGCGATCAACATGGGATAGCGGTTTGGATAGAAAGGGAAAGACAATACTACCAATATCCCGTCATTTGTCTGTCAATTGGTAGATTAACCAAGTTATAAAAACTAATTAATTATGCAAACAAATCTGATTAATTTACTCAGGCAATAGATATGTAAACAACACTTAGATAAAGAAAACGTTGAAAAAATGCAAAACAGACCATTTTAACCAACTGAAGGTGCTGACAACGTACCAACTTAAAATGCAAAACAGACCATTTTAACCAACTGAAGGTGCTGACAACGTACCAACTTAAGCTTGTCCAATTAAGGTGCCGTGTTCGAGGGTCAAAACAAAAAATAATTAAACTTGCCAAACTCGCCTTCTGGTTCAATCATCAATTTCAAGTCCAAAAACTTTTCACAAACCCTAGTTTGCAAAGTATTAGAGAGGCCAACCTTCTTCCGCCATCCTTCTCACTATCGGAATGGGATATAAAAACAAACTTTCATGGCACCATACGGTCATAAGCCTTACCACTAACTTTCATTGAAAACCCGAACACCTAGTGTTTGTAATCCTACAAACGCTACATTTCTAGTTTATTTTGTTTCAATACTACTGTCTAGAAAGAAAATGACATAAACAACATGTGTAAAGCATGCTCAAAGTACAGCCATTTTGTTTCCCTCTCTGTGTACAAAAAACAATTTAACCAAAATGAGGCTGGAGGATAAAGAAGTCTGGTTTCTTTTTTATAAAGTGAGAATTCAGTGTTCATTATTGGCCTTGATTGAAGGGACCATGTCTTGGATATTTGGTGATTCTTGGTAGTTGAGAATAAAAAGTTGAATTTAATTCTGTTTTTCTTTAAAGACTAGACTGTGTTGACAGAGAGTTGAATAAGAATCTTGGCTTTTTGTCTCAGCAAAGCATTGACTGATTGCCACCCTTTGTTTAGACTGAGCTGGACAAACCTGGGTTGAAGTTATCTTTCCTCATTGCATCTTATGAAATAACAATATAGTTGTTGCTAAAAGCTTTTCTATACAGGCAAACTTAAATCCTCATTTCTGATTGGTCGATTCATAGCAACAAGAGAGTGATATAAACCTTTATTAAAGGCACTGGACATGTTTGGTAATTGTCGAAGACCAGTATTCTCACTAGGTGTATCCCAACATATGCATAAAATAGCATACCTGTAAACATTTTGGCTCAATTGGTCATCGAAGTTGCAAGAAAATAATGAAAGAAAAAACACCCTTGTTGCACAAATGTATGTGCTTTCAGATAGGAATAAAAGGCTTCTGGCCAGAAGTCTTTTAATATTTTAGTGAGAAATAACCTCTTTCTCAAAAACTACGTTACTTCAGAGGGAGTGGTTTCTCACAATGTTTTATACTATCAACAGCTCTTCGTTTCCTATACCAAGTAAGTTTTTATGCTAGCATATATTTTGAGTAATTACCAAACATGTCCAGTGCCTTTAAAGGGCCCTTAACAAACCTTGTTAAGGCCTGTGAGATCTCCGCTTAAAAGCGGATATCCGTTTTGGGTTTTTTGCCGATTTTTTATTTCCGATTTTTGTCTGATTTTTTGCCTTATATCATGTATATATGCTTGGCAAATGTACAACTACAATAATGTGAAATAAGCCTAGTTACTGGATCAATGGGGTGCCCCAATTAGACCAGCGTAAATGCGTTACGCGCGCTCACTTGACGTTCCACGATCATTCTTACATCATGTAGTGTTTCAGCTCTTTTTTTTAGGGTCCACTCACAGGCCTGACTACTGCAGTCCTCAGTCAAACAGACCCATGTAAAACATGCAGTTGCATTTAGAAGGGTTCTGGGATGGTTTATGTAATAATGATAATAATAATAATAATAGTGGCCTCTTATATAGCACTCTTATTTGTCACTCATTGACGCTCAAGGCGCTTCAACATTCAGAATTGTTTGCAAGGTATGTGGAGCTACGTTTTTGAAGTATGAGACCTACTCCTTTACATAGCACCATGTAATGGTTTACAAGGTGCTGTGGCGCAATATGCAGCCAATCAAACCAGGAACTCCGGGGCAAACCCCTTCTCTTTTCGATAAGTGTACTGGGTTCTTTTAGGTGCATTACACGACACACAGGACCAACGACTTTCATCCCATTTGAAGGAAACAAGAAAGTAAACAAATATAGAAGTAAACTTCAAGAGAAAACAAGGTTCACTGTAATTACTGCAAGTCTAAATTTAGATTTTTTATTATTATTACTATTTTTTGTTGCGTATGAAATTATGATTATTGTTTGTCAAAGGGCCCTTGTTCTATATTTGAGAAATTACCTCTTTCTCAAAAACTACGTTACTTCAGAGGGAGCCGTTTCTCACAATGTTTTATACTATCAACAGCTCTCCGTTGCTCGTTGACCAAGTAAGTTTTTATGCTAACATATATTTTGAGTAATTACCAAACGTGTTCAGTGCCTTTAAAGGGCCCATACTAAACCTTGTTCTATATTGCACTATTTTAAAGAGGAAGGGAAATGACCCATTCAATTTTGTGATGTACTTATTTTCCAATAGTTAGAGTCATCAAGTGAGTATGGTAAAACTACAAGTCTCTAACCTCATGTTAAAATTGTGTAAATTGACATTGTATTTGATACCTTCCAGTGACAGAGAGTTGAATAAGGATTGTGACTTTTTGCCACAGCATTGACTCATTGCCTACCTTTGTTTAGACTGTGCTGAGTGAAGAAAAAACTTAAAGTTGTCTTACATGTACTTCATTGCATCCGACAAAGGTAGTTGTTACTTCACACAAAAGATTGAGCACTTTTTTTTTACCTAGATAGTTATCAAAGTGCTATATACTTTTCTTCCATTTTGTAAATCCTTCAAATGAATTAAGTATTAAAGTTGTAAATCCTTCAAATGAATGAGGTTTTTAAAGTGATTAATCCTTCAAATGCATGAGGTTTTAAAGTTGTAAATCCTTCAAATGGATGAGGTTTTAAAGTTGTAAGTCCTTCAAATGCATAAAGTTTTAAAGTTGTAAGTCCTTCAAATGAATGAAATTTTAAAGTTTTAACTCAGATTAGATGGCTGGTTTCATCTTCATGTAAGAATCTTCAGATTGCTAAGATGATGAAGTAGGTTCAGGAATCACATTGTGATAGACGTGCCTATAGCTGTCTCAGGAGGTGATGACCTGGTGCTTGGTGTCGCTGTCCTTGGTTCTGGTGGCAGGACTTCATAGTCTCCTTCGAGATCATTATCATGGCGATTGTTCTCTTGTCTGGGCATAGAGTGTTGGCTGAGCATGCCTCCTAGTTGCTTAGCTGTCTCAGGAGGTGATGACATGGTGCTTGATGTCGCTGTCCTTGGTTCTGGTGGCGGGACTTCATAGTCTCCTTCGAGATCATTATCATGGCGATTGTTCTCTTGTCTGGGCATAGAGTGTTGGCTGAGCATGCCTTGTAGTTGCTTAGCTGTTTCAGGAGGTGATGACATGGTGCCTGGTGTTGCTGTCCTTGGTTCTGGTGGTGGGACTTCATAGTCTCCCTCTTGATCAGTATCATGGCGATCCTTTCCTTGTTTGGGTGTTGAGGATTGTCTGAGCATGCCTTGTAGTTGCTGCCAATGGCTTGGGTCATATCGGCAACAGAGGAAGAGTAGAATGACGATGATAAGATTTATGACAATGATGATGATCAAAACTGCAATGTACAAGCTCCAGTTTTGACAAGTCAATTCATTTGTTGGCTTTTGAGTGGTTGGGACCTTGGTACTCCAAACAGTTGCTGTTGGTCCAGTGGTTTCTTGAGAGAACACCAGTGCCAAACTACACACCCAGAACAGCATCCTGAACCACATCAAAGCTAAACCACCTTCCATTGCTATGACTGTAGAGTCAAGTTATCGTTATCAACTCAATGTCACAACTTGGTGTGTTAATGCTGGAATCCAATGCTGTCAAATGCATAGGGAATAATAGTCAATGTTATTTGATGTAGCTACAGTCCTCAAATTTCACAGCACTAGCTTGATGTATTTCTGTGCAAGTTTTGGTTGTACACTTTTTGTATAATGTTGAATGACTTTATTTACATAGGACCTACATGTAGAGCATGGCCGGTTCCAACCACCTTCTATTCTTGTATGCATGTTGTGTACGAATAAAAGACTGTCGTTACGACTCAATGAGTAAATATCATGCACAACATTATTGGTAAACCTAATTCCATGGTTTGAAAAAACCCCAGAACTGTGAATGCAATGAACTGTTAAACCTGACATTCAGGTGCAGTGCATGTCAACATGTTAAGGGTGCAATTGAACTTGACCTTGCCAGTAGTTATTGCTATCCTTGATTTCTCCTGGAATTTTAGGCAATTCCATTACAAGTGTGTAATCTTGAATGCATTGTTAAGCCTGACAATCAGTCACATTACATGTACATGTACACTATAGTGCTACATATAGTCATACCTTGGTCTGTAAATTTACAAAAAATTTGACTTTGCAGGTAGTTTTTGACTCACTTTATTCATGTTATTCTTCCAGATTTTCAGGGAATTTCCCTCAAAACTCAACTCCACTTACAAATCTGTAACTTTGAGAACAATTTTACAAAATAATGAAGTTGAACAAGTTATATTTGAACCATTTATTTAATAACACACTTTCGTTCCCTTTTTCCTAAGTAAGCCCTTTTTACAAATATCACAAAATACTAATTTCAAACTTTGGTCCATTATGTACATTTTAAACAGTTAAAGGTTTGAGAATTTTGTTTAATATTGTCTAAACATCTGTCGTGTTAAGCCTGCTCAAATTACAGCCATTTTGTTGGACCCTCTCTGTGTAAAAAACAATGTAATGTAACTAAAATGAGGCTGGAGGATAAGAAGTCTGGTTCCGTTTTTATAAAGTGAGAATTTAGTGTTCACTATTGGCCTTGACTGAAGGGACCATGTCAAAGAAGATGACAGTATGATAAAAATTGATATTTTTGTAATTTTTGGTTGTTGAGAATAAAAAGTTGAATTTTATTTTTTTTATTTTTTAAAGACTAGACTGTGTTGACAGAGAGCTGAATAAGAATATTGGGTTTTTGTCACAGCAAAGCATTGACTGATTGCCACCCTTTGTTTAGACTGATGTGGACAAACCTGGGTTGAAGTTATCTTTCCTCATTGCATCTGATGGAAGTACAATGTAGTTGTTTGTTACAAAGACTTTCGTCTTCAAGAAAAATTGAATCCTCGATTCTGATTAGTCGATCAATAGCAACAAGAATGAATAACAACCCATAGGGCCCATATCAAACCTTGTTTTATAACATGCTATTTTAAGCTTTTTGTCAAAATTTGTTTTTAAATAACTTCGTTATCACAAGCGCTTGTGGAATACAGGAAAATATAGCGCTAATGTGTTCTTCGGCCTTGTTGAATATGGGACGCAGAAGCACAATGTTTTTCCATATTACACGAGTGCCAGATGATAAATAATAATAGCCACATTTCTGTCTAATTAGTCATAAAAGTGTATGGAGACCCTAATGGGACAGATAACAAGAAAACTGAACAGGAAAACAAAATAATTTGTCCCGCCCTCAAAATAATATTTTGTTTCTTTGAAATAATTTTGTTCATGATATTTTTTCCTTCCCTCGAAATATTACTTTGTTTTTATTTTGAGAAAAACGAATTTGAGGTAATAGAATAATTTCAAACTATTTTTACCTTTTGTTTTTTTTCTGCAAAAGATCTATGTTTTTTCCTTCAATTTCTAATAAAAGTTGTATGTCCTTCAAATTAATGAAGTTTTAAGTCTTTCAAATGATTGAAGTTTGAAGTTTTAAGTTTTAAGTCCTTCAAATGTTGGAAGTTTTAAAGTTTCAACTCAGAATAGACGGCTGGTTTCTGTTCAGGAGGATTCAAATCCATGTATGAATCTTCAGATTGCTTAGATGATGAAGTAGGTTCAGGAATCACATTTTGATAGACATGCCTAGCTGTCTTGGGAGGTGGTGATATGGTGCTTGTTGTCGCTGTCCTTGGTTCTGGTGATGGGACTTCAAAGTCTACCTCTGGATCATTTCCTTGTCTGGGTGTTGAGGATCGTCTGAGCATGCCTCCTAGTTGCTGCCAACGTCTTGGGTCATATTGGCAACAGAGGAAGAGAAGAACGATGGTGGCTAGATGGATAACAACGCTGACGATCAAAACTGCAATGCACGAGCTGCAGTTTTGACTCTTGGAGATGGAGGTCTGTACATTTGTTGGCTTGTGAGGGGATGGGACCTTGATTCTCCCAGAAACAACTATTAAGGGTCCAATCTTGCATGCTGGTGATATAGCAGAAACTTCAGATGTGGAAAAACACTTATAAGTTTCGCCATGTTCTGAGTTGGTTACTGTCTTGACAAGTTCTTGTCCTGGACCACCTTCACCATTTGTGGGACTTGTTACCCATCCATCATTGGGTGCAGTAGGCATTACTGTGTCAGACACTATGGGTGATCTTGTATCTGATAACGTCTTGCATGAGAGACTACTGCCAATAGTCACTGAAGCTGGACCATCAGGAGTGCAAATTGGAAACTCATCACGACAGTGGACAAGCAAAAGAACTTCTGTGGAGTTTATGCTAATACTGTTGACATTTACGAAACACTGGTAAAGTCCTTGATCATCAGATCGCCGAAGAGGATGGATTTTTATCTTATGTGAATATAGTCCTGTTGAATTGACAACTTGTAATGGACTCACAAAGAAACGGTTTCCAGCATTAGTTAGACCATTCCCATCAAAAATGCCTCGTTGAGGTTCCTGTAAACTGCTCCGTTTTGCCCAAAGCACATGATCAGGTCGTTGGATTGATGATATCTCACAATCCAGAGTGACACTGTCTCCTTCACGAGGCTCTGTTGTGTATTCAGGTAGAATCTTAACAGTTGCTGTTGGTCCAGTGGTATCTTGAGAGAACACTAGTGCCAAACTACATGTACACACCCAGAACAGCTTCCTGAACAACATCAAGGCTAAATTTCCACCTTCCATTGCCAAGACTGTACAGTCAACTTGACTTGAGGCTGGAATCGCTTTGCTGTCAAGGGAACAATAATCAGTGTTATCTGGTGTCGATCTACAGTCCTCAACTTTTACAGCACAAGCTTGATGTATTTCTGAGCGAGTTTCAGTTGTATACTTTTAGTGTGATGTTGATTGACTTCATTTACATCAGGACCTACATGTAGAGCATGGCCGGTTCCAACCACCTTCTATTCTCGTATGCATGTTGTGTACGAATAAAAGACTGTGGTTTCAACACAATGAGGAGATACCATGCACAACGTAACTTATTCCAAGGTTTGAAGTAAATAAAACGGCACTTTGGAACTGTGAATTTGCATTGAACAGTTAAACCTGACATTCAGGTGCAGTTCATGTAAGTCTACATGTTAAGGGTACAATTAAGCTTGACCCTAGCCAGTGGTTATTAATACACTTGATTTCTTCTGGAATTTTCTCCTTCTTATCTTGAATGCATTGTTAAGCCTGACATTCAGTCACAGTACATGTACACTATAGGTCTACCTATGTTCATATATGTATCTTGATCTGTAAAGTTACCATTAACTTGACTTTGCCGATAGTTTTTGACTCGCTATATTTCTTCCAGACTTTCAGGGAATTCCTTTGGAAACCCAACTCCATTTGCATGTCTGTAACATTGATAACAATTGACAAAATAATAACATTGAACAAGTTATATGTGAACCATGTATTTAATAACAGACTTTTGTTCTTTTTTGTTCTTGGACTAACCAAGCCTTTAATACAGACATCACAAACCGCTAATCACAGATCTTTCAACTTTGGTCCATAGGTACATTTTAAACAGTTGAGGGTTTAAGTACTATTGTCTAGAAAGAAAAGGTCACAGTTGACATCTGTTGTGTTAAAAATGCTCAAATTACAGCCATTTTGTTTCCCCTTCTGTGTACGAAACAATGAAACCAAATGAGGCTGGAGGATAAAGAAGTCTGTAATATTACTGTAAGAAACGACCCCCTTTGAAGTAACGTAGACTTAAGGGGTAATTTTCACTTGAAATTTGAATCCCAGAAAGACTTTCTCGAGCGTCTGAAATCACACAATTCTATGCAACGAGGTTCATCTTTCATTATTTTCTTGCAACTTCGATGACCAATTGAGCCCAAAATTTCACAGGTTTGTTATGTTACGCATATGATGGGATACACCAAGTGAGGATACTGGTCTTTGACAATTACCAAAAGTACACCCTGCCTTTTTTTAACACTAGACTGTGTTGACAGAGAGTTGAATGAACTACATGTAGGTTCAATAAACTAGATTCGATGCAGTAGATATTGTATTGAACATCATCACTCATTCAACATGTTCAATCCAAGGTACATGATATATTACAGAGAGTGGTGACAATCTTTATCACACAGCCATTTAAGACCGAGTCACAATTGTTTTGGTGTTAGATGCCCTTTTTTTAAATTTTCAATTCCTGTCACATCCTCAGGCTCCGTTTTGCAAGGGGTCAGATTTGTTTGAATGTTTGACAAAATTGTTTGACAAAATTTGTCTTTATTGAGACCAGCATGCACCACTTCCATGGCTAATTTGCGAAGTAGTATGTTGAGCTCAGCATTGTTTTCTCCAAGTTCTATTTCTGTAAATGTTTATTTCAATAAGATTCACCCAATACTCTTAATCAACCATGCCAAGCCTAAATGTTCCTGTACTTACAACTTATTTATCAGATCGACCCCACCTGTTTGGAAGCTCTTCCGTCTGATCTCCAGAAAGAGATTGAGCAAGCCTATCACAGACAGCTCAAGGCACCTACCCTCATCCCGTCAACCAGACCTCCTGCCCCCAAATCAAGTCCCTTTAAGTTGAATCGAAGGAGGGGTCGCCCACGTAAGACTAGTCCGCGTAAAGGGGCGAAGCAGGGTGTCAAACTCCCTGGAGCTGTTGGTATTCTGGAAATGGTAACCGGTGTTAAGAGTTCACCTGTTGGCAAATCATCAAGTGGAGTTGGCGACAAATCTAATGCAACAGGTACTTTTAAAACTATTTGTTTAAATCATAACTTTAATATTACTGAAGTGATGTCAAGTTTCTTCCCAGATGGATGTCGAACGGGCTCAAAAACATCAAGTCAGAACAAACAACAGAGGGTTAACCAAAGGAACATCGCCAATCAAGACTATGTAACTAACCGCATCAAAATCAAGGTATTATTAACTAAGATGAAGTATTTGTTATGTTGCATATTTGTTGCAGAACATTCACCTGAAGTTTTGCACATCTCCGACATTGCTGAGGCCGAGGACACAACCAAGGTGAAACCTGTGAACCTGTGTGGGGCTGTGGCATTATGGGATGTGAAAGAAATGCTCAAGGAGTGGACCACATCTGTAGAAGGTAGTTGTACCATATCCTTGGCCCAAACTGAGATCATCGAACTAACTTGGAACATTCGTAGATCTTATTCTTTATTCGGTGATAGAAGCCTCGTTTCATGTGCACCAAAGCTATGGTGCTATGTAAAGGAAAAAGGTCTCATACTTCAAAACATAGCTCTGCATACCTTGCGGACAAAAAACTGAGTGTTTCAAGACGCCCATCGGGGGTGATAGAGCGCTATATAAGAACTGACAACTACATATTATTATTATTACTATTATTATAATTATCTTCCCCAATCAACTCTGTACACTTGACTCCTTACAGTCTTTTTCTAAAGCCACCTGCCACTTTGATCACTTTTAATTTTTATCATTCAGAAGCATTCTGTGTGTAATTTTTTTTTTTTTGAATTTTAACCAATTTCCTTTAACTATTTAATATTTGTTTGTCTTAAACTTTTACTTTTATTGCATTTTTATGTCTTTTTAAGCACAAGAGCCAAGGCAATTTCTATGGTATGCTTGTATATAAATAGCAATAAACCAAATCATTCAATCAATCAATCAATCTGCTTAAATTTAGTCCATTGCACATTTGCTAAACAGTGTTACTACAGGGCTAACATCCACCAAATGATGGGTTGTGGGTTCAGACCCAAAGCTGAGTCTGTGTACAGTGACATTTGTAGTCAATGAAGAACGTTAAATTTCCTAGGCTCAGCTCAAGCAATGATCATTGCCTCAAAGGGCTCAAATCAAAGATGAACACACACTCACAAACATTTCAAAAGGAGAGAGGGGCTTTTAAAGATAAAATCAAGGACCAGTTTCTTGAAGCTGGTAAGCACAAAATAATCTTGCCTGTGGAAACGGGTGTACCTTCCAAAATGCTGTATAAATTTAAAAAAATGGTGCTCAGCCAAATTTTTGCTTAGCAGAGATTATCTATTTCATATTTTCTTCACCAGAGCCTGGAGATGAGGATATAGATCACCTCGTGCTGTACCTGAACCAACTCATCATGGATAGAAACTTGGAGATGACTGATCATGTCTTGAGAGGAATGAAGAGGTACCTCCTTCATTTCATCTTCTATTATCGACCCTCAAGCCCTGGGCCCAATTTCATAGAGCTGCTGGTGCAGAAAATATTGCTAAAACAAATTCTGCTAAGCAAAAATGAGGATTAGCTACGTTTCATGCTTAAGCAACTCTATGAAACTGGGCCCTGTTCATGCTTCACAGGGTTTTATTATTTGATACTTGAAATATTTAGTTGCATCTCATGAAGGTGATCCCTTGGCTGCCCCTGGGTTTGCCTCTGTGTTTCTGGGAGTGGCTGCTGAGTGCGCCGTAGCATCTTCATATAAATCGGTCGCATAATTCATGAGAACTTCGAAACCTGTCTTATAAAGTCTCTTTGTTCAAGCACCTTATTGATGGATACATGCACTATATAAAACGCAATTATTATTATTATAGATAGTTCCCAGTAGACGCCATCTTTACGGGCAAACTGCATTTTAGCATGCAGGCGCGTCAAGCGCTCTAATTATTAACGCAGCCGCGTTGTTCACTGACCAATCGTGCAGTGAGTTTTGTGAAATGTGCGTGTGTTGCACGCCGTTAAACTGTGTGTTCCAAACTGACCGTAAAGATGGCCGATTTACGTCATATTGCAACCTATCTATTATGATGTCAGGAACAAACCCAACCAGAGAAACAAATTAAGGACATACCGCACTTTTAAAACAAACTTTGAGCTTGAGTTGTATCTACGTTCCGTAAATAATTCCTTACATCGAACTCACCTTTCCCGGTTTAGATGTTCTGCACACAAGCTTTTTATAGAAATTGGAAGGTATGTAGGAATCGAATATGAACAGCGAATTTGCCCTCATTGCAATTTGGAGGTTGAATCTGAGATCCATTTTGTACTCAATTGTCCATTATACAGTGCTCTTAGGGAACAAATGCTTAACTTTGTGAGTGGAAAAAATGCACATTTTCAGTTGTTTACTAACAGTGAAAATTTTGTATTTCTTATGAGTTCAACAGATGAATCTATTGTTAATTGTGTTGCCAAATTCGTCTTTTTATTTATGAACTTAAAAGAAAAACATAATGTCTGATCGCTCGTGTTGACTTTATTTTTCTCCTGCCAATGTATATTTAAATAAATCAGGTTTAAAATGTTGATGTAACCCTCCCCGGGGTTAAGGGGTGTGTTCCAAATTGGAATAAAAATAAACAAATGAAATGAATTATTAGTTGCAAATTATTAGTTTTAATGTTGGTGTTTTTTTGCAGACTTGCAGATCAGATGGAGTCTACATCCCCATGGAGAGATGCATACCAGATCATTGAAGATAAAGTACAAGACACAATCTCAAAGATTTACAAGAGCAAATTGAAGAGAGTTTGAAAGTAACTAAGATGAAGTCTTCAAGATCAATGAAGACAGATTGCCGACACTTTGTTACATAAATTGTTTTTTAAATCTCCTTTAGTTCCATTTTGTTTAAGAAATGAAACAGTCACCAAAGGAAGACAGGAACGGTCCACAATTTGTCCACACCTGTATGTGTTTGTTTCTGGTGATGCACATAGTCTGTCAACCTCTTGAGTTATAACATCTGGGATATTTCAGTTCTAGAATAAGGGATGCATGCAAGCCAGTTTTTATCAAATCTCATCCCAGTTGAACGTTAAATGGAAATTAAATTGTTTTTTAGAAAGAGGAATTTAATTCCCCTCTTCTAGTTGTCACTCAACACATCGTACAACTTAGACTTGGTCTGCTAGACTTGGTCTGGAACCAAGACAACATACAACCAAACTGTGAACTACAACTTCGATGGTCAGGCGAGGCTAAATTCCACAAAGAGCTAAGATTGATCTTAAGACAGATGTCAATTTTAATTGCTGTTTTTGATGTTTCGACCTTAGCATAGTTTTTCTCGAAGGCTCAATGACAACACAACACCCATACACAGGTGGAACACAAATGTAACAGAAGCAGTCAAGTTGTAATACATGTATAGATAGGTTGCAGTGTGACGTAAGTCGGCCATCTTTACGGGCAATTTGGAACACACAGTCATGCGTTACGCGTGAGAACGGCGTGCAGCACGCGCACATTTCACAAAACTCATTGCATGATTGGTTAGTGAATGACGCGACTGCGTTAATAATTTGAGCGCTTGACGCGCCTGCAAGCCAAAATGCGATTTGCCCGTAAAGATGGCGTCTACTGGGAACTATCTATAGAGAGAGGGGGAGAGAGAGGGGGAGAGAAGCAGAAAGCACACAGAAAAAGCAAGGTGTAAACAATGAATAAGGAGACAAAAAGGGGGTGGAGGGAAGGGGCTGGTTCGACCACAAGAAGTTGGAAACAGTACACAAAGGACAAAATCAAAGGTGGGAAGAGGGAGACAAATTAATTAATTTGTGAATAAGGCAGACTAAAAAGGGGGATATATGTGTATCTGATATCAAAAAAATTTGATATCTCAAAAACATGTGTCAACTCATCTTTAAGTTGATTCTTGAAATTGAAACCAGATTGGTAATTAATAATAAAAAAATAAAAAACATTTTTACTCCACAAGTTTATGACCATAAAAGTTTAGCTGATCAAAAGCATTGAGGAGCTATCATTGAGCTATAAAACATTATTAGAAACGTTTGAAGTAATGTAGTTTTATAGAAAAAGTTTATTTTTCACAAAAAAATGGAATCTGGGAAACCTTTCTCATGCTTCTGAAACAACTTATTCTATTCAAAAAGGGTACTTTATCTTTCATTAATTTCTTGCAACTTCGATTTGAGCCCAATTTTTCACAGGTTTGCTATTTTATGCATATGTTGGGATACACCAAGTGAGGATACTGGTCTTTGACAATTACCAAAAGCATACCCTGCCTATGTTATGTCAGGAATTTTGTGTATGTTCATGACTGGGATTTGAGGAATTTTCAAGATGACGTTTTCTCAAATTTTTCTCTTCACAATTCAAACTTTGTCAGTATTTCAAATTGAAATTTCATTGGAGGATTGGCATTTATTCATGAACTTGATGATCATTTCATCTGTAATTGTAAGTAATTTTTTCTATTTTGTATGAATAAAATTATATTTTACAGAATAAATATATCTTGAAAAAATTAAACCAGTTTGATGAGTTTGATTTACTTGAGCAACTGTTGAATAAAAAATTACTAATAGAATGAAAAACAAGGCTTGCTGCAACAAGGCCTGTTGCAACAAGGCTTTCTGCAACAATGCTTGCTGCTGCAAGTCTAACTGCTGCATTCGAACAGTGTCTCTCTAGCAAACTGTAGAGGGCGCACTGTCTCCGGGACCGCACGTTTTTGATGCGCTATAAACTCCATGCGCGGAGCCGTATTAATAAAACATATTTAAAATACACCCCACAACTCTTTCCGTAAAGCAATGATTCAAAGGCCATGTTTTTTCAGGGTTCTTGAAAAATTGTTCAATATTGTGCCACTGGGGGTTGTTGGCTTTCAACTTGGAGCATTTGGGGGTACACTATAGCCCTCTACAAACAAATGGCCAGATTTTGCTGACAGAGTGTAGGGCCGGCGTTTTCAAGATAGTCTGGCCGCAGTTCACTCGTCCGGGTTTTTTCCCTCGGGGACGACTCCAAGGAGGCGCTGGTCTCTGTTGCCCCTTGACTGGCTTTGGTTCCCCTTCAAAAGTTTGCCATAGACTTTAAGATATTTTAATGGAAGTGAAACTTTGAAAATGGCCTTGCCCTCTCAAAGATTACATTCCAGGCCTGAAGAAGATATAGTTGTCAGCGAATAATGGATTGAAGCGGCGACTTATATTCCCATGTGAGCCTGTAGCCTTTTTAGGCGGCAATTTATGATTTTTATTGTGTGGCGGCGACCTTTTTAGCCGCACGCGGCGTTTTGCGGCGGCGATAAGTGTTTAGGCGGCGACTGTATAAGTTAAGGCGGCGATTTTTTTTGTAAAACCTCATGGAAGTTTAAATGAAAAGCATAGTCCTACTTCTTGTGGAGCCCGCCCAATCGAAAAAATTGTGAAATGTACCCCCAAAATGCACGAGTAAAAAAAACGGAAACCAAGAAAATTAGACAGGAAGATTTTAAGTTTACATAGTTTTTCAATAGGAGGAACTTTTTTCTAATGTTTATCAAATGGATCAGCTTCATACTAAGATTTATTTCAAACTGCACCTTGATTTAAATTTACCCGCCCCTAATTTGAATGCAAAATCAAAAGATGACATCATCGCTAGTCAGTCCCAGCCAAAGGTTGTTCACTGGTATCCTGTCGATATCAATGTTATTCATAAACAGGGGATGTTAACCAACGATCATCTGTCAAGGCTTTTTAAATTTCAACCTCGTCCATATAGTAAATTAACTCCTCTGTTTAAACGTCGTGTAGATACAGCGGGATCGAGAAATGTAGAAACTGTTCATAGGACCTGGGGATGTCCAAAATAATTATTATGATGAACACACATAATGCATGTGGGCTGTATAGGTTTTTTGGGGCAGACAGTGGTGGGCCAGACTACGTGGTCGGAACGTAAAAACGCTGGTAAGTGATCGTATGTTACCTTTTATTCCTTATTTTTCAACCCTTTGTGCGTCATATTAAATGGTTAAAATAAAATCATGGTAAGAATTTGTGTTGGTGCTTTGAATACAATTGTTATGAAGCAGTTTTGCTGTTTAGATCTAAGATTTGATGAAATTCTTATTTTAGTCTTTAAATTATTAATATTAGACTTGCTTGGACTCTAGACTGAGTCTAGAGCTCGTCTTTCAAGTTTCATTTTCGCCGACTGCTAAAACAAATTGTCGGTTTGACTTGCATCCAAGCTCGAACTTCGAAGTTCTGTGTTTTTGTGTTGATTTGTTTCACATATTACAGTTATTTTGTACGATTATTTTCAAATAATCTAATTCATGGAAATAATCTGACCATTGTTACATTTTTCCTACTCCTAGAACTAAAGACTGAGGTTCAATCCGCTATCGTCTCGAGACGATAGCGGATTGAACCTCATAGTTCTAGAGTAGGAGTACATTTTTCCCAGATGTGTAACATAACAAAATATTAAAAAAAATAAAAAAGTTGTTTTGTATTTTCTAAAATTGCAATTATTTAATAATATTTGTGTATTCATATAACAATGCCCTAAATGGCATTCATTAGAATGACTGACAGGTGACTAAATTAAGCAAACAAAATGACAAGTTGAGACCTTCTTGATCAACATTTTACTTTACTATTAATTATTAATAATCCAACATTCAAATTGGCGCATCAACCTGAAGTTGGTACCGAACCGGTGTCCTCACATTATTGTCGAGTAAAAAACAAAGCAGCTCATCAACAATACAAAGATAAGCAATTTATATCGGCAACTGATATCGGCGACCGTTCACTAACAAAACGAACGTCGCCATTTTAATATGAAATTTTGTATTTTTAAGAATTATCTTGATGAACACTTTTTGGTTTGTTTTTTAATGATTCCGGGTGACCAAGATCGAGTATACACTCAAATCCGGGCGACTCCCGGAAGGTCCGGGAGGGTTGGAATCACTGTAAATGGATAAAATACAAAAACACTTATAATGTATTATATTAATGATTATAAAGTAAAACAAAAGTGGAAGAATATGTTTTGATTTGTACTATCTTCCAGATGCAGGTCCCGTATGATTTGTAATTCACTTGTAACTTGAACTCTCAATATTGTTGTTGATTGAGAGACCAGTTAACTAGCAAGATATAAAGAATCGTATACATTTTGGAGATTTTCCAGGTGGATGTGTAGGCATGCGGGACTCGCATCTGAAAAGAGAAGAAAAAGAAGAAGAAAGAACTGTATATAATAATAGGTTCTAGTCTTCAGTTGTTCTTTGTTTGTCTTTTTTTTTTGCTTGTCTTGTCTTTTGGGGTTTTTTGTATTGAATTTTGTTGTTTTGCAATAATAAAAAAACACAAAAAAAAACACACTTATAATGTAAAAATAAAAAATAAAATTGTTGTTTTGAGAAAGGTAAGCAACAAAGATACAGAAACCACAGAAATTGACAGCAAAGATCAGGCAGGTGGGCAGTCAGCAGGTTGGCTCAGTGGTTTCTTCACCTCTGCTCTGGGGGGAACGAAGCCCTGCAATAAATTGAGTTTTCATTTTTCAGTCCGCACCTGACTGCAAGGGTTTTCTCAGTAAAGCAGTCATTATTTGTTTTATTAACACCCCATTCATTGCACTAGCATAGATGGAGGTTTAAAAATGCTGCTTAATTGTTATGGCGGGTATAGTACACTGTGGTAGTCATGCGTAGGCTATAGTTTGTCGCGTTTGCACAGCTTTCTAAGACATAGGCCTATCATGTGGCATGCACTAAACCAATAAAAAGGCAGAATCTATGTACACAGTACATGATGGGATGTTCAAATGGAACTGTTACTAGAAGTATTAAGTAACCTTGCTGGTACTTTTGTGTCAATTTCTGAAAAAGAAATTTGTGTTCAAACTAAAAAATATAATATCAAGATGTTCCACCTAAAGCCACTATTGTATCCCTTTTAAGGCATTTTCCAGCACCTCTGACTAACACCCCCCTCCCCCGAAAAAAGAGTAATGGCATATAGTCCATTGTTTTTCAATCACTTTGTTTTTTACCCGCAAAAATATACTTTGCTTTATAAAGCAAAACTTCATTCTGATCTTTGGCTTTTGTCCTGTATTCTTGCCCTGGACATTAACCTTTGAGTTAAGCTGGTATGCTCCTTTATATCTCCGATCAGCTGATATCCTGGTTTTGTTCTGATAATATGTGGAAATTGAAAAAACACTGTACAAAGTTTTGTGTGCTCGGTCATTTCCTCTCTCTTCTCTTTGTTATAAAGGCATGTTTGGTTTAGACGATAGACACTGAAGAGATCTTGTCAATGATTGCCATGAATCACGTGATGTGATCAAGTGGATTTCAACATATTATTACTAAGAGCAAGGTTATAGCCAGGATTTGGTAAAAGGGTTTCCAAATTTGTCGGGAAATTTAAAAACTAGGTGTCCAAATTGTTCACTTACAATACATATTGCATGTAAATGACAGATAAAACAGGGTGTCAAAAAAAGAAGAAAAAAAGGGTGTCCAAAAGACACCCAGACACCCCTCTGGCTAACACTATGACTAAAAACCCAGTTGCAGTGTAAAGTATGGTGACTGATAGTGCAGCTTTGGCGACTGCAACAGCCATATTTTTCAAAGCAAAGTACATAGTTGATAACATTTTCTTTGAAGCTTAGCACTGATGCCAAATATTCCCTTTAAATTGTTTTGTTCGGCCACTTGTTCACTCTTCCTGAGCATTTCCTGTGTCTGTCGGTTCAGTCTACATACATGTATCTCTGGCCTCATTGTGTTCCAAAATTGTAAGGGCAATTAAAACTGAAGACAGTGGGCTTACATGTAAGTTGCCGATCAGAACCGGATTCAAGCTCTGGTATTTCTGATCAGCATCAACAGAGTGTGTGTGGGTTCGAGTCCCGATCTTGACTCTTGTGTCCTTGAGCAAGATACTTAACCATAATTGCTTTTCTCCTTCGGATGGTAATAGTAATAATGATAATAATAATTAATAGCTTTAATTTTCCGCCAGTATCCCTGAAAGGTTAGTCTAGTCTGACGGTCCAATGTTTTTCGAAAAAGTAAATTTTACTTCTAAAGGGGCTGTGTCGTCATGATCGAGGCAGACCTTTGGCTGTACAAAAATAAAAAGCCCGACTTAAAATGTTTAAATGTTTGTATATTATTATATTATTTTATACATCACCTCTCATCCAGTATGCACGTGCACACTCTCAATAGATATTACTGTATACAGGGTGTGCGTGTGCGGTAACTGAATGATAGTTCATAATTCCATGTACATCCACAGAAAATTTTGTGACCACACAATCCCTTTAATTTACAAAGTTTATTAACAAATCTGAACCGCCTGATGAAATGAAAAAAGTATAAATATATTTTTTCTTTTAAATGTTGTCATGATCTGAGCCACAAGTTTTGAGCCACGAGACTTTGAAGTTCAGTGGAATTTGTTTCTTGAAATTCAAGTGTTTTGTAGGAATGTTGCAATCTGAAATGTCTACTGTTTGTGCAAATTGCTGATAATACAATATCCTTAGTTTGCTCTCAAATACTATCATCATCTTGTAAAAGAAAACCCCACAATTCTACAGGGTTTTTCCTTAATTTTTTCAGTGACTAGCCAGCAGGACTAATTAGCTTGTCATTTTGCTATCATCATCTTCTAAAAGCTTGTGCTTTTTATAATTGATTTTGGGTTGAACAAAGAGAAATTGACTAGAGCGGGATTTGAACCAACGACCTCCGGTTTAACGTGCCGGCGCTCTACCAACTGAGCTATCTAGCCCTATGTTGGCGGTCTCCCTATTTTGTCAATATCTTTGTTCAAGAATGGTCTTCAAGATATTTGTTTGGCAAACAAATAAGGTCCAGGGCCCAATTTCATGAAGCCTGTAACTTGCTAAGCACAGAAAAACTTTGCTTAACAAAAACAGGTTACCTGCCAACATTTCATGAAGTTAAAATTGTAGCGACTGGTGCCCCACTCATTTACTGCTGAGCGAATAAATTTTCCAAGCAGAATTTTCTGCTAAACAGCTTTATGAAATTGGGCCCTGACCGACCTGTGAAATTAATAAATGAAATGAGTGAAAAGAAAATGAAAGAAGAAACGCAATTCTTTATTTATTTCAATGATTACACATTTATATAACGGACATTGGTGTTCACATCACATCCTGATACATTTGAAACTGAACGGTGTATTCTTGACGCTTAAAATAGACATGTTTTTTTTCAGAGCAAACAAGCCCTCAAGCATCTCTCCTTAATAAAAGTGAAAAAGAGAGTAAACATTAAAAAAAAAAAAAAAGAGTGTTTGTGCAGATTTCTGATAACCCGAGTGCTCATCGCACAGATACAAGCATTTTGTCGCCTTTCTTTCTAAGCATGGAGGTGATAAAGGATTTGTTTTTGGACGGGAAGAAACGGCGAAGAGAAGGTTGACGTCATATAATTATGTCTGTTGATTTACATTCACATGAAAATTCACCACTGTGTGTCTGCCGGCAGTGGAATGTAAAACGATCTGCAGTTATTCAGTTCTTCTACACTTTAAGATTCTAAAAGCTTTTTTTTAATATTATCTTATCCCTGCAGTTTATCAGAGCATGTTTTTCACAACAGATGACTTTTTAATCAAAACAAGGTACCGCAAGTTTAAAAAAAATTATAATTATAATTAACACAAGATACTGTACAAAAACAAACCTTCTCTCGCAAAGAAGACTGAATTACTTAGGGCCTATTATTTATTTCAAATGAAAAGGAAAAACCAAACAATAGCTGTTCTGGATTGGCAGAAGAGCTATACAAAAAAAAAAAAAAATGAAGATTGAATTTTGAAACTTTTCGGGGGTCATTACCAAAGTACAAACTATGACCTTTAATTAATGGAAGTTCTTATAAATATAATATCCTTGGTGAGGGTTTGTGAATCAAGGTTTGGGATATATTTAAAAAAAATAAACAACCTAGAGGTGGTTGTTTTCAGCTTCAAAACTTCTTCTTACATGAAGGGATTTATTAAAGCAATATTCTAAAGAACTCAACAAAATGGGTTTGACAAGCTTACAATAAAATCATTGTCATTGGGATTGATTTTGTCTGGCACTTTAGCTGAGCACAATGATGACTCAATAGGCTTTGTGCATATAGAATAACAAATCAAGAGTTTTGAGTAGCAATTCTGATTGTTGCAAAAGGCCATGTAAAATATAAACATCTTTTACGACAACGATATACCAAACTGTCATGGGTTCGGATGCCTAGTTACATAAAAAGATAAAAAATAAAACAAAATATGATTTAAGGAAGAAAGAACCTTGATGCAGATTAACAAGAATATTGACATTCTGAGTCATTGCAAAATGCTACCTTGGGACTATCAACATTTAAATTGTGTACAAATCCTAAATCATCCATGATAATACTGTGTATGCTTTTAAAATGTATGGCTGCATAAAAAGCCATATTGTCTTTTTCATCCTGAAAAGATTTTTGTAATAGACTGTGCAAGTCTCGCGCGTATCCGAACGAGAAAACACGTCAAACGAAGAACATTTTTATTTCTGAAATTAAATCTTTGTTTTAAATTATATCTCATGACAAAATCTGAACAACAAAAATAAATCATTACAATTTTATGAAAAGTTTGAGCTTTTGAAAAAAAAAATACAATAGTGTGTATATTATTATTGAATTTTTTTTTAAAACTCTGGGACAAGGATGCCTATTTGATGTTAACTTTTTAGAAACCCCTTACGCGGATTCGTGAAGGTCAAACGGGTCTTAAATGGACCCGTATCGCAGTTTAAAGAGGATGTTGACGCCTCAACAACCATAGACTGCAATGAAAAGGGTTTGCTTTGCAATTACAGCATCTGGCGATTATAATTGCGTATCCAAAACAAGCGTTTACGTAAGTTTTATGATCGGAGGTGAGCACAAAATTCTTAATTTTTTGCAATAACCGGAAGCTGAGTTTAATTCTTGGGTTTTCTTCGTTATATTGTTGAATTGGTTTTACTTTCATATGTTGTTATCACTTAGTATTACATTCCCAACAACATGTATACTTTTCTAGGTCATAACCTACGTTAAACTAAAATAGTTGACGAAACAAAATCTCGCCCACGTAAAACTCCATATGGTTGGGACCACTACATGTATGGTCCCGGAAGTTCGAATGCGCGCGAGACTTGCACAGTCTATTGTTGTTGTCATTTTGAAGTCATACTGGTCAAGGCTAATTGAAACGTTAGCTCCATTGCTAGGAGGACCCTTCCTCACTTTAACAAAATCCAACACCATTTTGGTAACTCAACACCCAAACTGTTTTAGTCTGATGGTGGTATACAGGGCTCTATTTCATGGCTCTGCTTACCACATAATTCTGTGCTTAAGCAGGTCCAAAGAATAATGTGCTTGATAGGCCGTGGTAAGCAGAAAATGATCCTCTCGACCAATCAGAATGGAAACTGTCCCAAGTATTTATGAATAATATCATCAAGTCATCATCCACGATCACTGAGGTCTCAATTTCACACTGGCCCTCAATTCATCCCAAACCGTCTGCCCCAATCCTTTTCGTTTGCTTACGGTTAGCAGCCCTATGAAATGAAAACTTGGGCAGTCATCACAAAATCGGCTGTTGAGTAGATCTTCAGAGCGGGTAACTTTTGCTTGTATTTATAAAAATTGTAGAAAGCATTTCAGGGAACGATTTCATCCAGCAATTTTGCATAGCAAAATATTTAGACTGAACTTGTTTTGTGCACACTGAATGCTAATATTGAGTAGCAACTCCTGATTTTTGAGAAGCAACTCATGCATTTTGTGTAGTAATTTGCTCTGCTATACAAGGGAAATCGTTCACTGCATTTACAATTATTTTTCTTCTTGAACTTGAAGGCAACGATAAAACTTCGGGTTTTTTTTAAGTCAGGGTACATGTGTATGTTCTAATCATAGTATTGTGTTTGTGGTGTTATCACAAATTTCTGGTTAGATGATTTTATACTTTCATTGTACAAAAGTTACATAAATAAAGAAACAATTTCCTTTTGACAGTTGACCTTAATAAAACAATATCTTTCCGGATGTAATCCTTGGGTAATGCAAATTTCCATGTATACATTAAGTAGATACCATTACATCAATAAGTTTATACCATTACATCAACTTGATTGTTTTTTATTTGTATTTTTTTTTAAACAAATAATTCAAGAAAACAATAATTCAAGAAAACAAAAACAGGTTGGTAGAAAACTCACAAATTTAAATTAATACATATTCTTGTTTACCATTGGATGTGAAACTATTATCCAACAGTGATTATTAACGATTTTAAAAGTAAGTTTGATGTAGATACAATTTTTTCAATTCATTAGATACATGTAAGTAAAATAAGTGGTGAACAAAGAAAAATTAGCTGATGCTGGACTCCAACGTACATGTACAACCTCTCAAATACAATACTGAGGTACAAAATGTACTGATAGGCAATTCTTTAGCACAGTGCCAAATGAGTAACGACCCCTTGCGATTACCATAATTTATTTGGCTAGACTCGCTTTGACTTCAAAGTTACTAAGTGCCTTGATATATTCTCCAAAATCAGAGCACCAGAAAGAATCATTGCTCTTTGTTTTGTTTTTTTCCAGATTGAGCTAACAAACAACACACAGGGTAAATTCGTATGAGAGGGAGTGAGTGAAGCGCAACAATAGGTCACCGGCAAGAATAATGCACCGTTTGTGAACATTGCCACTGGCACTCCACCGTACAATACAATAAAAACATCTCCCCAGTGATATAAATAAGGGACTTGTTTTCTCCTGGTCCTGACGGGAGCTCCGGCAGAAGTAGGGAGGGACAGAGACACACGGAGCTCCTTGTGAAGGGCGGGAAACAGAGAGAGCTTGTGGGGCAGGGCATCTCGTTCCCAACCCTAGCATCTGCCGCCAGCTATAGAATCAAGAGAGCTGGCAGTCTGTCTCTGACGGAGATGAGGTCCCTATGACGCACACGTCCTCTCCAGCATCTTATTGTGGAAAGAGCAACAGCTGGGTATGTCTGTGCACTGACTGTCTCCTCACACTACACACGCAGTACACACACACACACACCGGGTGGAGCGAGCGATAGCTATGGGAATGTATGTTAAGGGAGAGTGATTGGAAGATGGTCGCGGTGAACCTGCCCAGCATATTGTGCCGTTGTACCGTATCATGCTACTATGAAATCTGCCGTCATGCCACCGATTCTCTTCCCCGCCGAGGATGTTTTTAGAACTCACGTGTGTTTACAGATTCGCCGCCAAGAAACGCAATAAAAAACTGGATGCTCAAAATGGCTTCCCACAGAAGCAACCCAAGAAAACCTTAATGGCTGTGGACTCTTCGTAACTACTTAAAGGATACAGGGGGAACAAATACATAGTTTTAAGAGAGAGAAAACGCCAGTCAGGATTTAGGTTTTTATTTATTTGTGTATTTCTGGTTGATTAACCAAGGAGAAAGAAATTCCAGCAGCAAGATGTCGTCTGTGAAAGTCGCCGTTCGTGTCCGTCCATTCAACTCACGAGAAATAGCGCGGAGTGCTGAGTGCATTATTAGCATGTCGGATGGGAAAACTACAAGTAAGTATGCTGTTGTTATTTTAGCATTATTATTTTTCTTCCCTTGATCTTTGACGTATTGTTTTAGAGTTATTTTTCTAGACGATGTGTAGAATTTTTGTTTTGTACAATATACAAAATGTATATCTTGATTAGATTTTTTTTAGAATGTAGAGGATGAATCTGTGAGCTATTTTAGATTCCAGAACAGGAAACATGTAACGTGTACGCGCAAGTCTGCTATTTTGTAATATTTTATAGGTTTGTTTGTTCGGCACTGTACATGTATGTTCAAGGTATTTATACAGGATTGGTATATAAATGATAAAAACATCTTTGTTTAATTTTAATCTGAAAGTTTACTGATTATGAATTTTATACTGGAACAATTTTTTCTGTGAAATATTTCCCTCTGAAATGAAGTCATATTTAAAAAAAACTGTGTCTGAAAACCTTAAAAGCGCATCAGCTGATTTTGATTGGTACAACCAAAATTAAGGACAATGTGTTTACATGCTGAAAATTGGGCTTGGTTTTTCACTGTTTTCTCCTGACTCACACAACGGATTAAGCCCAAATTTTCACAGGTTTGTTAATTCATGTATATGGTTGATCACACAAAACATGCACTCTATCTGCAACTATTGTTTTCATGTCTACCAATCCTGTAAAATACCATTAACAAATGTTCACAGTGAATTCCTATGTGGGGGGGGGGGGGAATTTCTATTGGTATTATGGAAGAGTCACGATTGAAGATATCACTTAAGCTGTGGACATAACCCACACACAGGAAATCCACAGTGACTTGGTGCCAAAAAGTCGCCAGTAATTTCAGAGCTCAGTTAATATTAACTTTCAGTTTTGCTCACTTTTACTCTCGTTTATAGTTGTGCAAGAATCAAAACAAACTTTGGAGATAAACAGCTTGAAATTTTCAACAAGATCTGCATTTTTTTAATTTCTGTTGTCGTCGTCGTTCATGTTAAATACTCATTTAATGTAAGTGCTGGCCACATATTGGACCTTGACTGTTTTAAGTGATGTTGCACGACAGTGAAAATTCAAGTTAGAAAATAAATGAATAAATACTAATGACCTAGGAAAAATGTTAATACATGTAGAATAGTTCTTTTAAATAATGAACAATGAAGTTGAACAATGACAAATCCTTGGCCATATTGCAGTAGAGAAATGCATAAAACAAAAATGGGGCCCCCGGCACAAACAATTCCTGCCTTTTAGCAGCCATTCAGAGAATTCTGGAAATACATGTACAATACATGTAAGCCTCAAGAACATACGTAAATCAGATGACTACGTGTGCTTGTTGAGAGCCTCAAATACACCCACTTTATTTTACGTGCATGCAGGGATTCATTCGGGAATGTTCCATTTTGTCCATAGGTGTCATTCCTTCTCCACAGGTGACTCACAGGTGGCGAAGAAGGTGTAATATGCCATGCAGTCATGTGACCTCTTACCCCTCCTTCCCCTCCTCTTGGCCATAATGTTTTCATATAATCTGTTGTGTGTTTGTTTGTTTGTAAGAAATTGATTTTAAAACGTTGTGGCGCATACTGATAGAATTGGCTATACACTAGGTACTTGTAGCTCATGGGCCGTTTCTACATATGTGTAGTAGGAGACATGACAGTAGTCTTGTTAAAATCTTATTTCTGACATTAACCCTAACCCTCCCATACCCTACAAATTCAAACAGGGCAAAGTGTTTAATTTTGTTAGGTTAAGTACAGTGAAGTTAGGATTGGGTGTTTGATTCTGTGGGATTGTGTATCCTTGCTGACAAGTAATGGTGTTGGAATTTGATTGAGTGGGTATGGTGGATGTGTGAAATGTACATGTCTGGCATTGCTCTTTCCTCCATGGTCTAATGAGATAGTTGTTGGATTATGTTATGTTGGGTACTGTGTGATTTCACTGATCAAATTTTTGCACATGCCAAGTGTACACACTCCAACAAAATCAAACAAAAAAAGCCTGTTGGAGTTTGTTAGGTTGTGTATCGTCCACCTAAGATTGGGCACAGTTCCCATCTCATGGTAGTATAAGCTGTTGGAATGTGTTGGGTTAGGGGTGGATTCTAGTAAAAACGCTTTGGGAGTTAGGGTTAAGGTCCTTTTGCTTGGAGTTTGCAACAGCTAATTCTAATTTCTCATTAAAAAATAAAAGGTCAGATATCATTTAGGGTCAACAGCTACATGTAGTTCTATTTTTTCAATAAACAATTCTTGTGTTTTCATTTAGGCTAAGATATCATTTCGGGTCAACAGCAAATTCTAATTTCTCAATAACAAATTTCCTGTGTTTTCATTTAGGGTCAGATATCATGCCCGATACAACAATGTACATTCTCACATTGCCAGGATATCAAATTAAAATCTGATTTTGGAAGAATATTTTCCTCGCACAGAGAGGAGTTGTTGATTTAAGATGTTTTAGTTGGAAAGGAAGAAAGGAAGACATTGTAAAATTGTTTCATAGGATGTATCAGATGCAAGATTCATAGTTTCTTGTAAACATATATAAAACATGTACTGAAACACTGAAATTGACCTTTAGTTTGTTTAAATGTGGAATACAAAATCAACAATAATATTGCAGCAAACGTTTCTTCCTCGTAGATATTTGCTAATGGCATTCGGTTCCTTCCTTTGGAATCTTCAGGGGAAATAACGATGCAGATGTTCTGAACAGGACTTTTAAAAAGAAAATACACCATAAAAATATCCATGTGCTGTACAAATTTTCCTCCGTAGCAATCATGTTTTAAAAAAATTTAAGACATTTTAAATTCCTAGATTTAAATAAAAAAAAACATCTTAAAAATATCAGTGAGTTGTAAAATTTTCCTCTTTAACATTCATGTTTAAGAAAAAAGAAATTTCAAAATTCCTAGACAGAAATCCCCCCCACTTTGTAACAGTTTAAATCATAATCACACGAAGCATATGGGTAAACTAGGCAACTCCCAGCACTTGGGGCACCTATATAAGAATGCTTGAAAACGATGATCATGTAAACTGCACATAACATGCACATGTTCACGTCCACCGTCATTATTATGCGAGAGTTTAATACCCATGAAGTATGTGTAGTGCGTAGTTGTGACGATAGCACCAGTAATTTCAGGAAAGGCGTAGTGACAGAATCGAGCTGGAAATAAAGTGGCCCTGAAACGCAATTGGAAATTGTCCATCTTGAAACCGCTTTGTCAATAAATTCCTCATCTCCGCAGGTTGTTTGTATTTTTTTCTGGGAGGTTTGGGTGGTTGAAGATGGATTGATAGGTTAGAGTTTGTCTGAAGTGTACATTGTGGGACTATATCATATGTGCACCATATGTTTAGTATTTGCCCAGAGCAAAATGGTTTAAATGGATGTAATGTATCTTCGGGAATGAGGTTGTCACAAAATGGCGAACAAATAATGAAGAAAACTTGATGATTGATCGTGGATCAGAAGCTTCTAAAATGGACACATTGTTGTGATTTATACAGCCATGAAGGGTGTTAAAATACAATATACCTTCTGAAACGAGACTGTCAAAAAATGGCCAACAAATAATGAAGAAAACTTGATTGATTGATGGATCACAGGTTCTAAAATGGACTCATTGTTGTGAGTTACAATACTTATAACAGTCACATACCTATAGTGTGTTAAAATACAATGTTTACGATAAGTTGAATTAAAGATGCGATGTATTTTTTTATTTATTTTTTAATATTTCGTTTACTACCCAACTTGTATATGGCAACGGGCCACTCGAGACGAAATGCTACAATGGGAAAAGATTGAAACAGAAAAGAGAGTTAAATTTAGAGAAACTAGTGATCTTGTAAGAAGAAAAAAAAATCAAACTTTAAAAACAGATGTGTTTAATGAAGTACAACAGTACAGGTTAGAAAACTACACATTTTGTAGAAAAACATACATGTACCCCCCCCCCCCCCCAAAAAAAAACCCCCAAAACGAGTAAATAAATAAATTATAACAAATAAATAAATAATGTGATGAATAAATAACCTACATAATATACATAAATAAATCAAAACAAAATTTAAAAAAAGCTTGATAAAATTGCGCTAATGCTAAACGCATGTAAATTAATCCCCAGAAATGTCTTAATTGGCAGATAATTAGTGCCCTTAATGGTGTCCATGTGGGGTGGTCTTCACAGTTTTCCTAATTTCACAGAGCTATGAAAATATTAAGCTTATATACATGTATATGACAGGTGTAAACAAAGTTATTGTTAGAAATTTACATACCTAATGAGCGCCATAGGTTTGTGCAGCTTATTCAAGTTAGTAACATTATTTCTTAATCACCTGCCACACTTAAGCCCGTTTCACACGAGCTTTCTAAACCATGGTCGTTGGGAACGAAATCGCATCGGTGTCATGAAATCGCAAATTTGCGTCGTGTGAAAGGAATCCGTGTGATGAAATTACCTGGGACCCGCGTTATAAACAACCGGGATCAAGACCTCCAAAAATCGCATCCCTGTTTAGAATCGCCAAGATCGGTCGTGTGAAACGACGCACGTTTATGATACCAAGGTCCCATGCGATCGCACAACGATCACGCATGCGCAGCGGGAGAAATGTCGTTTGTTTGTTCGAGTATTCCTTCATCTGTTAAAATGGCGTCGGTGGAAGAAATGTTAGTGTCGCAAATTATGTTAAGTTACCTTTGTTTTTGGATTTGGCATTTCCACTTTCCATCTCTGACAAAACACTTTCCGCTACATTCATCTTCGGAGTTCGTCAGGAAACTGAGAATTCGCACGAAAAAGCAGAAATGTCGCGCCGAGAAAACGATCGATGGTACCCTACACGCATTTACGTAACATTAAACAGGACACCGACAGAGAACCAGCGAACTAATGAATAACCAATGATGACCTTTGACCCAATACGTAGCGAACTCACGAAAACGAGGGACGTTGGGAACGCGAAGTGTCATCGTGTGAATGTTTGTCATGATATCGCACGCAACCTTTGGGACAGACAACTGGCGCCCAAAACGATGGACGTAAGTTTCTGATTCTCGTGTGAAAAGGGCTTTACATATGTACATGTCACAAATATATGCAGGGGACCAGTTCTAAGCCATATACATAGTGTAGCTTTTTAGCTGGTTACCAGGTACTGCTGAGCAATTTTTTTCTTGCGCTAATCAGCTATAACATCAGTCTTTGTTGTCCATGAGAGATCACTGCCATTAATATGCACTCACTGTTTGCGTTTAATTACATGTACACAGTATCTTCCTTTGTTGGTAGTCGTTTGTCGGATGCTGGTCTTGAATAGTTCAAGGTCTATTGGGTAGGTAATTAAAGAGGGAATCATTGTCATCAGAAAGTCCTCCCGAGTGGACGCAAATGCAGCTACAATCGCCCTGAAGGACAATGATTGTCAAGCCTGGACATTTACATATAAATTCTTTTTTGAAAGCATAATGGGAAAGTATACATAAATTTTCAGAAAAATTTGAAACTATACCCGTGACCAGTGGTTTTAGCGTTGAGAAAGGACCCTCCTTTATATATTTTAGGTTTTATTGTCGGGGGCCGCTAAACTCGAGACGGGTGAAGGCCGGTGGTTTTCTTTGTTTCACTTCAATGTGTAAAATATTTTATAAGAAAAATTGTTAAAATTACATTCAAATATTGACTTTGACTTATCTTTCAAATTTGTTGAGAATCAAAGTAATTATCCAACATGTGATTTCTCAGGGTTTTTTTCTGATTTTGTAGTAAAGAAGTAAAACACTCGCCAAAGGGGAAAAGAAACAGTCCACATTGTGTCTAAACCTGTAGTTTTGTATTTCTGGTGATGCACAGAGTCTGTAAACCTTCTGAATTATAACATCTGAGAGGTTCTGGGTCTAGAATAATGGGGAACCCAGAACAGCAAGCCATTTTCATGAATTTTCACGGGCATCAAATCTCTTGTCTGTATTTTTCAATTGTGAGGTCTACTTACCTACGTATGAGACCAAAAAGATCAACTCTTTAGGTTCTTGTGTTTAGTAAAAACAGTTTACATAATAAACCATAATTTTTGTTCTGGTTCTGTAAAGATATTTTTGGTCCAGGAAACATTTTGAGTTAAAAGCCCCCAGGGTCTTGTGAATATTCCCCCAAATTTAAGCCCTGCCAAGGATAATGCACTTTTCCAGAAGATTACACTATATTTTGCCCTTAGTTTAATTTATGATTTTTTGTTGTTTAATCAGGTGAATTGACAACCTTGACCTTTTACCAGACTGCTGAAATTGCCAATGGTCTCCAAGAATTTTCAGTGGTTCAATGGTTTATTCAACATTCAGCTACAATTTTCCACAAAAGCCAACAAATTACAATTTTTTGGATTCATATTTTCTTTTGATTGAAAAAAACAGTTTACTGAAATTTATGAAAATGTTGGAAGTAGTCGGCCATGGGTGGACATTTCATTTGTATGTAATCCTGGAATTTATCCAGAAAAAAATGGACTATAAAAAATGAAGATGCCTATAATCAACGATCACCGTTTGCACACAAAGAGAGTAGAGAGTATTTGTGTGTACCTAAAGATCGGTTCAATAATTGTATGCAATTAGTCAGACAAAGCATCATCCTTACGTCCAATTAAGACAAATCAATAACACAATGTGAATTACACACAAGGCCTCTTACTACGCTAACGTCATGCAATCAATGAATGCGTTGCACCGCCTAAAGCAGTGTAGATGTTATCAAAGAGGTCATGTCCGCACATGCAGTGAATGTGCCCAGTCGGACTGTATCTGTCTGACATTTTTTCTTTGTGATCCAATACGAAATAAATCCATACTTATTGATTCAGACAATAGTTTCCCAACATTTGTCATAATTTGAGCAAATATTTACCCGAATCCTGCCTGCAGGGGTGTTTAACATGGAAATGATCTGCAAGAAAGTAAACCGTTTAAATTTACAGCTTTTCTTGAAGTGTCAGTTTCCGTGTTGATTTTGTGTGAGCGTGAGGTTGCATTTCCTGATATTGAAAAAAATTGATGGACAATATAAACAATTCATACTACATGTAATATCTTGTCATCAAATTGAGGGATTCTCTTTCAATCAAATTTTTCTAAGTGAAATTCTTCATCAGTAGAAACTGGATATGCAGTTTACGCCTGGGGTGGATGGGACATTCTTGATGCGCATACGTGTACATTGCGATGACTTGGTTGTGAAGATATGGGTGTTACAGTACACAGACAGTGTTACCATCCCCTCCAGCATTTAGTCATTTGAGAATTATATAAAACCTCGGAGAAACTTGAGGAACTCATCTTGTTGTTAAGGCATGTAGGCTGTCCTAGTACATGTAATTCACAAAGGCAATTTCCTTGGTGCCCATGATCATTGCCTTGGTGCCCATTGCCTTGATGCCCATTGCCTTGGTGCCCATGATCATTGCTTATTGTAGGTACCAATTGCCTCAGTGCAAACCTTGGGGCTCATTGTCTTGGTGCTCGTTGCCTTGGTGTCACTGATCATTGCCGTGGTGCCCATTGCCTTGATGCCCATTGCCTTGATGCCCATTGCCTTGGTGCCCATGATCATTGCTTATTGTAGGTACCAATTGCCTCAGTGCAAACCTTGGGGCTCATTGTCTTGGTGCTCGTTGCCTTGGTGCCACTGATCATTGCCTTGGTGCCACTGATCATTGCCTTGGTGCCCATTGCCTTGATGCCCATTGCCTTGGTGCCCATGATCATTGCTTATTGTAGGTACCAATTGCCTCAGTGCAAACCTTGGGGCTCATTGTCTTGGTGCTCGTTGCCTTGGTGCCACTGATCATTGCCTTGGTGCCCATTGATCATTGCCTTGGTGCCCATTGCCTTGATGCCCATTGCCTTGGTGCCCATGATCATTGCTTATTGTAGGTACCAATTGCCTCAGTGCAAACCTTGGGGCTCATTGTCTTGGTGCTCGTTGCCTTGGTGCCACTGATCATTGCCTTGGTGCCCATTGATCATTGCCTTGGTGCCCATTGCCTTGATGCCCATTGCCTTGGTGCCCATGATCATTGCTTATTGTAGGTACCAATTGCCTCAGTGCAAACCTTGGGGCTCATTGTCTTGGTGCTCGTTGCCTTGGTGCCACTGATCATTGCCTTGGTGCCCATTGATCATTGCCTTGGTGCCCATTGCCTTGATGCCCATTGCCTTGGTGCCCATGATCATTGCTTATTGTAGGTACCAATTGCCTCAGTGCAAACCTTGGTGCTCATTGTCTTGGTGCTTGTTGCCTTGGTGTCACTGATCATTGCCTTGGTGCCCATGATCATTGCCTTGGTGCCCATTGCCTTGGTGCCCATGATCATTGCTTATTGTAGGTACCAATTGCCTCAGTGCAAACCTTGGGGCTCATTGTCTTGGTGCTCGTTGCCTTGGTGCCACTGATCATTGCCTTGGTGCCCATTGATCATTGCCTTGATGCCCATTGCCTTGATGCCCATTGCCTTGGTGCCCATGATCATTGCTTATTGTAGGTACCAATTGCCTCAGTGCAAACCTTGGGGCTCATTGTCTTGGTGCTCGTTGCCTTGGTGCCACTGATCATTGCCTTGGTGCCCATTGATCATTGCCTTGATGCCCATTGCCTTGGTGCCCATTGCCTTGATGCCCATTGCCTTGATGCCCATTGCCTTGATGCCCAATGCCTTGGTGCCCATGATCATTGCTTATTGTAGGTACCAATTGCCTCAGTGCAAACCTTGGGGCTCATTGTCTTGGTGCTCGTTGCCTTGGTGTCACTGATCATTGCCATGGTGCCCATTGCCTTGGTGCCCATTGCCATGGCGCCCATGATAATTTTCTCAGTGCCACTGATCCTTGCCTCGGTGTCCCTTAAAATGTTCCAGTAGAAAAACTGCCTTGCCCTGAACAAGAACAAAGTGTCATGCTTGTATACAATGCAGCCTTTTTAGAGTCCTGCAACTGTCTTTGTCTTGTTCCTGATAGCAGTTAACTACATAGCAGCCTGCATAATTATTTTAAAAAGGTGTCCGTCTATTTTCCCTTTCACACTCAGTAAGGTCAACATTGATTTGAAGCATAAAGGCACTTCTTCACTTGCACTGAGTTTGTTATAAATCCAGTTTTCATTAGAACCATTTTCAACCTTCCAAAAATAACCTGCTTGTTTTGCTCGATTCTTTTTCTGGTCCTTGCTCTATGGACTGAGTAAGTCCTGTACCATCATGCTTTACATGGGATCAGGCATGTGTAGGTACATGTGTGTCACCATAATCAGAGAACAACAGTTTGGGTGTTGAGTTACCATATGGTGCTGTTTTTGTCAAAGCGAGAAAGGGTTCTATCAAGTCACTCAAGGGTAAAAGGGTTAATTACATAAATCATTAAGTGGAAGTAAAGTTTTAATTGACACCCCGTAACTCGTTGGACATTATTTTTTTCAAATGAAGAGAGTTTGTTAAAAACGCAGTAGGTGTTGATCTCTACCCAGAAATTGAGTTGGGTCCTATTTGAAACGATTGCATCATGTGATGGTCATGTGACTCTCTCTGATCATCGATCAAATAAACTTTTAAAATGTAAAAATTATAAGCTGACGTTCACTCGCATAGATCGTTATCCGTTATGTCCACTAAACTCATGCATTAGGGTTCTCGCCATGCTCAAGTTAGTGTATCAGACAGATACCATACACACAAATTGCTGGCAGATAAAGGCAAATATATACCTTTTTAAATACATCTTTTTAGATTTAAGATCAAAGTAACAAAAATCATAAAATAAAACCGTTCACAAAATGTCAAATACTCCAGATTGCACAGTAGAGCTTTTAGAAACCAAGTATAAACATAAAATATTTCATTCTGAGTACTTCGTTTCAATTCAGCGTGCCTCGGCCGAACTTGCAAAATTTGGGTCCAAAATATGCCCCACAGTTTTTGTAAAAATCTTGAGGAGAACCCATGAATGCTCACCACTCCAGAGGAGTCTATTTTTGTCCAGATTTAAAATCCATAAATAAATTCACTTTTTTTCTGCCAACTTGTAGACTGTTTGATCAGAATGCATTTTAGAAATAGCTCTTTTTGACGGAAGCCATGGATGGGGTTACGCATTTGCATGGACACGTGCGTCACAGGTCCTGAAACCGTTGAACGTAAAACAGCTTGTGCACGTTCATCGTGTAAATTATGCAGTCTGGTAATGTATGCACTCACTGCCTTTGTTCCATCGGAGTTGACATCATGTTATTTTACCAAAAAGACATCTTACTGAAAGTTGAGAAAATTGATTCTCTTGTCTGAATTCAGACTCTTGTGTGGAGGGTTTTCCGCATGGGTGAAAAAGTAACTGATTGTATTTTTCATTACACATTGTACAAACAAAGCATGCTCTTAAATCTACTTCTCTAGTGCTGAGGATGCTAGTAAAACCAGCTTGAAATCTATAACCCCACGGATTAACCAAAAAAAGGGCAATTCCCATCATTTGAACTCCTAAATTTGGATCCTATGTCGAGTTTCAGATGTCGTGGTCACCCCTGACTTAACCAAACATGCAACATCTGTGTTGATTTTCTGTTAATGTCATATCTGTAAAACAATATTATTAAACAAAAAATGGTTCAGTAAAATATTTAAGCTACACAAGCCCTGTCGTCTTGTGGATTTTCCCCAAAAATTAAAGCTGTGAACTTGTTTTGAATTTAAGTGAGCATTTTGGAAGTTTTTTATTTTTTTATTATTTTTAACTCACGGCAAGTTTTTATGTATGTACAATGTATACCAACTAGTATTAAAGAAAAGCAACATTCCAATCAGGTTGTCGTTTAAATGGCACACAAAGCTTTAAAACATGAAAATGACACATTTAGAACTCCGCAGTCAAAAAGTCATGAACTCTTTAGTAATGGGGCAGACAGGGGAAATACTTAGGGGAATTGTGTCTTTGTTGACACAAGCATGGAATTTGGCACATACACTGTAGTCAGAGTACATGTATGTCATGGGAAAGGTATTTTCTATATGGGGCCATAGCATAATGTGAATTTTTGAAAAACTATAGACCCATGTAGAATAATGAGCAATTTTCAAAATGTTCAAAATACATGTAGCAATTGTTATTTTTTAATTTTTTATTATTTATTTTTTTTTTTTTGATCCCGGGGATCCTCATTTATTGTACACTGTCTCTTCTCATAATATCAGTACAATCCTATTCTTATATACGACTTAGGCCTATATTTTTTTAAAGGTCTGCGATGGCCCTGTAGCCAAATATCTTTCCCTTCTCATGACATACTGTGTGCTGAATTGCATGTTTGTATCATCAAAGCCACAATCCCATCGCCTATCTGCCATACTCTAGGTGTTTAGATACATGTACCAAGAATGTGCATATATTCACATGAACAATTGTGAACAATGTACTTGTTTTAATGCATGTGCTCAGGGACATCACGCCATGTGCAGAGACGGAACTTGTCCCGATTCAAATCGGAAATCTGAATTTTAAAGTTTGACTCACAAATTATGAATTAATATCATTTTTAACTGGGTAATTTTCTCCCATTCAGTCAGCCCCTGGTCCCGTTACAGCCAGCGAGAGTAACACTGAGTGAGGCACTGACGCCAGGGTCACTTGCCAGAATGTCAGACATGTTGCCCCAAATACAGACTTGCATTTTTTTGCATAAGATTTTTCTCAGATTTTTTGTTCAATACCCAGTTGCATACATGCCGGAAATTTCATCTTTGAGAGGGCAAGGCTATTTTTCATTTTGCAAAAGGCACTTCCATTGGATAATCTTAAAGTCTGTGGGAAGGGCACTGATGCCAAGACCAGGGCAACAGAGGACATTGCCTTCGTGGCCTCCATGATATTCAGGCCTGTACATATGTGTACGCAGTGGACGCATACAGTACTTTGGTTAAACAGAACACGTGAATCCATTCAACATGTTCAGCTGAAATCCCTTTTTTGAACCTCAAAGCACTTGACGTGTAAATCCATCAGTATGCAAACCGAGTTGTTCCAAGGATCTGTCCCGAGACCGAGGTACTATCAGGTTGTATCCGTACTAGTAGAGAGTCCGTTGTGAGCGTTTTATTCCAAGGCCTTCTGTAAACACCGAACGGATAAGGTGCAAGCTCTACACTTAATTGAGTCTTAGCCTAAACCCCCCCCCCCCCCCCCCCCATGATGAAGACGTCAGATGCGGGGTGTAAATCCGTAATGTCATCCTAGTTTTCTGTGCAACACTATCCAGTTTAATAAGTGTGATCTGTGTGGGCACATAGCTAGGAACAGAAGGTCAATGAATGGGAAAGCAATCAATTACAGGGGACATACATTTGTACTCATACATGTAGCAAGTTCTCCTGTAGTGGTTAAAATTTATTTTAAACAGTTTTAAAAGCAAAGTTTAGTCAGGTATTTTTCCGGAAGTGCTTCCATTCCCCTTTATCTATATTTCCTATCACATTCCTTAGACAGAAAGGGCGCGACCTCAAATGCCCTTTGACACTGTTATCAATGTCACACTAAGGCCCAGGATATAAAAAAAAACCACAGACAATGGTAAACAGGAAGTTTCTGCAATTGAGGCATTTGGACATGTAGGAATGTACATTTAAGTAATTGATTTGATTTTTCAAATTTGTATGGAAAAACTATGCAAAGCAGAGGTTTTGAATAGTGATCAAGTTTGTTATCGTGCAGATGCTCACAATGTGTGTTTTTGACCAGGTGTTCAGTGTGCAATGACATCTTGGAGCATCGTGATCGAGTGGTCTAGTGTTGTATTAAAGCTCCATTATTTACAGAGTGTGGTTTGGAGTGCCTGCGTATCCACCAATAATCCTAGGGAAATCAATTTATAAAATCTGCAAAATCATGCGTGTCTGGCAAGCTAGGATAACCGTGAAACGTAAAAATAATTAGTCTGGCAAATACTCTCTTACAACACAGTGTAAAATGATAATAATAACAAGAACTTACAGAGCGCCTTTGCCAAAGATTTCAAAGTACTGTGAATGAAACAACAGAAATTACAACAAATGTGTTTTTTAGAGTCACTTAAACCGTTCGAGAGATGAGGCATTCCTGCAAGTTTTGGGAACTCGCAACGAAAAAAGCACGGTCCCCTGTACTCTGATCAGCTCAAATCAGTTAAGTGTAGCCCCTTACCTTAAAGTGGTTGTCCGGCCTTGTGATGTTAGGCGACATCTCATAAAAAAATCCACAAAACAAAAAACAGAAGGATTTGTAAGTTAAAAATTAGCCCCAAAAAAGGAATTATTCATGGAGGAAGGTCCATCTACATTACTGTCTCAGAACCTATGGGACGACCGCACAGAAAAGTGATGTCTCGGAAAATGTGAAACAACTTTATTTATTACTCCTCTTTAATTTTTTTTTTTTTTTGGGGGGAGCTAAACCAGGCCATTCATTAATGGCACTAATTGAACACTGCCACCCCTAAGGGCTGACAATCTCGGTAGATTTGTCATAATGATGGCGAGCAGGCTGGCGAGCATTGATGGGGTACCGGTGTGATGGAGAACACACATAAACTGAGTTATTGTTAAAGCGTGTCGGTTTGTATTTGGACGGTCGCCTGTCTTGATTCGTTGTGACAGCTTGTATTGGTTCACCTGGTACTGAGGGGGGGGGGGGGAATGCGGCGGACTTGTAAAAAGGGATGATAATTAAGGGCGACTCGAGTCCTTTTATGTTGATTAGTTGATCTCTTTAGCACTCTCCAAGAAACTCGTTTTTAAAAGTTGATTATGCATCCCTTGCTATGTAACACTTTTGTGTGTGTTTATCGTCGCCCCAGCGCAAAAACGTTGTATTTTAATTTTGCAAAAGTATCTTTTCTCTCACGAAAAATGCTTCATGCAAAAATGTTGTATCTATTTTGTGTGTACATCTTGGCTATTTTGAGCGGGATGTACATGTACAATGCTTTGACAATTTCAAAGTCATGCTTTTAACGTAAGTCCTTTTTAAGGAGACACAAAGTTTTTGTACTGAAACAATGATGTTCACCACTGCACTACATGAACAATGTAATGTATAGTGCGGCATCTGTCTTTTATGTCTCCCATTTAAAATGTATTCAAACCTTGGTTTGAAGGGCAGAGAGTCTGTTGAATGTTTGGTATAGATCCAAATCAGTAATGCGTTATTACTATTGCACACAAGAGACTCAAGGCCGTATGAACAACATACAAATATAATAATATGGTTCAATTCAATAAACATTTATTCCATGATGGCTGTAACAAAAACATGTATCTAGGTTATTTACAATTACATTAAAATATAGGTAAGAACAATAAGTGTCACATAATAAACACGAGATCTATGGAAACCAAATACCTTATAAACATACAGTATTATACACGCAGGAAAAAATTGAAGTAAAGTGCTTTTATGCTTTTACGCACATGAAATAAAAGCAGGCCAGATATTTACTGGCAATAAGGAGTTGGAGGTTTAGATCAATAGACAGAGTGCGATATTGCCACCTCATGAAACCTTCTGCCGTACCCTCATCTGGTCACATGTCAACCTTGCTCATGTCTGAAGATACTCACATAGGTTTCCATTTGAGCGCACTCTGATGTTTCTCTGACGTGCTCAATGCAGTCCGACCGTGGTTTTATTTTTTTTAAAGCGCTGTTAGTGGTTGCTAAGAAAAAAATTCTGAAAAGAGTTCAACATCCAAAACGCTGTACGAGGCTTAAGAAAAAAAAAGTGATGGGAAAATGCTGTATTTAAGTAGGCCAAATAATTGGACATTTAATTCAACTCTCTTGAAGTTATTTTCTTGGTTTCTTCTTCAATCTAACAAAATCCAACACCATATGGTAACTCAACTACGTAGGAAGAATTAGTCAACTAACTACACTATGTAACCGTGACATCATACATTTCTCAATCCTTCATTTAGTTATGCCCGAAACCCCCATGTTTGTTCTGCAACAAACACATTCCTAGTTATTATTATTCTTCTTCTTATTAATGTTTCTCTGTTTGCTTTCTCTCTTCAGCAATCGCAAATCCCAAAACACAAGGCAAGGAACAACCAAAGAGCTTTAACTTTGACCATTCTTATTGGTCAACCACAACGGTGAGTATATTTTACATGTGTTCGTTGGTCAAAAGAGATTTCAAGAAATCGAAATAGTTTGCGAGTGTTTGTTTCTCTACAAAAAGTTCCAAAGGAAAAGTCATAGAAGACTTGGTAGAAGAACACCAAATACCCTTTTCCCCACAGGATTTGGGATGGGGGTGGAAGCACTGGACATACAGTGCTTATCATGCATCGGTGTGCAATGTGTATAGTAAAATCGCAATCATATTCTGTAACCCTGATGCCATTTTTATATTTATTATATTTTTCCACAGGACTCAGGAAAGTGCATCGTTTACTTTCCTAATCACACATCTGTAGGATTAAAACAAAAATCATATTCTTTATCCTGATGCAATTATTACTGATATATTATATTTATTAAATTTTTTGTTCATCCCCCCCAAAAAATTGTGGGTCAACGTAAAGCTGATTTTTTGGCCAAATGATCAATAAATACATACAATAACAGTCACCTGTGAACATTTTGCCGATAGCAGTGTCTACTTAATAATAATAATATATTTTGAGAAAACTTATTTTGAAAAATTTATCACGGTATTTTCATCAAGAAGGTTGAATGCTTCCACGTTTAGCAAGAGGACAGCGAGTTCCAATCACACCTCTGGCCGCAGCATTCATAAACAATCACCATTTAACAAGAAGGCTTTCAGATAAAAACTACACAATTTTTTGGTGGGTCCTTACCAAAGTAAAACCTTACTTTTAACGTATGATAAAACTTCTAGCATTATAAAGTTGTTGATTTCAAAACAAAATCATCTGTTGTTAATATTAACATTACTCGGTCTTTCTACAAAGTGGCACCCACTTTACCCACATTAAAAGTCGGAAATAAACAAAAACTAAACATCTGATTTTTTAATGTCGCTGTGGCCAAAATTTGATACAATTGTTTTAATTCACATTCCATGCGTGTTTCTGCATGACGAAAAGTACAGTCTTCAACCAAGAAAGGTCATTTTTATTGACCCTTTTGGTGTTTTGGAATTCACTGAATACTGCCCCTAATCCATCCTAATAGTATGTACTTAGACCCGCAGCCATTTACTTGTCCATTTTCATTAACCCAGCTACATGTACCTCTTAAAAATTACGCTTTTCTCTCCAACCCCCCCATCCCCGTTGCCATGGCAACACATCATTAAACTGTCAATGAATTACCCGGCTGTGGGAGATGTGTACTTACTCGTGGCCAGGCTTCTAAGTGACGGGGAAAGTGGCTACCGTGGGACTGACGCGTAAGCCAGACTAGAAACAAGAGATTTATTTGAAGTGACTGGGTATATCTGAAGATAATTTAATTACATGTACTACCGGTGTGCAACGTTGACTACTGTCACAGAGCTATAAGCATCAGGTTACCAGTCAAGATAACATGCAATGTACACAGATTGTAACTGGTACCCTGCAATCATTCAGCACCTACATTTTTGGCCAACAAATTCTGCCATAAATACAGTAAAATTTTTGTCGGGCATTTTGACATCTTGCAGGCTTTTTGTGTGTGATAGGAATAACAAAATGATTTGCCCAAGATATCTTATTTTACAAGTTAATTTATAAAAAATATTTAAAAAACATTGTCCGTCTACCAAATTGTAAAACCCTCTAAAGCCTTGCACTCTACAGGGAGCTACTAGTACTAGCGTCAGGAAATGCCATCATTTATTAAGCATTTAGCAATTACTTCCGACCACCATCTCTACCCCCCCCCCCAAGCCAAACCCTCCCCTCCTCATCTTCTCAGACTAAAAAAAATCCTGATTTTCAGAGAAGCTGATTTGTAGGGTGGATAATTCCTCATCATTTCATCCCCACATGTTATTTTGATAACAATACTGTTTTGAGATGGTTGTGGTTCAAGTGCTTCTTATTATTTCAAAGCGTCGGTTCTACGGGAAATACGTGGGTAAATCTGGAGCACCCTTAAAGGAATCAACTGTACAAGAAAGTCATTTCGTTGTGAAGGGGTGTTTGCTGTTGCTTGTTTGGGGGCATTCATGGTTGCTTGATTGGGGGCGTTCATGGTTGATAGATTGGGGGCATTCCCGGTTGCTTGTTAGGGGGAAATCATGGTTGCTTCATCGGGGCATTTAGGGTTGCTTGTGAAGGGGGGGGGGGGGTTCTCAGTTGCTTGAGTAGGCATGGTAGGGGCGTTCTCAGTTGTTTGTTAGGGCATAGAGACCCTTTCTCTATGGTTAGGGGGACGTCATGGTTGCTCGATTGGGGGGCGTTCACAGTTGCTTGTTATGGGGCATTCTTAGTTGCTTGATTGGGGATGTTCACTGTTTATTGTAAGGGTTGTTCACGGATGCTTGTGAAGGAGTGTTCAGAGCCCACAACAGTTGTGGTGTTGTTTTTTAGAACAATACTGTCTTGTATTTTGTATCTGATCATTATCTCCTTAACAGTGGTTCATTTGCCAAATACTAGTTAAAACACCTGAGATCCAGTGAAAATTCTCTCCAAGTGGTCCATCTGGCTACTTCAGTGTTGAAAAGCCAAATTAAGGGCAAACCCTGCCTGTATTATGTACAGTGAATACATGTAGAGTATGACTTCAATGAAGTTATGGTTTGGGGGTTCGGTAGCACCATGTGTTTATCTTCTTTACTCCAAGAATAATTCTGATCAGAACTACATATAGCTGAAGTTGTCCGTGGTCATTTTCACATCAACGTTTCTTGAGTACCAGAGTATTTGAAGGAGTGTAGTCTTCAAAACATCGATTCGATGTCGTTTGAACAGACAGTTTTTCCTGAGGAGCTCACCTCCTTTAACTCTCGCTTGAAATGCCAAGCCCGCCCGACACGAAGCGGTGACGTTAGTTACGATGTCACAAGCATGAGGGACTCGGCAAGGCAAGTACGGACGTTACTCTGTTGATTTGCATGTTGAAGAGGAGGAGTTCCTATCCCTGTCTTATTCAAACAAAACTTGTTTTGGGAAATTTGTTTTCCCCAGCTTATGTCAGTTAAGCAGGATTATTCGTACGAAGTATAATAAATATTTATGTGTTGGGGGGGGGGGGCGGGGGTTGGAGAATTTACCGTTTGATAATTGTTGGGTGTAGGGTTAGACTGTATGTCAGTCTTGAATAAATGAACCAAAGAGTTGCAATGAGGTTAGAAACGTCTGCTTAAAGGCACTGAACACGTTTTGTAATTGTCAAAGACCAGTATTCTCACTTGGTGTATCCCAACATATGCATAAAATAACAAGCCTGTGAAAATTTGGGCTCAATTGGTCATTGAAGTTGCAAGAAAATGATGAAAGAAAAAACACCCTTGTTGTACAAATTAGTGTGCTTTCAGATAGGAATAAAAGGCTTCTGGCCAGAAGTCTTTTATTATTTTAGTGAGAAATTACCTCTTTCTCAAAAACTACGTTACTTCAGAGGGAGTCGTTTCTCACAATGTTTTATACATGTACTATCAACAGCTCTCCGTTGCTCGTTACCAAGTAAGTTTGTATGCTAATATATATTTTGAGTAATTACCAAACGTGTACAGTGCCTTTAAAACTGTACTTGAATTTGCCTTTTTGTTGAATTTGTAAATTCCTGTCCTGCGCTGTTTCCTCGAGGGTCAAATTGCATGCGACGATCAGCGATTGATAGATTTTACATTGAGAACCGTATGTATCGATTGCTTTACGTGTTGTTTGCGCATTATTAGCTTGTGCGCCAACACGCGTATGGCTATGAAAGCCGAATGTACTATAAAGCCACTGGTCTTAAACAGCTCCAGTTATGTCTTTATGCTGTTTATTACCATGAAAACATAATCATGTGACCACCTTGATTAGGACTGCCTATACTGTCTAGAGGTATTTATTCACCAATGTATATTTCGGAGCTCATAAGGCCAAACAAAATAAATTCTGTTTCCGATTACATGCCAATTTAAAATAGGGTAGGTAGGTCGGAAAGTTTTTGTTTTTTGCCTTTTTTTTAAATTCTTATAGGTTTGGCGAGTGTGTAAATACCCTACTTGCCCGATTCAAAACTAACACTAACACTGGTTTTTTAGTTCAATTTTGTTAAAAACATATTAGTTTGGTCAAAGTCACTTGGTTCATGGTACCTTCATTTTTTTTAATTTTTTTTAATTTTTATTTTTCTTCAAATTTATATATATATTTTTTTTTCAAGCCGAATAAAAAGTTTAGGGTCGCGGCATAAAGTTAGGGTCGGTCGGGAAACCGGAAACAGAACGTTTATTTTGTTTGGCCTCCGTGAAATCACTCTCTCAAACATGGTACGGTCTTACTCTTAGGAGGTTTGCAAGACCACACTCTGTTGACTTACACTTCAAGAACATCAAAGGCTACCCTCGGTGATTGGGCATTGTGTACGCTGCTCCAAGGGCATTTTGTGTACACTGCTCTTAAACTATGGACAAATCTCCCTTTTAATATTATCTTCACTTAAATCCAAGTTAAAAGTCAAAGTTACTTGTTTCTAGTTAGTATAATTTGTATTTTGTTCTCTGCGTTTATTGTAATGCAGTTATTCATAAATGTCTATTATTACTATTATTATAATGATAATAAAAATAGTCGCGCTAGTCTGATAGATCAAACAAGTAAGGTAGTGGTAGCACTTGAAGACTAACTGATTACATAAACAAAAAATGCATTAAGGTTTCGTAGCAACAGCTACTTCATCAGATGCAATGAAGGGGACAAGCCGTAACATGTACTTTGCTTGTCCCCTTCATTGCATCTGATGAATTCGTTGTTGGTAAAAAAGCTTAATGCAGTTTTTGTTATGTATTTAGTTAGTCTTTAAGTGTTACCACTACCTTACTTGTTTTATTATAATTATGAAAAGCTAAACTCCCGCCAATTTATGTTCTTTCATAACTTTACACTTTGTCTTCTTTTATCTTCCGAATCTTCTAGCGATAATGTAAAGAATTGCATCTGATCTAAGCCTGGGCGACTAGTGCGACTACATGTAGTGTCAAAGTCGCGACTACTGATTGATTAGTCGAGTCGCGACTACCGTTTTTCAACTACTCGGATTAATCGCGCCGCCACGACTACTACAAAAATAGTCGCGACTACTACAAAAATAGTCGCGACTACTTGCTTGTTGAACGAATTGTGTCGCTCATGACTATTCACGACAACATAATTTACTTACGAAACACAATTAAGATATCAGTGACACAATCCTTCAATCCTTTCAGTGTGAATTTTACTATTATTGTGCCTGTGGCAAACAATAAACCGCAATGCATCATGGGAATTATTAGTGGAAAAAATTTGTTGCGACTAGTGTCGTTGTTGCGACTAATTGAGGCGCAACTAGTCGAGTAGTACATTTCACTAGTCGCCCAGGCTTAATCTGATCGTCAATACATTTTAATGAGGAGGGAATTTAAGCAGACAAATTCGACCGGCCTGGTCCCAATTTAACCCCCGGTAATATCTCATTACCTTCCTATACTGTGCGCTTGTCACCGGACGGACGCAGAAGTTACACACTGTATTTAATGAATAAAGATATGAGATGCATTTGGAAAACCGCTGGAGGGCAGATATTGGTTGAGGTCAGTTTGATGGCCGGGTACCGCGTATGACCGAGTGATTGAAATTCAACCGTTTATCAGCAAATGGCCTGTGAATATTCCACAAGTGGCTCTTTGGTTTGGCCAAAGATGCAGGTTGGGAATTTCTTGCTTGATGGTTCTAGACTACTTTCTCAAAGAAAAGGGCATTTCTAGTGGGAAATAAGATTGCTTTGGGAACATTTTGCATAAAAGCACTATTGTGATCAATAGACTTTGCAAGGGTGCTACATATTTGACAATATTTTGGACCTTGGCTTTCCATGAACGTACATTTTGATATTTTTTTTCTTCTATATATTACGATTCGAACCTGGGTCCACAGAAGTGAAAGACAGGCAAAGAAACAACTGAGTCAACCTAATGCCCTGAACCAATCTCAGGCCTGGAATTTCATCTTTAAAAGAGGGCAAAGCCATTTTTGTTTTGCTAAGGGCATTTCCATTTTGAAATCTTAAAGTCTATGGGAAAATTCTTAAAAGGCACCAAGGCTAAGACAAGGAGCATGGAAGCAATTGACTCCATTGCCTCCTTGAAGTGGCGTTTCGTGGTCGAGCGGTTAAGAGTACAAAATTCAAAATCTGTTATTTCTGGTCAGCAGAGTATGGGTTCGAGTCCAGGTCGTGACATTTGTGTCCTTGAGCAAGATACTTTACCACAATTGCTGCCTCCTTCGGATAGGATGTAAGCCGTAGTTTCCTTGTACTAGGATTGGTAGCGCACAGAAAAGATTCCAGAATACTTATTGTGGAAGAGTAGGGGTTAACCCTGGTGTTTCTGTTTCACATAGCAAGCACCCTTGTTTACAGGTTTTCTCAGGCTTGTGAGCTACAGTGATTAAGTTCACTTATGAGGCATCCTTGGTTTCATTTCCAGAAAAAATAAAATAAAATAACAGTAATATTATAACAATAAGTACCAGGACTGTATTTTCTTGGGGACGACAAATTGACATCAAGCACCTAGTTCAATCCCATGTAGATCACAAGAAAACACAAAACATCACGTTAAATAACTCCCAGGGCCCTTTAAAATCTTACGGAGTTTGTTTGATGAATCCAGAAGCCTCCCTCCCCCCGTCCGATTCCGCCAACGTGCTAAAGATGTCAATTTTCTAACAAGTTTCAGCACGGTAAACAAACACAATTTAATCAGACTCTTTCTCTCTCGGCATGAAGTCTGTAAAGTGACTCAACAAAATCAATCATCCGGTTGCCGACGCAAAAAAACGAAAAAATGATTTTGACAAAATGCGTGGTGGCTGACGACTTGCAAAGTACATATTGTAATAAGATATCGAGTTGTTTTGATTAATGGCCGAATGAATAATTTTAGGTTTGATTTTCAGTTATGCCGGGTCATTGATATTTCAAGGGTAGAGGATATCACAAATATTTTTCGCCTCTGGAGTGGAAAAACTGTCAAAGAACCTTTTAAAAGTATCTTGCTTTGTTTGGAAAGTCAAAGATCTTTTTGGAAAATGGAAATCAGTGCAAATTTTTCTTGGGTGGCTGCTTGAATAAATTACTTAGTTGTGTGCAATATTGGCTTAGAAATCTCACACTTGGAGTTAACATCAAGAAAAACCCATCCCTTCTCTATCATTTCTTTGGTTTTTGTTCTCAAGTGTTTCACTGTTTTCTTACATTAATAGCCAATATAGTTTACAAGTGTACAATTCTTCAATTGAAGTCTTCTTCAGAATTGTTGAGTATTGCTGTAGTACTTTTTTTAAACTCTGGCTTTTTCTCAGTGTGGAAATAAATGTTTCTTCTTCATCTTCCTAGTGGTATTGCAGAAAGCTTTAGTCTTATTCTTCATCATCTTCTTCATCTTCTTCTAATTCATCATCTTCTTCATCTTCTTCTAAAAAACAAAAATAAGAAACAGTCTGTAAAACAATATGTCATCTTCCCAGTGACGTTGCAGAGAGCTTTATTTCTTCATCTTCTTCTTCCTCTTCTTCTGGAAAACAAAAGAAGAAAGATTCTTTAAGACAGTGTGTCATCTTCCCTGTGATTATGCAGAGAGCTTTATGTACATAGAATGAATCTCAGCAACCCTACTGTAATAAGCATCTCTCAGTCCCCGAGTCAAGCGCCCCCCCCCCCCCCCCCCCCCCACCCCTCTAAAGAAAAACAAGAGAGGTGCTGATTTGCAGACGTCTTTTCCAAAGGCTGCGTTGGAGGAAAGGAACTGGTTGTTTTTTGAAGGATACGCCGAGAGAAAAAAAAATCAATAGATGACCTGGGGGCGACTGAGTATTCTGCGCCGTTTGTGAAAAATGATGACTTGCTTGCTTCCGAGAATTGCTTGAATTTTGCCTGCGTCACGTACTTGTAAATAAATTTCTTTGCCCGATCAGCAAATTTCCTCGTGGAGATCAAAAAGAAGAGATGCACATTTTTTTTTGGGGGGGGGGGGGTTAGTTGTTTATGTTTTCAGCATGTTTTTGTTTTGCATTTGTGTGCAAAGTTTACCTTTTGAACTATGTTATTGAATGTCTGCCACCATTGCGTAGGTTTGTGATGCAGAAGTGAAAAAAACCAAAACCTTTCTGCTTTTCCAGCAAGACTGCAGGAAAAGCAGAAAGAACCAAAACCACTGTGTGATTGTGGAAATGTTTTGAAAGCAAAACAAATGAGCTTTTAGTTATCCTGATAATGAAAAAAGTGAATATTTTTGCAAAAATATCAGCGTCATCAAAATTTATGACACATGTATTAAGGCACTTGTGCTGAATATAAATTATTTTCAACAAAACATTGAAAATGACACAATTTAAGGTCAATCAATCAGATTCAGTAAGATTCCGTGAGATTTAATGGAAAACCACAGTACCCACAGGAAACTTTACATCAATGGTATTAAACACCAAACGCCATGAAAAAAAAAGGTGTAAGTCAAAACAATTTTAGTTCCTGTTTAAATAATAAATCAATATCAGCGCTACATGATTGTAAGCTGCACATTTCCTGTACAGATTATTTCTAGTACACTTGTAAATTTCACACATCAGGGCTGATGTACTTTTTTTTAAAGCATGGAGCCATCTTAGAAATCATGAGTCAACATCCCTCCTACCCTTTCCCCTCTCCCCTCACTCAGCTTATCAAATACATGTAAGGCTTCTTGTGTCACAATTGCTGAACATCCTTTGGGAGAAAGTGGTCTTGACAAAATTCTCCCTTCATCTTTAGTACCTTAAAGGGAAGGTATTTGTGTTTTTGTTGGATAAAAAGTGTTGCCCACTAGTATCAAGAAATTGACAATAAAACTGTAACAATTGAGGTGTAATCTTACCCATAAATTCACGTTTTTGTCAGAAAAGTGCCTGTGCAAAATGGAAGAGACCTTTACCTTTTCAAGATGAAATTACTTTTGGTATTTGTCAAAGACCAGTATCTTCACTTGGTGTATCCCAACATAAGCATAAAATAACAAACCTGTTGAAATTTGGGCTCAATTTGGTCATAGAAGTTGCAAGAAAATAATGAAAGAAAAAAAAAACGCCCACCCTTGTTGCATAGAATTGCGTGCTTTCAGATGCCTGAGAAAGGATGCATGAAGCCGTTCTCAGATTCAAATTTTGGGGGGTTAAAAAATTTCCTCTTTCTTAAAAACTATGTTACTTTAAAAAGTCGTTTCTAGAAATGTTTTATGATATCAACAGCTCCCCAGTGCTCTTTACCCAGTAAGCTTTTATGGTCATTATTTTTTTGAGTAATTACCGAAGGTATATATACCCTTCCTTTAAAAGCCGGGAGTACTGTTGATATTATAAATCCCTTTAATCCAGAATAATTTAATATAATCACTACGATGTAGCGAGAGTGTGACGGAGTAAGGACACTGCTCAGCCCCGGTACTCGGCTTGGCGTTCTTTCTGCTTGATCGAATACAGTCTCTCTGTAGGTCATGGCAACCGGTTGAAAGTACAAAATGTGTTTATAACTCAATTTCGAAGAGCCGCGTGGTTTTTTCAGGAGAACGTAAATGTAATGAAATCGATAACATTTAGTCGGGGAAATCTTGACAACACTGATGAATATTAGCAAATTACTGGGGAAATTGCATCAAAATCATACTGCCTGTGTACTTGTTGTTGATTTTGATTTTTCAAGTCAACATGCATTATTGTAAACCTTTCAAGAATGAATAGAAAATACCAAAAAGAGCATCACCATGTCTGCTCAGAACTATAAGGTCATTAATCCCAACTTCATAATGACCAAAAGGTCATTAAAGGCACTGGACATGTTTGGTAATTGTCAAAGACCAGTATTCTCACTTGGTGTATCCCAACATATGCATAAAATAACAAACCTGTGAAAATTTGGGCTCAATTGGTCACCGAAGTTGCAAGAAAATAATGAAAGAAAAAACACCCTTGTTGCACAAATGTGTGTGCTTTCAGATGCCTGAAAAATGCTTCAGGCCTGAAGTCTTTTTCAGATTCAAATATTTTAGTGAGAAACGACCTCTTTAGTTTCTCAAAAACTACGTTACTTCAGAGGGAGTCGCTTCTCACAACGTGTTATACTACCAAGTTTTTATGCCAATATATATTTTGAGTAATTACCAAACGTGTCCAGTGCCTTTAAATGAAAAATGCATATAAATTTGAAGACAAAAAAATCAAACTCAACAATGTTTTACTTAGAAAATGAATGTTTCTTTTTGCCAAACAAATACTTTGAAGACCACTCTTGATCAATAAACCCCATTTACCAGGAGCTCCAAAATGTGCAAAAAGCAATTTTATGAAACCCATACAAATTGCACTAATGACCATAGTTCTGAGCAGACAACTGTGTGTCTGTTCTTTTCTTAAAGGTAGTGTCATAGATTGGTTAGTAATCCAACAAATAATTACTACAGAATGTTACTTTGTGAGAAGCACTAGAGCTGTTGATACTGATTAGTGATAGTATAAACTGCTTTGAGAAAGGACTCTCTTCAGATTAATATGGTTTGGATAATCTGTCGCCCCAAAATGTTTGTCCCTTAGATATGATTCATGCGTTTATTCAAAACATTTCAATCTGAGAAATATTTCTGCATGAAACTTTTCTCACATTGTGTATTACAATTAATAATAATAATAATAACAACATTTATAATGCGCACATATCCACCCCAATTACGGATTATTACGGATTATTCTTCTTCCATGGACATAAACGCGATATCTCAAAAATGCTATTTTCCCAGGTTAGTTTTATTGTATTATGTCTACATTCATATAGGATTAAACAGGAATGTGATAGGCTGTTGAAAAAAAAGAAGAACTCTGAGCGCAAAGCGCGAAAGCTTGCGAGCACGAAGCCCAATAGTAATTTTTATTTTTGGTTTTTAAAAGCCCTACTCTGCAATCTGGGGCATTATATATGGTTTTATCTTAAGTATAAAAAAATATATATATTATTATTATTATTATATTTTTTTGGGGGGGGGGGCAAAAAAAAACCAATTTCTTTTTTTGGAGGGCAAAAAAACCCTGATTTCCGGTTAAAAACAGAGAAATCACATCCCTGTATTAAAACAATCGAACGGTTCCAAAAACCAAAGGTATACTTTGCCTTTAAGTAACATATATTATGTTCACCGTGGGTCATCATCATGATCATGTGACCACACAGTGTCACTGTGTGCTATTAGGCTAAGCAGGTGTGCCAACCGAGGGGCGGGAATACATACACTTATCTCTACTCTAGTGTGGCATGCATTTCTAAAATGGACCTGCACCTCAGTAATGAAGATGGATGGTTGGGTTGAATTGTCTTTTGAAAAGCTGGGCAGAGTTCAGTTTCTACCTCTCTCTCTGTTTTAAAGGTATTATACAGGATTGACCTAAATATTTCAAAGTCCAACTGCATGTTTTGTTTCGAAAATGTTCAAATTTGTAGACGAATCCTCAGCAGGGTTTGACAACAATGTACAGTTTATACCTTTTTCCTTTACAAGCTTATGTAATAAGTGATATTAAATGATTGATATTACATGGTCAAGTTAATAAAAACAATGCTCTATAAAATTTTACAAACAAGATTCGTGTTAATTTTGTATTAACTCAATGTGAGTCGATGGATAACAGCTTAAAAAACACACGAGACCACTGGCCTAAGTCATTTACAGTTTGACTTGTTACCCCACAACCAAACAAGTCCTTCTGTTTAGTGTTTTTCCAAAAATACTTTTATTTAAGTTTTTCAATTCCTAAATCTCGTTTGTTAAAGTACACGAATAACATTGTTTTTTGTCAAAGACCAGTATCTACACTTTATGTAAAGCAACATGCATACATGAAATAACAAACTGTGGAAGTTTAAAGGTATTATACGGGATTGGCAGAGCTGACAAAATAGTCACAGACAGTGTTCATGTTTTGTGTGATCAACCATGTACATGAAGTAACAAACCTGGGAAAATTTGGGCTTAATCCGTTGTGTGAGGCAGGAGAAAAATAGTGAAAAACCAAGCACAATTTTTCAGCATGTTGGTTGTAACAATCAAAATCAGCTGGGAGATATTTCACACACAAAAAAGGTTATAGTATGAGGTTCATAATCAGTAAGCTTTCAGACTAAACAGTGATGTCTCTTATCCTTGACAATCCTGAATGCCATTAAGGAGCACAAGTGACATTTTTTGCAGGATTTGAGGATCTCTATCTGGCAGGGGTCCAGGTTGGAGTTGCCAAGTGGGGCATTTCTTTGAAGTGGATTAGGATGATGCTGGCATGGGGTCAACAAACAAAGAGGATGTGGGGGTTTACTGTGAAGTGAAAGATCAAAGGGAATTACTGAGTACTCTTTCACTTTCTAGAGCTCAGATGAAATTGTAAACTGAGTTGTTTTGCATCTAGATGAAATCAGCGGTGGTGAGGGGGGGGGGGGATTTATTGTGATCAAAAAAGGGGTTTAAGACACTTTTCTTGTACTTTGTCAGGGGGTGCTGTGCCGATGAAAACTATAAATAAAAAACGTGTGTTCTTTTTGTCTAGAGCAGAAAGTGAAAAACAACAATCCATCTTTCTATTTTATTTTTCCTCATCGTGTTTGTGTCGTACGTTTAAACACGGGCATGTGATCTCCTGACCAATCACGGAGTGGATATTAAACTGTCCTATGTATTTATGAATATGGACTCAACACCCTGTGGACAATAACAGTTTGTTGCTGACATTTAAAACAGTGCTCCTAATTCTATCAATAGGCTTGCTTTTGACTAAAACTTAAGCCTGTTTTGGACTAAAACTTAAGCCTGTTTTGCACTGGAAAGGCAATTTCTAGTATACATGTACAACAACATGATACTCCTGGGGAATGTTATTTCCCCCCCTAACCCATGTTTGCTTCACATGGTTTTTTTTCACTGAAAAATAAACAGTCAGTACGCTAACCCTGGGTTACTTTACTGGGTCTGTACACATTTGGTAATGACTTTGAAAATTAATGGCAATAAAAACATACGTGGTAAGAAGTACAGCAGCTTTCAATAGCATTTGGAGAACCATTTCACTTCAAAGTAATGTGGTTATAGCAAAAGATATTAGGTTTTATGCCCCAAAATTTGAATCTGAGAAGCGTTTCTGTCAGAATTGTTTCTCAGATTGTGTATTCCTATAGGGAATATTCTTTCTGTGTGGACATATTCGCTCCGGTTTTTCGGTGATATCTCAAAAACACAACCTTCTTTTGAAGGGAATTTTTCACAGGTTAGTTTTATTGTATATAGCTACATTTATATAGGATTAAAACAATCAAACGGTTCCAAAAACCAAAGGTATACTTTGCCTTTAATCTTTACTCTCTTTATCCCCTAGAAGAAGAAAAAAGTGTACAGTACTGTAAACAATGAACTTTATTAAGGATATCTTCTCTGAGACCCACTGGCTTACGCCTTCACTTAAAAGAACCCCTCCATGATGTGGAGAGATTGACAAACGTCTTAATGCTAAAGTTCAAACAGAGTCTGGAATAATATACTGGCGTGTAAACAAAAAGAACAACCTGGCAATTTTATAAAGGTTATGGGTCAGTTAGTACTGTTTGTTGGATAAACCTTTTAGCATAGTGTGAAAGAAAACACATGGAACCGTTCTAAATAGTGTACCATGTACCTTTCCAAGTATTTTTCGGGCACTTTTTAAAGACAAGATACAGGTTTTGTGATTATAAAAAAAAGCACAAAAATCGAGGCTGTACAGCAGTGTAAGGTTGCATGATTTCTGACTTTTCCAAAACCACTCCCGCGTAGTTTGATTAACACAACCCAAATAAACCCAATATGAATAAGCAGAAATCAACTCCAATATGATTAACAGTTTTTCATGTTTTTGACCACCGAATTTGTCGACATTTTTACAGGTTTTTTGCATTGTGTGTTTACTGAAAACAGGAGAATAGAAATGAGTTCACTCTTCTACAAACAGCGGTAACTGTGCACATGTTAAAAAATAATGATCGGGTAGCCACTGAGTTAAACTTGGTCTGGTCAAACGACTAGGTACAGCAATTAATTATTCAAAACACACGTGTTTTAACTCTGTCGACCCATTTGCGTAATCGCATACTTAAAGACGATGATCATTTGGATCTTTTCAACATGCTTGTAATGCGTGCTTGTAATTCAAACCGGGTCGCTGATCGAAATTGACTCATACATAAATGATGGCGTCTGCGCGTAGACTGATACTTGTAGTCATCGGCGAGTATCACCACGATAATTGGAATAATGCCCACGACACATTTGAGAAAATGGCTGCGGAGAGATGGATGATGGTAACCCACACACTGGCCATTAATAAATGATTACATGGTACTTGGCTAGATGACACTTTAAGATTATCTTCTTCATCATCATCATTTTCAGTTCTTAAAGGGAGGATGTACCTTTGGTAATTACTCCAAAAATAAATCACCGTAAAAACTTACTTGGGACGTAAAGCCGTAGGTCCTGTGTAATGCACGTAAAAGAACCTAGTGCACTTATCGTAAAGAGAAGGGGTTCGCCCCGGTGTTCCCGGTTTGATTGGCAGCAAATTGCGCCACAGCACCTTGTAAACCATTACATGGTGCTGTGTAAAGGAATAGGTCTCATACTTCAAAAACGTAGCTCCACATACTTTGCAACAAAAAATACCAAGCACTTTGACTTGAGATGCCCATCGGGTGTGATAAAGCGCTATATAAGAACGACGTATTATTATTATTATTATTATTATTATTATTATTACTTGGTAAGAAGCACTGCAGCTGTTGATAATGTGTAACATTTTGAGAAACGATTCCCTTCAAAGGTGGTTTCAGAGAGAGAGGGTTTCAAAAACATTTCAATCTGAGAAACATTTCTGCATGAAACGTTTCTCGGATTGTGTATTCCAATTACGGTCTATTCTTCCTACGTGGACATAACCGCTCCAGATTTTCCACAGTATCTCAAGAAAGCGACCACCTTTTGAAATGAAATTTTCACATATACATGTATCTACATATCTGACTGATTGTAAACTACAAAATTAATCATGTGAACAAAAACAACATTAAAATTGTACAAGAAGGCAAACACTGTTGGAGCCTACAGTTTATACATGAACCAGGCATAAGTCTCTTTTAAAAAAAATGTTTTTGCCCCAGAAAATCTGTAAAATTAGTGTTAAATAGCCTTTTAAAAAACAAAATACCTATCTAAGCCTGCACCACATGTAGGTCTGCCTTTATACTCGCAATGAAATGTTACTAATTTGTTTTCTAGGGTAAAATATAACACATGATGCACTTGTGAACAGAACAAACAGAAAGCCGAATATTTAATAATTTGTCTTGTTTTGACAAGCAACACTGCAATGCCAGAACTTTAAGACGTGAATCCCTTTTGCCAGTGCCATACTGGCCCTAGATTCCTTAATGAAGTAAAGTCTGTACAAAATGCGCACACACACACTCAGAGGTTCCCCGGGGGAATAACTCACAATGCTCTCTCTCTCTCTACTGCATCACATTTGATTATTAACAAATATACGCAGTGGCTGGTTCCTAACTGCGGAGTGATTTAACGCGGGACACATGAGCAGGGTGGATATACATACTGCATATTATACAGCATTAAGCTACTGTAGAGGCCGGTACTAGACCTGGAGTGCAGAGATGGCTAGATGGTTAAAAGCAAAACCTTGCAGGCGTGTGCTTTCTCAGGATATTTCCTGATTTCAAGATTTTCTCAAAACCCTCCTTGCCTTCAATTTTTTTTGAAAGAAGTAAAGCAATCATCAGAAATAGGATGAAAGAAATATTCCATATTTTGGCCAAACCTGTAGTTTTGTATTTCTAGTGATGCTCTGAGTCTGTAAACCTCCTGAATTGTAACATCTAGGAGGTTCTGGGTTTAGAATAAAAGAGAACCCAGGCCGTCAAGCTACTTTCATGAATTTTTGCATTTGGCAAATCTCATCCCTGACCTTGGGATTGAAAATAACGGTATCACAGCATGAAGATAGAGTTCCTTCCTCCATCTTGCTTTTCTCCTGTTCAACGTACAGAATCAGACTGAGGCTGGAAGAACAGATACATTATAGTCTGGTGACTTTGTATGAATGGATGATAAGAACAGTCAATATCAATGTAAAGAAAGGGAACCTGACTTTAAAAAGAAATAAAATAAAAATTGCCACACCTTGAGAAAGAGCAAGGAGTACTGTTTCACCTAAAAATAACTCAACCCAACAACACATGGGGATGTAAATTAAATTGTAGTTATTCCTCCTAGAGGGAGATATATGTCATGAAATTGGAATATATATTTGGCTTTTAATTGTAGGCTCACTCCTCCTGGGCTTGATTTCACAAAAAGACTTCAAGTTCATCTTATGAGTTGTCATCACCATATGGCTACGAATTCTCACGTTATTTATTCTCACATTATGAATTCTCACGTTATGAATTATCACGTTATGAATTCTCACGTTATGAATTCTTACATTATGAACTCTCACGTACTACAATTGTTGGTACTGTGCAAGCAGTAACAAACACATTTCACAATGTACGATGTATCATGGCAGTGTTCTGTTCCTTGTAGACCTGTCGCAGACAGAGAAATGCTAATTATACGAGATGGAGAGACATCATGATGAACAGCCCACTGAGTCATAATGGATCAAATTTCCAAATGATCGCTGGTGCAAATTACTTGAGATGCTGCTACACTAACAGGCGGAATTGCTAATTAGCTGACAAAAGAGTTGCATATTATTGAATGGACATGTACGTTGGTGTACTAGTGATAATGGCAGTATAGAATTACTCATCCACGTAGACAAAATTATTTTTTATTTGTCGAGTGGAAATTTGTCAACAGCAAAATTGTTGACTAAGTATTTGTTTTTTTAAGAGTTTTTATCACTATGTTAATCTTGATAATGGTTTTATATAAAAAATGTCTGATTCACATTTTTAGGAGTGATAAGTTTCAGACTTTGATCTGAATTCAGATCGTTTTATGTCTGTCCGGTGAAATTATAAGTATTATTATTATTTTCTTTTTTTTCAGATATAAAGAAATCGTGCTCTTTGATCTGCTTCTTTAGCTCTGAGGAGACTGTTCCTCCAAGCTATTTGAAGTAATGTGGTTATGGAAAAATACATCGGTTTTTATCCCCCAAAATTTGAACCTGAGAAATGGTAGTGTCAGATACATTTCTCAGATTGTGTATTCCAACTACGGATCAATATTCTTCCTGCGTGGACATATATTCCCTCCGGATTTTTGGCGATATCTCAAAAACACTACCCCCTTTTAAAATGAAATTTTCACAGGTTATTGTATATATCTACATTTGTATAGGATTGAAACAAGCGAACGATTCCAAAAACCAGAGGTATATATACGCTCCCTTTAAAGATGATGTTTGTTCGGCAGTCGGCAGTCGGCAGTGCTTTCTAGACATTGATGGACACCACTAATGAATAGTAGATCTTTGGTTTGTTTACCTCTTCATGTATACAATGATGACTCAAGATAAATAGCATGACTCACAATGTACGGGTATCTAAATATTCAATCTTATATAGATTTTTATCATGGTGAATTATTAAGAGGACACTGCAAAGATCCGGTAGTTTTAGTCTTATGGCAAGGCAAGACCAAGGGAATTTATGAAGTAAAGACTAAAGGCTTTGTTTCATAAAATTGTTTACTGGTAAGCAAATGTTTGTGCTTACTACTGACCCAATAATCATAATAATTTGGGAGTCTATGGGTTATGGCCCCTGTCCGGATTAGCATGCTTGCACTCTGCCAACTGAGGGCTAGATACATGTAGCTTAGTTTGTGGCACATTAATCTGGAGGTCATAGGTTCAAAACCCGCTATAGACCTTTCTATTGCAACGTCACAGCCCGAGTTTTTGCCAACGGACGTTTGAAAAACTATGGAAAGCCATAACTGCAAATCAAAAACAAATAGCCAAAGTTTGTAGCAATGTTACACAACCTTAATATTCAAAAATAGTGTTGAATTTAAATCAACCAATCATGGAAGGTATTTCAGTTCATGAATCTTTACAGAAAATATTGAATTTAGTTATATTTTCTAACACGATTGAATGTTTTGCAAAAATTCGGCCGTCCATGCCAACCCGCGCACTTTGTTTATCAACAATGGAAAGGTTTATAGTCAATTTTTCTTTGTTCAACTCAGATTTAATTATAAATTGTGAAATGTCTTTAATTACAATCTAACATTCAAAGATTAATTTCCAATCTGCAAGTCAGTTCTCTCAAACACAGCGCTATTCCAAAGCCTCTTTTTTTTCTTCAAGTTCTCAAGATTATTTACTACAAATATTTTTTATCATTTCCGACCCTTCGAGAGAAAATTGACGTCTTGATGACAGCACTAGTTAATTGTCATCCTCTTAAGCCTGCCCAAGGTTGCATTACGATGCCTCATAATTTACAGTCTTAGTGTGTTCAGACTCTTCAGTAAAAGTGCCTACTCCATGTCACCTGCCATTTTTGCGCGTCTCTGCGTAATGTGATGTTGATCAAATTAAGCTGGCGCCATCTGTCCATTGTGTTGAATGAATAATTTGATTTTTGTTGTTGGTGAGTCTTCTTTTATACCCAAGCCCATCGTATTATTTTGATTGCGGGAAGAATTCAGATTGGCTAGCGACTGACGGAACACTGGATCAATTAGCGGCCAACAATATGTAATTTGTCCCTATTCATAACTGCATGATACTGGAGTATGTAGCCGAACGATCTCTCCTGTATTCATGTACTTGATTCGACACACCATGGAGCGGTATGTCTTCCTCCATGGTGTGTCGTTGACTAAACGTGTGTAGAATCAAGCACCATGTAGAGCTGGAATGGCATGTATTAACTGCTGACCATGAGGCAGTCCCAGGTTCCCTGCAAATTCATCGACCGAGCTCTTTACAGTAGGAAGGAGTTTATGCTCGCCATACATTGCTCAATATTGCAGGCATAATATTCTTCCTTCTTTTTAGTTTGATTTTTGATTTGTTTTGCCCTTGAGTTTTTGTTGTTGAAAATTTGTGATTAAATAGCTTTAAATAAGCTTTAAAAGTCGTCTAAAAGCCTACATACACCATGTGTACATGTAGGTCAGCCCTTGTACTCAATAAATCTGCTTACTTTTTTCCAAGGATCAATCATTATGCCTGATATTGAGTAGTGTTATTGTTGCATCAAGATCAAAGAATGATGTGATTCAGTTTTTGCCCTACAGTACACAGATGATCAATTTTCACTCTAATATTTTGGCTTTTGAGGAAGCCGTTTACAATTTGTGTCATTATTACCACATGTCATATATATGGTTGGTCATAGCCGTTTTCAACGGCTAATAGATTAAGTTTTGAGCGTAGTCGAACATTGGGTCCTGTCAAAGTGAACATGTTTTTTGCTTCCAGTGTTAAAGGGTGTGTACAACATTGGTAATTGCCAAAGACCTGTATCCACACTTGATGTGACCTAACATATACATGAAATAACAAACCTGTGAAAGTTTAAGCTCAATCGGTCTTCGGAGTCATGAGAAAACAGTGGGGAAAGAACACTATATAATTTAACTTTTTTTCAAACATTGTCTTTTATCCTGCAGGATAAAGACTATTGTTTTACCAATTTCTTAAAAACTATGGCATTTCAAGCAAAACTATTTCAAGGGAAGTTTTCCATCAATTACAATCTTTATACCATGTAGGCTAAGTTATGTGCAAATCTGTGAACATTTATATTTTCAATCTTACCATGGTTGTATACACCTTTTAAAGCAATGTATGTGGGACCAAAGTGGTCCAAAAAATATTTGAATAAGAACAAGACTTGCACGGTCTATAGATAGTTCCCAGTAGACGCCATCTTTACGGGCAAATCGCATTTTGGCTTGCAGGCGCGTCAAGCGCTCTAATTATTAACGCAGCCGCGTCATTCACAAACCAATCATGCAATGAGTTTTGTGAAATGTGCGCGTGCTGCACGCCGTTCTCACGCGTAACGCATGACTGTGTGTTCCAAACTGCCCGTAAAGATGGCCGATTTACACTACGTCATACTGCAACCTATCTATAGCACTCTGCACTAATGCTAGAAATTGAAGCTCAGTATCTGGATCTCGGACACTGTGGCACTAACGCACAGACCAGGCACGATATTCCTCCTACTTTAGTCTGATTTCCGATTTTTTTGCCCTTGGAAAAACAGAAAAATTGTGATTAAATAGCCTGAAAAATCTATTAAACCATACACCATATGAACAAGTAGGTCAGCCCTTTGGGCTCAAACATTATTTTCTTACTTTTTTCCAAGCACCAATAATCATGCCTGACAGACATGTCCAAGCTATATGTTCGCTTGTTTTTTGAACTGACTGTATTACTACGATCTGGCACGCCGATGCGGTGATTGCGTAAGAGCTAGTGTCTGACAGTGACACATCAGTATTTTGAGCAGTGGTTTTATTAGTGTGGAGTGAAAATCATTTATAAAATTTAGTATTAATCAAACCATGAATCAAACGGCACAAGCGCCAATATTTGAAAGAATTATAAAGGAGACGACAAGGGAATTTTCAGTTTTAAGTGTGGGAGGGAAATTCCATGCAATCACGAAGGGACTGAAAACCCAATCAATATTCGAGGCTCTGGTCTGAGGTGGGATTCGAACCGGGGTCCACAGAGGTGAAAGGCAGGGAAAGAAACCACTATACAAACCTGGGCTCGATTTCACAAAGAGTTAAGATTGATCGTAACTGCAAATCCATCGCAGTTGCTTAGCAAAGAGTGATGTCACAATACAAATCACTATGGTGATACTGACAACTCATCTTAAGATGAATCTTAGTGCTTTGTGAAATCGACCCCTGATCCCCATTCTGATGTTGTTGTTGATTTTGTAATGCAATAGTTAAATCACTTCAATTGTTTATAATCTGCTAATTACAGAGCAGACCTTGCATCAACGCTTGAACCCTAGCCTGGAGACTAGCATCATTCTGCTCTACAATGAAGAAACTCTTGGATTCAAATCCAATTTTTATTTATTTATGAAATGTATTTCCTTCTTTTATCCATTCACAGCCAGAAGATCCAAACTACGCATCCCAGAAACAGGTCTACGATGACTTGGGTCAAGAAATGCTCGCACACGCCTTTGAGGGGTACTTGCTCTTATTTCTTTTTCTTTCAATAATCTTAACTGTCCGAAATAACATAAGCAATGACAGCCCTCCTGTCTTACAGATTTTCAAAAGTTTATCTCAGAAACAAATTTGGTTATTTTTCTGTTTATATTCTTTTGGGCATCTCAAAATGCTTATCAAAATGCTTATTATTATTTTGTAAGACAGTTTTTTTTAAAAGTTTTTGATTTATGAGACCCATTTATGGGTCAAAGAGATTTGTCCTAATTTGTTGATCAGAAAGGAGTCAAGTTGGGGAGTTGATAGGAATGAAAAGAATGTTTACATCGCCCGGATCTGTTCAGAACCAGCACGATTCATTAGAAAGAATGATTTTCATGTTATCGTGCCTACACACAAGCCAAGAAGAGAGATAATTAAACGGTGTCACCTCAAACGTTCATCACTAGATTGTTTGACTTCCACGCATAGTTTGAAATCCTACACACACCAGGAAATGATTGTTTGGCTGGATGTGTTTGTTTGTGACGATTGTTTATTGAATAAAAACACGGTTGTATTATTTGTATTAGTTGCAAGCCCACAATGTCGGTAATTTTTTCAAAGACCAGTATCCGCACTGGCTGTGATCCAACATGTACACAAATAAGCAATCCTGTTAAAGTTTAAGCGCAATCGGTCATCGTAGTCACAAGAAAACGGTGAGGAGAAAAGCTTGTGCGTTTTTCACTTTTTTCGAACATCAAGATTCGCACCTGAAAAATCAAAACTAGTTGTTGAACTCTTAAAAACTACAGCATTTCAGGCGAAAACATTTGAGAGAGAAGTTTTTCACCCTGATCATCTAATGTAAAGTTAAGTGCAAATCTTTGACAATTTTAATTTTCAATATTACCAATGTTGTTGCACACCCTATCTTTAAACGAGTGAATTATTTATGTTGGCAATTGTCTTTGAAGCTTTTTAAATTGGTGTGTGTACATTTTTTCTTTCCTAGGTACAACGTTTGCATATTTGCATATGGGCAAACAGGGTCCGGGAAGTCCTACACCATGATGGGAAAACAAGAAACATCTCAAGAAGGAATCATCCCCTTGGTAAGAACTCATCAATAAATTAGTGGAGAACTTGACGAGCTACCTCCAAAATAAATCGGAGACATCCCTCTCCTTCCAGGGGGGCCCAATTACTTAGAGCTGCATAACCACACAAAAATAGCTAAGCACGACAGAATTATGCTTACCAGAATATGCTTACTAGAATAGTCTCACATTCAACAATTTTCCAAACCATAATTCTTCAAAGGGAATACTTTCTCAAAATAGATACTATCAACAGCTGCAGTGCTTCTCACCAAGTAAGTTTTTTGTATGACCATGGAGAACTTGCCAATCTATGACCCTACAGGGCTCGAATTTTCCACTGGACCACAGGCCCGAGGCCAGTAATTTTAGTGTTGGGCCAGTAAACTTATGACCTAACAAGTCCGATGGTCTTGTGTTTTTCAATTGAATAACAGAGACAAATTATGTTAAAGTGTTGACTTTGGGTCTGATAAATTATCTTTCAATTCTATGAGTAATCAAGTATACTCTTCTCTTACTTGTCTCAGTTCGGGTTCATATAAAAGCAGTTAAATGCATGTTAAACTGTGGCAGCAATTTTTTTTATTTTCACATTTTGAATCTGGTCTTGTAAAAAAATGTCTGGTCCAGTATAGATTTTGAGCTACAAGCCCTGTAGTCTTGCGGATTTTCTCCCCAAATTCGAGCCCTGCCCTACCGTTAAGCTGCTTTGTGAAATTGGGTCTTGATGACAAATCCCTAATCTCTATCTCATGCACACTCAATGCTTATCGGTGGTTGTTGTCTCATTTAGTTTGATGAGATTCATTCAGGGAAAATGATGAGTCAGACAAAATGCCCACGGTGACTTACCGAAAGAAAAAATAAAAAATGCATACATATTGAAAATTAAAAATTGACACAAATTTGAGATTCATATTTTACTTTGAATATTTTATTAGTATTTTTTTTTTTGAAAATGACAAATTTAAGATTTCCTTGAAATTTCACAGTTTAATTTTCAGACTTTTTTCTCGGATGGTTTGTAGATACATTTTAGGCGGCAAAAAAATGAATTGTATAAAAAAGAGTATCGTTAGGGAAAAACAAACATAAAACATGTTTAGCGTTCTGCCTTTTTGAAAAAAGGAAGGTTTTGGTAGTTGTTTTTTTTCAAAATTGTCCACCCGACACATTTTTCAAGAATACCGGCCTTGCTATTTTTTCAAGATGGTTGCCAGTTTTTTCAAAATGGCCTCCACTTGGACTCAGGAAATGACATATTGGCTTCTTGTGGGCAAGATGCAACAGACAATGAGGCCGAAATGATGTCACTTTGCAGAAAAGGAAGCGAGCGGGGACGCTTGTTTTCTTATTGCGCCTTAGAATATTTTTCTTTCTTTCTTTTAAATTCCTAGCTGTGCAAGGAGTTATTTGAAAAAATCAGCAGCAGCGCCGACATGAATATGCAATACTCCGTTGAAGTCAGCTACATGGAGATCTACTGTGAACGAGTGCGCGACCTCCTCAACCCAAAGACCAACAAGAACCTCAGGGTCAGGGAACATCCCCTCCTTGGACCCTACGTAGAGGACCTCTCCAAGCTGGCCGTCATGTCATTCAGTGATATATCGGACTTGATGGACGAAGGAAACAAAGCAAGGTTTGTGGAGAGGACTGGGGGAACTTTACTAAAAAAATTGAGTCACTGTAGTAGAATTATTTCAGTCAAAAGATTACAGAACGAGAAACAAAATTGAAGAATGTGAACAATATTGGCAAATTATCACTTGTTTTTATTTATTTTTCTTCTTATTTTTTTAAATTCAGGTTAGAGATTAGATAAGATAGATTTAATTGCCTTTACTGTCCACATTTTTAACAAACATAGAATTTTGATTTTCTCTGGAAAATAGGTAAAACAACAAACAGCATTTATGTTACAATATGTACACACAAAGTACAACAGTCAATAAAAGACTAGCAAACTAAAAGCCACTCTATGTGCAGACTATTTGTTTGACCGCAAAAAGATAAAAAAGACTTGAAGAAAATATTCAAATTGTCAAATGAAGAATGGAAGAGGCTTTATCCGGATAGTTGTTTTCCTAATAAGGTTTCTCTTGGCCAAATAAAGAAACAGAAGTATAAATCACATTTTAAATATAGATTTTATTTGTTTTTAATTTTGGGTTAAACAAAGAAAATTTGACTAGAGTGGTAGTTGAACCTGCGGATTAACGTGCCAGCGGTCTACCAACTGAGCTATCTAGCCCGAATGTTGGTGGTCTCCCTATTTTGTCATTATCTTTCTCTTATTTGTTTTTGTAACAAATTGTTTTGACAGAACGGTGGCGTCCACCAACATGAATGAGACCAGTAGTCGGTCGCACGCAGTGTTCACCATCGTCTTCACTCAGAAAAGACACGACGTCGAGACAAACCTGTACACAGAGAAAGTCAGCAAGATCAGTCTGGTGGATCTGGCTGGCAGCGAGCGTGCCGACTCTACAGGGGCCAAAGGGGTCAGGTTAAAGGTCAGTGAAGGTCATTCATTATCACTTGAAAAAAAACATCTCTTATTGGAAACTGTTATGAAGCGGACACTCTTGGGAAAGTTATTTACCTGTCAGCCTAGCCCTATGTAGGACCCTTCCTCTTTGCTGTACACAGAGACAAAGTCCAAGCCTGGAATTTCATCTATGAGAGGGCAAGGCCATTTTCATTTTGTAAAGGGCACTTCCTAGATTATCTTTTGAAGGGACACCATGACCAAGACCAGGGCAACAGAGGAGGCCTCAGTGTAGTTCCTGGTCTGAGAATCCTAGATATGAGGGTCTGTTTCCGGGGGTGGAAAACTGTCAGAGTTCCATAATTAAAATCTTGCCAGGTTTACATTCGCTGGCAGCGTACATTTTTGGGAGGTGGGTTTTCAACAAGAAATATTTTTCATAAATCTGTGCCCTGTGAACTGTTTGTGACTTTCAATCTTGAAATGTTTGAAAACAATATTGTTGATCTTGCAAATAAGGAAGTAACAAATTAATGTTGTGACGCTTGTTTTTTTCTTTCCACCTTTCTTATGAGCTTTAACAGAATGTGAAATTTGTTTTCACTGAAAGTAATTGAAATAAATTGTTTTATGTTTTGAAAACAGGAAGGAGCAAATATCAACAAGTCATTGACAACGCTGGGAAAAGTCATCTCAGCATTGGCTGAAGTGGTAAGAATCAAACATCTTTGTAGTTGTTATTCGTAAACAAAGTCAGCTTAAACTGTAAACCTTTTTGTTGAACCTTCTTTCTTACCTTACAAAGTGTGAGCACAGCTCTGTTTTGACCGATTTCATGGAAATTCATAGCCGTAGTAATTGGAGAAAAACAACTACTTCTTAAAAACGTATTACTAGTAGCAATTCTCATGAGAAATATTTCCATAGCTCTGAAAAAACAATCATCGTAAACAAAGCACGGCCTCTACCTTTGAAAATAAAAAAAACATTTTTTGGGGTTGGATTTATCCAAATCAATGTAAGGCTGTGTCTGTATTGTCGGCTATGGCTACGGCTACGGCTGGGTTGCCACATCATCATGCATAGGATGTCCTTGGCAGCACCCTTAGCAACAATCTTAGCCATAGTCGTTGCCACCAATTCAGATTTGGCTCAAACATGCATAAAACCACTGGCAAAACATGCACTGTTTCCTTGAAAAAAATTCTGAAAAAAAAAGTGATTGAATTTCAAAATTAGATTTTACGATTAAGAGGGGGAACACAATAATCATTTTTGAAATTGAAAACTGGGGCGGATGTTTGTGTCAACCTTTTTTTCCGAAAAACATTGATAATTCTCAATTGACCCTAAGCAAGCAAAAAACAGAGAACCCAGTTGTAGTTCACATGTACATCACGTGAAAGTTATGCTGGTAGCCTGTTCTTGCTGAGCACATCCATGCTCTTATCTGCTCTATCAAATTGAACCCAGGTTGAACTCCCATCACTGGTAACCACAGTAAATGCATAATGATCCCACAATGGTGGCTTATATTACACTCAATCCACTACTGAGCTGTATCAAGCGAACAATAACTCACTCAGCTTGTTAGTCGTAATAGTCAAAAAAAATTATTGGAATGGAATTTGCGACAGAGTCATACAGCCCATCAAATTGCCACTTATTGGATGATGATGACCAGCATTGCGATGTTATACCCTCGGGCCATAAACCAATCAGGATGCCATAAAGAACCTAGCGTAGTGTTTCACGTCTCATGGTCACAAAAGTATAAAAAAGAACCGCTGAGGAAATAAATGTATTGGCAAATTATTTGCAGGGTGCCAGTCACAAGTTAGTAAACGATTGTGTGGTTTTTGCTGGTTACCCGTTTTTGCTGGTTACCCGTTTTTGCTGGTTACCCGTTTTTGCTTAGCAAGTTTTTTTCTGTTCTTACCACCAGGGCCCAATTTTATAGAGCTGCTTAAGCAAAACAAATTGTCTAAGCACCAAACAGATTTGCTTACAGGAAAAGGGTACCAGCCAAAAAACCATGCTGTATGCATAGGCTGTGACTGGTTCTCTGCTTATTTTTGCTAAGCAGAAATGTTTTCAGTGATATTTTCTTCCTTAAGCAGTTCTAGGAAATTAGGCCCTGGTGTTCATGGAAGGTTTGTCTTAAATGTAAAACTAATACGCTAAGCAGTAAGTACATAAATAACCAAAATAACACAAAATAAGCAGAAAGAAGATACTTGTCTCTCATTCCTGTCTTAATCTTCCCCTCTGTCTCTTCCTTTCAACCTTTGGTCTGAACTTCTTACATCTTCTTGAAGATATTACATCTTCTTGAAGATGCTCTTCTCCTGTAAAGTACCAGTGAGGTTTGTGGTAACGCATGTGCAAGCAATCTCTCTTTGAAGTGTGGTTGGTCTAAAGAGAACTGGTGGTTTTAACAACTCGACATCTTGATTGGTATGCTCGAAATTTTCTTCAGGAGACGTTGATCAGAGCAAACTTGACCAATGTTGAGTTGTTACACCATCGGTTCTTTTCAGAACTACCACAACAAGAGATTTCGTGTACATGTGTACATGGTGTTACTGCAAACCTTACTAGATTGTATCTCCGCCATGCAAGGTTTCAAATCCTACTCATGTACATGGTGTTACTGCAAACCTTACTAGATTGTATCTCCACCATGCAAAGTTTCAAATCCTACTCATGTACATGGTGTTACAGCAAACCTTACTAGATTGTATCTCCACCGTGCAAGGTTTCAAATCCTACTCAAGTACATGGTGTTACCGCAAACCTTGTTAGACTATCTCCACCATGCAAAGTCTCCAATCTTACTATTAACATTTCCTTGATATCTTTTAACGTTCTTCCCGATTCCTTTGACACACAGTCTCAAATGCAGGTATCCCAGGTAAGAATTGGTGGTAATAGTAGTCAGTGTGGAAGTGTGATTTCATTGTAACTAACTTTGTTGATTATGTGGTTTTGTTTTACACCCTGTTCAGACAGGCGCTCTAGAGTCGCGCCGAACCAAATTATTGAATTAAGTACGTGAAAAGTTTGACGTCTGAAACAGTTAGGAGCGACTGGACGCACTAGAAGTTGAAAGATCGACTGTTGCAGTCGTTCAGAACGACTCTGGAGGGCCCTTGGTTTCAGACGTCGATATTGTCATGAGCCGAACCTAATGTAAATGTTTTGTTAAGTTCGCCTGTCTGAAACCAAAATTTAATTGGGTCGACCTAGAGTCGCTCCTAATCTATTTGGTTCAGTGCGACTCCAGAGCGCCTGTCTGAACCGGGTGTTAGTCTGCGGAACAGCACAAGTATTGTAGAGATTTTCAGCAGTGGGTACAGTTGCCGCCCTCACACAGGTGTCCTTAAATTGAAACAAAATGTGTTGAAAAACACTCCACAATGATAGTTTTTTTTCTTTGAATCAGCCTCACCAATGTGCCTTTTTGTTTGTTTTGCTTTTAGTTCTGTAGTGCAATGATTTCGTGCCTTCGAGTTGTTTTGTTTTCTGTTGCTAATAAGTTTTTTGTGATATCAGCTAATTGTGACAACACTTTTGTCATTACATTTTTGCTGTATCCGCTGCTAAAATGTTTATCTTTTTCTTTTAAAATGATTGAAACCGATAAATTAAGACAACATTTGTTCAATGCATGACCCGTACCATGAAGGCTACAACAATAATATTATCTTAGCCACTTCGGATGAAGTGCGTACTTCTCAAGGAATAGGTTTCTTTTTTTGTCAAGATAAATAATTCGTCTCTCGTTTCTCTCCAGGCAAGCAACAAGAAGAAAAAGAAGACAGACTTCATTCCTTACCGAGACTCAGTTCTCACCTGGCTACTCAGGGAAAACCTTGGGGGTAACTCCAAGACGGCGATGATCGCTGCACTCAGCCCGGCCGATATCAACTATGATGAGACGCTGAGTACACTCAGGTAAAAACAGCAAACACACTCCTCTTTATTAAGCCTATCTCCTTGGTATTCTGGCGCAGAGATGTCAAATATCGTTATCATAAATATCGTTTTCATAAATATCGTTATCATAAATATCGTTATCATAAATATCGTTATCATAAATACCTGGGACAATTCATCCAGTCTTAAACTCTAGATGGATGAGATGAATCCCAGAACAATATCTTTATGGGAATAACAGTTTATTAAGATTTTTGTATCACTGATTAATTATATGTTATTATTTTTTTTAAACATAGATATGCAGACAGGGCCAAGAGCATCGTCTGCAAGGCCATCGTCAACGAAGACCCCAACGCCAAACTCATACGAGAACTTAAAGAGGAGGTACAACGACTGCGAGAGCTGCTGATTGCGGAGGGGATCGAGATGAATGCCTTGCACTCTTCCAACACTGAGGGCAATGTTCAACGCATCATCTCAGCGCCGCCGATGAAGGAGGATGCTCTGGATAGGTTAAAGGTCAGAGTTTGTAACAAAATATATAACCCCCAAAAGTTAGATTGATTGAAAATATAACTAACAAGTAGATATATGTGTCTGCCAACGGTAATAACAGTTTTAAGAGATAATTTTTTCTTAACTGAGAAATGTTGTGAAATGTTCTTTTCGGAACAAATGTTCAAAGTCCACAGCGGGCAATGCCTACTGCCTACTGCCCCTACTAGCTCCTCACTAGCCCAAAATGTCACAGCCAAGCCAACCTCCTCTTCAGTACTACTCTATGCAATTGTAAGAATTAGCAGGTAAGAGAGGGCCTGCAGTGGGCTACTCCACAGTCCATAAGGGGGCCGATGCTATGTAAGAATCAGCAGGTAAGTATCGGCCCCTCGTGGACTACCAAATCGCCTAAGATTTGGAGTGTTTTAAGGTATTAATTATTATTATTTATTTTTAAGGTATTTATTGGCAATTGTGTTTTAAATTCTATCTTTTTTTAGGAATCGGAAAAGCTGATTGCTGAGTTGAACGAGACATGGGAGGAGAAACTGAAGAAGACAGAGTCTATCCGGCTACAGAGGTGAGGTTCTACTCCACTGTGATTCACATTACATTGTCAAGAAGAGTCAGGCTTCCAGACCTGGACCCCACTTCATAGAGCTGCTTAAGCAGAACATATTCCTTAACAGTTTTCTGCTTAGCAGAAATGAGCAGGATATCTGAAATTGGGCCCTGATACTAAACAGGGGTGATGGAGGCAATTACCTTCGTGCCCCTTGATCATTGCCTGGGTGCCCCTTGAAATTTATAATTTCCTTGTGGACATGCCCTTTATCAAAGGTCTGGAATAGGGGGTTATAAAATAACACAACAACCCCCGGAAAGGGATTTTACAAGGCATATTTTCCAGAACCTGTTATCACTCTTTGTAAGTGTGAAACGAAGTGTGTTATGGGAGATGCCTACCTCAACACACTAGACACTGGAAAGTCCGGGTGAATATAATTGTTAGCCTTCCGGTTGTCATAAACAATTGAGGAAACCTTCCGGTTGTCATAAACAATTGAGGAAAATCCGAAGTTGTTCCGGGCGCTTAAAAACGTCCACCGTAAGTCTTTCAATAAAGAATTTCCGGATAAACACGTGATTTGACGTGAAGTGGTTATAGTCAAGCCATAATGTTTGTCCTTCCATTGTTCAACACAGAGAGGAGATGTTAGCAGAGATGGGTGTGGCCATCAGAGAGGACGGCAACACAGTGGGTGTGTTCTCACCCAAGAAGACGCCACATCTTGTCAATCTCAACGAAGACCCCCTCATGTCAGAGTGCCTCCTGTACTACATCAAGGATGGTGTCACAAGGTGAGTCTTGCTAAGCAGTTTATTAAGGCTAAGCAGAAAACCAGACAACTGGCCCAATTTCATGGCTCTGCTTACCGCCGAATTCTGCGCTTACCGAGCAAGTGCCAAATTTCTGTGCTAGCTGTGTAAGCGTAGAATGGCTAGTAACGTGGACTACGCAAGCTCACAAGCAAACATTCCCTGCTAACCCGTGAAATACGCTTGACGTAAGCGCGGAATTCCCTGCTTCCGTAAGCGCCGCTTGTCTACTTACAGCGCCCTCGCCGAGGTCAAAGGAAGACCAATCAATGGCTGAGAGTTGTGCAGCATGTTTCCATTCTTTGACTTTGGCGATGGGGGGCCTATTTAAGGGGGTCTTGTAGTAGAATGGACCTTGTGCATTGACATCATCACGCCGCCATCTTAAGAGGTATAACAATGATGAAACAATTACACGGCAAACAGGATCAGCCAATGAGCTGCCTTCTTTTGACCTCTAGTTGAGGGCGCCCTACTCGGATGACGCCATGTGCATAAGGGCTATATCAAGTGACATGCTGCAATACTTTTCATTTCATTTTATTAACATCACATTTCGTGGCCCATAAGCCAAATTGGATGTGATTTACAATCAGTAATTAGCAATAAATAGTCAAAACCTCTGACAGTTGCTTACTTTGTGCGATCATACAGGGTCGGTCGCTCGGATGCAAACATAACACAAGACATGCAACTCAGAGGGTCTCACATACAGGAAGAGCACTGTCTGTTCACCAACGAGGAGTCCCAAGTTAAGATTGTCCCGTTTGAGGGCAGTATGTGCTACGTCAACGGGAAGAAAGTCTCAAACCCGCTGCTGCTTCGATCAGGTAGGAACTTTCAAGAGTGACGCATATCCCATGCGGACCCATTATTGTGATGTTGGTGTTAACAATTCGTCTTAGATCTTTGTTGGATTTTCTGTTTGTTATTAATGTTTTGTTTACTTGTGAAGTGTGACCAGAACTGGCCAATAAGCCATTTGCAAGTTTATTTTGAATAAAGTCCGGTCACATGTTACAGCTTAAATTTGAATTCCTCAGACTATAGAGACAGTTGCTGCGTCAAGTGGTTCAGGGCAAGCTTTTGTACAGCAACCTCCAGATGAGCAAACCCTGGTACCATTGTGCCAAACACATTCATTCAAAATTGAGTACGGGCGTTCACCGTCTCTAACATACCTGCGCATCAGCTTGCCCCGAATCATGTGACAAAGCAACTGTCTCATTAGTTTGAGAAATTCCAATTTAAGCGGTAAGTTGTGACTAAAACAACTCATCGTACCAGACATTATTCAAATCTAACTCGCAAGTGTGTTTTTACAAAGACGTAAGAACTGATCCACTCCCTGTTATTGAAAGATTTGTGTGAGTGTTAGCCTTCGAGAAAGACTCTGCTAGGGTCGAAACGTCAGGCCACTAACTTATTTTTTGCTTTTTTTGTTATCCTATTGATAACCCGTCTTTATGAGCTGTCAATTGTAAGCATTCATTGAAAGTTGAACACTTTCACCTTACCTGTAGGTTGTCGTGTCATACTGGGCAAGTACCATGTATTCCGCTTCAACCATCCGGAGCAAGCGCGGCAGGAGAGGGAGAAGACTTCACAGATTGAGATGACCAGCGCTCTGGAGAAGGAGAGCGCAGTGGATTGGTCGTTTGCTCAGAATGAGCTGCTTCAGAAACAAGGCATTGACATCAAGGATGAGATGGAGAGAAGGTATAGAGGTTGTCCCTACCCGTCCCTACCCTCCCCTGCCCCCACCTCCCACCCCTTTCCTCCCCCTGCCCCCACGTTCAACCCCCGCCTCCAATTACCCCATTCTGTCTTCACTCTTTACCCTTCCATCACAAGTCTTTAAGATCTCTTTCTAAATGTCTTGCTGGCTTGGAATCTCTTTTTTGAGAGGGCGCGGCCATTTTCATTTGCCAAAGTGCACATCCATTGGAAAACCTTAAAATCTATGGTAAAATATGGACTTCTGAAATAGCTGACCCACCAGTGAAATGACAAACAAACTGGTCCTGCTGGCCGGTCACTGACAAATCTAAGGACAAACCCTGCTGGCCCATATTGTAGATCAAGCCGAATGTAGATTAATTTGAGAGAAGCTATTCCATGTATTGCTGTTTCACCCCCCTGTGTCTCTTTATCAGGCTGCTGGCAATGGAGCTGCAGTACAAGAAAGAGAAAGAGGAGGCAGATCAATTACTGGAACAGCAGAGACTGGTAAGGATGACCCGAGGTCTTGAAATGTTGATGTTATGATTTCTCCCTCTCCATTTTTTGCTGCCAACAACACTTGAGATCTGAGGCTAGGGGATATAGCCTGCTATAGTTCATACCGGTACAAAGGGAAAATGTGAATTGCATAAAATAATAATGATATATATATTTACATATATATCAAAATTTGTAGGGGAGATGGCCTTAGCTTTCGATCCAAACCGGACCTTCGTCAGAGGCATTAACAAGTACAAACAAAAACATATCCATTTATAGCAAAAAAGAGGAGCAAAGGATTAAGGTAAAGTATCCAGAAAAAAGCGGGAAGATTATAGCCAATCAAAGTTATTAATTTACAGACAAAGGGTTGGCTAAGAACCAATCAGAGTAAAGTAGTGAGGACAAAGGATGGTCAGTGTGAAAAGGGTGGATTACTGGACCATAAAGGTGGTAACTGCATTCTGGGTATAACAATGCGGGAAGCATGAAAGGGTAGGATTAGAGGGCAAGATGCATCAGGATAATGCAACTAACAATAAGGGGCAAGAAAAAAATAACTAGTGAAGAGAGTTAAGTAAACAAGAAGATAATTCTGTGAAAAGGAAGGAGTCTCACCTAGCAACGCGTATCCACCAATAAGGTGCTCAAGTTGCTGGAACAAAGAGAGACACTTTTTAAGACACTTTTTAAGACATGTTTTGAAGCTTATGAAGCACAAGTCCCATTTATGTAGCACCTTGTAAGGGTTTACCAGGTGCTGAGGCTCACTCTGATAAGTTTAACTTGTTCTTTTACATGCATTACATTACTGCTTTACGCCCCATCCAAAGGACGAAGCAATACTGGTTAAATTTCTTGCTCAAGGACACAAGTGTCAAGACTGGGACTCTGACTCACACTTAGAAACCAACAGAGCTTGAGTCTGGTGCTCTCAACCAGTCGGCCACGACACGCCAATAAAATTCACCTATCACACCCCCCTGTTACTTCCTTTGTAGGACTACGAAACCACACTTAGAAACCACCAGAGCTTGAGTCTGGTGCTCTCAACCGCTCGGCAACGACACGCCAATAAAATTCATCTATCATACCCCTCTGTTATTTCCCTTGCAGGACTACGAGAGCAAACTGCAAGCCCTCCAGCGCCAGGTGGAAGAGCAATCCCTTCTCTCCGGTAACACCACTCCAGGGGACCTGAGCGGAGAGGAAGAGGATAACCTGGAAAGTAAGTTCCTGACAATTGTCTTCCTGGCCATGCTGTTCTGGAACATCTATAGCTTCTCTGTATTCATAGTGTCTTTCTTATTTCTTGTCAGCTGTTACTTTGTAGCCATTGTTGAGCTCAGGTAACGGCAAGCCCCTGGGGGTCATGGGTCAAGGGGGGGTGGGGATATACCCATAGACCTGGGGCCAATTTCAGAAAGAGCTAAGATTGATCTTGCTTGTGTATCAATCTTAATTGCTAAGCAAAGTGTGATGTCACAATACAAATCACCATGGTGATAAGGACAACTCTTCTGAAGATGAATCTTAGTGCTTTGTGAAATCGAGCCCTGGGCCCAATTTCATAAAGCATGTAAGCGCAAAAATTTGCCAAGCACAGAAAAATATTGCTTAACAGAAACTGGTTTACCAGCAAAAATTCCATAAAGTTAACACTGTTTTGACTGGTACCCCACTCATGTTTTGCTTAGCACAGAAATTTCTTAAGCAGTATTTTTTGCTTAACAGCTTTATGAAATTGGGCCCAGGTTACCATGTTTACAGCAAGGTGAGGATCTGTACACTTTATATCATAGAGTTGATGGCTTGGGCAGTGGCTGCGGCTGGAACACTGAAAAGTCCTATTCTTCAATGTTGATAAACAGCCATAGCTGTAGCCAAAGCCGCTTTATGCAGACTTGGCCATAGTTACGATACAAGCTCCAGGGTCTGGTGGCTCTTTCGTAAACGTCTTAAAAGCCGTCTTGGTTAAAAATTGAAGGAAGCTCATGTTTGACAGATTTCTTTATGTACGTGAACAACAAATAAAGAGTGGTTTGGTAACATATGCTGCTACAGGGCTGGAATTTCATATGGGCTACATCGTCCATTGCCGATGTTGGTCTTGACCCTTAAGATGTTCTTAAGACATTCTGACAATTATGAGAAGTTGGTTTTCTTCATGAAACGTAGAGCCATCTCCTTCAGGGATGACGTTCTAGACAAAAGATCTCCTGCACTTTTGCCAAATGTGGAATTTTGTTAACAGTACTGTAAGTGACGCTTGGTGTGTTGATTTTTTTAAAATGTACTTGTGGGTTTTGAGTCGATGCTGTGGTTTGAAAAGATTTGACCGTAAAAAAGCAATCTTTATAAAACGGTGAATGTTGTCAGTATTTCGGGCCATGTTGTCTTACATGCGCCCCCCAAAGTGCAATGCAAGCCAATTTTTGCCAGATCGTACCTAATTATCATTGACTATTCAAACTTAGTAATTATTTTCCGTTAACAAGACAGGATTGAGTCCGTTTCGTTTATCTAGGGTTGATTTGTTAGGCTTTCTACTTAAAACTGTAAGATACGTAATTTGACATACTTTTATATTTTTTCCTATCTCAACTGAGTTGCATTCCAGTTTGGTTTACTTACTGTGGAGTACTGTGGGAGATTTGTGTCGACTGTTGTCCCCTGTTTGTCAATCAATATTTGCTAATTTTGATAATAATTTTGATACTTTTGGAGAATCTTCGAAACACGTCAAATCTAGTCTTAGTGAACTAAATAACTTTGTACGTTTGTATGGTTAGTAATACATGACTAAAGCTAGTTTACAAATAAGGTAACCTGTGCCTTCAAATAGAAGTTCTCTCAGATGCTTAACCCTTTAGAGACCATAGCGACCACAAGCGGCTTGTACCAAAACGCCCATAGCGGCCGCAAACGGTCGCAAAGTTTAACCTACTTCTATTTCCATAAAGAGGTCAAAGTAAAGGTCAATGCCACATATAAAATTTTCTGATGTAGCATGTTGACATAGTATCCCATTTTCTAAAACAAGAAACTCAATTTTCTCTTTCATTTAATTTATGTTGAGATTTTTACTGACAAAATTTCAATAAAGAAACTTATAATATTAGCAATGTCGGGGCGTTTTGTGATATTTAAACGGAAATGAATGGTCTCTAAAGGGTTAAAGAGGGGCTCCAAGGTTAAATGAAGTTTTGTGATCCACTTATTTTCCAATAGATAGATTCCTTATGAAAATAGGGGAAAATTACAAGTCTCTAACCTCACGTTGGTATGGTATAAAATGCCACTGCGTTTAATATCCTTCAAGTGCAATTTTTGTCAAAATTCCAAATCATTCAATGTTTTTCACATTTCAAATAGATGGTCTGTACATTTGTCTACCAAGAATTTCAGTTCATTCCTGAATTTTGATGACATTCAATCAAAATAGCATTGAATTTGACCTTTTGACTGGCGCAAAAATTCCTTTTTGGAATGTACAGACCTAATTCTTTTTGATGTCGGATGATGTCATGTTTCAAATTTCGCTCTGAAAGAGTATCAAATAAATGACATTTGACACAATTTTAGCGTGAGTTTAGAGATGAGTGATTTTTTTTCCACTCACTGAGGACTCTATCTATTGGAAGATGAGTACATCACAACCTTAAGTTGACCGTGGATCCCCTCTTCACGATGTAACAAAGAAAAGGTCGGATTGAACGTTCTAGCACCTTAGGGAAGAAAGGAGAAAGTTAAGGGGGAAATAAGACCCAATTATTTTGACTGCTGGAACAGATGTCTTGTTTTCAGTACTTCATGTGGCCTGTGCCCAATTTCATAGAGCTGCTTAAGCAGAAAATATTGCTTAAAATATTGCTAAGCAAAAATGCGCAGGATACCAGTCACATATTGTACATGTTTTGTGGTATTTTGGCTGGTAACCTTATTCTGGTAAGCAGAATTTTGTTGTGCATAGCTAATTAATGTGCTTAATATAAGCAGCTCTATGAAATTGGGTTCTGATAAGTGTGATTGTGCCTTGTCAAGTCGAGCTAAAGTTTTAAGTACTACAATGTATATCATAACAACTATTTATACCAAAACTAAAAACCATATCACACCAAAATGAGGTTGAAGCTGATTTTATCGCAAATTATATGCAAACTGACCAATCAGAGACTTCCATGCTTCTAGATTCCACCAATCAACAGGGTTGTTTGATTAGGATACATGTTCCACTTGCTCACATTAGTCTCTATTCAAGTTTTTCATCCGCATGTGCCCCATGAACCATCTGCTGTTCAAAAGAGTCTTCTTTTGCCATTATCATTTAACGTCTTGAACAAAGACTATTGAATTGCAGGACTCGTAAAGCACCGAGTGTACAGTACTGATCTTAATTGGTGTATGGTAAAATAAATGTTTTTCTTTTTTCCCCAGATGCAATTATTATATCTATTTAAAAAATACAGTTGAAGACTATGCAGTGTTCAAACCCATATAAGTACTAATCACAAAAGGCAGTTTTGTGATTTTTCATTTAGCTACTCTTTTGATAAGATATATGATTCAGGGTTTTTTGTAAAAGAAAAACGTACTGCACCTTTCTTCAGTACTTTGAGTTTAAAACAACTGGGCCCAATTTCGTAGAGCTGCTTAAGCAGAAAATATTGCTGCTAAGCACAAATGAGCAGGATACCAGTCATAGATGGTACTAACATGGCTCATGGTATTTTGGCTGGTATCCTTATTTGGATAAGCATAATTTTCTGCTTTAGCAGCTGTATGAAGTTGTGCTCTGGTGGCAGCAGCCAGACTTGGTTCTTGAACTAATTGCAGGAATCTGATGAAGTTTTGCTGCCACCTTCTGTTAGAAACATCTCTGATTATTTAAGTTTAAAAATTTTCCAAAAAGTACACTTAACGCGATGTAAATTTTTTTAAAATATGATGGCGATATTTGAATGAGATTATGGCGGTGTGCTTATTACTTACAATGGAACCAAGCAGGGAGTAAGTTTATATTGCTGCTTACCAAGGAGGTGTTGGCTAAGCAGTTTTGGAACAGGGAACCAGTTAAAGTATGCACCATATACACAACAAATTGACTGGTAACCCTGAAACATTGCTGAGCATTTTGTGACAACTTATTATTGTTTTGTTCTGTTTATTCTTTCTTTGTTAACTTTAAATGTTGCCTGTAAAGCTGGAAAAAAATACCTTTGGTAAAACCAACTCAGAATTAAAGTTAAGGAAACAAATTCAAGTAAAAAAAAAAAGCATTTTATTGTCGGAACTTCAAGTTATATTGTAACATTTGTATATATGTGCAGCTTCATATTCTATTTTTCGCTTGAAAGTTAAAACTTCCCTGGCTTGTAAAAATAAATTCTATCCATACTTCGTTGTCTTCGTCTCAGAAAATGTCAAAACAAACTTTGCGGCTATTTTATTTATATCAATGTACTTTGATTGCTCAGTGCTGAGAGCAGTGTCTTGTCTGTTTAAAAAGTGTTGAACAATTGCCGAAGCCAGCTATGCACTGAATTGTATTTCATACTAACTGAATACAAAAATTATTCCAATATTTATTATTTCAGACCAACTATTGAATATGAAAATGGTGGGGGATGATAGTTAACAGTCAAGGTGCATTTATTGGGGTGTTTTTTGTAGAAGGTGATGAATTTAGGGTTATTTTTACTTAATTTATCATTATGCATAATTTTGTGCATTTTCTTCAAACAATTTGCACAAATTATGCATTTGAATTCTTATACCCACCTAACGGTGTATGTTAAGTAATGTTGAAGTCATAGCCTATTTTTGTTACAGTTAATTTATACAATCATGTACCACATCCGATTGCAGTAGGCAAAATTGAAAGCTTCATAAGCCATGCATCGCAAAGAAACCCCTCAAACAGTCAAACAAACAAACAAACAAACACTCCAAAGTGAGTGGAAACTGCATGGCTTATGAGTTATCTATTCAAAATATGTTATTATTTTGAGTTTTGTGTTCGTATTTATGTTGAGAAATAAAAGTCTTTGCACGATGTGAGACTGAATGAGTAACAGAGATCAAAGATTGTACACATTCTGTTTTTTGTTGTTGAGGTAAACTGACACATGTCCGAAACGGCGACTTCGGCTACAGCTACGGCTAGATCAGCGCGTCTGTCAGTGTTAAAGAATAGGCAGGCGCGCGCGATCCAGCCGTAGCTGTAGCCGAAGTCGCCGTTTCGGACACGGCCTTAATGTCAGAATATTACAAGAGAGAAGGTAAAATAATTATTTTGTTGGTTGTCTGAAGGTAAATTCTTTGTCTTTGATGAGCAAGAATTCATCTACATTAGTTGAAGACTTGAGTAGTAGTTTACAAGAAAAATCTCGGCACTCATCATTTGGGAGTTTGAAGTTTACTTGTCATCATTTGGTAGTAGGCCTAATATGCATCCAAAGTCGTAAAAAGGAAGAAATTAAATGGTCTCATGTTTCCACCCACCAATTTACTGAGATGAAGTGATTCTTGAAGTGCACACATTGTATCTCAAACAGATGGTTTGTTGCAGCTTCTTGTGATAATTACTTTAGCGTACAATCCCCAAATCCCACGTGTTTTGGATGTGTCACTTACGCACACTCCAAATCGAATTAAAGGGAATCTTGCTGCATCTGATGTTGACATTATCTTTTGCAAAATCAAATTTGAAAAGGTAGTTTTATCATTTTTTCATTTTTTTTTATTCAGGAACTGGGTTACAGTTTGATGTGGTATTGTGCAAATCAGATTTGGATTCTCAAAGGGTATTTAAAATAATTATTTATACAGAAATTGGCAAGCAAATTTCTTGGGGTTTCTGACGGACTTGCCTTTCCCTTTAATCTCCGTAATGTCCACTGGGAGGCCTGTCCAACAACCACTGGGAGGGAATTACCCAGAATCCCTTGCTTCACAAGAAGGGGGCATTTTGCGGGCATTCCTGGATAATTAGGAATGTATGTGATAATCAAGAATGTATTAAGGCTAATCACCTCCTTCCCAGGGTGTGTTGTGTGACATTTCATACCACTGGTGGTCAATGGTGACAAGGCTGTAACTCTACAGTGCAGACATCTATTTTGAGGCCACTAAAAAATAGCTATCATGTATTCTAATTCTATGTGAGGGTTATTTCAATTGGTCTTTATTCTATGTTATGATTTGGTGAATATCAAAATTTAAACGGGTCGTGTAATGTAAACTCAACAACTAAAACCTATAGACATAAACGTTCTAATGACTGTTGCTGGAACTGCCTGAAAATGTCGTGTGACTTTGAAATGACCAGAGCTGGGAGACGGAGAGCTGGGCGACACCAATCACCAACATTTACACCAATCAGCAGCTTCATTACTTGTTGCCATGGAAACCACAACAAGCTGGCAGCCATTTTGCTTGTCGCCATGGAAAACCACATGAGCAGCCATTTTACTTGTCACCATGGAAACCACAAAATGCAGTGGATGCTTCTCGCTCTTTTATTTGCTCCTGGATAAAGTTCAAACAAATCTTTCTGTCATAGAAACAAAGAGGGCGCTCTTCTCTGTTTTAATTCTACTAATTAGTGCTTTAATTGTAACAAGCTTTCATCATTGATCATTATATCATGTACTACTGCACTCATTGCTCTATTAATAATGGAGAAGGGGGTTGTTGTTGTCACCTTAAGTCCCCTGATAGGGACCCTGAATATCTCATCTCCTTTGGGAGAAGACAGACCCAATCAAGGTACATTCATACCCGAGTTGGAATAGTTTATCAGAATTACTCATTTTCATTTTCAAACCTTCATTATCCCCATTTGGAAAACATCGACCCTCTTGGGTTCAAAGTTTTCTTCAAATCGGGATAGTATATTTGTAATCAAAATCAAAAGGGCTTTGTTACACAAAGTCTACCTCAACTAAGAGAGTTTGGGTGTTGATAACCCTGTTTTTTAGTAAAATACCCATCATGAAATACTTGTACTCTAGTTGTGTGTTGAAATTCCTGATGTAAACTTGATCAAAAGTGTCTGTTATTTTCTACCAAACAGTTGATTAGAAATCTCTCTGCATTCGCCTTCTTTTAGCATATTTTCATGTTTTTTCTGGTTTGATGTCTTTAAGCTTTAGTGGTAAATTCACAATACGGACAAACAAGTTTACTTGTAGAGTGTTAATTTTGCTTTTTTGTCCCAAATTGTGATTATCAAGTGAATTCTCAGATGTTAAACAGGGGCTCCAAGGTTAAATTCAGTGTTGTGATCCACTCATTTTCCAATAGAGTCCTTTTGAATTTGGGGAACAAATTACAAGTCTCTAACTTCAGGTTAAAACGGTGTAAAATACCCTTCAAGTAGAGTCTTTGTCAAAAACTGAGAACATTCGATGACTTCTCATTGTTTGTTCATTCCCCAATTTCGATTTATATTTAATCAAAACAGCATTGAATTTGAACATTTGGACTGACACAAAATTCCTCTTTGGAAAGTACATTACAAACTCATTTTTTTTGTTATGTCTGATGACTTCATATTTCAAATTTAACCCTGAGAGAGTATCAAATAACAAAATGACATTTTACACTAATTTAACGTAAGGTTGGAGACTTGTAACTCTTCCCCCACTTTCACAATTAAAAATGAGTGCAACACAAAACTGAATTTGACCTTGTGACCCCTCTTTAAGCTGTAAGTCAACAACATTTCAAAAAATTGAATATTCAAAAATGTGGTTGTTAAGGTACATGCAAAATGCATTGACTGCATTTCATTCTAACATTTCATTCTACATTTAAATATTAAATATCTCCATCGCTCTGCCTATAGAATTCCATTTAATGGTAGAATATTTTATTTCATCTATGTTTTGTATGTATAGCTCTTCCTGTCTCTGTAGGTATTACTAGTTTCAAGTAACACTATTTTTGCCAGTTTTCATTTTCTTCTAATTTTTTTGGTGCATTTTTTTGTAGTTTATAGCAGCTAAATCTTTTGAAGGCCATTTTCCCTCCAATTGGGTACACCTTTATCTTTGATCAGGACTTTTACTCAAATTGAGGTCCCAATTCAATCTTTCTGGCAATGACAATACTACCCCTATGCGAACTCTGGATTGCCTCCAATGGAGTCCCCGATTGTAAATTGGGATTGGATGTAACATCCTCTATACCACCCACATTGGGGTATAACTTTTACTAATTTGATCACATTTCTCTAACTTGGCCCCCATTTTATACTATCCCAAATGGGGTGTCCATGTTCATCTTCATTTGGGCTCTGTTCACCTAATTGGGAAAACCTTTCTGCATCTCTTTCTTTCATCCTTATTTTGTCTGTTCACCGAAGCATTGTTTGTGTCCAGGAGCAAATTTAAGAGGGAGCATCCATCTTGCTATTTTTTTCTGTTTCCATGGTAACAAAATTTGGATGTCTTTTATGTGTGCATTGTGGGAGAAGGTAAGCTGTTTGCTCCTTCTTTGTTTGCTCCAGTAAAGGAGTAAATTTTCTGTCTTTTTTTCCCCCCTTCGAACTTTCTTAGATAAAGTGCATGATGTAAAAAAGAAATTATTTTGCTGTCCATTTCATTTAGAAGTCTTTTGTGAAACTTAAATTGTAATCGAACAAGTACAATTAAGAAATTAGTAATAATCAAAATCTTACATCATAAAGATGGTGAAGAAATTCCTTTTAGAGTCTTAAACAAAATCTTTAAAAAGTAACTTGAGTGACATTTAATTTAAGTTTATTTAAACATTGCAGACTGATTTTAAGTGTAGACATTGTTGAAAACTATGTCGGAACAAATAGTTCTTTTGCGACAAGTTAATTAATACAAAAAGGAGTAATGACCTGACGTTTCGACTCGAGCAGAGTCTTTCTCGAAGGTTAAAAGACTAAGAGTTTATTAACAGTCAGGTTTATCGTGACATCTGAATAATTTTTATGAAATTTTATGTGTTCGTAGTAAACCATGAATTGTGATTTTCATGAGTTTGATATATATATATATTTTTGTCTTTGTCCAAACAGGTAATCCATGGACCCCTAAAGAATATGCGTTGGCTGCGTGGGTCATTCGCAAATGGAGGTACTATCGCTTCACATCAATCAGGGTAAGACTGTTAGATCGGAGTTCAAAGACCATTGATAACGGAGTTTTAAAGGTTTTTGTGTTGCATGGTCCTGTGGCAACCAACACATGGAAAGAAGGCAAAACAAAACATACATTAACCAATTCAATTCAACTCAAATCAACATTTATTTCCACATTGGTAAAAAAAAAAAAAAACAAGAGAGAATAATAAACAAATATAGAACAATGATTTAAATCAAAGACAATCAAGAACTGATTGAGAAAAATATAATTAAAGAAATGGAAATAATATAATTTTCAGAAGCCAAAAGGAGGCTAATTTTGAAATGCCGACTGACAAATACAAAACAAAACAAATTACAGCAGAAACAAAAACAACAAACAAAATAAAAAAGCTGTACAGCTGTTGCTTTTGTAACTCTTAAATTTATGTGAAAATTATGACACAAAATGTAAATTTTCCCATATGGCCTGTGTAGTATCTTGCCTGTCAGGAAATGCATTAGAATGTACAAGGTCACTACTCTGTAAACAAAGGTAACATGGTTTATAAATAATCAAACGATTACTGACGTAAATGAAAACTATTTTGAAGCAAGTGACTGTTCTGACTGTATTTTATGTGTGTGTGTGTTTGTATTCCTCTTCATTATGACCAGGATGACTTGTGGGGAAACGCCATTTTTCTGAAGGAAGCCAATGCCATCAGTGTGGAACTCAAGAAAAAGGTTTGACAATTGTCTATATTTAATAAATGTTCAAGTAAGGGGCGCTCATTGTATCTGAAGTGAAAAGAAAAAAAAATCCCCACCAACCAAGCACTGCAATTAAGACTGAGAACTGCCTTATGTTTCAAGAGTTGTTTTTTAGTTGGTTGATTGTTCTGGGGGTTTTGTGGATTTGTCTTTTGTAATTTCTTTTTTAGTTTAACTTGGGGTTGAACAAAAAAAAATAGACTAGAGCGGGACTTGAACCTGCGACCTCTGGATTAACGTGCCGGCGCTCTACCAACTGAGCTAGCTAGCCCTATTGTTGGCGGTCTACGTATTTTGTCGAAATCTTTGTTCTTTGTTGCCAGTCTAAAGCCATTCAACCTGTTACTGCCGTGTAGCCAGGGATCACATCCAAGTTTGCAATAAACCTGGGAAGCGGCTGGAGAGGGATCACCTCAAGGGGATGCAACCTTTTAATTTCAAATATCAAGTAATAAACCACAAGGGAAACTGAATGGATACATTTTTAAGAATTTGGGGTTGAACAAAGAAAACAGAAAAATTGACGAGCGGGACTTTCTAAATTTGAATGAAAAGAAGAAACAACAAGCAAGCAGTGCCTCTTCTTGAAAACTAGATGATTGGAACTATTCCATGCTATCAAATCCAGTTTTACACTTTCTTCATCAAGAGACAGGTAACATTTATAACCTTAATTCTGTCCCTCGCACCTTCTTTAATACACCCTAAGGTGGAGTTTCAGTTTGTCTTGCTGACCGATACCATCTACTCCCCACTGTCTCCTGACTTGCTCCCGAGTGCTGAAAACACCAACATCCTGGAGCATCCCTTCCCAAGGACGGTCGTCGCCATAGAGGTCATTGACAAGAAGAATGGTGCTACACACTACTGGTCTCTGGAGAAACTACGGTATGTGTATTGGGATTTGTGGAAGTAGAAATCGTTGGGGGGAAAAACAAAAACAAGTCTTCATCTTTTTGGTTGCAAAAAATAGTGAATGGCCTGACCCTAGAAGAGTCTCGCTCAAAGGCTTTGAAGAGTCTCGCTCAAAGGCTTTGAAGAGTCTCGCTCAAAGGCTTTGAAGAGTCTCGCTCAAAGGCTTTTAAGAGTCTTTCTTGGAGGCTTTTAGTCTTTGAAAAAAAAGACCCTGCTAGGGTGGAAGTGCATGGCCATGAACTATTTGTTTGCATTTCAACCATATGTTCTTTTGGTTGGTGAGCAGTTTGCAACAAACTAATTCCATTTTCTCATCTTTTTTGTTTGTTAATATTGGATTCTTTCTGTCGTGGAAATAAATATTTTGAGGATAAGATTTGAAGTTTTGATATAAATAAATAAGTGAAAGGGGGTTGTTTTTGTTTGTTTGTTTGTTTGTTTCAGAAAACGTCTGGAGCTGATGAGGGAGATGTATGACAACGCGGCTGATGCCACGCCCACCACACCCGAACCCATGGCCTTTGAGAATAGTGCAGTTACCTGCAGTGATCCCTTCTACGATCGATTCCCTTGGTTCAGACTTGTTGGGAGGTTAGTCTCGGTCTTAAAACGGCAGATCACTGCCTCTTGTGATCCCAGGGTTTAATCTTGCTTGTGGTTCCATCTGCCAGGATGAAAGTTTACATATATAAAAGTTTCTCAGTTGCAGCCCCCCACCTATGGAAACAATTTGCCAATGACTCTTAGAACACAACCTGACATTGCTTCTTTCCGATCACGTCTCAAAACTTACCTTTTCAATCAGGCACATCATTAACTTTCCCGAGGTCTAAGCGCAGTGAATAGTTTTCTAGATAACAGCACTATCCAAGTCTAATTATTATTTTTATTATTTCTTCATCATCTTCTCTACACAGGTATCTTCAGGCCTACGGGTTACAGCGCTTGTCACTTTTGATATTCCGTTGGTTTCGTTACCAGAAAGCTTTAAATAGTACTTCTGTTTTATATTTGTTGTACAGAGCCTTTGTCTATCTGAGTAACTTGTTGTACCCTGTACCCCTCGTCCATCGTGTCGCCATTGTCAACGAGAAAGGAGACGTCCAGGGTTACCTGCGCATTGCTGTACAACACGTATCACCAGATGAAGAGGCACCAGACTACGGGTCTGGTGTACGCCAATCGGGAACTGCCAAGATAGCGTTTAACGACGATGAATATTTCCAAAGAAAGGTATATATAAAAATCTTTAAGATGAACAAAGACAAATTTACTAGAGCGGGAATTGAACCTGCGACCTCCAGAAAGGTGCCGGCACTCTACCAACTGAGCTATCTAGCCCTATAATGGCAGCCTACCTATTTTGTCAATTTCTTTGTTCAACCCAAAAATTATTTGAAAATTTACCCAGTCAGTTTCCGTTGCGTTTCTTTTACTTGATATACAAGCTTTGAAAGTATTTTGCTTGTCAAAGATTTAGAATCTATGAAACAGCAGACAATGGGAGTTCCTTTTGGACTGTACATTAAAACTTGCCAGCAAAGTTTGAACATTTCACCCCACATAGATTAACCCATCATCCTATCTGTTGTTGTTTTTCCTAGTTCAAGCGGAGTCCCACCAATCTTAGCCAATCAGCAGTCTCTGAGGATGAAGTGAGGATCGTTGAGGGGCAGAGAGAAAACTCTGATCTTGGTGAGAGAAATAGTTCATTAACCCTTCTACTATGGGTACTATGATTTGCCCGCGGGTTGACCAACCATTTAAAATCATGCAACTGTATAGGTTGTTAATGGTGGCACAACTGTGCGTAGAACTAACTGTGATCAAGTGTGTACTGTGTGGATGCATTCACCATATGATATCAAATTCCAGGCTGTGATAGTTTGTCTATCATTCAAAACCACAGTGGATGATATTGAAAGGTCAGACAGTAGGAGGGTTCACTGTGTACTGTGTAGATGCGTTCACCAAATTGAGAAATTGCAGACTGGCATAGTTTATCTATCATTCCAAACCACAGTGGATGATATTGAATTGTCAAAAGATTTGAATCTCCAAATAGGTGACTTTTTGAAGTTTCCATGGTGTCCATTTTAATGGTGCCTTCAATACGGCCAGAGATGCGGTTGGTACCCGCTGTCTTCTCGCTAAACATGGATGGACTGAGTCTTGATAACAATACTGTAACAGTTTTTTGCTGTTCTGTGAACAAGTAGTCACTGTATTAAACTTAAACTTTCACCAGGTGACTTTTACTGTATCTTTCTTGATAATTTTGCCTATGAATCATAATTACTGTTATAAAAACCAAACAATGACCCTGCCTTTAAACTGACTGTATCATCGTTCGAGACAAAAGCAATTGTTTTAATATTCAATGTCTTGTGAATTCCTTGATATTACTTCATGTAGATATTATTGAGAAGCAAGACGTAGAGGCCATGAGCACTACAGAGAGTATGACCTCCATCTCAACAGTGGACGCCCCTGAGAACGAGTTACTGAAACTCGGGTCAAAGTTCACCTTCCGTGTCACCGTCCTGCAGGCTTCGGGGATATCGACCGAGTACTCGGATATTTTCTGCCAATTCAAGTGAGTCACGTATTCATTAGTTTTCTGAATTGAGGTCACCCTTCGTCAGAACCACTTCATAATTTTGTATTCAGAGTTGGCCTTTTTCGCTTGATCACAAGAGGGCGCTATTTGGCATTAACTTTGGGAAAAAGAAGTTAACTAACAATCTCTTAATGATTTTATTCAGTTCAATCATAACGGTAAGGTGAGCCCATTGCTCAGGCATGGAATGTTATTTTTGAGAGGGCAAGGCCATTCTCATCTTGGGAAACTTTTGACGGGGCACCAAGGTCAAGAACCAGGGCAACGGAGACTGTGGACTCTGTGGACTCCATGTAATTCCAGGCCTGATTGCTTTGTAAATTTGCCTTGTGTGTGTTCTGAGCCCAATTTCATAGAGCTGCTTAAGCAGAAAACATTTCTGAAAAAATTCTGCTAAGCAACAATAAGCAGGATACCAGTTACAGATGCTACATGTCAAACAGCGTTTTAGCTGGTAACCCTTTTTCTGGTAAGCATAATCTTGTTGTGCTTAGTCAGTTTTTGTGCTTAAGCAGCTCTGTGACATTGGGCCCTGTTTGAATGGTTGTTTAACCCTGGGAGTAAAATGCCATTCCAGCTGGGTCTGATTTCACCAAGAGATTAGATTGATTCTTAAGATGTGCATCAATCTTACTTACTAAGTGAGATGTCGCAATGCAAATCATGACAGAGATATTGACAACCCCATCTTAAGATGAACTTAGTGTCTTGGCCCAGGGAACTTGACTTTATGCTGTACCAGCATCTTTCATGCCAGGGCTCAATTTCATTAAGCTGCTTAAGCAGAAAATATTGCTGAACAAATTAGCAGGAAACCAGTCACAAATTCTACATGTGAAATGGTATTTTGGCTGGTAAACTATTGCTGATAACCAAAATTGTTTTGTGCTGAGCTACTTTTTGTGCTTAAGCAGCTCTATGAAATTGGGCCCAGGTCCGAATTGATGGCTACGGCTACGGCTACGGCTACAGTTGGAACACCATGTCATAATGCATTGAAGTACAGTACATCCTTAGTAGAACCCTTAGCAACAGTCGTAGCCAGAGCCATAGTCACCAGTTCGGATCTTACCTTAAGAGTCTGTCTTATGAGTTTAGAAATCTTGTTCTATCAGTAACTTTTTAAGTTCTGCAATTTCAACACCCTGGGTTTTCAAGTGAGAATAAGTTGGAAACACTACTTCTCTTAGTCTAGGCCACCATCTTGAAGGTGTACCATCTCTTTACTCTAATCCTTATTACATCTCAATGTTTGCTCATGACGATATGGAGTGAAACAAAACCAAACAGATTTGGTGTTATGAAACAGCTTGTACATTAACTCTCCTACTGTGCGATTCTGGTTTTGAATGACAGAACATAAATCAGATTCGGTGTTATGAAACAGCTTGTACATTAACCCTCCTACTGTGTGACCATTCAATGTCATCGATTCTGGTTTTAAATGATAAATCATAAATCAGATTTGGTGTTATGAAACGGCTTGTACATTAACCCTCCTACTGTGTGGCCATTCAATGTCATCAATTCTGGTTTTGAATGATAAATCATAAATCAGATTCGGTGTTATGAAACAGCTTGTACATTAACCCTCCTACTGTGGTGACCATTCAATATCATCGATTCTGGTTTTGAATGATAGATGCCAGCCTGCACGGTTTTATCATGTGGTGCAGTACACTCAGGAACTTGGTTAAGTTCTGTCATAATTATGCCACACTGAACACAACCAGTTCAGTTGATCAGTTCCAAAGGGTTGGTGAACTCTCTGGAAAATGAAACAAAGAGTAGGAGGGTTGAGAGTAAACACAATATTGAAAGTAAGATCAGGGCCCAATTTCATAGAGCTGCTTAAGCACAACAAAATTTATGCTAACCAAAATGAGGATACCAGCCAAAAGACCATGGCAGATGTACCGTCTGTGACTGGTATCCTGCTTATTTTTGCTAAGCAGTCTTAAGCAATATTTTCTGCTTAAGCAGCTCTATGAAATTGAGCCCAGGTTCTAAAATCATGAATCATCAGTTTCTTCATTGCATAATTGGATGAACATTAAAAGCTAAGAAGTTAAAAGTTAAGAATTAGAAGAAGAAATAGGGACCGTACTAAACCTGAAGTTCCTTGGTACCCTTGTTGCATAATTCTGCTCCCCTTGATTAGCTTCCACCACCGCCACGATGAGGCATTCTCTACGGAACCATTGAAGAATACGGGCAAGGGCCCACCCCTCGGCTTTTACCATGTCCAGAATGTAAGTGGGTTGTCCCAACTAAGAATGCAACCACTGTGGCGTGTCTGTCATATAACAGGGTGTGTGTGCCTGTCTGTTGCCATGGGCTTGGTGATACCAATTGGGGACTTTTGCCAGTTTGAGGTTTTACCAATTAGGGATTTTTTTTTTTCACAAATTAAAAGAGATATTCTGCTTCCCCGAACCAAACTCAAATTTCGACAGATAAGCAGACACGCCCTCTATAATTCCACCACTTCAGTTTGTTTCCTTTTTTCATTTCAAACACCTTTCATGTTTGTTGTCTTTTGCTTCACCAGTTGTCATCGTCATTAAAAAATATAAATTTTTTGATTGCGTTGTTGCCCTGCACGGCTCTTCGCTGTTGCGTTCTTTTCGTTTTTGATTCTTGCAGTCTGCTTCACGGGCGCGAGGCCTTTGTAACACCCCCAGTTCAGAACAAGGGTCAAGGGGTCGGGATGCCCCTCGGTTTTTACTTTGTGCAAAATGTAAGTCGGTTACTTTTTGGTTTAATTTGTTTTGTTTTTTTGTTAGGGGGGAAACAGCTGGGTGCTTTCGTGTTGGCAGGCAGTTGTAGCTTTTGTCGTCAGATTTTTTAGTGTTTTAGTTAGATTTTGGTCTGTTTTGGAGATGGTCTCACTCCAACCACTTTACTTTGATCTTTTTCTCATTCATCAAGAGAAAGTTGCAAAGAATAAACCCCAAATTGTCACAAATGTTAATTCGTGCCTTTCACGTGAAGTACCTGTATTTCTAACAGTAGTTCCATCAGTTCAAGTTTATGATTTAATTGTAGAGAAAGTACTCTCCATTATTTTTTTGTTTTTTTACATTTTAATTTTTACCATAGTTTCATTTCCTATTGTTATTTCACAAACCATTTCTAAGGATTTCTGTTAATTTTCCTCCTTTCATTTATTTTTTTCCTTTTTAAAAGTAGTTAATTTTTCCTTTCCCACGCATTTTTAGTGTTTGATGTGAGCACCTCATCTCAATTTGTTTGTTTGTACGTTTGTTTGTTTGTTTGTTTGTTAGTTTGTTTGTTTATCCTCCCGCGATTCCCCAACTTTAGTCTCGGACACATTCACCATGCAAAGGAAATATATCTTGTGGCACAGACAATTTCTTTAAGAGACTTTTATTTTTTGTAATCTTGTACCAGTCTTAAATCTCACTTACAAATGTGTCGTACCAGTTATTTTTATAAATTTACGCGGTTGATACCAACTGACCCGTTTCATTTTTACATTTTCTGTTTTCAATACCAATGGAAGCAATTTTTTAATCAGTTCCGGATGGTGACTTTATTTCAGGGGAATTTATTAAGGGGATTAATTAAATTTGTTGTTGTTATTTCGTCTTCAAATGACATTGACTGTTATGTATTTAGAACTAGATTAGTAAGTATGACTACCCGCTTATGTTTACACCATAAGAATGTTTGTAGATACCTTGTTTGTACTTGTTACTGCTAGTTTTGTTTCAATCTCTCCTATTTTTAATGAAAACTCTTTTGTATAATTCTACAACAATGTCTTTTGACAAAATAGGATAAATAAAATGGTAATGTATCATCAATAATTGGTGTGGGTCCCTATATTAAACATGTATAAGAGACACACACACACAAAAAAGAAAATCTATAATTATTTTAAAAGATGAGTTAAAGAATATTTACCCATTGTGTTAATTTGTCAGGACAAATGTAAGGAAGTCAGATGCTGTCTGTATAGCCTGACATTTTTGTACAGTCTTATTGTCTGTATTTAAAGGATACAAGGTGGCTTACACCATGAGTGTTCCAGGCTATGCTTTTTAAATAGTTCACCTACCAGTGGCATGTTTGGCTGGACCCCTTATAATTACGAGATATATTCAATAATTAAGATTTATTTCTTACGACAGATATCTGTTACTGTGACTAGAGCCTTCCTTGATTACGTGCGGACGTCACCCATTGTCTTTGAGGTGTTTGGCCATTATCAGGCCCACCCACTACATCACCAAAGCCAAGAAACAACTAGGTAAAAGTTGAGATGGTCCCTCTGGGATGAGATAGGGGGTGGGGCAGAGCTGGTTACTCTCCCTGATTCTGCAGAAAGGTCCCTGAAAACTTCTTTCCATATTGAACAAATTTGAAAATCTCCCTGATTATGGAAACTTTATTCCTATTATGTTGAATGTAATTCTAAATTTCTCGCTGATATCTCCCATAGTTCTTTTCAGAACTAAGAAGTCTACCGAAGTCTCCCGAATTCTGAATAATCTACTCCGCAATAGTAGAATAAATAGCAAGACAAGTTCTCAAAGAACAAAATCTACCTAGCAAGTAGATATACACATGGTGTTATCGCAAACCAAATATACATCTCCCTGATTGTTGTACAAAATCTCCCTGATTGCAAGATGCAAATGTTGGAAGCTCTGATGGGGACGGAAGTGGAAAAGGGTGAAGGTGTATCAATGATGCTTAGATGTCTTCTGGCTTGTCAAACTCTCTATCAAAGATAAAGTGACCCTTAGGCTGAGGGGTTCTTCCATGTCTTCTTATGGAAGGGTGATAAGTTGTGGTTTAATTCCAACGTCTTAAAAAGATGCGGTCCCTTATAACACCCACTCGTGACCCAGAAACAATAAGGAGACCAGTAAAAGATTTCTCTTTTGTCATTGTATTCAAAGTCTTCTATCACCTTGAACCCAATTTTGTATAGCTGTTTAATTGAAACAATAACTGCATCATGAATAAAGGATGTCATTTTGGTAAAACCCTAACACCAATGACAAGCTATTTCCAAGTCCTGAAGTGCTTTCTGAGTCCGCAACACTTTCCTAAACCTGTGGGACAAAAATAGAGTGTCAGAAAGCTTAGCTTTATAAAATTCTAAACTTACAAGAAGTGTTTTTAATAGATGTTAATTTTACAATAAATATTTACACAGCTTGATGTTTGGGCAAGGTGTGAGAGAGAATGATGACAAGTTTAAGTTGAGACTGAGGACACAACTCCGAGAAATGACTTAGAAACTGATTGAATTATTTTTGTTTTTAAATATTTAGAATGCGACCGTTGAAGCGAAACTTCCCATCCACTCTTCCTCTTGCAAGACCAGGTAAGACATCCAGTCCCTGTCGGATTATCCTTTCCCAATGACTGGAACAAGGCAGAGCTGTGTTTTGAGAGAGTTGCGACACAGAGGGACCATTTTTCTTTGGTCACATGGCAGCTAGACGCCGTTTTCGGTCCAAATGCAGCACAACCCAATGGGCAGACTAGTCTGGCACCCTGTATTCGCCAATGCATTTTTGGGGGGACACAAAATGGCTTCTAATCGCAAGTTGTCACAACTCTCTCAATATACGGCTCTGGGACAAGGGTAAGGCTGCTGTAAATGAATGAAGTGAAACATCTTTACAGGTTTTTTATTCAGGGATTTTTGTTTTCTTTTGCACAGTTCCGTCTCCCAAGCTGGGTCTGGTCAGCACGCCGAGTACAAGTCATCTTCACTCTCGGCATGACCTGCTCGTGTGGTTTGAGATTTGTGAACTAGCGCCCTCTGGAGAGTAAGTCAGGCATGATATTCTTATTACTTAAGTCTGTTTTCCGATTTGTTCGCCCTTGGATAAATCAGAATAATTGTTATTAATAAGGCCTTAAAAGTCTATTTTGAGAGCCTACACCATGTGTACATGTAGGTCAGCCCTTGTGCTCGATAAAATGTTTCCTACTTTTGTCCGAGGACCAAATATCATGCCTGGTAAGTACAAGAATACAAAATCATAATGGTAGTGTTTTGGGAACAGTAGGTGGCAGCAGACTGAACCGGGTAAATCAATTGTTCTCGGAAATACACACTTGCTCAGAATTGTGTAAACAATGGAAAGTTACTTAGTAAGTCTGCTGCCACCTAACGATCCAAAGTATCCAATTATATAGAAGCATTTGTAACACGTCCTCGGCAGAAACTACATGTAGTACCATCCAAAATGTCCTGACAATCGCATTGTCAGAATTGGTGCCCTGCCGTTAATTTTCTTCGCAATTTACCTGTTGCTAAGCAGCTTTATAACAATGGGCCCAAGTCATGTCAAATGTATTGACTTTCCATTTTTCGTCCTAAGATGGTTCCGTAGATGATTTGTCGTCGATCAAGTAAAATATTGTGTTTATCTTTGGTTCAGGGCTCCCTGCCTGCTGCTTCTCAGGTTGTATCGTAAACTTGGGGGCAATCCCTGGTTATACGGCAGTTACAGGTTGAATGGCTACTGACTGGGTACCCCCTAATAAAGATATTGACAATGAAATCGCCAACATTATGGCTAGATAGCTCAGTTGGTAGAGCGCCAGCACGTTAATCCAGAGGCCGCAGCTTCAAATCCCGCTCTAGTAAATTTTTATTTGATCAACCCAAAACTGATTTTTTTGTCAAGTACTATTAAGCATTGTTTTACCTTCTGGTTCTAAGGTATCTCCCAGCGGTGGTAGATCACAGTGACGAGCTACCATGCAGTGGGGTCTATCTGCTTCACCAGGGAATCCAACGACGAATTGCGATCACCGTCATCCATGAATCATCCAATGAACTCATCTGGAGAGATATAAGAGAGCTGGTAGTCGGTAAGTCAGCCTGCCCTCTTATAGAACAAAAATGTGTTTATAAGGAAATAAAAATGGTGTGAAGAGGTTTTCAACTAGTAGTTTAAACACGGTGAGGCCTGATTCTCCATAATTTTACTTTGACTTCGTCTCCGTAAAATTATTGAGAAACGGGCCTCACCGTGTTTTGATCAAGTAGTTGAAAACCGATTCAACACACTTTGATTCGCATTCATAAATACATTTATGTTAAAACCATCCAAAAATCTTTAAAAGTTGAGAACAAATCTGACAGCTTAGTCTCGGCTCACCTTGATTCTGCACAGAATTTCTATCCATGTTAAACATTAAGTAGCTGCTTGCACAAGTTTCAAGCTATTGTATACAAGTTTCAAGCTATTGTATGCAAGTTTCAAGTGAGTCAAATTTGAGGCCTACCAACTTAAATTGTGCAGTGAAATTTGTTTGCTCTGCACAATTTTCTGGTAGCGCCCTCTTTTGACGCAATTTCCTCTGGCCATGTTTAATCACGCCTCACCGTGTTTATATCACACTTTAAAATAGTTTCAGTTTCAGTTTCAGTTTCAGTTTCAGTTTCCCTTGTGGTTTATTATTTGATACTTTAAAATAGTGTTAGATGTTCAATGAAAAACCCCAAATATGGAAAACTCAAGCAATCGGGTAGGGACTGAAAACCTGTTCCACATGCAAGGCTTTAGTTTGAGGTAGGATTCAAAGCGGGGGTCCACAGAGGTGAAAGGCAGGGAAAGAAACCACTGAGCCAACCTGAATGCCTGTTTTTTATTTTTGATCAGGTCGTATCAGGACCACCCTGGAGGTGACGGAACCAGACCACGAGCTATCAGTGCTGTCTCTCAACCTCCTTCCCGCAATGTACATACAGCAACCAGGGGATGACAGGTAAGAACTAGACCAATAAATCCCGCATCTAGTTTCATAATGCTGCTTAAATAAACAAGTCTGCTTAGCATGGACGAAGGTAGCTTAGCAGAAACTGGTTCCCATTCAAACTAACGGGTAATAATGTGTAAGTGGTGACTGGTCCCCTTCTTAGTATCTTCCTACATGTAGCAGACATGTGGGAAACTCAATGCTACAACACTATTGCCTAGACACCTGGTGTGTTGTGGCCGAGCGGTTAGGAGCACCGGAATCAAGCCCTGGTTTTTCTGATGAACAGAGTGTGGGTTCGAGTCCCGGTCGTGGCACTTGTGTCCTTGAGCAAGATACTTCACCATAACTGCTTTGTTCTTTGAGTTACGGTGGCCCTGAAAAGAATCATGGGGTATAACAACTCTGAACATTTTGATCAATATGCTGTTATCGTCTTCAGGAGAAAGCTAAAACTTGAAGATGATCGGAGCATACTGATTGAAACTTTGAGTTGTTACACCACTGGTTCTTTTCAGAACCACCACAGCTCAGAGATTTCATGTACATGGTGTTACCACAAACCTTACTACAGTGTGCTAGATAGATAAACAAGTATTTTCTATTTATCTGGTAAACAACCCAGGCAGTCCTGGCCCCCCATGGATAATCAGGCAAACATTTGTACCCACTCTGACAAACTGTGACTAACGTTTCCTCAAAACAGAACCTGTTTCCGCTTTGAAGCTGCATGGGATACATCGTTGCATAACTCAGTCTTGCTAAACAGAATGACCCCGTATGGAGAAAGAGTCTATCTTACATTGTCTGCTTACCTGGAGGTAAGTAGACATGTGGTAATAAAACAACATTTTGTTTTTCCTTTCCTTCTAACCGGTTCCTTCTAACCGGTTTGACTAACATTTTCTTCGGTTTCGCTTTTAACTCGAGGCTGTTTGCAGTTTTTTGTGTCATGGATGCAGGCCTTGAATTTCATCTTTGAGTGGACATTTTTATGGTCTGCAAAGGGGCACTTCCATTGGACAATCTTAAAGTCTAAACTTTTGAAGGGGCACCAAGGCCAAGACCTGGGACAACTGGTCTTCATGGCTTCCCTGTTATTTCAGGCCTGTGGATATGATTTAGTTTTTGATAGAAGGTATATTGGATTAGATTTTGTGTACTTCCCTGGTCGATGAACTGAGCAAGGTGTTTGATAACTTTGGACACCTCCCCCCTAAGGCAATTTTATGGTATATATAGAACAATGTTTACAGAGAATGTTTCGTAAACTTGGCTGTGATCCCTGGCTACATGGCAGTTTATGGTTGAATGGCTTCTGACTGGCACCCTCCGAACAAGGATATTGACAAAATAGGGAGACCGCCATCATAGGGCTAGATAGCTCAGTTGGTAGAGCGCCGGCACGTCAATCCGGAGGATGTTGGTTCAAATCCCGCTCTAGTCAATTTGTTCTTTGTTCAACCCAAAATCAAAGAATGTTTCGTCTATTCTTTACAGCTTGATAACTGCACACAGTCGGCATGCATCACCAAAGACGTCTGCCTTCAGATGTACGAACGAGACGCCAGGATCAGCCCGGCTCGTTCCTTACGCAGTCTATTTGGTAGTGGCTACTACAAGGCTGAAGACAGGTCAGTATTCCAGACTTCAAAACCTCCCCTTTGTCCTCTTTTTGTAACGTATCGTTGTCATACCTGCCAACTGTTCAGATTTAATTGGAACTGTCCAGATTTTTGAGATTGCAGGCCGCAAAAAAAAATCAGAACATTCCTACTTCTGACAATGACAGCAATGAAAAAAAATCAAAAGGTTCTCGTAAAACGTTCGAAATTTTCTTATGGGATGCAATGTATTTTGTACATTGTTTTAAATACATACATAATTTGAATGTCTACATGTAATACGCTTTACTCGCACGACTTCTTGCGTCGCGATCTGTGAACTCATAAAACTGGTGTTCCTATTTCTGAGGTTTCAATGTTGGCAGGTATGCGATGTGCCAGTGTAAAAACGAGCGTTTAAAGGAGCGTTTACGATAGGCGCGAGATTGAAATCGTCAAAACGTCCTATCTCTCTGAAAATAGCCCAGTTGTACAGACCGAATAAATAAGCGCTGAGATACGACGTTTTTGCACAGAGCATTTTTGTGCGAAGTTGATGTTTAAAAAAAAATCTATACAATATTTGTGCACTGATGCATTGATATAATACCCGCAATAAGCAATACAGTGCGCCCCGTGTAGTTTGCCGAAGAGAGGCAGTGTTTCTTGGGGAAAAAATGACAAATTGTTGGTCCTCCGTAGCGCCCACCGCATGACATCGATTGTTTAAGTGCGTCAGTGGTTTGCTAAGCAGCAAGGCTGTTTCTTTCTGTGTTTAAGATGGTAATCTTTGTGAGGCTGGTGAATGTTTTACGCATTCTTGTAAGCCAGTTAAAGATCCCGAGCTGCCCATGTGCTGCTGAGTTGCGAGTGTGATTCTTTAAGTCAACCCTCTTTAGAATGATTGCCTCTCCGGGCTGAATTAAAGAGGGCGCTCTATATTGTGAGGCGCATGTATTATATAATCCCCACACATCATGGAGATCTTTTGCAGAACTATGGTTTGTTCATATTGAGGATCAAATAGATCAGCAGAATTTTTAAGAAATTGCTTTCAGTACGATGAAATCTACACCCATGACCTAAAAGTTGAAGAAGACAAACCTTAATTGTGAAAATGTTAACTTAAAGTGAAGTTCTCCTTTATTCATAAAGATTCACTCATTATTAGAGTTTCACTCAGTGTAAAAAGTAAAATTAAAATGTTTGAAATTTTTCGTCCTTGCAGCCGAGTGACTGGAGTGTATGAATTGTCTCTACGGCGGTCTGCTGAAGCCCTGAGCCCAGGTAAGGTGTTAATATCACATTGTGTAGATTTATCAGAACCAAAACGGGAAATTTATTCTCTGCATAATGCAATTTTTGCTAGACAGGTTGTCAGTCATCTGGTTTCTTGGAATTTTTGCAAGATGTTTTAATCGCTTAAACTGGGGGCTTAATTTAAAAAAATAAAATAAAATAAATAAATAAAAATAGATCAATAAATATTTCTGACAGCCATTAATAATTTGTTTTTTGAAACAAGAAGCTGTACAAATTTAAAGATGTTTTCAAAGTAGAAGAAGCAGAATTTTTACGTCTTATCTTTTGAAAACAGACTTTACTCCATTGATGAGAAATTAAGACATTACAGAAGAAGAATGAGTAATTGGTTACTGACACGCTGCATCTTTAAAACTAAGACACCAAAAGAACTGGTCTGTCTAAAAATGGTCAAAGAATTGAAACCTGATTAATGGCCTCTCTGACCGCTCTCTCTGTCGAGTCTTACAAGTGTAGGGTCAAGACAAAACTCCTTGATGGAAAAAAAAATTCTTATTTTTTAGAAAAACCATAATGGTGGAATGTTTTAAGTAACTTGCAATTATTGTAAATCTAGGGAGATTTTTTGTTCCTTTGTTGTTTTGGGAATTGTCCCTCACCCCAACTTGAATTCAGCTGTCACTTCATCTCAGATCACACTATTGTTTTGATGATCCCAAAACTGAGCAATTACAACCCACGCTACGATGCTAGATTATAAATAAAATAACAAAAACACCTGTAGATTAGACATGTGCCTATGTAATCATGGATGTGGATTATTTTATCTTTCTTTTTCCATTTTGTTTTCGCTGCAACCCTTGTAAAAATTATAACCACCATCACTCAAATTTCATCTTGCACTTTTATTTGCATTTTGATTTGCTAAATGTTCAGGTTGAAAAAAAGTTTGAAAAAAAAGTTTTATTTTTTTATTTTTTTTGGATGATTATTAATCCTGTTTTTTGTCACGTCTTGTTTTGACACTCTCAATTGTCACTCCAAAAAGGTCAAGTAAAATGTCAAATGACAAATATAGCTGCGGGTTACTTGGATTCTATTTCCCAATTCCTGTCTCTGTAGAAACTGGAAACAAAGAATAATTCGATCTCGTTGCTTCTCTATTTTGTAAAGAGTTGAACTTTGAATACTGACAGCTCTGGATAAAATTCTGGAAAGGGATGGTACATTATTTGCTTACCTGATTTTTGGTTTTGTGTTTAAGCAGCTCTATGAAATTGGGACCAGGTCTTAGTCTTGGAGCTCCATAATACTACTCCCATGGACTTTTTGATTTTTTTTTTAAGGAACCATTAAAAACCTCCCATAGACCTTTCTTTTGTTGATAAAGTGCGCCGGTTGGCACGGCCGAATGTTAGCAAAACATTCAATCGTGTTAAAAAATGTTGTGACAAAATTCAACATTTTCTGTAAAGATTCATGAACGGAAATACCTTCCATGATTGGTTGATTTGTTTCCAACAAATTCAACACTATTTTTGAATATTTGTGTAACACTGCTACAAACTGTGGCAATCTGTTTTTGATTTGCAGTTATGGCTTTCCATACTTTTCCAACCTGGGTTGGCAAAAACTCGGGCTGTGACGTTGCAAAAGAAAGGTCTATTGGAAATGAAAATCCAAGCCTTTGATATTTTTTATTTTTTTCAAAAGCCAGAGGATTGGGAGAATTTGCTCTTCCATAAAACCATTGATGTACCGTTCCTCTAACTTTTGTTGAGATTCCGATTTCTAAATCGTCTTGATGTATCTTTTAGTCAAGTAAAGTATGAACATTAAAACTGACAACTGGATTAATTCTTAATTTCTTTTCTTTTTCTGTTTTTGAACGACTGCTTTCACTTGTTTTGCTTCTTAAATTTAATTAATTTTGTTGACTTATCAAAAAAAATAGCAAGTTTGATGTATACTTTATTACCTTGAAAATCGTTTTCTTTCTTTCTTTCCGTTTTCGCTTCTTCGTATAATTTATAAAACACGCCTGCTCTTGGAATACTTTTGTTTTCTCTTAAACAAGCAGCTGCCTTTTATCTTTCTTTATTTCCAATCATTACTTGGCTGAATGGTCTGTTTCAAATGAATGCACTTCTTCTGTTTTGGGGTGTGGTGTTTTTTTTCTTTGGGGGGGGGGGGGGTGTTTGTCTTCTGTCTGTTCGTGTAGAAATGTCCTTATAGTTAGACATTGTCGGGTGTTTTTTGTTTAGGTATGAACCGTTTTTCTTTTGGGGTTGTTCTTTTTACACTGTGGGGTTTATCCAGCAATGTTTTTAACAAGAAGGATTAAAGAAAAGGGACTAGAACAAAGAGCCATTCCAACAGTTTTATTCCTATCTTTCTGAACTCCTTGCCTGGTGCATGTTTCCCTCCATCCTACAATCTAGTCAGGTTTTAAGAGGAATATCAATTCCTACCTTCAGCTCCCCTGATCTTAAATATTTTGTTTCAAGCCCCTTACCAAGAGTGGCTTTAAGCCTTGTTTGTGGCAAACTTACATAAAAGAAAAAACAAACAAAACAAAACAAAAAAAATAAAATTAATCTCAACTTGAAGCAAATATAAAAAATTAAAAAATTAAAAGAGAAATAGTGTAGGTCTGGATTTGTGAGAATCTGTGGTAGCTAGGATTAAGAAAGTAGCTGTCAGTCTTGTTCCTTTCCTTGCCACAACCCCTGTCCGTTTGTCTGTCTGTCTGTCTGTCTGTCAGTTTGTCAGTTTGTCTCTCTTTCCGTCAGGGAGTCAGCAGATTGCTATTTTCCAGATTTCTTTCTTGAAGCAGATAAAAACCTCAGCCATAAATGGAGGTTGTCTGCTAGAGTTCATTTATGCACTAACCTATTCGTCAAGTAAAACAGCTATGCCTTCTTCATCTTTACGTTAGCTTGCAATTTTTAACTCGCCACTGCAGCAGAGAGGATGGTTTTCTTTTGATGGGTCAGTCAACGTCTTTGCCGACAAAATGATTGTTCTTCCTTCAAGTCTCAGTAGCAGAAAATGCAACTCAACAATAACATTTAAAAAATCATGGCACTTCAGACAAATTTTAGTCTGATGTTTGTTTAGCTTACCCTTTATTAACCCTTTAGAGACCATAGTGGCCGTAAACGGCTTGTACCAAAATGCCCATAGCGGCCGCAAACTGCTGCAAGATTTGACCTGATTCCACTCAACCAAAAAGGTCAAGGTCATTAAGACCTGCATTGATATTTACCAATATTTCCCATATTAATATAGCATCTATAGTTCTAAAACAATACCAATTTTTTATTTTTTATTTTTTTCCCCCAGATATTTTTACAGGAAAGAATTGTTTCTAAAGATCAATAATAAACCATATATGGGCGTGTGGTGATGATTACACAGAAATTGAATGCTCTCTAAAGGGTTAAACAAGGAAAACAGTAATGGAATGCTGTTATCTTAAAGCTTTGCATAACAGAGATTACTTTTCTAATGGGGGAGGGTGTTGGCGAGGAGAGAAGGAGACAAATTTTAAAATGCTCTTCAAACTCTAAAATAGTCCTGAGATTGGGAAAGGCGTTAGATTTGCGGCTTTGATGGCTGTTTTGAAATTTTTTGTTCATTTGGGACTCCATACTCTCTGGTCTGGTGGTTTTTTCTTTCAAGCAGGACCTGTTGATGCAGCACACTGCTACCCTTTTTCCATTGCACCATCCCCCGCCCCCTCTCTCCTTCTCTCTCTGTCTTATTTTCTATCTCTCCTTTTCATTGGTTGTTCTAACTCGTTTGCCTAATTTCTGTGCCCCCCTCGTTATACAATCAGGGCTTTCTTTCAGTCAGTATGACTTGAGAGACCTACTTGAGTCCACCTCCCCTGGTACAAACACCCCCCAGACTAGCGGTAAGAATTACTTTGATGTGACAAACGTTGTGACCGTGTCTACGGTCTTGACGCAAGGGGGGTGGTCTTAAATTTGGAGTCAAAAGTTGGAATCAGTCGCACTGGACGTGTGACACTTGATTTGTAATCTGCATTTCAAATAAATAATTAATTGGTGCTCGAGAGATATGGGTCATGACACAAGTTTGTCCAATTTGTTTCTTTATTTGTTTAAATTGTGACTGTCCCCAATCAGCTTGTAGGTTGTCTGCTCTGAGATTCCAGTTTTATAGAAAAAATATTCTTTTTCCTTTTTTATGGGAGATTTTCTTTCAGACTATTATGAAGACAATATGACAACAATTTCATTTTTGTTTTTGCTCATTTAAACTGAAAGGCGAAATGTCAGAAAGGCATATTAGTTTTGTGTTTAGTTCTTTTATTTACGTACTCCTTGCGTTTAGCTAATAATACTTTCCTTATACAAATTGAGATGCCCAAGATGGGACGGAAGAAAGTTCCAGTTCTTTTAAGGGTGGAGGATGTGGCACGTGTCAGATGTTTAATTCTTTCTCTTGATTCTTCTGTCCGAGAAACTGAAGAATAAATTTGGAGTATTCTCTTTTCATTTTTTCTTTTCCACTTTCGCTTTTTCCTCTCTTTTGAATTAAAAAGCAGCAATAGGTATGTGGACAATATTCAAACCCCAAAATGCTAATTGCACCAATCAAAATATGTCAATATAAAGCAATGCATATTCTATGCAATCGCTCACCATTTGCTCTCTTTTTTATTTGCTCTCTTTTTTTCCCCAACTGTCCCGAAATTCTTCTTATAACCATTCACAAGGTCTTCAGAATTCTTTTAAAATTCATTTTTCATAATGACACGAAGCCTTGATGCAAAGTATTCGAGCAGTTTTTTTCCTCTGGAAGCTTTTTTGCGAAACGATAAATTCTCAGAAAATAGTTTTTGAAAACTTATTTGAAATGCTACCCAACAAATATTTTCAGAATGTTAATTATTGCCAAAATCCCATTTTGCATAGAATATGCATAATTTTGGTCGTTGCATGGCTCTTCATTACGATTTGAAATATTGTATTCTTGATTTGACACTTTTTTTTATTCTCCTTTTTTCAGTATTGTCAAAGCATGGATCAAACCCATAACACAATTTTAAGTTTGTTTATTTTTTGTTCATGCAGTAACAAAACTGTCATGTTGTGTCAAAAAACAAAAGCTTAACGAGAAGTTTTAAATGTGTTGAGGACTTCTCCCAACTTGGATTTGTTTGCCAAACTTTTTCGTTGACAATTATTTCTTTGAAAACAATTTTGTTTGGGAAGTTTTTGAAGTAGGCTGATTGATTTAAACGCTTTGAGTGTCAACCATGTGTCTTTGCCAGATTTCAATGTATGTAACCCGTGTCAGGTATTGCCATTTTTGTGAAGTTTGAAAAGCTAGAAGCAAAGAGGGGACAAAAACGACACTTTTCAATGTTGATTATTTCCAACTTTTGACTCCCCTTAAACCACCCATCACAATGTGTTATTGTATGTAGCATGTCTTGTGCAAGACGACCTCCTTCTTGACGTACTTTCGTCCAACCCTTGAGTTACACTTCCTAAGATACACACATAGGCACATGTGTAATTTACATTGGTTTGGGTATCAAGTGTGTTGTAGAGTTAGACAAGCGTGTTTTTTAACATGTGTTTTTTAAACTTTTTTTTTTACATGTTTTTTTACGTGGTTTTTTCTGTGTTAGATCTAGAATAACTTCTCTGTTGCATGTTGCCATAGTGATGTAAACCGTTGTGTGTTTACGCTGGAACATAAAGTGTGTGTTTTATTTTTTAGTCATTTTGTGGTTTTCAGCGACAGTTTTATTTATGTGCCATTTCTTGGTGAGGACCTTATGTAGATAACAATTTAAAATTTACCCAGTCAGTTTTCCCTTGTGGTTTATTTGATATTTGATATAAAGAGTCGCATCCCCATAAGGTGATCCCTCTGCTGCCGCTGCTTCCCAGGTTGTCTGTCTCATAAACGTTTGTGTGATCCCTGGCTATACGGCAATTACGCATATGCACATGCGTATTGGACCAGTCCCCCCTGACCTAATAACCCCCGGTCACCTATTCCTGTTTACCAAAGATTTGACAATCAATAATAATGTAGCTCTGTTGTTCATATCCATTGCAAATAATTATTGTCTTTCTTTGCCTTGTGCTAAAAAAAGGGCTCGATCGCAACATTCTTCTTACTTCGGTTTTTAAAAGATCATTTCGGCCTCCTCTTTCGGCAAAATCTTTGTATTCAGACAATTTGCATGTTAAGAAGAATGAGACTTTACCCTTCGTTAGTTTGATTTAGTTCAGAATTAAGTCACCATAAGGTGATCCCTCTCCTGCAGCTTCCAGGGTTGTATTGTAAGCTTTGGTTTGATCCCTTGCTATACAGCAGTTACAGGTAGCATGGCTTCTGACTGGCACCCCCGAACAAAGATATTGACAAAATAGGAAGACGGCCAACATTAGGGCTAGATAGCTCATTTGGTAGAGCGCCGACACAGTAATCCGGAGGTCGCAGGTTCAAGTCCCACTCTAGTCAAGTTTTCTTTGTTCAACCCAAAAATAAGTTTGAACTGCCAGAAAGAAAAGGAAATTTTATTTTCATGTTTTTGAGGTCTGTAAAAACTGCCTACAAAAATAAACAGCAAAATTGTTATCTTAGTGGAACTGTACTGTCCTTGTCCTCTCCATGGAACCCCCCCCCCCCCCCCCCCAATTACGCACATGTAGAGCTTTTCTTTTAGATTTAGAACATCTGTAGTGTTGTTGTAGACGCGTGCTGACGTTGACGTATGTGTTACCTATTTATTACAGTGATGTTCAGATCATTTTTGACGTGTGACAGTCAGTATCTAGGAGGTATGGTCGTAGAGACAGTCTGAGGAGTCTGGTTGTCTGCATCAAGTGTACCAGTCTGGTAAACCAGCAAACACGCATTATCAAAAACACAGTCGTTCAAACAAACTTAGGGACAGTGCATGACTGCTATTAAATTTAGCGCGCAAAAAGTGTGCAAACCTGCGGAAAACCAGCAAATAGGCATTATCAAAAACACAATCACTCCAACACACTTAGGAACACTGCAAGCGTGCTGTTAAGTGAGTTAGGATTGCCTTGCCTACCACAAGGGACCTGTTAAATTAAGCGCATAAAAAGTGTGCAAGTCTGCTCAAAACCAGCAAATACACATTATCAAAAACACACACACACAGGAACACTGGAAGCGTGCTGTTAAATGAGTTGGGATTGCCTTGCCTACCACAAGGGATCTGTTAAATTTAGCACATAAAAAGTGTGCAAGTCTGCTCGAAACCAGCAAATATGCATTATCAAAAACACACTCACTCCAACACACTTGGGAAGAGTGCATTTGTGCTGTTAAATTTAGCACACAAAAAGTGTGCCGGTCTGCTGCAAACCAGACAATACGCATTATCAGAAACGCAGTCACTGCACACACTAAGGAACATCCAAGTTTAGCTCAAAACAGTGTGAGAGTCAGCTGATAACCAGCCAGTATACTTATTAAAACAAAGTCGCAATGTGCGAAAAGAGTGTTGCAATAGGCGGAAGGCAGCCTGTAACCATTGAAATTGAATTTGTTACAAAAAACAAAACGGTGCACTTTGCATGTTTTAATACACAATACAGACTGGATCACAAAAAGTGTGCTTGTTTACCAAAAAACCCAATCTGCAAGGTTTAGAAACACAGTGCACTGCCGACATTACAATCATATTGTAAACACACCATACGAACATTGCATTTATGTTTTGCTCAGATGTAGTTCGCTGCAAACAAGCAGAGAGCACCGACGGACAGACAGACAGCCGCTCTGCGCACCTTAGGAACATAGAAAGCGTGCTCTGAAATCAGTTTTGCTCACACAAAAATGAGTGCGTTGAGTCAGTGATACAGCCATAATATGATAAACACTTGTTAGCACACATTGTAAAACACACATTGCGTGTACAAAAACACATCATGTGAGTTTGAATTGCCTTACCTTACCACAAAGAAACATTGCCGCAATCTTAGCCACTTTAAGTCTATCAACTGGCACACTAGATGCAGACTACAGACTTCATTCAGAAGTCGTTTTCTTCACTGGAATGTAGAAGTGTTCATTTTTTGGAATGTGTTTGTTTTGTCATTTACATTTACTGAGATGGTTTCCTTCTCTGCTCTCAAATATATGTTCTAGAAGCGCTACTGTGTATAAGATGTGTCTGAGGCTAGAGGCAGCTTCATGTGTGTTACTGATGCATTACAAAGCAGTGTTGGTTCTCAAGCCTGCTGTTTTTTTGGACTGAACTTTTGACCTTTCTTGACTACTCTTTGAAGAATATATTTTTTCTCTTGCTTGTTTTTCTTTCTTACTAGTTTGTTCTGAATGTTCCTCATGGTGATCTGATATTGTGTGATTGCAAAAGTAGTTGAAAGTTTCGCTAATTACTCTATCATTGGAATCTCGGAAACTGAAAATTAGAATCAGTTAAAGAATCAGTCGTTTTTATTCAAAATTAAACAAATCAAAATTCAGCGAAAAGGCAAGGTAGAAAACATAAAAAATATTTAAATAATCAGAGATCTTCAATCTGAATTAGTGTACTCGATGGTGTCAGATATAGTTGAGGATATTTATTTGTATTTTTTAGTCGGAATCTGAACTTGAAATCTATGTTAAAATAACTGTCATATGTGAATCTCTTGGAGAGTCCAATTGCAAGATGATATGTATTGTAGATATTTGTCGTAGCAAAGCAACAACGATATTCTTAACTTGTCTACATTTGACCTTGACAGTTTGTATGCTAGCCTTTCATCAAGGATTTCAGGTGTTAGACAGCTGTGTGGCTGCGAAGCGACTAGAACTGGAGACCACATGCGCAAGTGGCGAAGCCACAAGGGTCTTTTCCATCTTGTCAGGAATGTTTTTCTTTTATCACTTGCTTTTTGCTACCCTCCTGGGGTAGCAACATTCTTAAGTAATCATTAGCAATGAGGTCAGCATACATTAACCCATTATGCATTGTGATTGGTTAACCTTTCAGTACTTTACTTATTTGCATAAAAATTATGAATATTTTGAATCTTTTTGAATAAATAAATTTTAAAAAGGCAAAATCAAGTTGGAAAAAGCCTTCTGGCTTCGCCGATCGTGCGTGCATTTGGTCGCTTTGTGGCTACACAGCTTTGTCTGAGCCATGAAAGCCTTGACGAAAGGCTATGTGTATGTTGGACATTCGCCTTTTGACTGTGACTGATTGGGCATGTTGCTGAATTGTATACGGCTGTTTTATGCGTGGTCTACTGTTTGACCATCTGCTATTTGTTTTCAAATTTTTAAACTCGGCACTCCATGGTTGTTTTTCTGCATTTGATGCGACTTTGTAGTAAATGTCTTCCTGGTAGATGTATGATTGTTGTTGTGCATGGATGTACCATGATAGCTAGAAAATTCAATGTCGTTTTTTAAATGTGAAATCCTTGTTGATGTTCATGCATTACAGTCAATTTAAGTTGACTGCTGATTAAATTTAGCGCACATTTTTTATCGTTCTGGAAATCGTGATAATTACTCAAGAAATTTCAGTCGTCCAATTAAGATGTAAATCTTTAACAATTAACAGCATACATTAACCTATTATGAAGGCCTTGATGAAAGGCTATGTGTATATTGGACATTCACCTTTTGACTGACAAATAAGGGTACATTACCCCCATTTTTATAAAAGTTATAACAATAGCAAAAAAGAAATAAAGAACACAAAACAAAAGAACAAAGAATCTCCCAGGAGATAATATTTTTAAAAATGATAGAAAAGGAAATCAGCACAATTTGTTGGCCTTGAAAGTTAATTTTACGCCCCATTTTGAAAGAGAGATGGGACAGTGTAATGAATTCTACAATGGTGTATACTTATCAAAACTGTTGTGGCTGCATTTTGTCTTCCCAGGTACCCAGCGCCGCCTTCGTAAGGTCATTGATACCTCGGGTACGTACGTCAGAGGGGAAGAGAACCTACAAGGATGGCGCCCTCGTGCAGACTCCCTCCTCCTCGACCACCAATGGGAGCTAGAGAAACTGGAACGACTGGAAGAGGTATGGAAATGCATCTTGTTATCTGCTCGTACAATTAACATTAAGAATACTGCTGTAACATTTGTTCCGGAGCTTCTGCCTGTCAATGCAGAAGTGTATTTTTAATCTTGTTGGTGAAGGGTTGGGATCAATGTTACAACCTCTTTCCCACCGTAGGTCTGTAGCAAGCCTTTGTCTTTTCTAGTAGGTCTGTAGCCTCAGATATTTTCATGGTAAATGTGTCACCAGTGTGTCTGACCTGGTTCCTCTTATCAGGGTGTTTGAGCGTGAACCAGGCTTTCTGCTTCTTCTCACCCATACACTCTCGCTTTGCTGAGATGTAGAACAAAGAGCCATTTCAACATGTCAGACTTGCCAACTGGACAGTACATGTATTTCTGAAGTAGGAATGAACAAAATTGTTAAATCTTCAAATATCTGTGAAAAAGGTTTTTTTGTGGTGGCATTGAAAATGACCAGACAATAACCGTGTCAATGAAAATCACTGTTATGGAAGTGACAATGAAAGCAACTGTAACAGTGACATTGAAATTGACAATGACAGTGACATTGAAATTGACAATGACAGTGACAATGAAAACGATGGTGACAGTGAAAATTACAACGGCAATAGAAGTGGATAAGTATTGACAATGACAAAGACAACAAAATGATTGACAATGGCAATGACAATGACATTAACAATGACAGTTACAATGCAATTTATTTATCTGTTTAGGTTGAGAAAGCACGTCACAGTCTCCTCCTTCGGGACAAGATCCAGCAAGAACTGTATAACACCCGGGAGGGAAATATGCCCAAGTCTGAGACTGATACCTCGCTCAACAGCACCATATCCAATGACAGCATGGACAAAGACCACGAGTTGCTAGACCGATGTGTTCGACTGTTGATGCGCAGCCAGCCCCCAGTACTATCACCACCTCCGTTTAAGGTGAGGTGATTCTTGATTTAACAGAGTAGAAAGAAAACGAAACTGCAGTTCTGTCATCGTTGCAAATGTTATACCTTGTGTTGATTCATAGAGTGTTTTTTACTAGCATACAGCTATCATTGGTTTTGCTTTGTCGATTGAATATTTGTGAATAATATTTGCTGTCTGACATAATGAGATATTTACGCTTTCTGACATGAAATGTAGACTTAAAAAATCGCTATTAACACACTTCTTTGCTTCTTTGTTTCACTAACCTCCCCCCCCCAACTCAACAAGAAGACCATTGAGCCCCCAACTGTTACTCTCCAGATACCTGAAGATGCCGAAGAGCCCACTGCACCAAGTACGGCCACAACGACCCCAGGTCAAGAGGTCACGACCCCAGATGAACCCATGTCGGCCTCCAACTCCATGTCAGATCTTCAGCTTCTTGGGGCTGGAGCGAGAAAGCTGGCAATCCCGACCGACCTGCCTGGAATCCAGGGACAGGACTTGGCCTGTGCTTCTGGGGAAGCAGGGAAAGGGAAGAAGGGCTGCAAGGGGATGTTTGTTCCAGAAGTAGAAGAGATTAGAGTCAGGTAAGAATTCAGTGACATTAAATCCTGCTTCAGAATTCAGTAATTCAGCTCATCATTAATAATGCCATTTCATTTATTAATTCTGGTTGTGAAGCCAAGGACTCCCAGAAAAGCGAACTTAATCACTATACTAGCCAAGAACCCAATGGAGAGAAGACAAGTAAGGAAGTTTTAGTTTTAGATGTGGGAGGAAAAACCCCAGAGAATTATTCCAGGGAAAACCAATGCAATCAGGCAGGGACTGAAAACCCTGGTAGGATTCGAACCAGGATTCCAGAGTTGGAAGGCGAGGCAAGATACCACTGCGCCAACCCAATAATTCATTTAGATTTTAGCTCATCATGAGTAATTCATTTTGCCTCATTTTTATTTCAGTCCTGTCGTGTCAAGGAGAGGATACCTCAACTTCCTAGAAGAGAAGACAGCCGGCTGGGTCATGCGCTACGTCGTCGTCCGCCGTCCCTACGTCTTCATCTACGACAACGAGAAGGATCCGGTGGAGCGAAGTCTGATCAATCTAGCCACAGCGCAGATTGAGTACAGTGAAGACCAGCAGGCCATGCTTAGGGTGGGTTCCCTAGTGTAGGAGTAGGAGCCCTCGCTTGATCAGCCTCATTATCATGGGGGCAGCCCGCCATATCAATACCTCTAGTCACTTACCCCTGGAAGGGATTTCCTGAAAGACAATGCTGATAAGTTAACTTTAAAAAAATAGAGTGCTTGTGTGGTGCTTAGTATGCGCGTTTCAAAATGCAAATACTTTGTCGCAATCCGTTTCAAATGAATCATGTTTTTACATGGTCACCCTAAACTGCATGCAGTTAGATATATCACAAGATCAAAGAAGAATGAGAGGGTACCAGTTGCTCTATGACTTGATGCCTCTTCTGCGTAGTTTCTAACACAGAATGGATCAACCACAGGACAAATTAAAATATCAAATACAATCACAGCATTCTGATCGAAACATCAAGTTGTTAAACCACTGGTCTTTCTCCGAACCAGTACACGTCATAAAGAGATTGATTTCATGGTGTCTCCGCAAACCTCACTTGATTGAAACGAGGTATAAATATGCAAAATGGATGCAAACTTTTAAAACACTCGAAAAAATAAATTAGACTGATAATTCTAACTTCAAATGTTTCTCCTTTCCTCAGACACCAAACACCTTCTCCGTCATCACCAAATACCGTGGCTTCCTCCTACAGACCATCGGAGATAAGGACGTCTTTGATTGGCTGTATGCCTTCAATCCTCTCCTAGCTGGTTCAATCAGATCGAAGCTTTCGCGTCGGTTGGCGACCCAGCTCAAAGTCTGAGGTTTTTCACAATTCTGGACGACGTCACAAAGCCAAAAACCAAACTCCGTAGAGTCTTAGTCAAAAATCAATAAAATACCTGTGAATTGTTTGTAGATTTAAATCTTAATAATATATTAAAAAGGGCTGTTAATAAATTGCTGTGTTTCCCTATGGGTCTTAATAATAAAAAATAAATAAACTGCCGTATTTTACCGCCGCCTGTGTACATACAACTCAGTGCAAACTCTAGAAAGTAGCAAAATAACAAATTGATATGAAGTTACAGTATTGTTTAGTCCTACTGCAGGGGCTAAGGCCATAAAAGAAGACAAATATCTGCTAGCTTTAAGAAATATCTGGTTAGCTCGAACACCGAGGACAACCAGTTTGCTTCAATACAGATATACATGGAGGTTTAGTTGGTGACCAGTTGAGTGTACTTACTGGAATACACATATCTGCTTAATCATTTATCAGCCTGGTGAAATGGATTGTTACAAAAGTGAAATTTTGGTTGGATTTTAACGGCAGGTTTCTCAATTGGCATTGAGGTATGTTGATAATTAATCTCAATTCATCATAATAGGTTTTTTAAAAAAATTATTCCCGCGATTCTGAACCGAGGGTAAAATTTCACGATCGCACAAAACTTTGGTAAGTAGAAGCAGATTACCAACCAAAGTGCAATGTAAGGAACATTGTATATGACTGGTCCTCTGCTAAGCATTAGTTTCCTGCTAAACAGCTTTGTGGAATTAAGACCTGTGAATACCCCCTGCTATAAAAATATTTCTTCGTTCCCTACCAACTCTAAAATGTATATTTTCTTGTATATTATTTGTTTACAATTGTGTGCTCCGAAAAAAACAACGATTAATACCTCTGACTGTATGTTACCTACAGGGTATTCTCACATTTTAAATATATTTTGTCGTCATTAATTTTGATTAGTTATCAGATACTTCAGGGTAGACACATTTATGCGTGTCGGCCATTTTAGTGTTTTTTTCTAAAATGAGGATTATGATCATGTTCTTGTGAGGTAAAGCCAGCGGTAGTGTTATAATATACTACCTAGGTTGACTGACATTGTCCTCAAAGATGGTCGCCATGCATAGATTTTGTTGACTTTCTACGTAGGCACTTGAGGTGTCAACAGTGGCCGTCATATATGTAAGTTTTGTTGATTTGTCGTAGGCACTTGATGTTTCAACTATGGCCATCATACAGAGTTTTTGTCGACTCGCATGTAGACATGTCATGTGTCAATGATGACCTCATATGCAGGTTTTTTGTTGACTTGCACACGTAGGCACTTGCTTCGTCAACGATTCCTATCTTACATTAGTTTTGTTGATTTGTCATAGGAACTTGATGTTTCAATGGCGGCCGTCATATGTAGGTTTTGTCGACTTGCACGTAGGCACTTCATTTGAATTTTTAAAGCGAATTCTGTCTTCGAAGTCAGAGACTAGGGAGAAAACTCTCAGAAGTTGAGGACATCTCAACTTAAAATCAGCTAAATAATTACTTGCAAACAACAATTGTCTTTGGGTGAAATTGGAGTGGGATGTTGAGCTTGATTACATCAGTCCTGAAACTCAGAAACTTAGACTTGTAGTGTACATAATGGGCATTAGAAAAGTGTTGTCACTGGTGGCAGAGAAGTTGTTCATGAGAGCAGGAAACATTCCCAAAACCAGTTCCACATTATTGTCAAGTCTCGGTTCACATTGGCACAAGATTTTGAAATAGTATTGACTTCATCTTACAAGCTGCCGATTCAGTCATGTACATTACTAGTGAGTTACCGTGGCAACTAGTCCTGTAACACATTTGCTGTATAGATAGAAATGTAGACGGATGAGTATAGAAACGACACAAGTCTTTCAGTGTGTGCGGTCAATAGAGGGCAGCAAACACTTCAATCTTCATTCCACCCTTAACTCATCTACCTTTGTGTAACAATTTCTTGCCAAGTCTTCTCACAAAAGCAAAAGTGTTTTTTAATTTTTTTATTTGTTAATTTTTTTTATTATTTGAGACTTTTCAATTTGTGGGATATTTTATTAAAGATTCTGTTTTTGTCTTGAAAATAGTTCACTCGCTTTCAAAACTTCGAGAGATAGCAAGAGAAGTCAAATTCGGCAACTGATTGTTAGGAATTATTCATTATGCACTAATGTGATTTATTGTTTCCACTCTCCCCCCAAAAATATATATAATAATCTAAATTGGCACTTTTTCACCCTACATTCCTCGGTGAACTGACAAGAAAATGTCCCAAATCCATCTAATTATTTCATCATCGTTCAACTGTGGAAGGTGCTTGACTACAAGTTTCCTCCATGTGCTGCAATCCTCAGCTAGGTCAGTAATTGTCACCATCAGGTCTTGGCTTGAGGGGTGGGGGGGGGGGGGGGGGCGAGCTCTATCAACACAGACCTAGTAATAAAGTAGAGCTGGGTGTGTTTGTTTGCGAACGAAACACGGAGCTGTTCCTTGTAAAACTGCAACTTTAAGGTGACATCACATGATAGTTGATGTCATTATTACAAGGCTTTGGTTCCAGGAAGTTTGGTTCTGAAAAGCCTCTGTTTTTTTATGCCAGATGTTATGTCCACCGAATACAGGAACCTTTGTGCAATTTGGCCCTAGTCTGTTTCATGGTAAATCAACACCTTGTCTAGACACTGATATATTTAAAATGCCATGCCTCATGGATTTGAAGACACAGTACCAGACTGATCAAATCCAAGCAAAACTAAGAAATGGAATTTGGAGGATTTTTTTTTAATGGTTAGGGTGAATGTGTTTCAGATCTTAATTAGTTGTTCTCCTCCTCCCTTTGCCCCTTTTGTAACTAAACTCCCATCTTAAAAAGGTTCGTAATATATTTATTATTTCATTGTAATGATTTTTATTCGATAGTGACTCACCCACCACTTTTTGAAGAATGTAAAAAAACGAAATAACTACTAAATTAACGGTAAAAAAGGAAATAACTGTGAATATTGTACACGTAATTACATACATGTATGTGTTGTTGGCAACCTGTGATGTCTTAAGTAATCTTAACTGTTTAACATTCACTGTTTGACTAATTAATATGCACACAATTAAAACAAAGAAAACTAAATGCAGTGTAAATATTGCATGTTGTACAATTAGTGGTGTTGCGCTGTATTTAGTATACATGTGTATATATATGGTAGGACATGGCGGTTTACAATGTGATCTATATATATAAGTATTTTTATGCAAAAATGGCTTGCCAGTGAACTATTCACTTATCGTAGCGTCGAGTGACCGGTGACGAAAACCCTAAACCGAAATCATGTAATTTAATGTTGGCTTGCGTACATGTAAGCTACACGCAGTTTAGCCTGTGTTTAAAGAGTACGTGTAGTTGTAAACTTAGTTATTTCACACACGCTTAGCTAGGAGAATAAACACGGTAATAAGGAAGTTGGGTTTAACTGATGATGGGAGAACATCATCAAGTAATTACTTTGTTTTTGTATACATCTCTCCACAAAATGGACTTGAACTGGTTTTCAAGTGGAAACTGAAGAAAAACTTACCTTCAAGATTACCCAGTCAGTTGCCCTTGTGGTTTATTACTTCTTATGAGCAATAACACGGTTGATTATTAATAAGGCTGGTCACCGGGACCTAATCTTATAAGCGCCACTTCAGCACAAAATTTGCTTAGCACAAATCAATCATGCTTACCGAAGAAGGTTACCAACGGCCCCAAAATGTTTGTGACTGATTCCCCCGATTTTTTAAGATCTACATTCCGCTCAGAAAGATCGAAGGAGCTTGATCTTTTGAAATGTTGCCAATTCTTTCCTCCACCCAGGAAAGGTGATGATAGTAAAATGTTTTTATTAATTAATTACAGGCCTTGTCTAACAAGGCAATATTGTCAGGCAACTTTGGAGGTAACCAACTGCACGATATGCAAAAGGAACACTTCAGCAGCACAAGAGACATTCTGCTAGCTGTAACTCACTATCCGAAAGAAAATAATGAGAAAATTGAAATATGAACAAATTTGTTTCTTGGAGATTGCCCGGAACTGGTTGCTTGTAGATTGCCTTGTGTGAAGGCCATGTCACAATGCAGAATTTTTATGAGCAATATTTCCATCTCGTCTGCTACAGTGTTCAATAAAAATAGTTCCCAAACTCACAGTTTGCAAAATCGATCATAAAACTGCACTAAATCCCATAAAAGACAAGAAACTCAGTATTTGTTTTTGTTTTTTGAAGTGTGATAAAATTTCTACATGTTGGATGTATGGTGTGTTTATTGAAAACTGGAGGATGGAAATGAATGTACTCTTCCAAACACAAATATTTTGATTGTTGGGGGGTCTCGCTGGATCGATTCTCGTTGGGAGTGGAATGGTTAACTCAGTTAACTTTGATTGTGTAATTACAAACGGAAATGGGAAAAATAATTTCAGCTAAACAAGATAAGATAAACATCTGTGGAATATACCCGCGAGTTTACCACAAGGGCCCAATATCATGGCACTAGTGACCACAAGATTCTGCCTTAATGGCGCCCTTCAAAGTTTGTGATCTTCGGGCCGTAAGCTCAGATTCTTCGGACAGAGAATTTTGTGGTAAGCAGAGCAGAGTCATGACATTGGGGTAAGGTCACATGTGATATTAGTCGTTTACAAATCATGTCAGTAGATTCATCCAATAGTATAGAAATACTTTAATATACTTAGATATAGCAGGCTTGAGCCAAAATACTAACTATCACTGAGCTTTCAAATACAAAAAGTATGGTAGTGCCTTTAGAACTCGAGCAGCAATTTGGGGCTTTAAAACTTGTAGATTTGTTTTTTCTTTTATTTAAACAAAAAAAATTGCCATCACTTTGGTCTTTCCTGCACATTTTTTGCCAATTTTTAGGTTGGAGATTTTTTTAAATTTACATAATTATTTTTAAAAAGCACTGTAAAGAATTTGTGAATAATTATCTAATATATTTGCTACTTACATAAACATTTGACTTTGTTTGGTTTGGGATACTATTATATGCATCAGCAAGCTGACTTTGACCGAGACATCCCAGCCACAATCAAATATATTAAAAAAATAATAAATTGTTACTTTTGTATGGAGCTCTGGAAATGCCAAGTTGTTGAGATCCTGAGATTTACCGTAGGGTGATGACATCATAAACATAAGATGACAAAATCTTGAAAGTAGAATTTCGTTTTCTAGATGTATTTGTATGAGACCTTGACATCCTGAAAGTAGAATGTTGTCTTCTCAAGAAAATGTCTCTTGTGCTCTTGACATTTTCAGGATGTTATCTTGCCGTGATGAATTATCTCGGGAAGTCAACATCTTACTTTCATGATGTCGACATCAAGATCAGAAAGAGGACATCTTACTTCAGAATGTCCTCATCCCACAATAAATCATCTCAGGATGTCGACATCTTTCGTTTATGATGTCATGATCCTGCAGTAAATTATCTCAGGATGTCGGATGGCACTTCCAGAACTCCGTACTTTTGAACACTGCATTTTAAACTTCTACCGCTGCAATTAATTAATTTAAAGAACCCGTGTCAATACTTCGTTGAAAGTAATTTATACAATTAGCAATGAGGTCATGGCGTATATATAGGTGCAATGGTGTTGAAATGATATAAGTGTTAGGCTCACAGCAGTATTACGTAATGCTAAAGTGTTTGTTCAGTATTGTTATTGTACAAATTTTATTTTCTTACGGTAGAGATATGAATAGAATATTGGTATGTGTTTGCCAAGTAGATTGAGAAATGGGAAATTTTGTGTTGTAACGAATGGCTCTGGCTCATGCTCATCAGTCAGCCTGTTTTGTGAGTCAGGAATCAAAATGGCTGGAATGGCTTATAAGTCAAAGCCATAACTGGTTTTCAGAAGAGAGTTCTTCATTTCTTTGATTGGGACATTAATGTCCATTGAGTCATTTTGAAGCCGTATGCTTAAACAAAAGTAAAATCACAGGCCTTTAAAGCTCATGCCTAAACAAGTCAGAGGTTAAACTGTGAGGTCATAGTTTGTAGTTTGTCGTACAGTATTTGAATTCCAACGAAGACCACATTCAGTGTCAAACTTAACAGTGTGACAATGTAATTGATGGCATCATCCTCCCAAGGAAATATTTTGCCAAAATGTTTTTTTTTCTTTCATTTATTTTTTATCTTTTTTATAAATTTTTTGTTTTAAGTAAATAGAATGTTTCACTTTTTTTGTATACACGTTTCCCTCTGTATTATGAATTATGCATCTTTAAGGTGTGTCTGAATGGGGACTATGGCTACGACTGTTGCTAAGGGTGTGTAGCCATAGCTGTTTAGCCGCCATCTTGGACACAGCCGCAGGAATTTTCACTGTGTTGCTTAACATGGGATTTGAGGCCAGTTTGGGTTTTAGTGTATGCTAATGTAAATATAGGCATCTATGCAGGGCCCAAATGGATCAAGCGGCTAAGCAGAAAATAATGCTTTAAAAAATCCGCTTAGCAGGCTATCAGCCACTGCATATGAGATGGTAGGCTGGTAACCTTATTAATAATAATAATATGAATTTATAATGCGCACATCTCCAGAAAACCGATCAAGGCGCCTACACAAAAAGGACATATTATTATGGTAAGCATAATATTGTTTTGCTTAGCTACTTTTTGTGCTGAAGCAGCTTTATGAAATTGAGCCCTGGTTTCCTGTTGGATTGTTTTGGCCCTCACCAAGCTCAGTAGCCGAGGTTCGAGTTCGATGCACGTTCATAATACTGCTTAGCGAAAACTTGCCAACTATATAAGCAGAAAAAGGTTACCAACCTAAATGATATGCAATTCACATTGTTGGACTCAACAATTTCATTCAAAAACTTTCAAGGTGTATTTGAACATATCCAACAAGCTTGGTTTCTAAGTTTGAGTCAAATGAAATTCTTGTGAAATTCATGTAATTTTTATTGTTCTGAATGTCACTCAACTTACTAACAGGCAAATCAAGGTGAGGGCTGCATTTTTGTTCAAGACTGGCTGACTTTTCGTAATAAAATAATTAATTTGATATTTTTTATTCACCTTGTCAACGACAACGTTTAATTTGTAAACTATTTTTTAATTAAACATTTAAATTATCAGTAGTTTAAGTTATAGTGATGATAAATTAACTGCAAAGTGATTAAATGCACTGCCATATTATTAGGAATACGTTTAACTAATACAATAATTTTTGGGGGCACAGAAATAAAAATGCTTTTAAATTTGTGATGATGTACATGTTTGCAACATTATAAATTTTTCTTCCCACTCGAATTGCTGTTACCATACCAAGGCTAGGAGGACATCTTAGTCTGGTCCACTTTGGTCTAACCAGTATCTATTAATGCTATGTACATGTAGAACATGACCTGTATTGCATCTGCTGGATAATGTTCTATTCACCTAAGTATTATTTATCTAGCCTAAAGTTTCAAAAATTTGTGGAAATCTGTCACAAATAGTTTTAAACTCACTTTCACTTGTAACACGACTCAAATAAGCACAAATATAGTATCACAAACATACAGTGTAAAAAACTAAAATCACTTTCTTTATTTCAAGTTCATTGCTTTACAAGTTTTCACACACTTTTAAAACCACTAATTTATGTTATACCTTTTTCTTCAGAAAATTCTTCTATATTCTTAACCAGTTTCCTAGAGATGGGCCAAGCTCAACAAGGGCGTCTAATGGCATCGGTAATCACTTTGTTTTCACATAATGTTTATTCAAAAAGGATTAAACAAATGGCCCAATTTGTCCCATTGTAAGTACCTAGTAAATGGCGCACAACTTGGTAATGATTCCTTTCAGTTCTGTTGAGTATTGCGAACGATTCCTTTCAGTTCTGTTGAGTATTTAAGTATACTCATCACCCATAATACAAACGGGAGAAATCTTCTCTTAATGCTTGTTCAAATACCAACAGTTTATATGTTAAACATTTGAGGTTTGTCCCACTATGATTCTGGTTCGCTGTAATAAGAAATCTGGTAAACATTTTGAGCTACAAGCCCCGTGGTCTTGTGGATTCATTCCCCTACCAAAAAGAAATTAAATAAATGAAAAAATTAAATTCATGTTCTGATAGATATTTGGTTTGTGGTGTTAAATACCATGTGGTAATTATCCCCTGTACACAAATAATTATCAATATATAAACACCTGATGAACTTTGAACTTTACATTAAGTAACACAGAGTTTTATGCACAATATCGTCACAATAATCTTGCTTGCTTCATTTTGGGAGTCACTGTCCCTGTGTGTTATACAATGTAGTGCGCTTTTTACGCGTCGCAGCGTCTAATGAGTCGACTCCCAATGAGGCAAGCGTGTAGTTACGACATTGGGTCACTCACTACTTGGGCAGTAGAAAAGGTTACAAATATTTATAGCAACATCACACACAGAAGAAAGACTTGTGGCAGTAGACTACAAAACCAAGAGATGCAATTGAATTAACTCACACAAACCTCGGGAAAGTACTGAGTATACAGTGCTTAACACACCGTGTAGGGTAAAAACAAAATTACATTAATTAGCCCGATGCAAAAATTTACATCTTTTAAATAACCCAGAATTGAGGTAATGTGGTCTTGTTTGTTATATAATGTCTGCTCTATGTAGATTGACTCATGCCATAGGGGGCTGTGTACATGACTATTAAAACAAACCATATACAGCATGAGCTACATGTAAACATAACAATGTACTTGTCTCATTTTGTTGTGGTATATCGTGGCTAAGCGTTAAAGCGCAATGGTTCAAGCTCTGGTGTTTTGGATCAGCAGAGTGGGTTCGAACCCTGGTCTTGACATGTGTGTCCTTAAGCAAGACACTTGTAAAAATTGTTGCTTTGCCCTTTGGATGCGACCTAAAGCTGTCCTGTTGTGTCATGCACGTTAAAGAAGCCAGTTACACTTATTGTTAAAGCTATAATCAGGGATAAGTCCAGCATTTTACAAAATTTGGGCCAATTAAGCATGTTGAAGCTCCAGTGATGCCTTTTTAGATAGTCTTCAACTATCAATATTTCTCCAAATAAAGCCTATATCCTACGTCAAGTTACATAAAATGACATCAGTAGAGCCTACTGTATCATTCTAGAGCATAAAATTGCAACTTAAAAATTGGCCCAAATTTGATAAAAATGCTGGACTTACCCCTTGTGATTTTTTCAATTTTGGGCCTGTTTTTCAACTATCAATATTTCTCTAAATAAAGCCTATATCCTACGTCAAGTTACATAAAAAGGCATCAGTAGAGCCTACTGCAACATTCTAGAGCATAAAATTGCAACTTAAAAATTGGCCAATATTTGATGAAAATGCTGGACTTACCCCTTGTGATTTTTTCAATTTTGGGCCTGTTTTTCAACTATCAATATTTCTCTAAATAAAGCCTACATCCTACGTCAAGTTACATAAAAAGGCATCAGTAGAGCCTACTGCAACATTCTAGAGCATAAAATTGCAACTTAAAAATTGGCCAATATTTGATGAAAATGCTGGACTTACCCCTTGTGATTTTTTCAATTTTGGGCCTGTTTTTCAACTATCAATATTTCTCTAAATAAAGCCTACATCCTACGTCAAGTTACATAAAAAGGCATCAGTAGAGCCTACTGCAACATTCTAGAGCATAAAATTGCAACTTAAAAATTGGCCAATATTTGATGAAAATGCTGGACTTACCCCTTGTGATTTTTTCAATTTTGGGCCTGTTTTTCAATTATCAATATTTCTCTAAATAAAGCCTATATCCTACGTCAAGTTACATAAAAAGGCATCAGCAGAGCCTACTGCAACATTCTAGAGCATAAAATTGCAACTTAAAAATTGGCCAATATTTGATGAAAATGCTGGACTTACCCCTTGTGATTTTTTCAATTTTTGGCCTGTTTTTCAACTATCAATATTTCTCTAAATAAAGCCTATATCCTACGTCAAGTTACATAAAAAGGCATCAGCAGAGCCTACTGCAACATTCTAGAGCATAAAATTGCAACTTAAAAATTGGCCAATATTTGATGAAAATGCTGGACTTACCCCTTGTGATTTTTTCAATTTTTGGCCTGTTTTTCAACTATCAATATTTCTCCAAATAAAGCCTATATCCTACGTCAAGTTACATAAAATGACATCAGCAGAGCCTACTGTATCATTCTAGAGCATAAAATTGCAACTTAAAAATTGGCCCAAATTTGATAAAAATGCTGGACTTACCCCTTGTGATTTTTTCAATTTTGGGCCTGTTTTTCAATTATCAATATTTCTCTAAATAAAGCCAATATCTTATGTCAAGTTACATAAAATGGCATCAGCAGAGCCTACTGCATCATTCTAGAGCATAAAATTGCAACTTAAAAATTGGCCAATATTTGATGAAAATGCTGGACTTACCCCTTGTGATTTTTTCTTTTTTGTGCCTGTTTTTCAACTATCAATATTTCTCCAAATAAAGCCTATATCCTACGTCAAGTTACATAAAATGACATCAGTAGAGCCTACTGTATCATTCTAGAGCATAAAATTGCAACTTAAAAATTGGCCAATATTTGATGAAAATGCTGGACTTACCCCTTGTGATTTTTTCAATTTTGGGCCTGTTTTTCAATTATCAATATTTCTCTAAATAAAGCCTATATCCTACGTCAAGTTACATAAAAAGGCATCAGCAGAGCCTACTGCAACATTCTAGAGCATAAAATTGCAACTTAAAAATTGGCCAATATTTGATGAAAATGCTGGACTTACCCCTTGTGATTTTTTCAATTTTTGGCCTGTTTTTCAACTATCAATATTTCTCTAAATAAAGCCTATATCCTACGTCAAGTTACATAAAAAGGCATCAGCAGAGCCTACTGCAACATTCTAGAGCATAAAATTGCAACTTAAAAATTGGCCAATATTTGATGAAAATGCTGGACTTACCCCTTGTGATTTTTTCAATTTTTGGCCTGTTTTTCAACTATCAATATTTCTCCAAATAAAGCCTATATCCTACGTCAAGTTACATAAAATGACATCAGCAGAGCCTACTGTATCATTCTAGAGCATAAAATTGCAACTTAAAAATTGGCCCAAATTTGATAAAAATGCTGGACTTACCCCTTGTGATTTTTTCAATTTTGGGTCTGTTTTTCAATTATCAATATTTCTCTAAATAAAGCCTATATCCTACGTCAAGTTTCATAAAATGGCATCAGTAGAGCCTACTGTATCATTCTAGAGCATAAAATTGCAACTTAAAAATTGGCCAATATTTGATAAAAATGCTGGACTTACCCCTTGTGATTTTTTCAATTTTGGGCCTGTTTTTCAACTATCAATATTTCTCTAAATAAAGCCTATATCCTACGTCCAGTTTCATAAAAAGGCATCAGTAGAGCCTACTGCAACATTCTAGAGCATAAAATTGCAACTTAAAAATTGGCCAATATTTGATGAAAATGCTGGACTTACCCCTTGTGATTTTTTCAATTTTTGGCCTGTTTTTCAACTATCAATATTTCTCCAAATAAAGCCTATATCCTACGTCAAGTTACATAAAATGACATCAGCAGAGCCTACTGTATCATTCTAGAGCATAAAATTGCAACTTAAAAATTGGCCAATATTTGATGAAAATGCTGGACTTACCCCTTGTGATTTTTTCAATTTTGGGCCTGTTTTTCAATTATCAATATTTCTCTAAATAAAGCCAATATCTTATGTCAAGTTACATAAAATGGCATCAGCAGAGCCTACTGCATCATTCTAGAGCATAAAATTGCAACTTAAAAATTGGCCAATATTTGATGAAAATGCTGGACTTACCCCTTGTGATTTTTTCTTTTTTGTGCCTGTTTTTCAACTATCAATATTTCTCCAAATAAAGCCTATATCCTACGTCAAGTTACATAAAATGACATCAGTAGAGCCTACTGTATCATTCTAGAGCATAAAATTGCAACTTAAAAATTGGCCAATATTTGATGAAAATGCTGGACTTACCCCTTGTGATTTTTTCAATTTTGGGCCTGTTTTTCAATTATCAATATTTCTCTAAATAAAGCCTATATCCTACGTCAAGTTACATAAAAAGGCATCAGCAGAGCCTACTGCAACATTCTAGAGCATAAAATTGCAACTTAAAAATTGGCCAATATTTGATGAAAATGCTGGACTTACCCCTTGTGATTTTTTCAATTTTTGGCCTGTTTTTCAACTATCAATATTTCTCTAAATAAAGCCTATATCCTACGTCAAGTTACATAAAAAGGCATCAGCAGAGCCTACTGCAACATTCTAGAGCATAAAATTGCAACTTAAAAATTGGCCAATATTTGATGAAAATTCTGGACTTACCCCTTGTGATTTTTTCAATTTTTGGCCTGTTTTTCAACTATCAATATTTCTCCAAATAAAGCCTATATCCTACGTCAAGTTACATAAAATGACATCAGCAGAGCCTACTGTATCATTCTAGAGCATAAAATTGCAACTTAAAAATTGGCCCAAATTTGATAAAAATGCTGGACTTACCCCTTGTGATTTTTTCAATTTTGGGCCTGTTTTTCAACTATCAATATTTCTCTAAATAAAGCCTATATCCTACGTCCAGTTTCATAAAAAGGCATCAGTAGAGCCTACTGCAACATTCTAGAGCATAAAATTGCAACTTAAAAATTGGCCAATATTTGATGAAAATGCTGGACTTACCCCTTGTGATTTTTTCAATTTTTGGCCTGTTTTTCAACTATCAATATTTCTCTAAATAAAGCCTACATCCTACGTCAAGTTACATAAAAAGGCATCAGTAGAGCCTACTGCAACATTCTAGAGCATAAAATTGCAACTTAAAAATTGGCCAATATTTGATGAAAATGCTGGACTTACCCCTTGTGATTTTTTCAATTTTGGGCCTGTTTTTCAATTATCAATATTTCTCTAAATAAAGCCTATATCCTACGTCAAGTTACATAAAAAGGCATCAGCAGAGCCTACTGCAACATTCTAGAGCATAAAATTGCAACTTAAAAATTGGCCAATATTTGATGAAAATGCTGGACTTACCCCTTGTGATTTTTTCAATTTTGGGCCTGTTTTTCAATTATCAATATTTCTCTAAATAAAGCCTATATCCTACGTCAAGTTACATAAAAAGGCATCAGCAGAGCCTACTGCAACATTCTAGAGCATAAAATTGCAACTTAAAAATTGGCCAATATTTGATGAAAATGCTGGACTTACCCCTTGTGATTTTTTCAATTTTTGGCCTGTTTTTCAACTATCAATATTTCTCTAAATAAAGCCTATATCCTACGTCAAGTTACATAAAAAGGCATCAGCAGAGCCTACTGCAACATTCTAGAGCATAAAATTGCAACTTAAAAATTGGCCAATATTTGATGAAAATGCTGGACTTACCCCTTGTGATTTTTTCAATTTTTGGCCTGTTTTTCAACTATCAATATTTCTCCAAATAAAGCCTATATCCTACGTCAAGTTACATAAAATGACATCAGCAGAGCCTACTGTATCATTCTAGAGCATAAAATTGCAACTTAAAAATTGGCCCAAATTTGATAAAAATGCTGGACTTACCCCTTGTGATTTTTTCAATTTTGGGTCTGTTTTTCAATTATCAATATTTCTCTAAATAAAGCCTATATCCTACGTCAAGTTTCATAAAATGGCATCAGTAGAGCCTACTGTATCATTCTAGAGCATAAAATTGCAACTTAAAAATTGGCCAATATTTGATAAAAATGCTGGACTTACCCCTTGTGATTTTTTCAATTTTGGGCCTGTTTTTCAACTATCAATATTTCTCTAAATAAAGCCTATATCCTACGTCCAGTTTCATAAAAAGGCATCAGTAGAGCCTACTGCAACATTCTAGAGCATAAAATTGCAACTTAAAAATTGGCCAATATTTGATGAAAATGCTGGACTTACCCCTTGTGATTTTTTCAATTTTTGGCCTGTTTTTCAACTATCAATATTTCTCCAAATAAAGCCTATATCCTACGTCAAGTTACATAAAATGACATCAGCAGAGCCTACTGTATCATTCTAGAGCATAAAATTGCAACTTAAAAATTGGCCAATATTTGATGAAAATGCTGGACTTACCCCTTGTGATTTTTTCAATTTTGGGCCTGTTTTTCAATTATCAATATTTCTCTAAATAAAGCCAATATCTTATGTCAAGTTACATAAAATGGCATCAGCAGAGCCTACTGCATCATTCTAGAGCATAAAATTGCAACTTAAAAATTGGCCAATATTTGATGAAAATGCTGGACTTACCCCTTGTGATTTTTTCTTTTTTGTGCCTGTTTTTCAACTATCAATATTTCTCCAAATAAAGCCTATATCCTACGTCAAGTTACATAAAATGACATCAGTAGAGCCTACTGTATCATTCTAGAGCATAAAATTGCAACTTAAAAATTGGCCAATATTTGATGAAAATGCTGGACTTACCCCTTGTGATTTTTTCAATTTTGGGCCTGTTTTTCAATTATCAATATTTCTCTAAATAAAGCCTATATCCTACGTCAAGTTACATAAAAAGGCATCAGCAGAGCCTACTGCAACATTCTAGAGCATAAAATTGCAACTTAAAAATTGGCCAATATTTGATGAAAATGCTGGACTTACCCCTTGTGATTTTTTCAATTTTTGGCCTGTTTTTCAACTATCAATATTTCTCTAAATAAAGCCTATATCCTACGTCAAGTTACATAAAAAGGCATCAGCAGAGCCTACTGCAACATTCTAGAGCATAAAATTGCAACTTAAAAATTGGCCAATATTTGATGAAAATTCTGGACTTACCCCTTGTGATTTTTTCAATTTTTGGCCTGTTTTTCAACTATCAATATTTCTCCAAATAAAGCCTATATCCTACGTCAAGTTACATAAAATGACATCAGCAGAGCCTACTGTATCATTCTAGAGCATAAAATTGCAACTTAAAAATTGGCCCAAATTTGATAAAAATGCTGGACTTACCCCTTGTGATTTTTTCAATTTTGGGCCTGTTTTTCAACTATCAATATTTCTCTAAATAAAGCCTATATCCTACGTCCAGTTTCATAAAAAGGCATCAGTAGAGCCTACTGCAACATTCTAGAGCATAAAATTGCAACTTAAAAATTGGCCAATATTTGATGAAAATGCTGGACTTACCCCTTGTGATTTTTTCAATTTTTGGCCTGTTTTTCAACTATCAATATTTCTCTAAATAAAGCCTACATCCTACGTCAAGTTACATAAAAAGGCATCAGTAGAGCCTACTGCAACATTCTAGAGCATAAAATTGCAACTTAAAAATTGGCCAATATTTGATGAAAATGCTGGACTTACCCCTTGTGATTTTTTCAATTTTGGGCCTGTTTTTCAATTATCAATATTTCTCTAAATAAAGCCTATATCCTACGTCAAGTTACATAAAAAGGCATCAGCAGAGCCTACTGCAACATTCTAGAGCATAAAATTGCAACTTAAAAATTGGCCAATATTTGATGAAAATGCTGGACTTACCCCTTGTGATTTTTTCAATTTTGGGCCTGTTTTTCAACTATCAATATTTCTCTAAATAAAGCCTACATCCTACGTCAAGTTACATAAAAAGGCATCAGTAGAGCCTACTGCAACATTCTAGAGCATAAAATTGCAACTTAAAAATTGGCCAATATTTGATGAAAATGCTGGACTTACCCCTTGTGATTTTTTCAATTTTGGGCCTGTTTTTCAATTATCAATATTTCTCTAAATAAAGCCTATATCCTACGTCAAGTTACATAAAAAGGCATCAGCAGAGCCTACTGCAACATTCTAGAGCATAAAATTGCAACTTAAAAATTGGCCAATATTTGATGAAAATTCTGGACTTACCCCTTGTGATTTTTTCAATTTTTGGCCTGTTTTTCAACTATCAATATTTCTCCAAATAAAGCCTATATCCTACGTCAAGTTACATAAAATGACATCAGCAGAGCCTACTGTATCATTCTAGAGCATAAAATTGCAACTTAAAAATTGGCCCAAATTTGATAAAAATGCTGGACTTACCCCTTGTGATTTTTTCAATTTTGGGCCTGTTTTTCAACTATCAATATTTCTCTAAATAAAGCCTATATCCTACGTCCAGTTTCATAAAAAGGCATCAGTAGAGCCTACTGCAACATTCTAGAGCATAAAATTGCAACTTAAAAATTGGCCAATATTTGATGAAAATGCTGGACTTACCCCTTGTGATTTTTTCAATTTTTGGCCTGTTTTTCAACTATCAATATTTCTCTAAATAAAGCCTACATCCTACGTCAAGTTACATAAAAAGGCATCAGTAGAGCCTACTGCAACATTCTAGAGCATAAAATTGCAACTTAAAAATTGGCCAATATTTGATGAAAATGCTGGACTTACCCCTTGTGATTTTTTCAATTTTGGGCCTGTTTTTCAATTATCAATATTTCTCTAAATAAAGCCTATATCCTACGTCAAGTTACATAAAAAGGCATCAGCAGAGCCTACTGCAACATTCTAGAGCATAAAATTGCAACTTAAAAATTGGCCAATATTTGATGAAAATGCTGGACTTACCCCTTGTGATTTTTTCAATTTTTGGCCTGTTTTTCAACTATCAATATTTCTCTAAATAAAGCCTATATCCTACGTCAAGTTACATAAAAAGGCATCAGCAGAGCCTACTGCAACATTCTAGAGCATAAAATTGCAACTTAAAAATTGGCCAATATTTGATGAAAATGCTGGACTTACCCCTTGTGATTTTTTCAATTTTGGGCCTGTTTTTCAATTATCAATATTTCTCTAAATAAAGCCTATATCCTACGTCAAGTTTCATAAAATGGCATCAGTAGAGCCTACTGTATCATTCTAGAGCATAAAATTGCAACTTAAAAATTTGCCAATATTTGATAAAAATGCTGGACTTACCCCTTTTTTGGCCTGTTTTTCAACTATCAATATTTCTCTAAATAAAGTCTATATCCTACGTCAAGTTACATAAAAAGGCATCAGCAGAGCCTACTGCAACATTCTAGAGCATAAAATTGCAACTTAAAAATTGGCCAATATTTGATGAAAATGCTGGACTTACCCCTTGTGATTTTTTCAATTTTTGGCCTGTTTTTCAACTATCAATATTTCTCTAAATAAAGCCTATATCCTACGTCAAGTTACATAAAAAGGCATCAGCAGAGCCTACTGCAACATTCTAGAGCATAAAATTGCAACTTAAAAATTGGCCAATATTTGATGAAAATGCTGGACTTACCCCTTGTGATTTTTTCAATTTTGGGCCTGTTTTTCAATTATCAATATTTCTCTAAATAAAGCCTATATCCTACGTCAAGTTACATAAAAAGGCATCAGCAGAGCCTACTACAACATTCTAGAGCATAAAATTGCAACTTAAAAATTGGCCAATATTTGATGAAAATGCTGGACTTACCCCTTGTGATTTTTTCAATTTTTGGCCTGTTTTTCAACTATCAATATTTCTCTAAATAAAGCCTATATCCTACGTCAAGTTACATAAAAAGGCATCAGCAGAGCCTACTGCAACATTCTAGAGCATAAAATTGCAACTTAAAAATTGGCCCAAATTTGATAAAAATGCTGGACTTACCCCTTGTGATTTTTTCAATTTTGGGCCTGTTTTTCAATTATCAATATTTCTCTAAATAAAGCCAATATCTTATGTCAAGTTACATAAAATGGCATCAGCAGAGCCTACTGCATCATTCTAGAGCATAAAATTGCAACTTAAAAATTGGCCAATATTTGATGAAAATGCTGGACTTACCCCTTGTGATTTTTTCTTTTTTGTGCCTGTTTTTCAACTATCAATATTTCTCCAAATAAAGCCTATATCCTACGTCAAGTTACATAAAATGACATCAGTAGAGCCTACTGTATCATTCTAGAGCATAAAATTGCAACTTAAAAATTGGCCAATATTTGATGAAAATGCTGGACTTACCCCTTGTGATTTTTTCAATTTTGGGCCTGTTTTTCAATTATCAATATTTCTCTAAATAAAGCCTATATCCTACGTCAAGTTACATAAAAAGGCATCAGCAGAGCCTACTGCAACATTCTAGAGCATAAAATTGCAACTTAAAAATTGGCCAATATTTGATGAAAATGCTGGACTTACCCCTTGTGATTTTTTCAATTTTTGGCCTGTTTTTCAACTATCAATATTTCTCTAAATAAAGCCTATATCCTACGTCAAGTTACATAAAAAGGCATCAGCAGAGCCTACTGCAACATTCTAGAGCATAAAATTGCAACTTAAAAATTGGCCCAAATTTGATAAAAATGCTGGACTTACCCCTTGTGATTTTTTCAATTTTGGGCCTGTTTTTCAATTATCAATATTTCTCTAAATAAAGCCAATATCTTATGTCAAGTTACATAAAATGGCATCAGCAGAGCCTACTGCATCATTCTAGAGCATAAAATTGCAACTTAAAAATTGGCCAATATTTGATGAAAATGCTGGACTTACCCCTTGTGATTTTTTCTTTTTTGTGCCTGTTTTTCAACTATCAATATTTCTCCAAATAAAGCCTATATCCTACGTCAAGTTACATAAAATGACATCAGTAGAGCCTACTGTATCATTCTAGAGCATAAAATTGCAACTTAAAAATTGGCCAATATTTGATGAAAATGCTGGACTTACCCCTTGTGATTTTTTCAATTTTGGGCCTGTTTTTCAATTATCAATATTTCTCTAAATAAAGCCTATATCCTACGTCAAGTTACATAAAAAGGCATCAGCAGAGCCTACTGCAACATTCTAGAGCATAAAATTGCAACTTAAAAATTGGCCAATATTTGATGAAAATGCTGGACTTACCCCTTGTGATTTTTTCAATTTTTGGCCTGTTTTTCAACTATCAATATTTCTCCAAATAAAGCCTATATCCTACGTCAAGTTACATAAAATGACATCAGCAGAGCCTACTGTATCATTCTAGAGCATAAAATTGCAACTTAAAAATTGGCCCAAATTTGATAAAAATGCTGGACTTACCCCTTGTGATTTTTTCAATTTTGGGCCTGTTTTTCAACTATCAATATTTCTCTAAATAAAGCCTATATCCTACGTCCAGTTTCATAAAAAGGCATCAGTAGAGCCTACTGCAACATTCTAGAGCATAAAATTGCAACTTAAAAATTGGCCAATATTTGATGAAAATGCTGGACTTACCCCTTGTGATTTTTTCAATTTTTGGCCTGTTTTTCAACTATCAATATTTCTCTAAATAAAGCCTACATCCTACGTCAAGTTACATAAAAAGGCATCAGTAGAGCCTACTGCAACATTCTAGAGCATAAAATTGCAACTTAAAAATTGGCCAATATTTGATGAAAATGCTGGACTTACCCCTTGTGATTTTTTCAATTTTGGGCCTGTTTTTCAATTATCAATATTTCTCTAAATAAAGCCTATATCCTACGTCAAGTTACATAAAAAGGCATCAGCAGAGCCTACTGCAACATTCTAGAGCATAAAATTGCAACTTAAAAATTGGCCAATATTTGATGAAAATGCTGGACTTACCCCTTGTGATTTTTTCAATTTTTGGCCTGTTTTTCAACTATCAATATTTCTCTAAATAAAGCCTATATCCTACGTCAAGTTACATAAAAAGGCATCAGCAGAGCCTACTGCAACATTCTAGAGCATAAAATTGCAACTTAAAAATTGGCCAATATTTGATGAAAATGCTGGACTTACCCCTTGTGATTTTTTCAATTTTGGGCCTGTTTTTCAATTATCAATATTTCTCTAAATAAAGCCTATATCCTACGTCAAGTTTCATAAAATGGCATCAGTAGAGCCTACTGTATCATTCTAGAGCATAAAATTGCAACTTAAAAATTTGCCAATATTTGATAAAAATGCTGGACTTACCCCTTTTTTGGCCTGTTTTTCAACTATCAATATTTCTCTAAATAAAGTCTATATCCTACGTCAAGTTACATAAAAAGGCATCAGCAGAACCTACTGCAACATTCTAGAGCATAAAATTGCAACTTAAAAATTGGCCAATATTTGATGAAAATGCTGGACTTACCCCTTGTGATTTTTTCAATTTTTGGCCTGTTTTTCAACTATCAATATTTCTCTAAATAAAGCCTATATCCTACGTCAAGTTACATAAAAAGGCATCAGCAGAGCCTACTGCAACATTCTAGAGCATAAAATTGCAACTTAAAAATTGGCCAATATTTGATGAAAATGCTGGACTTACCCCTTGTGATTTTTTCAATTTTGGGCCTGTTTTTCAATTATCAATATTTCTCTAAATAAAGCCTATATCCTACGTCAAGTTACATAAAAAGGCATCAGCAGAGCCTACTGCAACATTCTAGAGCATAAAATTGCAACTTAAAAATTGGCCAATATTTGATGAAAATGCTGGACTTACCCCTTGTGATTTTTTCAATTTTTGGCCTGTTTTTCAACTATCAATATTTCTCTAAATAAAGCCTATATCCTACGTCAAGTTACATAAAAAGGCATCAGCAGAGCCTACTGCAACATTCTAGAGCATAAAATTGCAACTTAAAAATTGGCCAATATTTGATGAAAATGCTGGACTTACCCCTTGTGATTTTTTCAATTTTGGGCCTGTTTTTCAATTATCAATATTTCTCTAAATAAAGCCTATATCCTACGTCAAGTTTCATAAAATGGCATCAGTAGAGCCTACTGTATCATTCTAGAGCATAAAATTGCAACTTAAAAATTGGCCAATATTTGATAAAAATGCTGGACTTACCCCTTGTGATTTTTTCAATTTTTGGCCTGTTTTTCAACTATCAATATTTCTCTAAATAAAGTCTATATCCTATGTCAAGTTACATAAAAAGGCATCAGCAGAGCCTACTGCAACATTCTAGAGCATAAAATTGCAACTTAAAAATTGGCCAATATTTGATGAAAATGCTGGACTTACCCCTTGTGATTTTTTCAATTTTTGGCCTGTTTTTCAACTATCAATATTTCTCTAAATAAAGCCTATATCCTACGTCAAGTTACATAAAAAGGCATCAGCAGAGCCTACTGCAACATTCTAGAGCATAAAATTGCAACTTAAAAATTGGCCCAAATTTGATAAAAATGCTGGACTTACCCCTTGTGATTTTTTCAATTTTGGGCCTGTTTTTCAATTATCAATATTTCTCTAAATAAAGCCAATATCTTATGTCAAGTTACATAAAATGGCATCAGCAGAGCCTACTGCATCATTCTAGAGCATAAAATTGCAACTTAAAAATTGGCCAATATTTGATGAAAATGCTGGACTTACCCCTTGTGATTTTTTCTTTTTTGTGCCTGTTTTTCAACTATCAATATTTCTCCAAATAAAGCCTATATCCTACGTCAAGTTACATAAAATGACATCAGTAGAGCCTACTGTATCATTCTAGAGCATAAAATTGCAACTTAAAAATTGGCCAATATTTGATGAAAATGCTGGACTTACCCCTTGTGATTTTTTCAATTTTGGGCCTGTTTTTCAATTATCAATATTTCTCTAAATAAAGCCTATATCCTACGTCAAGTTACATAAAAAGGCATCAGCAGAGCCTACTGCAACATTCTAGAGCATAAAATTGCAACTTAAAAATTGGCCAATATTTGATGAAAATGCTGGACTTACCCCTTGTGATTTTTTCAATTTTTGGCCTGTTTTTCAACTATCAATATTTCTCCAAATAAAGCCTATATCCTACGTCAAGTTACATAAAATGACATCAGCAGAGCCTACTGTATCATTCTAGAGCATAAAATTGCAACTTAAAAATTGGCCCAAATTTGATAAAAATGCTGGACTTACCCCTTGTGATTTTTTCAATTTTGGGCCTGTTTTTCAACTATCAATATTTCTCTAAATAAAGCCTATATCCTACGTCCAGTTTCATAAAAAGGCATCAGTAGAGCCTACTGCAACATTCTAGAGCATAAAATTGCAACTTAAAAATTGGCCAATATTTGATGAAAATGCTGGACTTACCCCTTGTGATTTTTTCAATTTTTGGCCTGTTTTTCAACTATCAATATTTCTCTAAATAAAGCCTACATCCTACGTCAAGTTACATAAAAAGGCATCAGTAGAGCCTACTGCAACATTCTAGAGCATAAAATTGCAACTTAAAAATTGGCCAATATTTGATGAAAATGCTGGACTTACCCCTTGTGATTTTTTCAATTTTGGGCCTGTTTTTCAATTATCAATATTTCTCTAAATAAAGCCTATATCCTACGTCAAGTTACATAAAAAGGCATCAGCAGAGCCTACTGCAACATTCTAGAGCATAAAATTGCAACTTAAAAATTGGCCAATATTTGATGAAAATGCTGGACTTACCCCTTGTGATTTTTTCAATTTTTGGCCTGTTTTTCAACTATCAATATTTCTCTAAATAAAGCCTATATCCTACGTCAAGTTACATAAAAAGGCATCAGCAGAGCCTACTGCAACATTCTAGAGCATAAAATTGCAACTTAAAAATTGGCCAATATTTGATGAAAATGCTGGACTTACCCCTTGTGATTTTTTCAATTTTGGGCCTGTTTTTCAATTATCAATATTTCTCTAAATAAAGCCTATATCCTACGTCAAGTTTCATAAAATGGCATCAGTAGAGCCTACTGTATCATTCTAGAGCATAAAATTGCAACTTAAAAATTTGCCAATATTTGATAAAAATGCTGGACTTACCCCTTTTTTGGCCTGTTTTTCAACTATCAATATTTCTCTAAATAAAGTCTATATCCTACGTCAAGTTACATAAAAAGGCATCAGCAGAACCTACTGCAACATTCTAGAGCATAAAATTGCAACTTAAAAATTGGCCAATATTTGATGAAAATGCTGGACTTACCCCTTGTGATTTTTTCAATTTTTGGCCTGTTTTTCAACTATCAATATTTCTCTAAATAAAGCCTATATCCTACGTCAAGTTACATAAAAAGGCATCAGCAGAGCCTACTGCAACATTCTAGAGCATAAAATTGCAACTTAAAAATTGGCCAATATTTGATGAAAATGCTGGACTTACCCCTTGTGATTTTTTCAATTTTGGGCCTGTTTTTCAATTATCAATATTTCTCTAAATAAAGCCTATATCCTACGTCAAGTTACATAAAAAGGCATCAGCAGAGCCTACTGCAACATTCTAGAGCATAAAATTGCAACTTAAAAATTGGCCAATATTTGATGAAAATGCTGGACTTACCCCTTGTGATTTTTTCAATTTTTGGCCTGTTTTTCAACTATCAATATTTCTCTAAATAAAGCCTATATCCTACGTCAAGTTACATAAAAAGGCATCAGCAGAGCCTACTGCAACATTCTAGAGCATAAAATTGCAACTTAAAAATTGGCCAATATTTGATGAAAATGCTGGACTTACCCCTTGTGATTTTTTCAATTTTGGGCCTGTTTTTCAATTATCAATATTTCTCTAAATAAAGCCTATATCCTACGTCAAGTTTCATAAAATGGCATCAGTAGAGCCTACTGTATCATTCTAGAGCATAAAATTGCAACTTAAAAATTGGCCAATATTTGATAAAAATGCTGGACTTACCCCTTGTGATTTTTTCAATTTTTGGCCTGTTTTTCAACTATCAATATTTCTCTAAATAAAGTCTATATCCTATGTCAAGTTACATAAAAAGGCATCAGCAGAGCCTACTGCAACATTCTAGAGCATAAAATTGCAACTTAAAAATTGGCCAATATTTGATGAAAATGCTGGACTTACCCCTTGTGATTTTTTCAATTTTTGGCCTGTTTTTCAACTATCAATATTTCTCTAAATAAAGCCTATATCCTACGTCAAGTTACATAAAAAGGCATCAGCAGAGCCTACTGCAACATTCTAGAGCATAAAATTGCAACTTAAAAATTGGCCAATATTTGATGAAAATGCTGGTGCCTTGTGATTTTTTCAATTTTGGGCTAATATTTCAACTATCAATATTTCTCTAAATAAAGCCTATATCCTACGTCAAGTTTCATAAAATGACATCAGTAGAGCCTACTGTATCATTCTATAGCATAAAATTGCAACTTAAAAATTGGCCAATATTTGATAAAAATGTTGGACTTACCCCTTGTGATTTTTTCAATTTTTGGCCTGTTTTTCAACTATCAATATTTCTCTAAATAAAGCCAATATCTTATGTCAAGTTACATAAAATGGCATCAGCAGAGCCTACTGTATCATTCTATAGCATAAAATTGCAACTTAAAAATTGGCCAATATTTGATGAAAATGCTGGACTTACCCCTTGTGATTTTTTCAATTTTGGGCCTGTTTTTCAACTATCAATATTTCTCTAAATAAAGCCTACATCCTACGTCAAGTTACATAAAAAGGCATCAGTAGAGCCTACTGCAACATTCTAGAGCATAAAATTGCAACTTAAAAATTGGCCAATATTTGATGAAAATGCTGGACTTACCCCTTGTGATTTTTTCAATTTTGGGCCTGTTTTTCAATTATCAATATTTCTCTAAATAAAGCCTATATCCTACGTCAAGTTACATAAAAAGGCATCAGCAGAGCCTACTGCAACATTCTAGAGCATAAAATTGCAACTTAAAAATTGGCCAATATTTGATGAAAATGCTGGACTTACCCCTTGTGATTTTTTCAATTTTTGGCCTGTTTTTCAACTATCAATATTTCTCTAAATAAAGCCTATATCCTACGTCAAGTTACATAAAAAGGCATCAGCAGAGCCTACTACAACATTCTAGAGCATAAAATTGCAACTTAAAAATTGGCCAATATTTGATGAAAATGCTGGACTTACCCCTTGTGATTTTTTCAATTTTGGGCCTGTTTTTCAATTATCAATATTTCTCTAAATAAAGCCTATATCCTACGTCAAGTTTCATAAAATGGCATCAGTAGAGCCTACTGTATCATTCTAGAGCATAAAATTGCAACTTAAAAATTGGCCAATATTTGATAAAAATGCTGGACTTACCCCTTGTGATTTTTTCAATTTTGGGCCTGTTTTTCAACTATCAATATTTCTCTAAATAAAGCCTATATCCTACGTCCAGTTTCATAAAAAGGCATCAGTAGAGCCTACTGCAACATTCTAGAGCATAAAATTGCAACTTAGAAATTGGCCAATATTTGATGAAAATGCTGGACTTACCCCTTGTGATTTTTTCAATTTTGGGCCTGTTTTTCAATTATCAATATTTCTCTAAATAAAGCCTACATCCTACGTCAAGTTACATAAAAAGGCATCAGCAGAGCCTACTGCAACATTCTAGAGCATAAAATTGCAACTTAAAAATTGGCCAATATTTGATGAAAATGCTGGACTTACCCCTTGTGATTTTTTCAATTTTTGGCCTGTTTTTCAACTATCAATATTTCTCTAAATAAAGCCAATATCTTATGTCAAGTTACATAAAATGGCATCAGCAGAGCCTACTGTATCATTCTATAGCATAAAATTGCAACTTAAAAATTGGCCAATATTTGATGAAAATGCTGGACTTACCCCTTGTGATTTTTTCAATTTTGGGCCTGTTTTTCAACTATCAATATTTCTCTAAATAAAGCCTATATCCTACGTCAAGTTTCATAAAATGACATCAGTAGAGCCTACTGTATCATTCTATAGCATAAAATTGCAACTTAAAAATTGGCCAATATTTGATAAAAATGTTGGACTTACCCCTTGTGATTTTTTCAATTTTTGGCCTGTTTTTCAACTATCAATATTTCTCTAAATAAAGCCAATATCTTATGTCAAGTTACATAAAATGGCATCAGCAGAGCCTACTGTATCATTCTATAGCATAAAATTGCAACTTAAAAATTGGCCAATATTTGATGAAAATGCTGGACTTACCCCTTGTGATTTTTTCAATTTTGGGCCTGTTTTTCAACTATCAATATTTCTCTAAATAAAGCCTACATCCTACGTCAAGTTACATAAAAAGGCATCAGTAGAGCCTACTGCAACATTCTAGAGCATAAAATTGCAACTTAAAAATTGGCCAATATTTGATGAAAATGCTGGACTTACCCCTTGTGATTTTTTCAATTTTGGGCCTGTTTTTCAATTATCAATATTTCTCTAAATAAAGCCTATATCCTACGTCAAGTTTCATAAAATGGCATCAGTAGAGCCTACTGTATCATTCTAGAGCATAAAATTGCAACTTAAAAATTGGCCAATATTTGATAAAAATGCTGGACTTACCCCTTGTGATTTTTTCAATTTTGGGCCTGTTTTTCAACTATCAATATTTCTCTAAATAAAGCCTATATCCTACGTCCAGTTTCATAAAAAGGCATCAGTAGAGCCTACTGCAACATTCTAGAGCATAAAATTGCAACTTAGAAATTGGCCAATATTTGATGAAAATGCTGGACTTACCCCTTGTGATTTTTTCAATTTTGGGCCTGTTTTTCAATTATCAATATTTCTCTAAATAAAGCCTACATCCTACGTCAAGTTACATAAAAAGGCATCAGCAGAGCCTACTGCAACATTCTAGAGCATAAAATTGCAACTTAAAAATTGGCCAATATTTGATGAAAATGCTGGACTTACCCCTTGTGATTTTTTCAATTTTTGGCCTGTTTTTCAACTATCAATATTTCTCTAAATAAAGCCAATATCTTATGTCAAGTTACATAAAATGGCATCAGCAGAGCCTACTGTATCATTCTATAGCATAAAATTGCAACTTAAAAATTGGCCAATATTTGATGAAAATGCTGGACTTACCCCTTGTGATTTTTTCAATTTTGGGCCTGTTTTTCAACTATCAATATTTCTCTAAATAAAGCCTATATCCTACGTCAAGTTTCATAAAATGACATCAGTAGAGCCTACTGTATCATTCTATAGCATAAAATTGCAACTTAAAAATTGGCCAATATTTGATAAAAATGTTGGACTTACCCCTTGTGATTTTTTCAATTTTTGGCCTGTTTTTCAACTATCAATATTTCTCTAAATAAAGCCAATATCTTATGTCAAGTTACATAAAATGGCATCAGCAGAGCCTACTGTATCATTCTATAGCATAAAATTGCAACTTAAAAATTGGCCAATATTTGATGAAAATGCTGGACTTACCCCTTGTGATTTTTTCAATTTTGGGCCTGTTTTTCAACTATCAATATTTCTCTAAATAAAGCCTACATCCTACGTCAAGTTACATAAAAAGGCATCAGTAGAGCCTACTGCAACATTCTAGAGCATAAAATTGCAACTTAAAAATTGGCCAATATTTGATGAAAATGCTGGACTTACCCCTTGTGATTTTTTCAATTTTTGGCCTGTTTTTCAACTATCAATATTTCTCTAAATAAAGCCTATATCCTACGTCAAGTTACATAAAAAGGCATCAGCAGAGCCTACTACAACATTCTAGAGCATAAAATTGCAACTTAAAAATTGGCCAATATTTGATGAAAATGCTGGACTTACCCCTTGTGATTTTTTCAATTTTGGGCCTGTTTTTCAATTATCAATATTTCTCTAAATAAAGCCTATATCCTACGTCAAGTTTCATAAAATGGCATCAGTAGAGCCTACTGTATCATTCTAGAGCATAAAATTGCAACTTAAAAATTGGCCAATATTTGATAAAAATGCTGGACTTACCCCTTGTGATTTTTTCAATTTTGGGCCTGTTTTTCAACTATCAATATTTCTCTAAATAAAGCCTATATCCTACGTCCAGTTTCATAAAAAGGCATCAGTAGAGCCTACTGCAACATTCTAGAGCATAAAATTGCAACTTAGAAATTGGCCAATATTTGATGAAAATGCTGGACTTACCCCTTGTGATTTTTTCAATTTTGGGCCTGTTTTTCAATTATCAATATTTCTCTAAATAAAGCCTACATCCTACGTCAAGTTACATAAAAAGGCATCAGCAGAGCCTACTGCAACATTCTAGAGCATAAAATTGCAACTTAAAAATTGGCCAATATTTGATGAAAATGCTGGACTTACCCCTTGTGATTTTTTCAATTTTGGGCCTGTTTTTCAACTATCAATATTTCTCTAAATAAAGCCTATATCCTACGTCAAGTTACATAAAAAGGCATCAGCAGAGCCTACTGCAACATTCTAGAGCATAAAATTGCAACTTAAAAATTGGCCAATATTTGATGAAAATGCTGGACTTACCCCTTGTGATTTTTTCAATTTTGGGCCTGTTTTTCAACTATCAATATTTCTCTAAATAAAGCCTATATCCTACGTCAAGTTACATAAAAAGGCATCAGCAGAGCCTACTGCAACATTCTAGAGCATAAAATTGCAACTTAAAAATTGGCCAATATTTGATGAAAATGCTGGACTTAGGGCCTAGGCCTACCCCTTATGATTTTTTCAATTTTGGGCCTGGTTTTTCAACTATCAATATTTCTCGAAATAAAGCCTATATCCTACGTCAAGTTTCATAAAATGGCATCAGTAGAGCCTACTGTATCATTCTAGAGCATAAAATTGCAACTTAAAAATTGGCCAATATTTGATGAAAATGCTGGACTTACCCCTTGTGATTTTTTCTTTTTTGGCCTGTTTTTCAACTATCAATATTTCTCTAAATAAAGCCTATATCCTACGTCAAGTTACATAAAAAGGCATCAGCAGAGCCTACTGCAACATTCTAGAGCATAAAATTGCAACTTAAAAATTGGCCAATATTTGATGAAAATGCTGGACTTACCCCTTGTGATTTTTTCAATTTTGGGCCTGTTTTTCAACTATCAATATTTCTCTAAATAAAGCCTATATCCTACGTCAAGTTACATAAAAAGGCATCAGCAGAGCCTACTGCAACATTCTAAAGCATAAAATTGCAACTTAAAAATTGGCCAATATTTGATGAAAATGCTGGACTTACCCCTTGTGATTTTTTCAATTTTGGGCCTGTTTTTCAACTATCAATATTTCTCTAAATAAAGCCTATATCCTACGTCAAGTTACATAAAAAGGCATCAGCAGAGCCTACTGCAACATTCTAGAGCATAAAATTGCAACTTAAAAATTGGCCAATATTTGATGAAAATGCTGGACTTACCCCTTGTGATTTTTTCAATTTTGGGCCTGTTTTTCAACTATCAATATTTCTCTAAATAAAGCCTATATCCTACGTCAAGTTACATAAAAAGGCATCAGCAGAGCCTACTGCAACATTCTAGAGCATAAAATTGCAACTTAAAAATTGGCCAATATTTGATGAAAATGCTGGACTTACCCCTTGTGATTTTTTCAATTTTGGGCCTGTTTTTCAACTATCAATATTTCTCTAAATAAAGCCTATATCCTACGTCAAATTACATAAAAAGGCATCAGCAGAGCCTACTGCAACATTCTAGAGCATAAAATTGCAACTTAAAAATTGGCCAATATTTGATGAAAATGCTGGACTTAGGGCCTAGGCCTACCCCTTATGATTTTTTCAATTTTGGGCCTGGTTTTTCAACTATCAATATTTCTCGAAATAAAGCCTATATCCTACGTCAAGTTTCATAAAATGGCATCAGTAGAGCCTACTGTATCATTCTAGAGCATAAAATTGCAACTTAAAAATTGGCCAATATTTGATGAAAATGCTGGACTTACCCCTTGTGATTTTTTCTTTTTTGGCCTGTTTTTCAACTATCAATATTTCTCTAAATAAAGCCTATATCCTACGTCAAGTTACATAAAAAGGCATCAGCAGAGCCTACTGCAACATTCTAGAGCATAAAATTGCAACTTAAAAATTGGCCAATATTTGATGAAAATGCTGGACTTACCCATTGTGATTTTTTCAATTTTTGGCCTGTTTTTCAACTATCAATATTTCTCTAAATAAAGCCTATATCCTACGTCAAGTTACATAAAAAGGCATCAGCAGAGCCTACTGCAACATTCTAGAGCATAAAATTGCAACTTAAAAATTGGCCAATATTTGATGAAAATGCTGGACTTACCCCTTGTGATTTTTTCAATTTTGGGCCTGTTTTTCAATTATCAATATTTCTCTAAATAAAGCCTATATCCTACGTCAAGTTTCATAAAATGGCATCAGTAGAGCCTACTGTATCATTCTAGAGCATAAAATTGCAACTTAAAAATTTGCCAATATTTGATAAAAATGCTGGACTTACCCCTTGTGATTTTTTCAATTTTTGGCCTGTTTTTCAACTATCAATATTTCTCTAAATAAAGTCTATATCCTACGTCAAGTTACATAAAAAGGCATCAGCAGAGCCTACTGCAACATTCTAGAGCATAAAATTGCAACTTAAAAATTGGCCAATATTTGATGAAAATGCTGGACTTACCCCTTGTGATTTTTTCAATTTTGGGTCTGTTTTTCAATTATCAATATTTCTCTAAATAAAGCCTATATCCTACGTCAAGTTTCATAAAATGGCATCAGTAGAGCCTACTGTATCATTCTAGAGCATAAAATTGCAACTTAAAAATTGGCCAATATTTGATAAAAATGCTGGACTTACCCCTTGTGATTTTTTCAATTTTGGGCCTGTTTTTCAACTATCAATATTTCTCTAAATAAAGCCTATATCCTACGTCAAGTTACATAAAAAGGCATCAGCAGAGCCTACTGCAACATTCTAGAGCATAAAATTGCAACTTAAAAATTGGCCAATATTTGATGAAAATGCTGGACTTACCCCTTGTGATTTTTTCAATTTTGGGCCTGTTTTTCAACTATCAATATTTCTCTAAATAAAGCCTATATCCTACGTCAAATTACATAAAAAGGCATCAGCAGAGCCTACTGCAACATTCTAGAGCATAAAATTGCAACTTAAAAATTGGCCAATATTTGATGAAAATGCTGGACTTACCCCTTGTGATTTTTTCAATTTTGGGCCTGTTTTTCAATTATCAATATTTCTCTAAATAAAGCCTATATCCTACGTCAAGTTACATAAAAAGGCATCAGCAGAGCCTACTGCAACATTCTAGAGCATAAAATTGCAACTTAAAAATTGGCCAATATTTGATGAAAATGCTGGACTTACCCCTTGTGATTTTTTCAATTTTTGGCCTGTTTTTCAACTATCAATATTTCTCTAAATAAAGCCTATATCCTACGTCAAGTTACATAAAAAGGCATCAGCAGAGCCTACTGCAACATTCTAGAGCATAAAATTGCAACTTAAAAATTGGCCAATATTTGATGAAAATGCTGGACTTACCCCTTGTGATTTTTTCAATTTTGGGCCTGTTTTTCAATTATCAATATTTCTCTAAATAAAGCCTATATCCTACGTCAAGTTTCATAAAATGGCATCAGTAGAGCCTACTGTATCATTCTAGAGCATAAAATTGCAACTTAAAAATTGGCCAATATTTGATAAAAATGCTGGACTTACCCCTTGTGATTTTTTCAATTTTTGGCCTGTTTTTCAACTATCAATATTTCTCTAAATAAAGTCTATATCCTATGTCAAGTTACATAAAAAGGCATCAGCAGAGCCTACTGCAACATTCTAGAGCATAAAATTGCAACTTAAAAATTGGCCAATATTTGATGAAAATGCTGGACTTACCCCTTGTGATTTTTTCAATTTTTGGCCTGTTTTTCAACTATCAATATTTCTCTAAATAAAGCCTATATCCTACGTCAAGTTACATAAAAAGGCATCAGCAGAGCCTACTGCAACATTCTAGAGCATAAAATTGCAACTTAAAAATTGGCCAATATTTGATGAAAATGCTGGACTTACCCCTTGTGATTTTTTCAATTTTGGGCTAATATTTCAACTATCAATATTTCTCTAAATAAAGCCTATATCCTACGTCAAGTTTCATAAAATGACATCAGTAGAGCCTACTGTATCATTCTATAGCATAAAATTGCAACTTAAAAATTGGCCAATATTTGATAAAAATGTTGGACTTACCCCTTGTGATTTTTTCAATTTTTGGCCTGTTTTTCAACTATCAATATTTCTCTAAATAAAGCCAATATCTTATGTCAAGTTACATAAAATGGCATCAGCAGAGCCTACTGTATCATTCTATAGCATAAAATTGCAACTTAAAAATTGGCCAATATTTGATGAAAATGCTGGACTTACCCCTTGTGATTTTTTCAATTTTGGGCCTGTTTTTCAACTATCAATATTTCTCTAAATAAAGCCTACATCCTACGTCAAGTTACATAAAAAGGCATCAGTAGAGCCTACTGCAACATTCTAGAGCATAAAATTGCAACTTAAAAATTGGCCAATATTTGATGAAAATGCTGGACTTACCCCTTGTGATTTTTTCAATTTTGGGCCTGTTTTTCAATTATCAATATTTCTCTAAATAAAGCCTATATCCTACGTCAAGTTTCATAAAATGGCATCAGTAGAGCCTACTGCAACATTCTAGAGCATAAAATTGCAACTTAAAAATTGGCCAATATTTGATAAAAATGCTGGACTTACCCCTTGTGATTTTTTCAATTTTGGGCCTGTTTTTCAACTATCAATATTTCTCTAAATAAAGCCTATATCCTACGTCCAGTTTCATAAAAAGGCATCAGTAGAGCCTACTGCAACATTCTAGAGCATAAAATTGCAACTTAGAAATTGGCCAATATTTGATGAAAATGCTGGACTTACCCCTTGTGATTTTTTCAATTTTGGGCCTGTTTTTCAATTATCAATATTTCTCTAAATAAAGCCTACATCCTACGTCAAGTTACATAAAAAGGCATCAGCAGAGCCTACTGCAACATTCTAGAGCATAAAATTGCAACTTAAAAATTGGCCAATATTTGATGAAAATGCTGGACTTACCCCTTGTGATTTTTTCAATTTTTGGCCTGTTTTTCAACTATCAATATTTCTCTAAATAAAGCCAATATCTTATGTCAAGTTACATAAAATGGCATCAGCAGAGCCTACTGTATCATTCTATAGCATAAAATTGCAACTTAAAAATTGGCCAATATTTGATGAAAATGCTGGACTTACCCCTTGTGATTTTTTCAATTTTGGGCCTGTTTTTCAACTATCAATATTTCTCTAAATAAAGCCTATATCCTACGTCAAGTTTCATAAAATGACATCAGTAGAGCCTACTGTATCATTCTATAGCATAAAATTGCAACTTAAAAATTGGCCAATATTTGATAAAAATGTTGGACTTACCCCTTGTGATTTTTTCAATTTTTGGCCTGTTTTTCAACTATCAATATTTCTCTAAATAAAGCCAATATCTTATGTCAAGTTACATAAAATGGCATCAGCAGAGCCTACTGTATCATTCTATAGCATAAAATTGCAACTTAAAAATTGGCCAATATTTGATGAAAATGCTGGACTTACCCCTTGTGATTTTTTCAATTTTGGGCCTGTTTTTCAACTATCAATATTTCTCTAAATAAAGCCTACATCCTACGTCAAGTTACATAAAAAGGCATCAGTAGAGCCTACTGCAACATTCTAGAGCATAAAATTGCAACTTAAAAATTGGCCAATATTTGATGAAAATGCTGGACTTACCCCTTGTGATTTTTTCAATTTTTGGCCTGTTTTTCAACTATCAATATTTCTCTAAATAAAGCCTATATCCTACGTCAAGTTACATAAAAAGGCATCAGCAGAGCCTACTACAACATTCTAGAGCATAAAATTGCAACTTAAAAATTGGCCAATATTTGATGAAAATGCTGGACTTACCCCTTGTGATTTTTTCAATTTTGGGCCTGTTTTTCAATTATCAATATTTCTCTAAATAAAGCCTATATCCTACGTCAAGTTTCATAAAATGGCATCAGTAGAGCCTACTGTATCATTCTAGAGCATAAAATTGCAACTTAAAAATTGGCCAATATTTGATAAAAATGCTGGACTTACCCCTTGTGATTTTTTCAATTTTGGGCCTGTTTTTCAACTATCAATATTTCTCTAAATAAAGCCTATATCCTACGTCCAGTTTCATAAAAAGGCATCAGTAGAGCCTACTGCAACATTCTAGAGCATAAAATTGCAACTTAGAAATTGGCCAATATTTGATGAAAATGCTGGACTTACCCCTTGTGATTTTTTCAATTTTGGGCCTGTTTTTCAATTATCAATATTTCTCTAAATAAAGCCTACATCCTACGTCAAGTTACATAAAAAGGCATCAGCAGAGCCTACTGCAACATTCTAGAGCATAAAATTGCAACTTAAAAATTGGCCAATATTTGATGAAAATGCTGGACTTACCCCTTGTGATTTTTTCAATTTTGGGCCTGTTTTTCAACTATCAATATTTCTCTAAATAAAGCCTATATCCTACGTCAAGTTACATAAAAAGGCATCAGCAGAGCCTACTGCAACATTCTAGAGCATAAAATTGCAACTTAAAAATTGGCCAATATTTGATGAAAATGCTGGACTTACCCCTTGTGATTTTTTCAATTTTGGGCCTGTTTTTCAACTATCAATATTTCTCTAAATAAAGCCTATATCCTACGTCAAGTTACATAAAAAGGCATCAGCAGAGCCTACTGCAACATTCTAGAGCATAAAATTGCAACTTAAAAATTGGCCAATATTTGATGAAAATGCTGGACTTAGGGCCTAGGCCTACCCCTTATGATTTTTTCAATTTTGGGCCTGGTTTTTCAACTATCAATATTTCTCGAAATAAAGCCTATATCCTACGTCAAGTTTCATAAAATGGCATCAGTAGAGCCTACTGTATCATTCTAGAGCATAAAATTGCAACTTAAAAATTGGCCAATATTTGATGAAAATGCTGGACTTACCCCTTGTGATTTTTTCTTTTTTGGCCTGTTTTTCAACTATCAATATTTCTCTAAATAAAGCCTATATCCTACGTCAAGTTACATAAAAAGGCATCAGCAGAGCCTACTGCAACATTCTAAAGCATAAAATTGCAACTTAAAAATTGGCCAATATTTGATGAAAATGCTGGACTTACCCCTTGTGATTTTTTCAATTTTGGGCCTGTTTTTCAACTATCAATATTTCTCTAAATAAAGCCTATATCCTACGTCAAGTTACATAAAAAGGCATCAGCAGAGCCTACTGCAACATTCTAGAGCATAAAATTGCAACTTAAAAATTGGCCAATATTTGATGAAAATGCTGGACTTACCCCTTGTGATTTTTTCAATTTTGGGCCTGTTTTTCAACTATCAATATTTCTCTAAATAAAGCCTATATCCTACGTCAAGTTACATAAAAAGGCATCAGCAGAGCCTACTGCAACATTCTAGAGCATAAAATTGCAACTTAAAAATTGGCCAATATTTGATGAAAATGCTGGACTTACCCCTTGTGATTTTTTCAATTTTGGGCCTGTTTTTCAACTATCAATATTTCTCTAAATAAAGCCTATATCCTACGTCAAATTACATAAAAAGGCATCAGCAGAGCCTACTGCAACATTCTAGAGCATAAAATTGCAACTTAAAAATTGGCCAATATTTGATGAAAATGCTGGACTTAGGGCCTAGGCCTACCCCTTATGATTTTTTCAATTTTGGGCCTGGTTTTTCAACTATCAATATTTCTCGAAATAAAGCCTATATCCTACGTCAAGTTTCATAAAATGGCATCAGTAGAGCCTACTGTATCATTCTAGAGCATAAAATTGCAACTTAAAAATTGGCCAATATTTGATGAAAATGCTGGACTTACCCCTTGTGATTTTTTCTTTTTTGGCCTGTTTTTCAACTATCAATATTTCTCTAAATAAAGCCTATATCCTACGTCAAGTTACATAAAAAGGCATCAGCAGAGCCTACTGCAACATTCTAGAGCATAAAATTGCAACTTAAAAATTGGCCAATATTTGATGAAAATGCTGGACTTACCCATTGTGATTTTTTCAATTTTTGGCCTGTTTTTCAACTATCAATATTTCTCTAAATAAAGCCTATATCCTACGTCAAGTTACATAAAAAGGCATCAGCAGAGCCTACTGCAACATTCTAGAGCATAAAATTGCAACTTAAAAATTGGCCAATATTTGATGAAAATGCTGGACTTACCCCTTGTGATTTTTTCAATTTTGGGCCTGTTTTTCAATTATCAATATTTCTCTAAATAAAGCCTATATCCTACGTCAAGTTTCATAAAATGGCATCAGTAGAGCCTACTGTATCATTCTAGAGCATAAAATTGCAACTTAAAAATTTGCCAATATTTGATAAAAATGCTGGACTTACCCCTTGTGATTTTTTCAATTTTTGGCCTGTTTTTCAACTATCAATATTTCTCTAAATAAAGTCTATATCCTACGTCAAGTTACATAAAAAGGCATCAGCAGAGCCTACTGCAACATTCTAGAGCATAAAATTGCAACTTAAAAATTGGCCAATATTTGATGAAAATGCTGGACTTACCCCTTGTGATTTTTTCAATTTTGGGTCTGTTTTTCAATTATCAATATTTCTCTAAATAAAGCCTATATCCTACGTCAAGTTTCATAAAATGGCATCAGTAGAGCCTACTGTATCATTCTAGAGCATAAAATTGCAACTTAAAAATTGGCCAATATTTGATAAAAATGCTGGACTTACCCCTTGTGATTTTTTCAATTTTGGGCCTGTTTTTCAACTATCAATATTTCTCTAAATAAAGCCTATATCCTACGTCAAGTTACATAAAAAGGCATCAGCAGAGCCTACTGCAACATTCTAGAGCATAAAATTGCAACTTAAAAATTGGCCAATATTTGATGAAAATGCTGGACTTACCCCTTGTGATTTTTTCAATTTTGGGCCTGTTTTTCAACTATCAATATTTCTCTAAATAAAGCCTATATCCTACGTCAAATTACATAAAAAGGCATCAGCAGAGCCTACTGCAACATTCTAGAGCATAAAATTGCAACTTAAAAATTGGCCAATATTTGATGAAAATGCTGGACTTACCCCTTGTGATTTTTTCAATTTTGGGCCTGTTTTTCAATTATCAATATTTCTCTAAATAAAGCCTACATCCTACGTCAAGTTACATAAAAAGGCATCAGCAGAGCCTACTGCAACATTCTAGAGCATAAAATTGCAACTTAAAAATTGGCCAATATTTGATGAAAATGCTGGACTTACCCCTTGTGATTTTTTCAATTTTGGGCCTGTTTTTCAACTATCAATATTTCTCTAAATAAAGCCTATATCCTACGTCAAGTTACATAAAAAGGCATCAGCAGAGCCTACTGCAACATTCTAGAGCATAAAATTGCAACTTAAAAATTGGCCAATATTTGATGAAAATGCTGGACTTACCCCTTGTGATTTTTTCAATTTTGGGCCCGTTTTTCAACTATCAATATTTCTCTAAATAAAGCCTATATCCTACGTCAAATTACATAAAAAGGCATCAGCAGAGCCTACTGCAACATTCTAGAGCATAAAATTGCAACTTAAAAATTGGCCAATATTTGATGAAAATGCTGGACTTAGGGCCTAGGCCTACCCCTTATGATTTTTTCAATTTTGGGCCTGGTTTTTCAACTATCAATATTTCTCGAAATAAAGCCTATATCCTACGTCAAGTTTCATAAAATGGCATCAGTAGAGCCTACTGTATCATTCTAGAGCATAAAATTGCAACTTAAAAATTGGCCAATATTTGATGAAAATGCTGGACTTACCCCTTGTGATTTTTTCTTTTTTGGGCCTGTTTTTCAACTATCAATATTGCTCTAAATAAAGCCTATATCCTACGTCAAGTTACATAAAAAGGCATCAGCATAGCCTACTGCAACATTCTAGAGCATAAAATTGCAACTTAAAATTGGCCCACAAATTTGATAAAAATGCTGGACTTACCCCTTGTGATTTTTTCAATTTTGGGCCTGTTTTTTCAACTATCAATATTGCTCTAAATAAAGCCTATATCCTACGTCAAGTTACATAAAATGGCATCAGCATAGCCTACTGCAACATTCTAGAGCATAAAATTGCAACTTAAAAATGCACAAAATTTGATAAAAATGCTGGACTTACCCCTTATGATTTTTTCAATTTCGGGCCTGAATGCCACTCAGGGTAAGGGGCTACAAGCTGTGGCTTACTGATCAGAATTCTTACCCCCAAAAATATGTTAAGTTAGCTTCATATATTTCATGAAGAAAACTTCTTCCTTTTTTGTCTTCTGTACTCAACAATCAAAGTTATTAACACCACTTGATCAGCAAGAGCACTTCAAAACAATTTTGAGAAAATAATGGGGTGTTGTTTAATTTTGATATTTTATATCAAAAATAAGCCATTTTGCCCACTTAATTAAGAAAATACTATACTTTTTACAAAAAACTATACTTTTCACCAAAAATACCCAAGGTATAAATATTTACATAAAATATAAATATTTACAAAGAAAATTATTCAAATAGGATTACTTCACAATTTACATGATGATAAAACAAATTCATTTAAGATATTTTTTTTAAACAAACTATATTTTCAGTCAGTTACATAATTTTAAAACACATGTAAATTTTTAAAACTTTTACAAATTTACAATAAAAATATAAAAGTTACAAAAGGACGGCTGACCTCTTTTGCTACAGAGAAAAAATTGAAATCGTTATTTTGGAATGTGAACAAAATATTATCTTGTTGGGTCTTACCTGGGAAAAATATATATATTTGTTTAAAAATTTGGTGAAGTTGGTGGCAGATAGTAAATTTACAAACCTGGAATGTAATTGGGATTTAGATTTCTGTGAAAACAATCGGCCAGAAAGTTTACTTGGGACAGGGTGAATCGCTCAACATGATTTGTTTTTCAAACATTTGACTAAAATTTCTTTTAGCAAAGAAATCAAAGTACTGTACTCAACGTAAATGCAGACTTGTTCTTCATGAACGATTATAACATCTTTCAAACCTTGACGTCTCTTTTAACTTCTGGGTAAGCGTACTGGTGTTCTGTAAAACTTCCCTTTGTTGACTCTGCCGTTGTGAACTCCCTTGTCGTGGCAGCGGATATCCACTAACTTTAGATTCTTCCGAGTGAAGAGCAGTTCATAGAAATATTCAGTGTTGACCTCCTTTTTTGGGGGGCAGTTTTTGATTGCTTCCCCTAAACCTGGTATCACCTCCCGTTGCTTTTCAATACTGTCAAACAAGAACATATCAATAACAATAATAAAGAAGTTTTCTAACGTACTCCGCTCTACCAGGCAATCATGTACACAACATCACAACACTGTCATCATCCCCAAATCACGCACGTCTCAACATCAGAGATCCTTCATATCGTCCGCCAGGCTTTGGAACTCACTACCTGCTTCTGACGTTGTAGCCCAATCATGCTAATCTTTCAAATCGCCGATTCATAATATGCTTAGAAACATGCCCCCTGCTCACAATTTAAGAACTCTAGCTGTAGTTCAATACTACTAGCTTTCTTGTTTGCTTGAGTTTAAAGGCAATTTTTTATTTTTTTTATTACAAAAGTACCATGTCTGTTATAATGACATTCTCAGCAGTATTCCGAGACGTATGTGATTTTGGCCAACCATGGCAGATTATCGGCTGTGGCTTTCACCTGAGATTTTGCGATTCACGGTGAACAGTGGACACATACTCATAAAAAGTTATTTTCTCAAAAGAGATCAACAAATCTTTGTGCTTATTATGAGAACTTTTGTTGTCTTTTCTTTTGTAAGGTCAGAGTTTCATTGTGACAGCAGTATTCCCAAAGGAAAATGATTACTCCAAAAGCTCCACAAAGTTCCAAAAAATTAAAACTGTGCAGAGAGGAACGGAAAAAAAAAAACAATATTGCTGAAGTGGTTAACCAGATTTGATAATTACTGTTACATTCACACATCCATACATACATGAATAGCGCCCTCTAGAGTTTGATCCCTCTCTTATGTACCTTTTCTATGCAACATGTCTGCCAAGTGTTCATGTGAAAAAATCTCTCAAAGTTCACACAGAAGCTGAGTCTCTCCCTCTCTACAAATGCCAGCAGGAGGCATTACAATTACAAACAATCCTAACATGACTTGAACTTACACATGATCAAGATTCCACGTGCTGAAGAAAGTCAGGTTTTCCTTGCTACTGTATGGATTAATTAGATGGTAGTCAGGGCACTTGGCCGTGTTGTACCTTCCCTCGCATTGAAACCAACCGTTGTTATCGCAGAGACGATCCGGATGATAGGATGTTCTCTCAAAGTAGACGCCGTGATATCTGTTCGTCTTGAGGGAGTCTTTTATTTCCTTGAGAACCAATTCATAGCGTCCCAAAGATGCGTTGGAAAGGTTCTCTTTGGCTGTTTTGAGTGTCTCTTTCATCTGGAATTAAGAGATGGGATGGGGAAAGTAATATATGATAAAAATGGAGAGGAACAAGCAAAAATAGGACATTATATTTGAAGATTTCTTATAAAACAGAAAAGACAGAACAAAAATACAGTTTAAATAGAAATTTGTTCAAATAAGCCTTGCATACAAACCATCTTAACAAAAGAATCTTAACGCATGTTCGCATGTGATTACAGGTTTTATGAAATTGGGAACCGTCCTGCCCCGTTTTGAACTTTTTAGAGAACGGGAAGTTCAAATCCTGCCATCGAGTACTACCTTGGTAAAGTAACCTCTAACTCGGTCCTGTGCCTTGACAAACATCACTTGAGATTTGGTCTTGAATCGGGAATCCATGTCTGCAGAAAAAAATACACAACCTTTAAGGGAAGACAATTTCATAAAACTAGCCTCGACTGTGACAACTTCATCAAAATTCAAAGGTCAAAAGCAGTCAACATATTTTGCTCGGTAACTTTTACCTGGTTAGCTAAATTGTTTTGTGCTAAGCAAACTCCTTGTGCTTAAGCAGCTACATGACCTAAAGACCCATTAAAATGATGCCAAAAGGAAGCAGGACCTGCATGTAAGCTTAGATTGTTCAACACGAGCATTCAATATAAGGTTCCTATTGTGTACTTGTTGCGTGTCGTGGCCGAATGGTTAAGTGCACAAGACTCAAGCTCTGGTGTTTCTGATCAGCAGAGTGTGGGTTCGAGTCCCTGTCGTGACACTTGTTTCCTTAAGCCATACACTTAACCATTATTGCTTCATCCTTCAGATGGGACATAAAGTCGTAGGCCCTGTGTGTTGTGTAATGCATGTTCAAGAATCCAGTTTCTTTTATCGCTAAAATAGAAGAGGTTTGTCTCGGTGTTTCTGGCAGTGTCTGCTGCGGCACCATGTAACCCTTTATCAGGTGCTACATAAATGGGTCTCATAGTTCAAATGTCTCAAAACACCCATCTTAAATGTTTCTCTTTGTTCAAACGCATTGAGTACCTTAATGATACAGGCCTGCTGGATTCCCACAAGACTCCGGTATTACTTAGCAATGAGTCTGATTGGTTTATTCAACAAAAACAGCCAATAACAGTACCTTCGAACCAAGCGGGATCCTCGCCTCTATTTTCAGCTTTAATATTTCCTTTCAGTGAGCTGAGGAACTCAAGGAATAGTCTCTTTACTTCACACGGACTGCTGAGACGGATTTCATTCACTTCCTCCTCCTCGCAGTTGGTTAGTTTGTCAAGAATCTGCTGAATTTGTTGTGGTGAAATGTCACCTGGAACAAAACAATCGTTTATTCGTGATAAAAATCCCCCCCCCAAAATGTTTGATGCATTTTTTTTTTTTTCCAGATTGAATTTCAATTCAAGTTAACTTTGGGTTGAACAAAGAAAAAGGTTTGTTGTTTCAATAACAAACCTTTTGTCTTTGTTCAACCCATATTAAATGAAAATTTATCCAGTTAGTTTCCCTTGTGGTTTTTTACTTGATGTTCAAAATCAAAGCATCTCCTTAAGGTGATCAATCTATCTTTGTTAATTTGGGGTTAAGATTCTGCAAATCATAGTGAGTGTAATTTTCTCTCACGACATCAGATCCTGAATAGCCACAGTTTGTAACAATGTTGCACAAATATTCAAAAATAGTGTTGAATTTGTTGGAAACAAAGCATCCAATCATGGGAGGTATTTTATTGAATTGAAAGTTTGCAGAAAATGTTGAATTTGTAACATCTTTTAACACGAATGAGTGTTTTGCTAACATTCGGCCGTCCATGCCAACCAGAGAAGTTTGTTTATCAACAATAGAAAGGATAGTGTCCAGGGTTCTTCCCACAGTGGTCGGTGCCGGAAAACTCGTCCGGCACTCAGGATTCCCCGACCGGCACTCGCAGAATTTTCTCTGTTTCTAACCACCACACATTTTCCAAATGTTAAATATAAACTTGCAATTTCCTTTCAAAGGTTTTCAACGAAATGTAAAATTAAGTAATTACCAGTAAAAAATGGTATCCAAAGCCATTAATTTTGAGTACTTCTTTAGTTTGAGTCTATTTTTACGATGTACCGTGTAACTGATTCATCTCGCAATGGTTTCCAGGGAAACATTTTTCCGCCACTAAAGAAATCCTGGGCAGAACCCTGGTGTCTACAACCATAGAGAACGGACCTGCTTTTTAGCTCCAACGTCCAACTAACAATTAAGTAAAGGGAAAAATGGGAAAATCAGCTGAAAAGTTCCTTGCCTTGAAATTAGAGACCCTTATTATACAATGTAGCTCACCCTTCCATGTCTCGCCTTGTTCACACAACACCAACCTCGTCTCTGGCTCCAGTAAGTGGAAGTAGTCCTCATCATTGACTAGTGTCCCGTCTGACTCCAGACGGACTTTAACTCCACGGGTTGGCATCTTCATATAAAATAGAACTTAAGAAAGTAACTCCAACTCGTTTCATAGTAATTTTTACACAGAAACAGGTATTGTCGTGATTAGGGGCCGATTTCACAAAAGGGTCACGATAATATTTCAATCTTAATTGTTCAGCAAAGTGTGATGTCACAATACAAATCACTATGGCAAAATATCATGGATACCGGGCAGTCAAATCGTGTCAGTAACGCCTCAGATTTTCTTCATAAATTACACCAAAACGAGCGCGCACATTTTCGTCTTAATGTGCTGTCCACAAATGAGCTACAATTAGTGACAACTGGGGAAAAAATATCGGCATAAAAACGTGAGTTTCTATTCAAAAAATTATTTCACCTCCTGGACTCTGGAGGTACATGGGCGTAGGGCCAAGGATCGGAGGAAGTCCAGAGTATTGGCACTATTAATGGGGCTATCGTCATACATACTCATATAGACTTACTTGAAATGCTTGAGTATTTTTTCAACCTATCTTGTTTTTTTAATCTATCTTTATTATAGACTACACAAATAGCATAATGATGATTGTGTCACAAGAATGTCATTGGCATTGCTATTTTTTGTATTTTTGGGTAAATATTACATAAACTTAAAAAAAGAACATTCTCGCACTGACTGAGTGTTGCTCCATTTGGAGCTTATCAATTTTTTAATTAAGGTTTAGTTTGTTTCAGCATTTTACTATTATTAATAATAATATTTATATTATCGTAGGAGGTCCTGTATACAAGGCGACCCTGAAATCGAGGCAAATCTTTTACCTCTCTGCGCGCGATGTTAACAGTCCCTAGATACAATTTTTGTTGTTTGACTTGCCAAGCAAAGAGTCTCCTCTCCTTTGACCAAAACTTAGAAACATGTAAGGCTCCACTGGTTAGTTGCACTTGTAAATGCAAAAAGTTATATCCTCCCTGTCCTGTTTTTGAGGTACCATGCCTTTTTCTTTGAATTGAAAAAAAAAAAAAATGATGCCATATATTAACTGATGCCCTAATTACCTTCCTTTATAGAAGTATGCAAACATATATTAAACTTGATGGACATTGAAACTTTCACACCACGCACCGATCTTCGATGACTTCAATAGCGTCCCATTTGTTTTGAGTTTTACCTGTTTTCGAGGCAAACAAGAAAGTATGGTGTCCCGGTGAAGCCATACGTGGAAAAAACATCTGCAGTGACTACAAGTGTTCTGTGAGACTTTGTGTACAGCCAGCAGTTGTCTTCATTTTATTCAAAATATTTTTTATTAAATTTTAAAAATTACCATGGTAATTTGCAAAAACTATAAAAAAAAAAAAATTAAAAGTGTAAATAATTCTTGGCTTTCAAATCTGATTTTTATTTAGTTTTGTGTCTTTTTAATGTTTGAGAAAATAGAATTAGCTGTTGCAAACTGCTTACCAACCAAAAGGACCTGAGGTATAAATGCAAAAAATAAGTTAGTGGCCTGACGTTTCGACCCTAGCAGTCTTTCTCGAAGGCTAAATGACAAAACAACACACATGTACAACAAGCATACAGGAGGTACTTTTAATGTTTCTTAACATTCATAATAAAGCATATAAATAAACAGTGATAATTGAATCACCAAGCCGATGTTTAATTTTTAATATTAATAATAATAATGATATGAGGGTTACAAAAAAAATTCTCCAGACTATTAGAAAATGATATAAGGCACATGGCTTCTTTAAGCCTCTGTATTTCCCCCCCACCCCCAGAATGCTCAGCAGAATGTTCAGTCACATGTTTGATCATTGTGAATTGTGAATACACTGATCCATTAAGCCACGCCCATTTCTCTTTGACCAATCACAACTGCGAAATCTGATCACCATTTGAGCCGTTTGGTGATCTTTGCACTAATGGTGATCGGGTTTCGCGGCTGTGATTGGTCAACTCGTAAGGAGGCGGGGCTTAATGGATCGGTCTATTGAAAAAGTGTTTGATGAAACTTTTTCGGTGGGCAACTTTTGTTTATGGCCCCGACAGTATGACATATTTTTGTACCTTTAAAATACCACAACTTTTTGCATTTACAAGTGCAACTAACCAGTGGAGCCTTACATGTTCTAAGTTTTGGTCAAGGAGAGGAGACTCTTTGCTTGGCAAGTCAAACCACAAAAATTGTATCTAGGTAGCTAGGGACTGTTTACATCGCGCGCAGAGAGAGGTAAAAGATTTACCTCGATTTCAGGGTCGCCCTGAATACAGGACGTCCTACGATAAACAAAGGAAGGTAATTAGGGCATCAGTTGATAGATGGCATCATTTTTTATTTATTTTTTTTTCAATTCAAAGAAAAAGGCATGGTACCTCGAAAACCGGAAAGGGGAGGATAGTGTATAGTCATAGTGCGACCGTATAAAATGGTATAGTGTCGTAAATAGGAGGATAACTCGTTTGCTTGTTTACCTTTAGTTGTGCACAACCTTTGGAGATCACTTCCTCAAGTGTACTTGCTGCAATCCCAGTTAATTCTATTGTAAATTTACCCCTTATCTTGAAAGGTTTGTAATCTCCCATTATTTCCACTCGTATCAGCCTGTTTTAGTACCAATTTGACGCTGCAGCAGTCCAGTCCACTTATTGTTTCTACCTCCCTAGAATTCTGGAATTTCCCACTAACCACTAATTAAACATAGAGATGTTACAACGCCCCTTTGTGGTTTATTCATTCATCCGTCGGACGTTAATTGTGCGCACGTGAAAACACAATGGTCTTGGAACCGATAGAAGTGAAGAGAGGACTAAGTGAAGTTTAATGCCCCAACTGGCATACATGATGGCTGCCGAACGCCGAGGGAGGTTGAGTTTAAAAAGAAATAGAAATGTTGTTGGTGGACCGTCAACATCATTTGAGAAGCCTCCAGCCAAAACACAAAGTGAAGTGTGTGGTAGAGGAGGCGTCTGCAACAGCAGAGTTGACCCCCAGATGTGTGTGGGAGATCAGTTACGTAGGTAGGTGGTGGTGGTGTTTAGCCCACATTTTAGCCCATCCCAACCTTCCTTGTACCATAGAGCAAGTACTTGATTGATGGCTCTCTTTTGTCATCGGTCTCACATGAGTGATGAGACAGATGTTAAAAGAGAGCCATATACAGCCCAACAAGGTGGGCTATTCAACATTGTGACAATACCTCCATGGTTCGACAAGAAACATTTCAATAACCTGGGGACAATGATTTAATATCAGATATTTAATTATGATTACTAAAAACAAAAAGCAAAAAATAAGTTAGTGGCCTTAACTTATTTTTTGCATTTAGGTCCTTTTGGTTGGTAAGCAGTTTGCAACAGCTAATTCTATTTTCTTAAAAACAAACAGTAACCTGGATGCTTCACGCCGTATGAAGCCCAATACCTCGTTTTTGTGGTCTCGGTATAAATGACATACTAATTACTAGGCCTATTTTGTTGACAAGATGCTGAATCTGACTGCACCTTTCTTTCCTCATCTAATAGACCTTATGCATTGATGTCACCAAGCCGCCATCTTAGAGGTAAACTGATGATGAAACAATAGAAACGCGCTGATTTGTACGCGCGACGCACAGGACCGGCCAATGAACATCTTCCTTTTGACCTCTAGGCGAGGGCGCCCTACTCAAATGACGTCATATGCATACGGTCTATTCTAAGGCCAAGGGTGTGTGTGGCTGGCGGGGGGGGGGGGGGGGCATAACCAAATACTCATATTACTGAGTCACTTCCTGGGAACTGAAAGTATCATCTGAATACAGTGTCTACTTGATGATTAAACAGCAAAAAACTGTCACTATATTTTTTAGTCGGGAGGATGATGGGTTACGAATATCACAACTATGTATTTTTATCAGGGAATAGCACTCACAAACGGACACTAGGCCGCTAGGCGAGTTTTGGAGAATTTTCTTATTTTTTTCCCGACAAACTTTTATTGATTTCTAATCAACGGGGACATTTCTAACGAAATAATTGAACAAAGATGCATCCCACCATTTACCACCTTTAAAGGCACTGAACACGTTTGGTAATTATCAAAGACCAGTATTGTCACTCGGTGTATCCCAACATATGCATAAAATAACAAACCTGTGAAAATTTGGGCTGAATCGGTCATCGAAGTTGCAAGAAAATAAAGAAAGAAAAAACACCCTTGTTGCACGTGTTCAGTGCCTTTAAAGTTTAAAATAAAAAAATAAGCTTTTTGATAGAAATTGCACAATGTTTTTCGTGGTCATTTCCACTAGGACCCTACCTTTAAAAAAGATTGATAAATTACTTTAAAATGCAATACATGTATGTATGTATTGTTATTGCTATTATTTGATTGAATCTTGGACCAAAAATTTAATTTGTATCACTGATATATTGGTCAAGTTGCTTTTAGGTAAATTTTTATCTCCACCTGCATGACCAAAAAAGTAACCAAAGAAATTTCTTCTAGTCCTAGAGTCAACATGTTTGGAGCTAATGAAGATTTTCGACAAGGCCAAGAGTGGACCAGTCTTCCTGATTTTCCACCTTGGTTTGGTTTTAAGGTAAGGACAAGATATTGCAAGCTTGTTATTTTGTTTTACCCCACACTTCCCCCAATCTCACAAGCACCCCATCTTAATTAATCCTACTAGACTGGCTGACCACCTAGTCTGTCCCCACAACTTTACTATAAAATGCCCTGTGTGTGTGTTAGAATATGTCGTCTAATCGTATAATTTTGTAAGTCTCAGGTCATTTTATTTAAGTCTTGGGCTCAATTTCTGCTTGGAAAAGTTAGCAGGAAACCAGTCACAAGTGACTGAGGAATGGTATTTTGGCTGGTAAGCAGAGTTTGTTTTGTGCTTAGCTACTCAGGTCATTGTCATTCAAAGTCAAGTCAAAGTCACGGTCAGAAGTTGTATAGAAAGTGTTTTAATTCACTAAAGAAATATCAAGCAAGTTGAGTTTTAAAATAAACAAGTTTGGTTTGATTGTAAACAGGGGAAAGAGAAGGAAGAAACTCCGAAACCTGAAATCATCAAGATGGGTACTGTCTCCATTGAATGGCGCCCTCTTCCAAAACACTGTCAACTTTGTCTGGTCAGAAACAGGAGAAGGACACAACTTCGAGAACTCTCCACTGGACAGCTCAGCCTCAAGACACAGAGTGCAACACTGGTATCAGATCAAGTTCCAGCGTCGGTTCAGAGATCAAAGACTTCTAGGAATGGGTCTGAGCACAACGTGACGACGAAGGAGACAGCCAGGGAATCTTATCCGGGAAGAACTGTGAGGAAAGAAGATCTACCTGTAAATAATTCTGAGAATCACTCGATGCCCCCCTCTAAAAATGCTGGTGTTGATTCGCCTCTCCAAGATAAACACAGCAAGAGTTTTGTGAATAAAATTTATGCCAGCAAACTTCAGATGAAAAAAACTACTATTGAGAGACCTGGAGCTGTGCAGAATCTCGGTCAGGATCTAAAGAAAGAACACTTTCAGGCCTCAAAGTCCGACACCAAAGGTTTCAAAGCATTCAAAGCATTGCCTGCAAGTTCTAAGTCGGAGGGAATGGATAAATCAGTAGAGTTGATTGAAGAAATTGATGTTGAAAGAGAAAGATCAAGAAGGGAGAATATTCAAGGCTCTCATTCTTCTACGGTGAAAAATGTTGATCTCGGAAGAAAAACGGTGAGGAAAGAAGATCTACCAGTAAATGGTTCTGAAAATCACTCGAAGTCCCAAGCTAAAAACGCTGGTGTCGCTTTGCCTTCTCAAGGTAACTACAACAAGAGTTCCGAGAAGAAAATTGATGCTGGAAAACTTCAGATGAAAAAAAACACAACTAAGGACACTGGCACTGTGCACAATCCCCTTCATCTTCTAAAGAACAAACACCCTCAGCCCTCAAAGTCTGACACCAAAGGTTTCAAAGCATTGCCTGCAAGTTCTAAGTCGGAGGGAAAGGATAAATCAGTAGAGTTGATTGAAGAAATTGATGTTGAAAGAGAAAGATCAAGAAGGGAGAATATTCAAGGCTCTCATTCTTCTACGGTGAAAAACGTGGATCTCGGAAGAAAAACGGTGAGGAAAGAAGATCTACCTGTAAATGGTTCTGAAAATCACTTGAAGTCCCAAGCTAAAAACGCTGGTGTCGCTTTGCCTTCTCAAGGTAACTACAACAAGAGTTCCGAGAAGAAAATTGATGCTGGAAAACTTCAGATGAAAAAAAACACAACTAAGGACACTGGCACTGTGCACAATCCCCTTCGTCTTCTAAAGAACAAACACCCTCAGACCAAAAGTTTCAAAGCATTGCCTAAGTCGGAGGGAAAGAATAATTTAGTAGAATTGATTGAAGAATTTGATGTTGAAAGAGAAAGATCAAGAAGGGAGAATATTCAAGGCTCTTACTCTTCTACCGTGCAAAACGTGGATCCTGGAAGAAGAACCGTGAGGAAAGAAGATCTACCTAGAAATGGTTCTGAAAATGCTTCGACGTCCCAAGCTAAAAATGCTGGTATTGGTTTGCCTTCTCGAGATAACCACAGCAAGAGTTTCAAGACGAAAATTTATGCTGGAAAACTTCAGATGGAAAAAAACACAACTAAGAACCCTGGCACTGTGCACAATCCCCTTCGTCATCTTCAGGCTGCAAAGTCTGAAACCAAAGGTTTCAACGCATTGCCTGCAAAGGATAAATCAGTTGAGTTGATTGAAGAATTTGATGTTGAAAGAGAAAGATCAAGAAAGAAGGATAGTCAGGGCTCTCATTCTTCTATTGTGAAAAACGCGGATTCAGGAGCAACAAAGAGTCTTGTCAAGAATTCTTCCAATGAAAGTTACGCAAATTTAAGTGTCAAAGATTCAAATTCTATGAATTTTAAAAGTAAAGATACTCATAAGGAGCTAATTGGGGAGTTTGACCTTGAAAATTCAACATCAAAACGAAGCTGCCAACCAGAGAGCAAAAACTCCAACTCACACTACCAAACCTCTGATGGTAAAAACTCTGTCAAGACTGTGAACCAGCGCTCAAAAGATCATTTGCCGAGTGGTTCAGTCGAGAAGTGTTTTCCATCGCCACCTGCCAAGAAGAAATCCAAGATAAAGAATGTGGATCTTTCCAACAGCAGCATAATGAGTCATTTTAACAAACTTGGATCAAAGGAATCATCTCCTCGATCGTCTGAAAAGCTCTCATCGCAGCTTGACAAAGTTTCTTGGAAGGCTTCTCCAGCAAGAGGAGAAACTTTGAACTTGAACGATTCCTCACCGGAAATCATTGTCCTGGACAGCGATGACGACAGTGAAATATTGCCACCCTCACCAATTAAGCAATCCGCATCTTCCTCGAAAAGAAAACTTTCTGAAACATCGTCCGAAAAGGATGGGACACCTGTCAAGAAGCCAAAGCTTGCAAATTCGGCATCGACGGGTCCTGGCACCAGTGGAAGCCTTTCCAAAAGGTCGATTCCTGATCAGAGATCTCGCTCTCTTTACATGGCCTCGCAGAAACAGTTTTGCGGAAACACAACAACTTCACAAACCATAAAGACAGTAACAGGCATGAAAACAGGCTGTATCAGAGTTCCGAACCTTGAAACTCAGATTCAGACAACTCTGCCAAACAGACAAAATTTCACCAACACAAACAATGGAAAAATTACCGCCTCAGCATCCAAGCTTTCCAAATCTCCTGGGGGAAAAACACCAAACATTTTGAAGCAATTCGGGCAGAAAGCATCCCCAGTGGAATACTCCTATATTACAAAAAACCCAAGCCAGGTAGTCAGAGGACCTGAAACACAGAGAAGAGTGCAAAAAGTAGCAAATCAATGGGCAGCCAAGACTAATCAGTCAGGATTCCAGACTGCTAAGGACATCCAGACCAATCATGATGTACACTTGAGACCCAATGATGTAAACCATAAGGGAAGCTACCCCAAACAGGGCATCACAACCCATACCCCATTTAAAGGTATCAATCAGGATATTCAACACCCCAATAGAGGCATTAACAAAGACCATCAAGCCATTCAGGGTACAAAACAAAACCGAAACTTCAAGTGGGATAGCAATCCGAGTCAAGTCGTTGAAGCTTGTCCTCTGTGTACGATGAAGTTCGAACAGGGGTAGGTACATATTTTAACTGGTTGAATAAAAAAGTATTTGTTGCCATTTTATTTGATACTGTCAGCTGTTTGTGCAACTGTTTTCACTTGAAATTAATCCTACCATTGTCAACTGGTAGGGTCAGTATTTAGCACATTGTATTGGTTACAACAAACTATGTGGCCTTAGAATGACCTTTGTGAAAGTTCAAAGTATGTAAACCAAAGTGAAGGTTGGGAAGTCGGCTTTGAACTTGTGTATCATGTCTTTACAGTAGTCATTGTTTCTGAAATTTGTATTTGCAATTTCTGAAGAAGAAAAAAACTAGTAAAAACTTAATAATACAGAATTGTCAATTTGGTATTTGTAAGTATTTTGGGGGATTGAAAGTGTATCCTGTGGTCTAGAGGACCTCTGTCCATCTGTTTCTAAGACCATTTGAGAAGGGATTGTGTTCACAACAAACAATTTGCTTTATTCACACCTACCAACCCCGATCACGACACTTGTGCCCCTGAGCAAGGCACTTAACCATAATTGCTTCGTAAAAAGTTGGGAAGGTAGTGCAATCTGCTCTGCCAGCCAGGCTTCTAGTGGATGATACCCTTGCCTACATCATTATGGACTGTGAAGGGGGTCACCCTAGGAGTAGGAGGCAATGTGCCCCTGTTGACGGTTTGTAGCTCTTGCCTTGAAGTTGCCCTCCAGTCTTGTGATGTAAAACTTGTGATTGTGCAACTTGTTCATAGATTCTTGTGCTGAACTACTAGGCATTGCCAAGGTTAAAGTTAGTTTACAGGATAGGTAGAGCTGACAAAACAGTCGCAGACAGTTTCATGTTTTTTGTGATCGACCATATACATGAATAACAAATCTGTGTAAATTTGGGCTTAATCCGTTGTCAGTCGGTAGAAAATAGTGAAAAAAACATGCAAAATTTTCAGAATCTGTTCTTAATTTCAGATACAGTTTTCTCGATTAAGACTTCATATCAGAGAGAAATATTTCACACACAAAATGGTTCTAGTATGAACTTCATATAACAGTAAACTTTCAGACTAAATTTTAACAATGGTTTTTTTCCATATCTTGTATAACACCTTTAACTACATGATTTACCTCAACCAGTAAAGGGAAAAATTTCCAATAAAACAAACTTTTTGATTTCAGATTGAGTCAATTCCAGAGAGACGGCCATATTGCAAGGTGTCTATTCCTAAGTGGAGCTGATGCTACCTGGTAGCTACAAAAGTGAACGATGCAACATCATCGGGGACAGCCTGGGAAAACCTCTTGAATTCACTGGGACAGTTAACTTGAAACTAACCCTCTGTGATCATGTTCGAGTTTGAGTGCGCACATTTACCACTGACTGGCAACGCACATGCGCAGTGACGTACTCGTTTGGAAGTCTAGTCAATCATGGGTACGGTATTCAACACTGCCATTGCCTGCTGCCATTGGTTCCCTTCTGTGCTTTACACAGGTTAGCATGAAACGAGGCTACTGGGACCAGTGCAGGCTGGCATCGTTCCGAACCACATTTGCATTCACTATATGGTATCATATTGCAGGCTGGAGTAAACCACAGTTGTTGATACTGAATGGTCAGACAGTAGGAGGGTTGACTATACTTAGTAGATACATTCACCACATAATATCGTACTGCAGGCTGGCATGGGTTTTCTATTATTCAAAACCATAGTGGAAGCAATTGAATGGTCAGACAGTAGGAGGGTTGACTGTGTAGATTGCATTCACCATGGTATCATATTACAGGCATCATTCCAAACCACAGTGGATGATATTGAATGGTCAGACAATCACCACATATCGTACTATAATTCGAAGCAATTGAATGGTCAGACAGTAGGAGGGTTGACAGTGTACATGTACACTGTACAGTGTAAAGGCATTCACCACATGATATCATATTGCAGGCTGACATAGTTTATCTATCATTCAAAACCATAGTGGAAGCAATTGAATGGTCAGACAGTAGGAGGGTGTACTGTGTAGATATGGACAATATAGAACAGTCTGACAGTAGTTGGATTTTAAAAAAAGGTACTATAATTATAGCTACTAAAGATCTTGATCAACGATGTAATCCAAGTTTGGTAAATTTGAAAGAATAAATAATCCGAAATCACAACAGAGAGTCAAAAATTGTAGTTATTTGCATAATAATGTAATCAAAACTTTTATTAATAAATTTTGCGATAAAAGTATTTGTTTGAACTTAATCAGGCAAATTTAAAAACTGAAAAAAACAATTTATAAAAAAATTCACAACAAAATTATTAAAAAGCAGCTTGACATTTCTAGCACAACTTTAAATACATCTACAAATCAAAAGAATACAGTTTTTATAAATGTGTGAAAAGAAGAGTGTTATAAAATGCAAGGGAATCTTTCAACTTTTCCCAAATAAAAAAGGAAACTTATTCGTTACATATTGTGGAGTTAGTGATGCTAGTAAATAACAGAATTAGTTTTTGAGCTGTTAATCCTTCCCTTCTAAACTTTATTTTAAACAACTGATCTTTAAAAGCAAAAAAAACAAAAACGACCTATCATGACCTGTCATGAATATGTATATATAATATCCTAACTCGCCATGAATATTCATTACAATTATTTAAATTAAACATTTGCATATCTTAATCATCAGTACATGCGCCTTTTGTTTTACCATCATCAGTTGTCCTGTATCTGCCATAAATTTTGTTTTTTTACTATAGATAATAAAATCAACAGATCTTTGCATCCTTTGACAGCCTCACTACATGTACCGGTATTACTGTGTTTAAAAAAATTTGAAACAATTATGTTCACTTTGTATAAAACAGTGAACAACTTAAATTAAAAGGACAGCCCCCCCCCCCAAAAAAAAAAATTATTAACTTAGTGAAAGCATAATTTGTATTAGGTATTTTAAAAACTGTAAGAAAAATGAAATTGAAGAAAGGTGTTGGGGTTTTGTCATAGACCAATTATCCAGTTCTATAGAGCAAAAAATCTAATTTGCTTCAGTTTATTCAAAACAAGGTGAGCACAGATTTACTCTACACGTCGGTTTTGTTCATAGCGATTAGTGTTTTCAATGATTGGAACGGTACAACCTTGTCTAATTCCTTGACGATTCCCGCAATTAATAAGAACCTGAGCGAAAAAAATTGAACATAATATAAGGTTTCAAAGACAAATGGAATGTTGTTCATCGCCAAGAAGAAAGACCTGATTGGATTAAACAAACAAAAACAGAAAATGTAACCTAAAAAAGTCAAAAACTGTAATATTACATTACGTAGAATCAAAACCATATTGATCCACCTGGCCCAATTTCATAGAGCTGCTTCAGCAGAAAATATTGCTTAACAATTGTCTGCTATAAAGAAATGAGCAGGATACCAGTCACAAATTGTACATGAGACATAGTAGTTTGGTTGGTAACCTTATTCTGGTAAAGCAGCTCTATGAAATTGGGCCCTGGCTTTATCATGTCTGATTTTGTTGGTATACCAATTGAACTAACTGGTACCCATGGCTGTGAAGTACACAGTCCAACACGATCCACCAAAACCTTCTAAATTCCGTTTGGTCAGAGATGATAATAATAATTATAAATAAGTCTTCCTTACTTAATACAGTGTAGTTTTATTATAAATAGATATATGCACTAATAGTGCCCATTGCACTCTTTTACTTCTTAACAAAATTGTTTTTACGACTAACAGCTCTGCGGTACACTTTTTCATCTGTCAAGGCAATAATAATTCATACTCTGGTTAAATATCGCAAAAATAGTTTACATATATACAGATATATAACAGAAGAATACTTGCAAAGGTTTGTCTTGGTATAAAACGAGTATGAAAGCTCCTATGACACGCATGTATGCTGTTCTGGTTACACTACCAAGGAAAGATGAGAGGGTCATATTTGTGATTGGAATGATTTGCCACAGAGCTGTGTACTGAGAGAGTTGCAACAGGGACCAGGAGTGCGTTTTCGCGGTCGTAAACAATAACTGCTTCGGTTGGTTCATCACTGGTCAGTGACCAAAACAGTTAATGGCTACAGCCGCGCAAACGCAACCCAGTTTTCTTTGGTCGGGTGGTTGCTGCACGCCATTTTAGGTCCAAATGCAGCACAACCCAATGTGCAGTCTAGTCTGGCACCCAGTGTGCGCACATGATTTTTCAGACCGAAAATGGCTTCCAATTATAAGTTGTTGCATCTCCTTCAATGAAAGACTCTGATTTGCAACAATAAAGAGCGCCACCAAGAGTTCACCCTGGAGAGGCCATATGTTTCACATAGAACCATGCAAAAAACAAACAACATCTTTCAAAACATACAGAGTTTGCACTGATAAAAAAGGCTGGTTAATGTTGCAAGATTGAGTTAAACATGGAAAAATAAAGCTACACATGTTAAAGAAGTTGTTAAGGCTGTTTGGGTGACACTGATATTTATATGAGAGGCTTTGGGCACAAAACCTAAAAGTTTTTACTTATATTAATACTGCAGTGCATGCCAATGTGAAACCGAACTCTCCAGTGTCAAAAGTATCCTATATGTACTACGACGCACTTGTCTGTAAAATAAATATTCCACTTTTTTTCCTTTGAAATCTCAAAACAAGTAAACACATTTTGTTTACACATTTTGTTTGCACTTTGTTAAGATTCAGCCATGACACTTCAATACACCAACAGCATAATACAATTTAGGGCACAGCTGCTTAAGCACAAAAACTGGCTCAGCACAAACAAAATTATGCTTACCAGAAAGGTCACCAGCTAAATTGCCACTTCACATGTACTGTCTGTGACTGGTTTCCTGCTCTTTTGTGCTATTTTTTTAAGCAGCATTTCCTGCTTAAGCAGCTATATGAAATTGGGTCTCAGAGATGACAGTTGTAATATTCACAAAAATTAAGGATATTCACACAGTTTTGGTCAGGAAATTGGTTTTTGTTAGTAATTTTGCAAACACATTTCCGATCTTAATGTCTAATTTCAAAGTTATTCTACACAACTCTTGTATGATAGTCAGGGTCGAAATGTTTTGTCATGTGACTTGCAGTTGATCATGTGACCATAAAAGACATCAATCAAATTGTCTTTCCTTGTGTTTGTCATACAGTGAACTTTTAACTGGCGTCCTGTAGTAAACACCATGACCCTTGTGTGTGGCCTTATCCATTCAGTGGGTGTAAGCTGCAGGAAGCCGGTGGTCAAGGAGTTTCTCGCAGGACCTCTAGTTGCCACGGTGTCACTTCTTTATGTTCTTTCCGTGTCGTAGATGTTGGTCGCATAGCGAGAGCAGCCGGTGCCGTTGTTTAAGGTTACGGGCCAACACATGATCGTTTACTATCTCTTGGGTGTAGCTGGCGGGGAACCAGCCCTTTGCATTGTCACCAACGCGTGTGCCATAGTACCACCCTATGGGGAAAATACAATCAATTTCCAATCTAGTTTAATTTCATGAAAATATCACCACAGTAAATTTACAAATATAAAACTGAACATTGTTTCGTATTCATCCTGTTATTGGCACTACTTGTAATAAATAGATTCAAAAGAAGGAAAAAACCTCAAAGCTAAAGATTATGAAAACAAGACAAACTATAAGTAAAATAAATGTGTAAACAGGTGTACATTGTCTCATTGAAATTTGGCTCATAGTTGTAAGTTTAGGGCCTTCAAAAATATCAACTTTGATTGGTACAAGATTTTAAGACATCATGCCTTGTCAAATCTTGATATGGCTTTTTAATGCCAATCCGGATCCCGATCATGACACTTGTGTCATTGAGCAAGACACTTGACTATAATTGCTTCTCTTCACCCAGGGGTAAAATGGGCTCCTGTGAGGGAAGAGATGGTTCTTGGGATTGAATTAGCTTGGTGCGCTACTAAATAATGACATTTTGAAATAATTCTATTTTAACTGGCGTCCTTTAGTAGCCACATATTGATTTCATATTCTTGTCTTGAGGGGACAGAATAATCTTACCTTCTATTTTCTTATCAATATCGACTCTGTCATAGACATCGAGGCTGAGCTCATCTCGATCTTGAGCTTCGTATGATTGTTTGCAGATGACCTGAGGACAATCTGGAATAGAAGTAAACACAATTTAATATCATTTCCATGCAAATAATAGCATTGGGTTCATAATAGCACTTGGTTCTTAATAATAATGGGGTCATAGTACCACTGGGTCCATATTAGCAATGGGGTTCATAACAGAAACAAGTTCATAATAGCAATGGGTTTATAACAGTAACAAGTTCATAATAGCACCAGGTTCATAATAACACCGGGTTCATAATAGCAATGAGTTCATAATAGCAATGAGTTCATAATAGCACTGAGTTCAATTTAGTAAAACATTCATAATAGCACTGAGTTCATAATAGCAAAACATTCATAATAGCACTGAGTTCATAATAGCAAAACATTCATAATAGCACTGAGTTCATAATAGCAAAACATTCATAATAGCACTGAGTTCATAATAGCAAAACATTCATAATAGCACTGAGTTCATAATAGCAAAACATTCATAATAGCACTGAGTTCATAATAGCAAAACATTCATAATAGCACTGAGTTCATAATAGCAAAACATTCATAATAGCACTGAGTTCATAATAGCAAAACATTCATAATAGCACTGAGTTCATAATAGCACTGAGTTCAATTTAGTAAAACATTCATAATAGCACTGAGTTCATAATAGCAAAACATTCATAATAGCACTGAGTTCATAATAGCAAAACATTCATAATAGCACTGAGTTCATAATAGCACTGAGTTCAATTTAGTAAAACATTCATAATAGCACTGAGTTCATAATAGCAAAACATTCATAATAGCACTGAGTTCATAATAGCAAAACATTCATAATAGCACTGAGTTCATAATAGCACTGAGTTCAATTTAGTAAAACATTCATAATAGCACTGAGTTCATAATAGCAAAACATTCATAATAGCACTGAGTTCATAATAGCAAAACATTCATAATAGCAATGAGTTCATAATAGCACTGAGTTCAATTTAGTAAAACATTCATAATAGCACTGAGTTCATAATAGCACTGAGTTCAATTTAGTAAAACATTCATAATAGCACTGAGTTCATAATAGCAAAACATTCATAATAGCACTGAGTTCATAATAGCAAAACATTCATAATAGCACTGAGTTCAATTTAGCAAAACATTCATAATAGCACTGAGTTCATAATAGCACTGAGTTCAATTTAGCAAAACATTCATAATAGCACTGAGTTCATAATAGCACTGAGTTCAATTTAGTAAAACATTCATAATAGCACTGAGTTCATAATAGCAAAACATTCATAATAGCACTGAGTTCAATTTAGCAAAACATTCATAATAGCACTGAGTTCATAATAGCAAAACATTCATAATAGCACTGGGTTCATAATAGCACTGGGTTCATAATAGCACTGGGTTCATAACACCACTAGGTTCATAAAAGCACAAAGTTCATAATAGCACTGGGTATATAATAGCACTAAGTTCAAAGTCACAATGGGTTCATAACAGTAATGGGATCATAACAACACTGGGTACATAGAAGCAATGGGTTCTTAATAGCACTAAGTTCAAAGTCACAGTGGGTTCATAACACCAATGGATTCATACAGCCAATGTGTCTATAATAGCAATGTATACAAACGTGCATTAAAAAATATATGTATTATTGCCTTGAAAAGCTATGATATATATCATTGCCCTGACTTGACACTGAGTGATGTCAAGGGAACTATCTACAGAAGCCAGCTTACCCCAAGATTCATAGATAGTCTCCCCGTCTTGAGTTCGCTTAGCAGGGTGCATGGCATCCATCCATCTTTCCTTCTCAGCTCTATCAGAAAGAAAGCAAAAAACAAAATTATCAAAGGTCCATAGTTATAATTTTGAAAGATAATAATAACATTAATAATAATCAGTTCTTATACAGCACTTTTCACACCTGAGGGGCGTCCCAAAGCACCAGAGTTTGCAGAGCTATGTTTTGACTTGTAAGACTTATTTTACATGTATATACACATGTAGCACCTTGTAATGGTTTACAAGGTGCTGTGGCTTAAACTTAATGCAGCAAACCGTGCCAGAAACACCGGGGCAAACCCCTTCTCTTTACGATAAGTGCACTGGGTTCTTTTACGTGCATTACACTACACACGGGACCAACAGCTTCACGTCCCATCCAAGCAATAATGTTTAAGTGTCTTGCTTAAGGACACAAGAGCTAAGACCGGTACTCGAACCCACACTCTGCTGATCAGTAACACCAGAGCTTGAGTCCGGTGTGCTGGACCGCTCAGCCACGACACGGCACTAATAACTGCTGTTGAAGAAGCTCAAAGATAAGCACTATCGAAATAAACTCAAAGCTCAAATTGAAGTAAATCTCAATAGACCGCATGTCTTTAGCTCAGCAAATTTCCTATAAAGCCAGAAATATGTTTGCAAGACCTATTAAAAGTTATTTTCATTTTTATAGTTACTGAATTATTATGAGATGGTTTTGAATGATTAGTAAATCTTTACACATATGTGTTTTAATCACACTAAACTGCTGGACTTGTCCAGTCGTTGGGTTACTGGCCAGTTAAAAAAAAAAAACTTGGTTCTGGCCAATGGTCCAGTGGGTATTTCATGCAAACCATTTCACTTTTTGGGATTATTCTGACATTGGTTTGTGTCTGACTTTGGATTAAAATTACAATCACTTTGGGACAAAAGTTCCAGAAAAGAGATGACAGTACTCACTCTGAGTTAGCGTCCAGGGCAAACTCCACCTCCTTCTTCTGGTTATTCTGCAAGAACGACATGATGAAGACATGCTTGCAGGTGCTCGGTACCCCGTCAGGCAGTTTATTATGAGCTTGTGGATTGTTGACTGCCTCTATGTGCACAAGATTCCTCGGGCACCAGTCGTAAACTTCATACTTCAGCTGCTCTCTGTGAGAGAAAAGAAGTTGATGAAGTTCAAACCAATTTATAGACAACGGTATCCATGTTTTGTGAAACAACTATATTTACATAAAATAACAAACTTTACATAAAATAACAAACTTGTGAAAAATTCGGGCTTAATCCGTTGTGTGAATCAGGAAAAAATAGTGTAAAACCACGCACAATTTTCAGCATGTAAACACATTGTCTTTAATTTGGATTTGTAAGAACCAAAATCAGCTGTTGCATTATTTTGGGGGGGTTTTCAGATACAGTTTTCTCAAAATATGACTTCATTTAAGACGGAAACATTTCACAGAAAACATGGTTCTTGTATGAACTTCATAATCAGTAGGCTTTCAGACTAAAATTATATATATATATAGTTTTAATCCTTAGCAATCATGTATAATCCGTTTTTTCAAACCAACCCACTGTTTCAAATACAGCAGTTTTCAAACAGATGTTGAAAGAGAAAAATAGTCTGACCACTTTTTGCTAAAATGAGAATCAGTATTCCTCATTGCCTTTGTAGACAGGGAGCCACACATTATTTGAGCTAAGTCTCAGCTTACCCTTTTATCTTCTCCTTGCAGATGACTACTTTATCGGTGAAGACAATGACATGGATGCTCTTTGCCGCCAGCTTGCCTCTGTTTAGTAACTTGTTCTCCTTCTTGATGACGAGAATGCGCCCTCGCTTGACAATCGAGGTGGTCTGAGACAGGTTCATTTTCTGTTGAAAAATGCATTATTTAATGACACTCAATGAATAGAGTACATTAACGATAATGGCTGAGCAGTCTAGTGAATCAAATTTAAATTCTGGTGGCCAATCATCGGAGAGTTGGTTCGAATCCCAAACCCGACACGTGTGTCCTTGAGCCGCACACTTAACATAAATGCTTCTCATCACCCAGGAGTAGAGATTGTTGATGTGAATAATTAGCAACCTGTGCGCCTATTTGGTTGCCGGTGGTGCATACCCCAAAGGAGTCACGATGGTTTACGGACAGCTTAAGACCAAGTGAAGTGGGCTAATAATAATGTACAGCACTGTGAGAGACCTACATTAGCTTTGAAAGACGTCATAAAAACAAATTATTATCAACAATGTATTCAGGGGCGACAAAAGTGGGCTTCAGACAGCTTTTCAGGAAGATGCGAGCTTTGACCTACCTTGACCCCTTCTCTGAAGTCGAGCTGGTTAGCGAGCTGTGTGACCTCCTCAATGAGTTCCATTCTCTTAGCTTCTTCATTGCATTGCTCGGCCATCTGACAAATAGACAAAATCAACATGCCAAGACAATCTTATTGTTTCCTTTCAAAGACAGAAAATAATTGAAACACCAATATCCATGCATGCCATAAAGGAAAAAAACTTTGTATTTGAACCTCAATACAGGGGTTGACAAATATGGCATACTGACTCCTTGCAGACGCAGAAAGCACCTCTGCAAAATGCGCGCCTACCATTTCCACCATTTCGGGGGTGGATTTCTTTGTGTACTATTATGACATCCAAAATGGGTGACAGGATAGGCGCGTGTAAGTGCGTTCTGCGTCAATGGGTCAATAGGTTACTCCACACATTTCCAGACTTCTGGACAATTTTCACACTGTGACTAGACCGTGCAAGTCTTGCACAAATTCCATTATTTTGGTGACCACCTTGGTCCTACTTACACTGGTTTAACATGTGAAAGAAACAAACTTGTGCACTTAAAGGCACTGGACACGTTTGGTAATTACTCAAAATATATACTAGCATAAAAACTTACTTGGTAACCAGCAACAGAGAGCTGTTGATAGTATAAAACATTGTGAGAAACGACTCCCTCTGAAGTAACGTAGTTTTTGAGAAAGAGGTAATTTCTCACTAAAATATTTGAATCTGAAAAAGACTTCAGGCCTGAAGCCTTTTTCAGGCATCTGAAAGCACACAAATTTGTGCAACAAGGGTGTTTTTTCTTTCATTATTTTCTTGCAACTTCGATGACCAATTGAGCCCAAGTTTTCACAGGTTTGTTATTTTATGCATATGTTTGGATACACCAAGTGAGAATACTGGTCTTTGACAATTACCAAACGTGTTCAGTGCCTTTAAACGGGTTCCAAATACAACACAACACATGACCTTCTAAGATGACCCCTTGTCAAAGTTCAAGTTGTGACCAAAATAAAGTTTGGACTTTTTTTTCCCCTCACTGTATCTTGTGCAATGTAACTCAGCCTTCGGCATTGATTTTGATATGAACTGAAACAGCCGTAGAAAATAATAATTTGAGTACGTAAAACAACAGGTACCTACCTTTCTCAGGGCCTTGAGTGCATCCATGGCTGTTTTATGTAAGGGACTTTCAAGCTTTGCCTGTTGTCTTATCGCCTGAAATAAAATGGCACAGATTATAATAATACTGACAGTGGATTTATCCAATAATAAACAACTTCTTAACCTGCCCGGTGAGCGACTCAAATTTGGTTGTGTCAGTAAGAAAACGCTGTATCTCAATTTTGCAAAAAACGTTGTATTTTGCACGAAAATGCTCCGTGCAAAAAAACATCATTGCAAGTGCCCACGATAATGCGATCATTTGTTTTTCATACTTTGGAGAGATCAAATTAAATTCTTTGAGAAAAAAATCACAAAAACTTTAAAATGAACAATAAAATAGGTGAACAATCTTGTTGGGAGGTCTTCTACTAACATTTCCGGCCATCAACTAAACAGGACTGCTTGCTAGCCCAGTCAGTTAGAAAGCCACGAAGCCTACTAATGTCTTCTTCACAGAGAACAGCTAAAATTATAAATCTGAAGCCAAGAGGAAATTGTGTTTTTTCCCAGTTTTTATATTTACCTCGAGAAGTAAGGGAAGTCTAGTAATTCTCTGGAATGGTAGCATAAGAAACGACTGGAGATCAAGACTACAGCATGCTGGGCTACTCTCAAGGAACCTTAACACCTCAACAAAGGATGTATTCTTCCTGTAAATCAAAAAAATACAAAATAAAAATGTTTAATATCAATTTAATATCAACAACTGTTGTTTTCAGGCGTGATATTTGGTGCTTGGAAAAAAGTAGGAGAATAATGTTTTAGCACAAGGGCTGACCTACTTGTTCATATGGTGTATGGTTCAATAGATTTTTCAGGCAATTTAATCACAATTTTTCTGATTTTTCCAAGGGCAAAAAAAAATCGGAAATCAGACTAAAGTAGGAGGAATATCATGCCTGTGTTTTAATGACACATGCGGTGAATGTTACTTCACAGTATAAATACATGTCCATGCATGTGCACAGTTCTGTGCACAACTGTGCCACTATACACTACACGTGCAGTAGATAGTTTCAAATGGTTGGTCAACACGCTGGAGAAAGTTACCCAAAGTAGGAGGGTTAAGCTTGACTTCAAGTTTTGGAGTATAGTTGTAAATCAAACAAATTGCGCTCGAGTCTGCAGTCATCCAACATAATTGAAACACCTACATTGTATCCTTGTTCTATTGATCACAAAGTTTTGGAGTACAGTTCCAAAAACCAACAAATTACGATTATCTTTACAGTCACCCAACAAAACTTTTATACCAAAAAGTTTCAAATTCAGTTATGCTCCACTCTATGGTTTGGGCATACATCTCTAAATCCAACAAGTTACACTCAACTCTACAGTCACCTAACAATCTTTGTTTGTTCCAACAATTTTTTTAGTACAGTTCTTCATCCAACAATTTGAAGAAGAACAAAATTGAAACGAATCCTGAGGAATTTGCTGCAGTCAGGTGCTAAAGGAAACAGTCTTTGAGACAATGTCATACTTGAGTTCTTCCAGGGTCTTGACTTGGTATTGGTTGTTGGCGCAGTAGACGATGTAGCTATTGAAACCGCCTGTGTCAAAATGTTGCAAAAGGATGTCGCACATGTCGCTGATGATGATGTTGTCTTGCTGTCTCTCCTCAAGATCTAACAACAACCTGTTGGTAAACAAACAAACAAACAAACGATGATTGTTTACATCAGTGTTGGTAAACAAACAAACGATGATTGTTTACATCAGTGTTGGTAAACAAACAAACAATGATTGTTTACATCAGTGTTGGTAAACAAACAAACAATGATTGTTTACATCAGTGTTGGTAAACAAACAAACAAACGATGATTGTTTACATCCGTGTTTGTAAACAAACAAAGGATAATTGTTACATCAGTGTTGGTAAACAAACAAACGATGATGTTACATCAGTGTTGGTAAACACAAACAAACAAAGTTTTCTCATTGTTGTTATTATTTTTATTTATTTTGCCATTGATACAAGAAAACAACACACAGGCAATCAAAATAATTACCATCAGTGTAATTGAGATGCAATAAAATGTGCTGTTGAAAACACCCTCAAAGGGTAAACAAATATGGTCAATTTGTGAGAGAAAGTTACGTACTTTTCGCTGGCATCTCGGACACTCCTGATGTTAGAGAAAAGTCGGTGATGTTGGACCTTGTTGAGTAGACCCGTTGGTGGCTGGAGGGTGATGGCTTCTGAGAAATGCTCAACGACAAGATTCAAACTACGTAGGTAAGACGCTTCAGATGTGATCACTTCAAACAGCGCCTGAAACAAAACATTATTTTGATAATTTCTGTTACATGATTATCTCACCAATGAAAGGCTAATAATAATAATAAAACCATATTTATATAAAGCAGATCATAGAGAGGTCATTATGCACTACTCTCATAAATTCAAGAGTTGTACAAATTGGACAGTAATGTTTTGACGCGGGTTTTGAATTGTTCTGATGTTTCGGTCGGTTTGACAACTTCTGGTAAGTTGTTTTTTTATAACTGAACAACAGCACATTGGAAAGAGCGGGAACCATAGGATTTAGGTTTAATAACTAGGGAGGGTCAAAAAAAAAAAGGTCTGGCACCGCTGCTGACAGGCCCATATATTTGATATGTGTCATTGGATGTTTTTTGATGGTAACAAATTTTGCATTTTTGAAGAGGGAGGCTCCAATGTCAAATTGAGTTTTGTGATGAACTCATTTTCCAATAGATTGAGTCCTCATGAAAGAGGGGAAAAAAGTAAGAAGTCTCTAACCTCACATTAAAATGGTGTACAATTTCATTTTATTTGAAGTATGACATCATTGAAGTATGACATCATTAAACAGCAAAATCAAGTGCGTCTGTACATTTCAAAAAGGAATTTTTCCGCCAGTCATAAGCTCAAATTCAATGCCGTTTTGATTGAATATCATCAGAATTTAGGCATAAACTGAAAATTCTCAATTAAAAAAAAAGGGTATCAAAGAAAGTGGCATTTTGCACCATTTTAACACGAGGACATTTCTAGTTATTTAAAAACATTATCGTAAGGAAACTATCCATTAGAAAATGAGTGGTTCACAAAACTGAATTTGACCTTAGAGCGCTTTCTTAAATGAATTAAACCAGAACTGACCTCCTGTAGTCTCTTCTCTTCAGGCGTCATCTGCTCCAGGAGGCCGCTGTTTAGGACCTCCGGAAGCTCACTCCAGTATGACCTCCTCACTGCCCCCGACCCAACTGTCCTCTGAAGAAGACCGTACGGCTTTGGAATCTCCACATCGGAGCCGCTTCCCCCTGAACCTTCCCCAGTCGAACTCCCCAAACTTCCCGACTCATAAATAGCATTGTTGTGTAAGAGGTTCCCGGTCTCGTAAAAGAGCTCTCCCGCAGGTTCGTAGACAGGCTCAGCAGTCTGATAGATGTCCTCCGGTTCGAAATTCTCGCCCGTCGGGAAGTGCTTCTTCTCCTCGGTCTTGAGTTCCTCTCTGGATTGGTAGCAGTAGATCTCCTCCTCCGGGACAAGAACGCGGTACTCCGGAGAATGGACTGGGTTCGGGAGAGACTGACTCTCTCTCTTCTGTTTCTTGAGGGCTTCTTGCTTCTCCAGAAATTTCGTCAGTGACTCCAGGGAGGAGATGTTCATGAGACGGAGATAAGAATCTCTGCTGCGGGCGTCTTCTTGATAAAGCTGGAACAGGGGCTCTGAGAAATAAAAGTTAAAAATATGGCTAAGGAAAGGAATTTCATTCATATATGATTTATCTTTTTTTACCATTTATTCATTTATGAAATTTGTAAAAACCTTTCAATCATATTCGTGAAGGTCAAATTAGAACTTTGCAAAGAAAAGAAAAATTTTCATGAAGAATCAACTAAATTTAATAAACTCATTTGTGAGTTTAGATTTGACCGATGTCTGGTACAACGCCTTGTTCAGTCAAAAGTAAATGCTTAATTTGAATTCCTCAGACTACATCCAGTGTTTCCATTGTCACATGGTTAACGTCAAGCTTCTTCTTAGTTACATAAGAGACGACGAACACTCATCCACAATTCTTAATGAAAAAGTGGCACAAGGATAACAGGATGAGAAAATTTACCTTGAGTTACAAAACGAGAACGCTGACGGGATATCTTGGATAATTGCTCTGTAATTTCTTCTTTGCTCTAGAAAACAGACCAAAACAAAAACATTACTAAAACATCAAAGTCAATCTTTAAGATGTTTGATACACGTAGAAAATTCATTGGGATAGTTAATAAAAATCAATAATAAAAACAAATGAAATACTCTTTACTCACCGGTATTGGAAGATTCTTGACGTGAGATAAACTGTTCCTCTTCAACTTTCTGTTGGGCTCGCTGTAAGGGCGTGGCACTTTGGGTGGCTTCAGTGCGCGATGGGTTGGAATGGGCGGGGCTGATCCCGTTGACGCTCTCGGGGCATCGTAGAAGGAGGGCGGTCTCTGGTTAACCTCTTCACTATAGAGGGATGGAAAAACAAAATCTTGTATATTTTGTATTTTTATTTTGAGAAGAAAAAGGGAAAAAGCGGAATAAAATTAGCTGTTGCTAACTGCTTACAAATCACTCGTGAACAATTTATCAATGGCCTCATGTTTGGACCAGCGTTTTTCTCAAGGGCTAAATAACAACGCAACACAATTATATATAGCAGGATTCTCCCCAGGATTTTTCAAAACTGTGGGGCATTCCTTCATTTTGGCAAAAAAAAAGATAGAGAAGGATTTCGGTGGGTAAGGGTTAAAGGTCAACTGTACCTCTTCGGCCGGTAGCAGTCATCCTGCTGATTGACTTCCTCGTTAGGATTGACTGTCCACGTGAAGGAGAAACCTGAACACAAAAACGAAAAACAAAAACAAAATTAAAATCTTGACACATCTGACTGGGCCACTCGTCGAAGCACACTGAAATTGAGTCCAAGGAGCTACAGTTTCAATTGTTAACCCCGGTATTTCTGGTTCACTTAGCAACCATCCTTTTTTACAGGTTTCCTCAGGCTTGCAGCTACAGTTACTAAGTTCACTTGGGTGACATCCTTGGTTTCCTTACCAGAAATATATAATAATACAATATACACAGTGCCAGGGTTGTAGCTAGAACGTTTTGAGTGCCGGCTAATTTACAATCAAAATAGAGCGAAGCTTTTAATTTTACTGCTTTAAAAATGGATTTGTATGGGTTTTCTGAGACATGATTATGGACTTTTGTAATGCATTTTAAGGTATGTAATGCATTTTAAGGTATGTAAATCTGTTATTTAAAACTTCATTACAGTTTCAATAGGCTTCAAGCTGTAACAACATTTTTAGGGCAAGGCCACTTTGGTCTTGGAGCAAACAACATTTTGGAGGGCTCCAAAGCCAGTAGATAGAGCACAAAGGCCAAACATGTTATTTTAACAAAGGCCTGAAGGCTATAAATAAACTATTAGTTGTACTCTGAAAAAAGCAATTTACAAAAAAATACTATTTTGAAAATTGGCCAGAGGTTTCCCCATGGGTGGTAAACCCGATGGAACAATTTGCATGAATAAAATGTTAATAAATCATATCTTATTCAAAAACAAACATTAAATCTAAAAGCCAGCAGATGTCAACACACTTTCCAGGTTTAAAAGAACACGAAACCCACTCCGAAGAGTCACAAAACCAGGTCACAACACCACACAGACACCGGCGCTGCTGCTCGCTTTGGAGTAAAGCAAGAGTATTACAAAGTAAAACAATTGTATAACAACTGTAGAGGATTAGCTACAAAGACACCTCGCACAATTTGCATGAATAAAATGTTAATAAATCATATCTTATTCAAAAACAAACATTAAATCTAAAAGCCAGCAGATGTCAACACACTTTCCAGGTTTAAAAGAACACGAAACCCACTCCGAAGAGTCACAAAACCAGGTCACAACACCACACAGACACCGGCGCTGCTGCTCGCTTTGGAGTAAAGCAAGAGTATTACAAAGTAAAACAATTGTATAACAACTGTAGAGGATTAGCTACAAAGACACCTCGCACACAGCTTGTCTTTTGAGTCAAGAGTATTGCAAACTAAAACAATTGTATAACAAACTGCAGAGGATTAAGATAAGAGTAATTGGGTCTCAATTGGAGGGTCAATCATTCTCCCTGACATGTCTGGATAGTGTCCAGCTGTCTGGGGCTAACATTAAAGAAAACTGTCGGCTTCCTTTGGGTTGGAAATGTGTTTTATTTAATCATTGACAACTGGGGAAAAACAAGTTTACCGTTCAAACTGAACAAGCGATCGACTGTGTAAAAGAGGTAGTTCATTTTAAACTTTGTTGCATTTTGTGCAGGTCGGTAGGATGTTCATCTAGTCTGTGTGGCGGTCGGCAATAGCAAATGCCGGTTACACCCGACCGGCGCCGACCGGCGTGGCTACAACGCTGCACAGTGCCCTTTGAGTTATGTATGTAAAAAAGTCCACACAGTACTCCGGTGGGATTCAAACCTTGGAACCAGATGTAGTTCTGTTATGAATGGTTTATGAAGAAAGAAGAACATCTACCTTACCACATATCAACTGATATCGCTTTCGGGAACGTCCCATGTTTATTTGAATGTAACGTAGTGTATAAAACTACACACTGTGTATGCGTAGATGTACTGTACATGTACTGTACATCTAGTGTAGAAAGCGTTGGTTTGAAAAGACTTCCAAAAGAGAAGGCCTTACTCCAACCACCGACCACCAGGTGACTTTCCAAACGTCCTCCACTACACTTGCACAAATCAGGTGCTTTCAAAGACCAATGACAATGGGTACCAGACTGTTTGCTTAAACTTGCTTAAAATTTTGACTGCACTGGTTGGAAGCAATTGAGCATGGAAAAAATTTGAGAACTGCAAATTCGTTTATGAAGCTCAAACTGCTTTGATCTCTCTCACAATTTGTTATAAATCTACATTGTACTAAGGGAAGGTACTGTCTACACCTCATCTGAATTTAGCAACTGACCAATGGCTGCACCTTAATTCATGTAACATGAGACATGATTGGCCAATGTTGCCACCACACCAAACTTCCTGCTGATGTGATTGGCTGGGTGTGACTTCACCTCATTGTGATTGGTCCAAAGTGACTCTCCCTGTCTGATTTAGACAACAACTTCCTCAGAACATTCTGTGCATGATGTAATCTCTTCATCGCCAAAATGCTGAGCAGTAACATTTGTGACTGTTTTTGTTCTTTACTCTATGGCAACCTTTCCAACCTACTGATTCAGTACTTCACTCATACACTGCACAATGTATCTACTACCAAATAAACCCCCCCCCCCCCCCAAAAAGAAAAATAAATAAAATAAAAAAATAATAAATAAATAAATTTAAGATGTGCCCCTTTCTTGGTACATCAAAAGTTGGAATAAATTGTAATCTCCATAAAATAAATGAAAAATTTCTTTTACTCCATTCAGCTGTGTACAAATTGTGCTTGCAGGAAGTCCATGCTCTGTGGCTCTTTTGCAAAAACATTTGATGTCACAGATTGCGAATGTGCAAATGTTCTACAGATTCAACACAACCGAACACTAACAAAAAGCCTTTTTAAACTTAGACCTTTTTTCATTTCCAAAGAAACAAAACACAATTCCCCAGGACGGTCTCTGTACTTTCAATTTCAAAAGATGCTGACAGGGAATTCACAATTGCTCCAGCCCATAGGAGGGACTTGTTATTAATAACAATATGATGAAGGAGAGTAAGACAAACAGCCACTCCAACCATCCCTGACCAACAACTTCCTTTTCCAGGGTGGGCCCAGGATGTAGTTTTTGTTTTCATTTGGATCTCAACACCAAACCAAGCCAGTGAGAATGGCTGCCAAGGCTTACAAACAAAGCAATACTGACTATTTTCAAAACCACCAGCATTAGGGTTAGATAGCTCAGTTGGTCGAGCGCCGGCACACTAATCTAGAGGTTACAGGTTCAAACACTGTTCTTGTCAATTTCTCTTTGTTCACCTCAAACAAAAAATATATAAAAGAAACTGTTTTGGTCTTGCAAAACAAATTTGTGGTCTTTCAGTGAATGTTCGGAGCTCAAAACCTTTCATCTACTGCAGTTTTTTTTTAATTGTACACTAAAAAACTGTACAAGTAGCTAAGAATTTAAGTCAAATTTATGTACATGTACTGTGATAGTTAACATTCATGTATATTATAATATACAAATATGTACACAATTATGGTTACCTACATGTAGATTAATGTTCAATTGTTCATAAGTGTACAAATGTACCTGTTTTGCTCTGCTTAAAACCGCTTTCTGCTTAGCAGCCTTTTGGAATTAGGCACTGGGTCTAATTTTATACAGCTGCTTTACAGCATTAGCCGGGCACAAAACAACTGTGCTAACCAGAAACAAGATTACCAGCCGGAATACTATTATAATAAGGGTGATTGTATCATTTTTGACTGGTATCCTGCCTGTTTTTGCTCAAAAGAAATTTGCTAAGCAATTTTTTTCTGCTTGAGTACCTCTAACATAGGACCCATGCTCTCAAAGTTCTGTAGGCTATGAACTTTGGCAGAGTGACAGTTCTGAAATGATGGTCACAACAGAAGGATGCTGTACGCAATAAGATGAATCTGTATATATCTGCTCTCAAGACCTTGAGAGCAGATATCTATAATAATCTTTGGAGGCCGTGTCAGTTCTAAAAATTTGAATTTATCGGAACTGAGAGTGGCATCATTTCCTACTTTGGTGACTGTACCAAACTGCACCCACTGTGTTAGTGGTGATTCCTGCATCATGCCACTTCCTATCCAAGGACATTCAAGTTGCAGACAAAGTTCAGGACTCATTGATAGATCAATAATGAATGCAGGGTTCACCCCATGCACAAGCTAGCGTATTGGGCCGCAGGGAACGATTTCATCCAGCAATGTTGCGAAGCAAAATATTTAGACTGAACTTGTTTTGTGCACACTGAATGCTAATATTGAGTAGCAACTCCTGATTTTTGAGTAGCAACTCATGCATTTTGTGTAGCAATTTGCTCTGCTTTACAAGGGAAATCGCTCACTGGACCGATATGCGCTAATTGTGTGCCGATACATGGCAAATTTTGGCCGATATGCCCCTCCCCCCCCCAAACAAACAAAATATATATTTTTTTTTTACAGAATTAAAAAAAATTGTTTTTTTTACATGACAAAGATATTTAAGTGTGGCATTATATAATATATGCTAATTTATAATTATTATTATTACATATATACACAATCAAATGTACAGAGTAAAAGAAACCTGGACAGGGATGAGATTTGACGAATTCACATATAAAAATTCCTGAGAAATTGCTTCCTTGGTTCCCCCTTATTCTAGACCCGGAACCGCCCACATGTTACAATTCAGGAGATTTACAGACTCTGTGCATCACTAGAATTACAAAACTACCGTGTTGGACACAATATCTTTCTCCCTTTGGTGACTGCTTCACTTCATTCAAGAAAATTTAGTTTTTGAGAAAATGACCTGGATAGCATCAAAATTCCTGAAAATGGCTTGCCGGCCTGGGGTCCTCCTCCTTCTAGACCCAGAACCTCCCAGATGTTATAATTCAGGAGGTTTACAGACTCTGTACATCGCCAGAAATACAAAACTACAGGTTTAGACACAATGTGGACTACTTCTTTCTCCCTTTGGTGACTGCTATATTTCTCTCAAGACAATTTAAAGGAACAAGAAACTTTTTAGGAAATCTTGTGAACAAAACCCTGAGAAATCACACGCCTGCATTTTACCAGTCCATTGGTGTTTTTACTCTGAATGAACGCAGCTCAATAAATCAATGGCTAACTTACAGGGTCAAAGGCTTACAAGAAGAAGAAAAAAAACGAGAAAAAAAACATTGATGAATGGAACAAGTAAAACCATCACAGTCAAAACTAATACAGACAGAACAACAATAAAACAACAATGTGAAGAAGTCTCTTGTTATTCACAATTTTAAGGACCAATCGAAAGCCAGTAAAGGACTAATCCACAGAAATGAAAGTTTAATATTGAGTTTGCGGTAACACCAACTTTGCTGTGTACCTTTGTTCTTTCGAACTTGTCTCGCCATTTATTCTACTGAAATTGAAGTTGATGCCCTTGGGATGAATGTTTCCAAAAACTTACCTATGGATCTCATCCTGAAGTAAACACAAACTTCCAGAATATATTCTCAGAAAAGTTTAATTCCTCAAGCCAAACAACAACAGTACATGGTTTGCATCGAACGAGCATAAGTTTGTGGTGTGTGGACAATCCGTGAATTGTTCAAATTTTTCCCCCGATTGCTGAAGACAGGATATGACATCATGTATTTGTAAAAACCGATTTGGTTTTAATTCATTTTCAATGTGTGTATTTTAGCACTGTAGGCAGTGTGGGTCATTTATTTCGGGGCATCTTGTTTATTGTAAAATGGATTTCACCATGAGTCATGCTGTGCAGTGAACCTAATTGTGATGACATACAAAACATTACTACAATATCATGGGTCGTAGAAAAGTTCTAAATTGTGGGTTCTATAAACTACTAGCACAAAATTCTGCTGGCCAAAATGCCGGTTAAAACACATGAGGACCAGTCAAAAGTCTCTCCAAGTGGTCCGGCTCAGGGCTAGTTCAGTGTTGAAAAGCATTCCTATTTAATATGAACTACATGTATGGACAAGTGCAAAAGCTGACAGACCAGTGAAATGAAAAAGCTAACTGGTCATGTTGGCTATTTTATGTCACTGAAAAAGTTAAGGCAAACTCTGTTGGTGGGGGGGGGGGGGGGGGGGGGCACATCTCAAAACATGTTCATGCTGCCTGCAGGAGTCTTCAAATGCTATTTATTTGACTTTGACAGTATTTCGGTTGAAACTTTGACAGTATTTCAGTTGAAACTATTTCTCTGAAGGGTTTGGGCTGGTAGGAACTTTATTATACAGTCATATTTCACTTTCAGATTTCCACAAAAACATTTTGTCCCTCTCAATTACCTACATGTACGTATTTTTATGTTCCAGAAAAACAGAATACATAGAGGTGTGTCGAGGCTGAGCGGTCAAGTGCACTTGACCCAAGCTCTGGCGTTTCTGATCAGCAGAGTGTGGGTTTGGGTCCCGGTCTTGACACTTGTTTCCTTAAGCAAGATAAAACCATTATTGCTATGGATGGGACGTAAAGCTGTTGGTCCCTTATTGTTAAGAGAAGGGGTTGGCCCTGGTGTTTTCTGGTACGACTGGCTGCAGATTGCACCACAGCACATTGCAAACCGTTACATACATGTAGTACCATGTAAATAAATGGGTCTTATATTTCGCATCCCTTCGCATACCTTGTAGAAACAATACTGAGTGCTTTGACACGCCCTCTGGTGCAGTAAAACACTATATAAGAACTGTGTAAGTAAGAAGTGCATGAATAGGAAGTGGAGCCTTGACACAGATTGACTTTACTCTCCAGTCTAACTCAGATACACCACTGTGTCACGTACGCTTGTTCCTTCCTGACACACTGCACAGTCTGAGCTATGTCTATGCATAGATGTAAATGTAGTTACTGTTGGCAATGCATTGAATGATTTCCCTTGTATAGCTGAGCAAAATGCTACGCGAAATGTATCAGTTGCTACTCAAAAATCACTAATTGCTACTCAGTATTAGCATTCAGCATTTCAGTCTACATATTTTGCTAAGCAAAATTGCTGGACGAAATCGTTCCCTGCAATGCATTGACTCAGTGTTCTCCCTTAATAACAGTGGTCCTCTGGCCAAATACCAGTTAAAACACCCGAGGACCAGTCAAAATTCTGTCCGACTAGTCCAGCTGGCTAGTCTATTGCTGAAGTTCCATCACTACATGTAAACCACTTCATATTATTAGTTCAAATTACAAGTCCCATGCTAATGACAATTCTAAAAGAAAACCTTTAAATATGGACCAGTGAAAAGGCTGATGGACCAGTGAAATGACAAGCTGACTGGTCCTGCTGGCCAGTCACTAGAAAGGTTAAGGGCAAACCCTCCAACTACTGTACATGTAACTAACTTACATGTTCTGTGCCAGGTACATGTACATATTTCATCAAAGCTTCACCGAATAACATAGAGTATGCACATTGAAGCCTAAAAATACTCAATCACAAAATCAGAAACAATTTCATGTGAAATTTGGTCAGCTACGTGTGTACGTACGTGTGTACGTACGTGTGTACGTACGATGTTAAAAATAACAATTATGTGTACCATGGAGGAAGGAACCGCGTAAACATTCACAAATTTAGTGAATTTTGACAGGTTGTCTGAGATCAGGATGTACTTACTGAGCTTCTATTTTTAGCATTCCCTTCCAAAATGTCCAATTCATTCCAATTGGATGTCCAGATGAGAAAAGAATTGGACTGAGTTGGTATTGAGCTGGTGTGAGTTGGTTTATATTGGAATACTGAATTTCAAATTGGAATAAAATCTTAGGCAAACTCCGTCTAATTGGAGATCAAATTTGACTCAGTTGGATTGATTTGATTGAATTGGAATTAGTTGGAATTTGTGTCTACCAATTAGAAATTTCACCTCCTAATATATTTCCAAATGGAAATTTTATTTCCCAACGGGGTCTAGTTGGACAAAAATTCAAACTGAGTCAAATTGGGTACAATTGGTTTTGTGCCAAAACACAACAATGGACAAATTCCAACTGGTTCCAAATGGAAAATTGAGTTGGAAATGTTGGTAAGGGTTAGTACAGACTGCTATTGAGCATTCACTTGTGACTGAACAAGGCATTGTAACAGACATCATTCAACCATTGCAACTCGCAAATTTCTTATTGAGCTCAGCATTCTCTACGGTATACAGGCAGTTTACTGTTCATCCCGCAGAACAACACCATGTATTTTATGATACAATCACATCAACCGAGCATCATATCAAAACCACACAGGTCAAAATTCACAATCAATGACACCTTGTTACCGTCTGATAAAGTGTACACACTGTGACTTGCTACCGGAAATGACCAAGCACAATTTGACAATCAAAAGTGTGGTTTGTCTGAAGTTATGAGCAATCAGAGTCAGACATTGTTTGAAATCTCCTGAACTTGGCACAGTTAGTTATATGAGTCAGTGTCGGCCAGTACAGCCAGGTAAACACTCTCCTGAGCGACATCAGGAAAGTACCAACATGTACCAGACATTCTGATAAAAGATTATTTGTTTGTGTGAGGTACTTTTTTTTTTATAGACTTGGATAATTCGTTGAAGGTCGTGATTTACAATTTATCGAATAAACAATGTTGATTTGCTCTGTAATGGAAGAGTATGATTTAATTTTTTTTTTTTTTTGAACATATTTATTTTGATGTGGTGAATACAGAAAACAGTCAACCTTCCTACCGTCTGACCATTCAATACTATCCATTGCAGTTTTGAATGATAGTTAAACTACGCCAGCCTGCAATATAGTATGCAGTGAACACATCTATGCAGTACAGAGTCAACCCTCCTACTGTCTGACCGTTCAGTATCATCCACTGAGGTTTTGAATGATAAACTATGCCAGCCTGTAATATGAAATCATGTGGTAAATGCATCTACACAGTACACAGTCAACCCTCCTACTGTGTGACCATTCAATACCATCCACTGTGGTTTAGAAAGGAAGAAAAGGATGAATGATTTCAAGAAATAAATATCAGATGGCAACAATTTCAGAAAATAAAATTAAAGCCTCACCATCTTCTTTCTTGCCATCTTCATGGAAGCTGTCCAAGACGCTGATGTAATCTGCTGACGTACTTGAGATGGGTCTGTCATAGTCAGTAGAAACACAAGACACTGGTCGGCCATAATCAGTGGACACACTGGAGACGGGGCGGCCATAATCAGTGGACACACTGGATACCGGGCGGTTATATTCGGAACCCTTGCCGCGGATTCTACGATAGTTCCTTGGATCCAACTGAACACTCTGATTGGAGGATTCCATTGAGACTCGCCGGCTGGACTCGGCGGACCAGCCGTCGTCCGATTGCTCGCATGAGGTGTTCGAGTCTCTCTTGGCGATTCTTTGATGGTTGGAGTCTGGGAGGTTTGGAATGACATCTAGAAAATCACAGCTGGAGTCGCTGTCCTCGTGTGAGTGTTCGCTGCGGTCGTTGTTGCGGGACACAGAATGACTGGACTCAACAGAGCTGCTGTTCCTGAGGAAGAGTGGCATGTGGAACTCAAAAGCCTTCCGTCTGTTTTCCTTTTCCGCCCCGTGAGGTGATTTCGACCTCATCAGTTGCATCTCAATCTCCACTGGAGCTTTATCCCGCTCTTCCTCATCCAACCTCTCCTCATTACCTTCCTCCCGAGGTCCTTGAGGAAGTTGAGGACCTTGCGAAAGTTGGACTACATCATAGCTGTCTTGCCGTCCGCTGCGACAAGATACCAAGTTTGAATAAATATCTTCATCTGTACCATCCCCTTCGATACCACCCTCAAAATCATGTCTTAAGTTCTCCTCCTGGTTGGTCCCACCGCCGTCTTCCTCAACGTCTGTCGATAGTGGCAGCGGTGGGATATCCTTAGCGAGGTCTGATGAGGGTACTGGGACGTTGACATAGATGTCGTCATCGGACGACGAAAAATCATCATCATCGTCTACGGAAACATTACTTATAAGAGAAGAAATGGTACTGCCAGCAGAACTCGCCTGCGAGAGTCTGTTACTTGCAGCCGGCGGAGAGGTGACATCTTTCGAAGGCTGTGAGAAAATACACAAAATATTCAATTAGCTCCTACTTCTACGGTAAACATAGACAAGTCAAATGAGTACACCATCATTATGGTGCAGCACCTAAAAGAGGCCTGAGTGGGGAACAGTTACAGTAGGTTCTTATTATGCACCTACTGTTAACAAGCTTTTGTATAAGGAACCAAACCAAGATGACATGAAGGTTCATAGAGCTTGGCATACCTCTACAACTGCGTCTTGTCTCTCCAAGCCCCCCAGCTTGGCCGGGGCCGACTCATGCTGCCATTTTCTACTGTAGGTGTCGCTGTAACGGTTTGTGTCTCTCCTGACAGCCAATCGCTGACGTCTGAATGACAACCAAAACAACAGAGTTAGTAATGAGTACATGGTGTTATTTGTGTTTTACCCATTTCAATGTGTGTTAAGCACTGTGTATACTCAGTAATTACCAAAGTCCTGTGAAAAAAACCCAACAACTATACTACTTGGGTAGTATTTGAGCCCACAACCTGTGGCATTCTAGAGCAGATGTCTTACCACTAGACCACCGAGCTTGCCCGGTAGCTGGAAGCAGTTTGAGGGGAGTTGTGGTCTATTGCTGCAATTATCGTCCATCCACCCTGGTCCAACTTTGTTATAATCCTAAGCATGCTAATTTGGGTTAGAACTGTAAACTGGGTTTGAATATCAGTTGGGTTTGAATCATCAATCAGGCATAAAGTATCAATTGGGTTTGAATCCAGACTTGGACCAAAGGGCAACATTAATGTAGATTGGGTTTGGGAATGCATTTTCTTTTTCTGATGGCACTATGTCGTTGAATGAGAATATCAATGGTGGGGAAAAAACAGCAAACATTTTGGGGTAATATTTGGGAGGCAATATATTAAATCAATATTAGATTTCTGATTAAAAAAAGTAAAAAGGGAAAAACACTTTCAAAAAAAAATTCAAAACAGGGTTGGGTGGGTCAGCCAAATTGTCACAACACATTGATAATTCTGAATGACCCCTAAACAAACCGCAGCACACATAGTACAGGAAGCATCAATTATCGCCAATTTGGTAACCTACACTCATCTGAAATAGAGCAAATGGTGAGCAACACTGATACCTTAAGATTCCAAACATCCTTCTGATAAGAACTAATTGCTCATTCAAGATTAACCAATCAGTTCAAATTTAAATGTCAAACTGGAGGCCACCACAGTTTATAATTAAGCTGGCCTTAAAATAGCATCTCTTCCAGACGTGATGTTCTATGATGCTCTTTAGAGCACGTGGCTGACATTGGTAAACTGTGAAAAACAACAATCTGCACTTTGCAGGGATGTTGTGATAGGCTGTTGAAAAAAACATGAACTCTGAGCGCAAAGCCTGAATGCTTGCGAGCTCGGAAACTTGTGTGCACTAATAAAATTTATCTTTAGTTTTAAAAGCCCTACTTTGCAATCTGGGGCATTATGGTTTCATCCTCATTTTTTTATGAATTTGATCTTAAAGGTATTATACAGGATTGGCAGAGCTGACAAAATAATCACAGACAGTGTTCATGTTTTGTGTAATCAACCACATACATGAAATTACAAACCTGTGAAAATTTGAGCTCAATTGGTCATCGAGGTCACGAGAAAATAGTGAAAAGAAACCTTATGTGTTTTCTGTTTTTCAAACATCGAGTTTATTATCGCGCGCGATAAAAACTATTGTTTTACTCATTTCTCAGAAACGATAGCATTTTAGGCAGAAATATTTTAAGGAACCCTTTCTACCATTACTTACTTTAAATCATGTAAATTACGTGTGAATCTGTGAACATTTGTGTTTTTCGATCTTACCAATAGTGTACAGGGCCTTTAAGTAAAAAAATAAAAATAAATATTTTTATATTTTTTTATTTTAAAACCAAAAACCAAAACGGATTTCTTATTTGGGGGGGGGGGGGGGGGGGCAACAAAATTGGTTTCCGTTTAAAAAATGGAGAAATCACATCCCTGACTTTTTCAGGGCATGAAGCTTTGGCCACAGCTCGAATTTAAAGGAAAATCCACAAGACTACAGGGCTTAATAGATATTAATTTTGCATCGGGGATACAAATATCATTTGGTTTTTGCCCTTACACCGATATAATAATAATAATAATAATAATAATATGGATTTATATCGCGCTTTATCACACCCAAGGGCGTCTCAAAGCGCTCATTATTACCCCTGGTCACTGGGCCATTTATTTCATTCCTTAAACCATCTCAGCTCCCTGGGGAGTATACAGCCCGTGCTGCAATATATGCGCTACTAAGCTAAATCAATCACAAGAAACATCTCTGCCCTCACAAGGTACCCATTTTACCCCTGGGTGGAGAGAAGCAATTATAGTTAAGTGTCTTGCTCAGGGACACAAGTGTCACGATCCCGGGACTCGAACCCACACTCTGCTGAACAGAAACACAAGAGCTTGAGTTCGGTGCTCTTAACCACTCGGCCACCGATGTGCATTTAGCACCAAATACTATGTCATGCTCCAAGTTCTGTGAAAAAAAAAATGAGTGGCATATCACTCGGGTGGGATTCGAATGCTATCCTTTGGTATGCTAGAGCAGATGTCTTACCACTAGACCACCGAGCTAGCACGGTGGCCAAAGCCAGTTTGAATCCTATGTTTTAGCAGCCAGTACCACACTAATTTGACAGATGTTAACTTTGCCTCAAGAATAAAGAATATTATTTGCTTTGTTGTCCTTACACTGATGTATATCAACAACAAATCAGCAACAACAAAACAAATTTAATTCCAGTAATTCCAGAACAGATGATTTTTTAAGCTAAAACTAGGAAAACAAGAACCAACAGCAGCAACAGAATTCGAGGAAACCAACCCACACAGTGCTACACACTATCTATAGTCAAATATTTATTGACAAAGCGTCCGATTTTGAAATGATCGTATCTTGAATACATTGTACTGAAATGGCCTCACCTGGATACGTTGCAAAGCATATCAGTCACTTCACTTTCCGGACTTGAACCTGAAAGCGAAAAAAACAATATTAATATTTTATTTTTATATAAATATTTTTTTAGAGCAGAGTTCGGTTTTAACTGCTTCACATCTGATGGTGTGTATACATGTACATGCCAAATTTCTCTAAAGTGGCTTACGGCAGATTTCTTTTACCAACGATACTTTTGAACTATAGATAAACTACATATGTCAGCCAGTAATACGTGTAACATACGGTGAATGCATACACAGTACACAGTCAACCGTCCTACAGTCTGACAAATATGTGGTGAATGCACGAAGTACACAGTCAACCCTCCTACTGTCTGACCATTCAATATCATCCAATTGTGGTTTTGCATGATACATGTACATGTGTACAATGTGTACCAGCCTGCATCATGACATCATGTGGTGAATGCAGTCTACACAGCACACAATCAACCCTCCTACTGTCTGACCATTCAATAGCATCCACTGTGGTTTTCAATTATAGATACACAATGCAGTACTTGTAGTCATGCACTGAATGCATACAAGTGTTGTACAGATTTGTACACAGTTAGTCCAGTATAAGAGTTGTGCCAACAAACACAACCTGTGTAGTGGTTTCAACTTGTTGTTCTACCGCCACGGTTCAACTTTCTGGAAAATGTTACCAACTTAGTGGAAGGTGGTTCTCTTCTCAGAAACCCTTGATCACCCCTAACTGTTCGTCATGACTGGGCATCCTGGAAAAAGAGACTACACGGGCACGGTGCAGTCATGGCACTGCAGTCATTACGTGGTTAAACCATGGGGGAAGAAATCACCCAACGTTTCTTGAAAACCTTGTGCTCTGTACAGACTCGTGTGTCACTGTCCACTTACTTTCTAAAAATACTTGAGACTCTACAGTGAAGGATAATTCTGTAAAATAAAGACGGCAAGTTGTTTATCTCGTTCCGTCTTGTTGTTGATCTGGTCATTGAAATGATTTCAAAAGGGCAGATGACCCCAAGAAGGAATCTCCGAAGACACAATATATGCAAACATCTTTCGGTAAAAGGTTGAACATTTATTACATACAGTAAATTTTATTGAATGTTCCGATAAAAATGTCCTGCTCTCTCCCTATGTTTATCAAAGATATGAAAAACGTCTTTTCAAAGCTTACTCATGCTAAGAATGATACTGAAGTGTTTTTAGTTTACTGTAGTTCATGTAACTTGTCTTGTAATATTTGTTTGTTTGTTATCGGTCCTTTGTCCTATCTCTGTTAAGGAAGTCCCCATTTGTCTGTCAATGGGACAAAATCATTCCCTGAAATGGACTAAAAACAACATGCAAAAACACAAGGAAATGCACTGAGTTTTTTTCACTCAATTTTCAGCGCCATTTTCGGCCAACAATATTTTTGTTTTAAATTGTGGAGATTATTTTTCACGAGAACAATCTTATTCCTCCGAAAGACACCCACATGAAAGTAAAAGTGTATTATAACTTTCAGACGAGAGAAACTTCATTCAACCTAAACACCCAGCAAAGGCAAAACCCTATAAGGTGTACACTTACCATTTGCAGTACATGAACATTAATTTTTAAACAATAGCAGGGAGTGTACACGTTACAGCCAAACCTACGGCGAACTTAGCGCTAGCAGCCAGACTTTCCAACAGATATTTTCCAACAACAAAAAACAGTACCCAGAAGCTCTGAAGGTATCTCTCATCAAATTCCTCTTCATTTAAATATGTGCTTCCTTTCTCTGTGGTGTGTCCACTACACTGTCCGAGATATTATAACTAATTATTTATGTGCTGAGGCTGAGTCATCCCTTTATACTAGTAGCCTGGTCTAAAAAAAGACACCCCTCCCAATGCACTGTAATGTACATCACATGCATGTGAAATTAAGTCGACTCATTATTGAGTAAGAGGTAGAATAGCGTGCGCAGGGCCGAGGGAGTGTCTCTTTGTAAAAACATGTACCGCCTGAACACGTAAGGTTCGGTTAAATAAAAATTTGACTGTGTTTCCCTTCAGAACATTAATGTGTAAATGAATTGACAATAAAATGCTGAGTAGGCCTAACGTGCTGTTTCTTATTGATTCCCTTTAAGGTTTTTTGGTTCTATAAAAGGTGGACCCAATTTCATAAAGCTGTTAATGCAGAATTGCTAAGAAAAATATGAGTGGAGCACCAGTCATAACAATGTAAACTTCATAGAATTTTAGCTGGTAATCTATTTCTGCTAAGCAAAATTTGTCTGTGCTTATCAAGCCTTTATGAAATTGGGCCCTGTTCAACAGAAAATGGTTAAGAAAATTGTTCCGCTAAGCACAAATTTGCAGAGTACCAATTTAGTCTGCCGGTCTCAACCACTACACATTCCATGATCTGTTATATGGAAACCGGTTTCTGAGGGAAAATTTGGGCAGCATAAAAATTTGTTTTTCTCCAGGCAGACAAAACATATCTGAATTCCGATAAAAGTATGAAATTTCTCATACCTGGTTGAATGCAGTTGTACACAGTACACACACACCCAAGTGTGTATACATGAGTAGGTATACCCATTCAAACCTACAACAAAAGAGGACAATAGGTCCACGGTTTGGGAAAGGTCCACGGTTGGAGATCGTGTACAAAACCAATGGAGGTTTTGCAAAAGTATAAACAAAAGAGGGACAATAGGAGGTCCACGATTGCAGGCGTAGGTAGGCATACCCAGAGCTGTGGGGACTTTTATACAATGGAACAAAGGTCCCCACAACGTTTTTCTTTGTTAAACTGAGTCCCCACAACAAGATTCTTTAGAAAAGGGAATAATAGAACAACAATAGGAAGTCCCCACAACAGTGTGTGCACCGGGACACACACACACACGTGTGTAAATACTGGCAATCGTGGACCCTCTTTTGTTCAACTCTTTGTGATAGCAACCGTGGACCACAATGCTTACCTTTGTGACAGCAACCGTGGACCACAATGCTTTCCTTTGTGATAGCAACCGTGGACCTATTGTCCCTTTTGTTATAGGTCCACGGTTTGAATGTGGATACCTATCCACACACACAGCTCTGTGTTGCAGTCACTCTGTGGACATTCCTTTGTTCTGTACACTTAAGGACAATCCTATTCTTCGACACTGTAAAAAACACTGTGTGGACGTGCGTAAAGTCCACGCAGTGTTTCAAGTCCCTACATTATATAGAACTCTTTTGTTCTCAGGTCCACACTTCGTATGTAGCGTTTGTATACGTGTACACATAGTTCTGTGCACAGTTGTATCACCTTACATACTCCATGGAGATGTTGAATGGTTTGTCAACTAGCTGGAAAATGTTACCATGAGTAGCCCTATAAAAGTTACCTGTAGAGCTCTGCTGTTGACCCTTTGCATAAACGTCACACGCAGCTACTGTCTACCACGCTCGTCATTTTGGCAGTGGAATTGTCACAATTGTGCGTAAAAAGTGTGTAAACGGCGCATCACTTAAAATGCGCACTACACTGTATAACACACAGGGACACTGACTCCAAAAGCGGCGCAACTACAAAGCATTATACTTTCACAAATCTAACCCTCCTTTTAATATGGGGGCTACTTCAGTCATTATCAATACTACAGAATCTATTTTGTACACACCTGTGTTTGATGGTTCTGCGTTCTCCCTGGTGTTCCCATCTTCAAACTCTTTGGACGCCGCATCCTCGGATTCAACCGCTTGTCCACTCCTCTTTGTAAGGCTGACTGGATCGATGAAGTCAGGGAGAAAGACCTCGTATCCGCCTGGGTGAGATTTACGGCGTTCGTTTTTCCTCAGATGCTCCGGGGGCATGTTTAGGGTGCCCGGTTGTTCGCCGACTGGTACCTCCTCGTCTGGATGTTGCTGCGTTGAGACGTCCGAGATGGAATGTGCTTTGAAGATGGCAGTGTTTGTTCCTGACTTATCTGTCAAGATTACCTCTGTTCCTTCCGGGTGGTGAGTCGCTTCCTCATGTCTTAAGGCATCTGATTCACTGAGCGATTCATCTACTGATTCAAGATCAATGTCTCTCGGGGAGACTGGCACGTTATGGTGGCCTACTATTAACTCAGTACTTTCTTGTTGCGGTGTGGCCGGTTGTTTTTGCTGGCCTAAAAGACTGTTTTCCTCCTCTTGAGGTGCCAGCTTTTGATTCTGGCTCACTGACCCCAAACTCAGACTCCTGTCAGGGGATATTCCTGGCTTCCTTCGCTGGACGGCTGGCTTGTAATTACTGATACCCTCTTGTGGGGCAGGGGATGTGGCTGGGAAGTTTTGTTCGCCTTCAAAGTCAAGCCTTTTCTCAACGAGTGTAGCCGGCCTAGTTTTACGACCATCTGACTCTGCGCCTTTCCTCTTCCCGCGTAGAACAGCTGGTTTTGGTGGTAGATTAAACATTGGATTGACATTTCTAAACGTGTTGACCCCGAATGATGGCTTGGGTTTAGTAAGTTCTAATGCAATCTCTGCTTTGTCAGCAGACACTGTACTAGTTTCTTGCTCTTGCTTCATAAGAATAGTGACTCTTGGCTTTGGTGGTTTGGGACACAGTTTGTTAATTTGTAAGGTACTCCTCGGTGAAACAGCCTCCTCTGATGTACTAGGATTGGGAATGACAACATCGTCGTAGTCAAAATCTCTTGACGAGGACCTAACGGATGAATTCTCCCGATCCTCAGAAGTACTGGGCGAGATCAGGGGAGGCCGCGGGGAGAGTTCAAGGGTACTATTTGTTGAATCGGGTTCCGCCGTGTTGACCCCGAATGATGGCTTGGGTTTAGTAAGTTCTAATGCAATCTCTGCTTTGTCAGCAGACACTGTACTAGTTTCTTGCTCTTGCTTCATAAGAATAGTGACTCTTGGCTTTGGTGGTTTGGGACACAGTTTGTTAATTTGTAAGGTACTCCTCGGTGAAACAGCCTCCTCTGATGTACTAGGATTGGGAATGACAACATCGTCGTAGTCAAAATCTCTTGACGAGGACCTAACGGATGAATTCTCCCGATCCTCAGAAGTACTGGGCGAGATCAGGGGAGGCCGCGGGGAGAGTTCTAGGGTACTATTTGTTGAATCGGGTTCCGCCGATGGACTAGCATCGGGTAGGACAACGTCTGTGTAGACAGACTCCCTCTCTAAGATCTTCTCTGAGGAATCCTCGCCCTCAGTAAGAACGGGGGACGGAGAACGTAGAGGGGGAACTCTAGCGCTGGACTGAGGAGAGTCAAAGAAGCAATCTGAGGATATTGACGACACAGAAATCATATCATCTTCAAGAGGAGCTTTCTTAAAGAGTAAACTATCGGATGGTACATTGACGTATGAGTGTAACCGACTGAGACCTCTTAAGTTAATATCCGAACTGTCCATAATTTTAGCCGCACCCTCGCTGTAATCTGATCTGGAGCAAGTTCTTGATCTGGGCTCACTTATTTGCGAGTCTCTGGTTCGAGTCTCTTCCTCGATCAGTTTTTCAAAAATTGCTGCCCTCTCTCGGACTTTCACGTGCCGAGCCTTGGCAGACTTTCGCTTTAGACTGTTTGTTTCCTCGACACTACTTTTACCACCGGGGTGTACCTCATCTTGAGGACTACGGGCAAGATTAGAACTATTAGGCTGATCAGATTTGTCAGCAGACTGCTTCTGATCTGTCAGAGGTAAAGGTCTTGAATTGTCCACTTCAACAAGGGAGGTTGCTGTTTCAGAGTGTTCCTCAGGGTTCATTGTTTGGTCTGCGTTTATCACATCAGTGACAATGGAAACACCATCAGGATAGATACTGGGCAAAGTCTTTCGTGGAGCAGGAACCGGCCGTTTGAACTGCTTTCTCTCAGGGCTATCCTCCCTCTGTTGCGTTGGTGATACACTGACACTCTGAGACCTCTTCTCTTTCACGGCAGCTTCACCGTCATCAAGTTTTCGCCTCACAAACAAAGCTTCTGAGCTCGGGGATCTTTTATACATCAGATGTGGCGGTTTGGGCGGTAGCTTTGGTGGTGTTGCCCTTGGTACAGGTTTTTTAGGACTGGACTGAAGTTTAGCTGGTATCGCCGGTCGTGTCAGACGCTTATCTGGACAATGACAGGATGTCAGGTTACTGTTTGTTACGCAGTCTTTTTGATTGCCATCTACGTTGGCTGCCATTTCCTGGAGTGGAGTCGAGTCATCCTTGCTGACATCCTTTGGACTCAGCATCTTTCCTAGATCGGCTGCTGGGTCCACGATATCATTGCTGTTGATTTTATCCTCCTCAGTGCGGTGCTCCTGTGTCGGGCCATCATCAACTATCATGTCTGTTGCTAGCCTCCTTGGCGCCAGGATGTCTAGAGGAGGTGAGTTAGCTTCGTTCATACCATCGTGTATTATTGTTGGGGTGAGGCCGCTTGAATGTGTGGCAGGCCTTTTCGTCACAGCCACGCTCTGTGCCATGGTGTTGCATTCTGTGGAATGAAACAAAATGAAGATTAGAACAAAACAATGATTGCTATAAACTACAGCAGTTTGTCAGAATCTGCGTTCGTATCCGAAAGTCTCTGTATCAAAAAGTTTTGACAAATCAGCTGTACTATACAAATGTGCAGTATGTAAAAACAACGGATGGGAAAACCTCAGCTTCATTGTGCACTGTTTTCCAACATGTATTAAAAAGCTTAACACACCACCATGCTTTTTGTAGCCACGTTTGACAAGTCCCAACTAAGGTTTAAAATCCGTCTGCCATGTTTCACCCTGCAATTTTTTCCCCTCAAGTTCACCTATTCTAGGTTCAAATGCAATGTTTCAAACCATTGCTCATAGAAGTCAGTGAAAAAGTTGCATACAGTATGCATGCATGTGCTCAGTGTAAGGTACAGTGTGTACAAATGATACATTGTACAATTAATTATGTAAATGTAGCATAACTAGCTATTGATTTAAGTGCATCACTGTCACACATGTCACAAATTTGCAGAGTCAATTTATGTACTCGTGTACATGTCTACAATGTCAATTAAAACAAACAGTTTATAAAATAATATTGTACAGAGCATAATTACTGAAACCTGTATGATACGGTTAAGTGGCAGACTCTCTCCAAGAGCATCCAGAATGCAAACAAGTGTATGAATCGCTTTAAATTACATGTACTTATTTTAAAGGTATTTAAAGGCCCTGTACACTATTGGTAAGATCGAAAAACACAAATATTCACAGATTCACACATAACTTACATGATTTAAAGTAAGTAATGGTAGAAAGGGTTCCTTAAAATATTTCTGCCTAAAATGCTATCGTTTCTGAGAAATGAGTAAAACAATAGTTTTTATCGCGCGCGATAATAAACTCGATGTTTGAAAAACAGAAAACACATAAGGTCTCTTTTCACTATTTTCTCGTAACCTCGATGACCAATTGAGCTCAAATTTTCACAGGTTTGTTATTTCATGTATGTGGTTGATTACACAAAACATGAACACTGTCTGTGATTATTTTGTCAGCTCTGCCAATCCTGTACATGTATAATACCTTTAAATACAGGATTGGCAGAGCTGACAAAATAGTCTCAGACAGTGTTCATGTTTTGTGTGATCAACCATATGCATGGAATAACAAACCTGTACAAATGTGGGCTTAACCCGTTGTGTGCGTCAGGAGAAAAATAGTGAAAAAACACGCCCAATTTTCAGCATGTAAACACATTGTCCTTAATTTTGGTTGTAACAATCAAAATCAGCTGATGCATTTGTTAAGGTTTACAGACACAGTTTTCTTGGACATGACTTTATTTCAGAGGGAAATATTCCACACAAAAAATGGTACAGTTATAGTAGGAACTTCGCTTGTACTTGTTGACTAAAATTAAACAATGATGTACATGTATGTTTGTTATCCTTACCAAACCTGCATACTACATTGAGTGTCGGACTCTCTTCAAAAGCAACCAGTATACAAAACAAGTGTATCAATCGGTTTAAATTACTTATATTTAAACGCCGCCCAATGTCATCCCGATGCTGCAAAGGTAATGACAAGGGTTTCCCCTGCATATCACACAGAGCCCCAATGAACAGAAACCCGCTCGATGACTCAACCACTAGAGTCCATTGAAATTGTTCAGATCAATCATTCATCCCAGCATGTGAATACGCAAGCGGTCCAATTCACCAGCAATAAAAGCAGAGGTAGGCCTACATGTAGACAACAACAAAACAAAACACACCTTTCTCGCAAGTCAACCCACACAATCATTGTCAGTTAAAAGGCAGTGTGTACTGCGTACTACTGGTAATTACTTCACTGTTAATGACCACAAAAACTTTCTTGGTAAAGAGCACTGGAGAGCTGTGAATATTATAAAACATTGTTAGAAATGACACCCTTTAAAGTAGAGTAGTTTTGGAGAAAGAGGTAATTTTCCACCAACAAATTTGAATCTGGGAAAGTCTCAGGCATCTGAAGCAAACAATTCTATGCAACAAGGGTGTTTTTTCTTTTATTATTTTATTACCACGACCAATTGACCCCAAATTTTCACAGGTTTGTTATTTTATGCATATATGTTGGGATACACCAAGTGAGGATACTGGTCTTTGACAATTACAGGGATGAGAGTCATTGCTGGCGAAAAAGTCTGAAACTACATGTTGGATCCACATTTTAGGACGTACGGACGGCCTACGTGTGTGTTGAAATGATGGCGTTTCTACCTTTTGGTAACCCCTAGGGAGGGTTTGGAATTCAAAGGGGTTTTAGGAACAGTGTTCTAAAAAACTTCCTAAGCACTAGTGAAGTAGATCGAGGGCAGTCTTTCTTTTATGTGGAAAAATGAGAGGCTTTTTCTATTCACCAGGCTGACATAAAAAGTCTGAATTCAGACAAAAGTCTGACAAATCTCATCCCTGCAATTACCAAAAGTATATCCTGCCTTGAAGGCAACTCATGCCTTTAATTACAAGAAAGATCAATGCACCACAAACACATATAAAAATGAACACCCAATGTTCAGGGTGCAAAACAAAACCCAATCAATCATCAGCTCAATAGACCCCTTGCATAATAATAATAATAATATTTAAAATTTATATTGCGCCCCTTACATACAAAATGATCAAAGGCGCAGAACACATGTTAAAAAGCACATAATGGAAGAAAAGGACAAAGAAAAAAGACTGGTCACCAGGCCAGCGCCCAAACAAAAGTATGGGGATACGTCTGTCCCGCCAACAGAGAACTAATAGTACTTATTACATAGGCCTATCCCTGCATATGACATCACACGCTAAAAAAGCGCCCTCACTGAGGCCAAAAAGCGCCCTCACTGAGGTCAAAGGAGGCAGATGATTGGACGATAGGTGTTCTTTGTGCGTAAAATAGTGTGCGTGACCTCAGGGTCCATCCTTAGGTCCTTACTGTATTTTCAATTTCATATCTTGCAATAATTAAATGGCTTTTCAGCCTAAAATGCAGGGGTGATAGTCATTGCTGACAAAAAAAAACTCGAAATTTTGATCCAGATCTTAGGTAAGGTAGTGTACTTGAAACTATGCCATTTCCACCTTTTGGAAGCCCCTGGAGTTTAATCTCTATTGAGTTCGAGATAAGTAGATCAAAGAGCAGGATTTCTTTATATTTGAAGAAAAATACTGCATTTTTTGTTCCGTTTACCGGACAGGCTTTTTATACAAAGTCTAAATTCAGATTGAAGTCTGAAAAGATATTCATAAAACCCGACAGAATTTCTTTTCCTTAAAAAAAATTGTGTTTATCCCCAAAATACTGTGGGGAAGAAACGTGTATCATAACAAACTCAAATTCCCGAGCTCTTAAAAAACATAGTGAAAAACCAAGTTTATGAAATTCAAACGAGTTGTAAACAGGAGCATAGAGCATGAAGACAACATTGGTAATTGTCAAACCGACGAAAGTTTAAGCTCAGTCGTCATCAAAGCCACGAGAAAGTAGTGTTTTCACTGTTTTCAAACATTGGGTTTTGAACTTGTGAGATAAAAACTAATTGTTTCACTCATTTTTCAAAAAGTGCCGCATTTCTGGCAAAATATTGTAGGGGTATTTTTCCACCATGGCCACCTTGTGCAAATCCGTGATGTTTACTTTTTTCAATCTCACCAATGTTTATTATGCACACCCTTTCTAGAATGATTTGAAACTTGAGAATCAATTCAGGGCCTTAGCCCTCCCAATTCCTCCCTGATCCTCTTCATGACGTTGTCTGATTGCGGAGGATTGAGGACTCACTGGGCTTGGCATTGAATTAGTTTTTTCTGTTTTGCTTAGATGATATCCCCAAACAAGTACGAGTATAAATGCCAAGCTCGCACACAATTCCATGTATCCGTATTACATACTGCGTTATCATGCTGCGTTTTCCGTAATAATGATGTGCGTGGCGTGTATTTTCATTTTTAAGGATTGCGCACTTCCCATTACGCACAACGCATGACAGACATATATAGATCTTAGGCCAAATAATAAAAAAACACGTTTAGCGTCCCCGCCTGCTTCCTTTTTTGAGGCCGCCCCTTTTTTTTTTTTTTGAAAAAAATAGGATAAATTTTAATGATCTTTGATGTTTTTTGTTATTTTTTTATAAATAAGATAATGTTTTTAGAGTTTAGCATACCGAAAAAAAGCTGGCAACCATCTTAAAAAATAGCCTGGCCGGTTGTCTTGAAAAATAAGTCGGGCGGCCATTTTTGAGGAAAAAAAAGAAAAAAGGGAAACAAAAAATAAAAATAAATAAATTGCCCTCCTTCCTTTTTTCAAACAGGCAGGGCCCTAAACATGTTTTTAAAATATTATTTTGCCTAAAAGTTCATGTACCTACCACGTCTAATCTTTGACCAGATGGAACCCATGGTGATGATGTCAGCTAAACAAATTGATAACAAGACGAGCGACGCACTAAAGATCTCACCAATTCGTACAAAAACCTTGCCGCCATTTTTAAAATGTACAACTAGCTTTGAGTAAAAGGCACAAACACTGTACATCCAAATGCATTGTATTGTATAGTAAGTGCGTATTATAGTGTGTATTATGAATAATGTAAATCGGAAGTGGGTACAGTGACCAAACGCACCATTTCTAAGTAAACTGGTGTCAAGTTAACGATTTCCTTTTTCTTTCCGGCACATGTAGCTGTTGTGATAAACAATTCTCAGTAGTATTTAATTTTAGGTGATGTTTTGATATTATTATGTTCACATTTCTTGGCTAGTAGCGGTACATGTCAGTCTCTCACTAGTTGACGTTGTCCCTTCTGTAGGCATTTTTACTCGTAGTTTTACCTCAGGGTCCCCCTCCCCCACCCCCCTGCACAAATAATACAGTTATACATTTCTGATAGTTAAATTCTTCAAAATCATGAAATAACCATGTGGTTATATATGGAAAAAGATATCAGTTTCTATCCAAAATAACTTGAATCTGGGAAACCAAAGTTGAAAAAAAAAATTAAAAACAAAAATAACAAAGCATGAGACATGTATTTCCCCAGACAAAAACCAAAGTTGCAATAAATTATCAAAACCAAAGTGTCAGGAAATTGTAATAAATTACCATTTACACAACTGTTTATGTTAATGACACGACTGATTCATCGCTAATGAACTGATGAACAACTGATATCAAATATGGCCTACTCATCAAAAATCGAACGACATGCCCGACAACCACAAGCAAACATGTTCCAGCCTATGCACACCTTACATTTTCCACTCCTTACATTTTCCACTCCTTACCTACATCCCAGCTTGGCAGCCATCGTTAAAACATTCACAGTGAAAGTCAATTACTGTTTTTCTCAGCTTGCGCACCGAGCGGGGCATGATCCTTTTACAACATGAGTTGGTTCACTTGGTAGGGCTCCGTTATTGATCTCGGGGAACACATGTCCTTTGGACCCGACAGCCAGCTGGGGTCCCTCACCAAAGTGGGAAGAACCGTCTGGTGATATCATTATGAATATTTATGCCAATTAGAGGCCAATGTAGATATTAATCATTTTAAGTAAATTTCCATGCATTTGTGAGCAGGGCACAGTATCAAGTTACAAAAAGAACTATTTTTAAAGGCACTGTACACGTTTTGTAATTGTCAAAGACCAGTATTCTCACTTGGTGTATCCCAACATATGCATAAAATAACAAACCTGTGAAAATTTGGGCTCAATTGGTTATTGAAGTTGCAAGAAAATGATGAAAGAAAAAACACCCTTGTTGCACAAATTAGTGTGCTTTCAGATAGGAATAAAAGGCTTCTGGCCAGAAGTCTTTTATTATTTTAGTGAGAAATTACCTCTTTCTCAAAAACTACGTTACTTCAGAGGGAGTGGTTTCTCACAATGTTTTATACTATCAACAGCTCTCCGTTGCTCGTTACCAAGTAAGTTTTTATGCTAATATATATTTTTAGTAATTACCAAACGTGTACAGTGCCTTTAAATGTTAATATTTATGTTTTGCCTACTAATGCTTTTATGTAAACATTTCATATAAGGGCTCAATTTTACACTCTTTGATAGAAGGGCCAAGGCCAGCTAGTAAACTTATCAGTAAGAGAATTCCCTTGTATAGCATAACAAAATGTTACACAAAATGTACCAGTTGCTACCAAAAAAAATGTTCATTTGCGGCTCAGGTACAGAAAATGACCGGTACAGAAAATTTTCAGTCCAAAAAATCGTTCCCTGCTTATGACTGGACGAGTCTAGTGGTCTTCTGGTTTTCAATTCGCTGTGTAATATCTTTTCAAAATTGTGTTCAATTGTTGCCTTTGATTCTGAAGACAAACTTTTAAAGAGCATGAAAAAAACCCACTGGACCACTGACCCCGAGTCCAGTGGTTTTACCCCAAAGGAAAGACAGAGTTGTAGAAATGATCTTCTAAGAAGAATTTCAGAGATTGTCTGTACAATAACCCGAGTCCTAATTTTTATCATCTTTCAAAAGCGTCTTTAAAACTAATTTAAAAAAAGATATTTTCAATTTGTTTTGCTAATTTTGTTGTTCACTGAGGTGAGGTTCTACCATATATTATTGAGCCTCGATTAATATGGTGTTTCTGATCAGCAGAGTGTGGGTTTCAGTCTCGGTCTTGACACTTATGTCCTTAAGCAAGACACTTAACCATTGTTGCTTTGTCCATTGGATGAGAGACATAAAGCTGTAGATCATGTGTGTTGTGTAATGCACATAAAAGAACCCAGAAGCAATAAGAGAAATGCTTCATCCCAGTGTTTCTGGCACAGTTGGGTTCGTTCAGTTTGCACCACAGCACCTTGTAAAGGTTACAAGATGCCATATGTAAACTTACATACATAGCCTAATTCAAAACATGTATTATACCCGTTGAAAATAAAATCAACGTTTTGAGAAGACCCCCCAGGTGTAAAGAGCTCTGTATAAGAACTGGATGGGTATTATCATTTTTATATCAATACAGTCAATACAGAAAACTGTTTAATAGTCAGCCAAAATAAAAAGAGAAAGTAATAAATCCAAAAAGAAAGGTAAACTGAAAAAGATAAATCAAACTGCTCTAATTTCCAAAGAGGAAATAGAAAGTTCTAAAAATGATCTTAGAAAAATACATGTACTAGCCATTTAATAGCCAACCCTCCCCCACCCACTTCTTATCCAGGTCATCAATTATTTTACCAGATGTTAAATGTTATTATTGAAATATTATGAGCTACATGGGACATAGGATCAACTGATTCACACTTGGCAAGGTTTTGTACATATCACTGCTTACACATGCATGTGTACCAAGTTTGTTTGTTTGTATGTTTAGATGATCTTCCCAATAAGGGAACTCAGCAAACTCGCACAAGGGGATATAAACGCCAAGCTGGCAACACTAACAGCAAATCTCTCTCACACAAACTTTGGTTTAACATCTATGCTTATAAATTGTACAAATCAAGAAAAACTAGACAACGGTTATTCTAGTCATGGTGAAATCAGTGGTTAGCTTGGCCAGATTCGAACCCACAACCTTGTGATTGCAGTCTAACCACTGGTAACATTGAAGGCCGTGAGATTTTCAAAGTACATTCCACCTTCGATTTCTATTTTTCATAAGCTACACATTCAATATTATTCAATACCTTTTCAAAAGTTTCACTACGCACAAGGAAAAACTGTGAGCAATTAAAACATCTCAGACAATGTTAGCCATGTAGAATAGAAGCTCTGACCTTACACACACAAAAACAGCCTTGCCCCTATTTATACACAAACATCATACATTGTACATGTACACTGTATGATTTGAACATTGAAAGTAGAACGACAACACAAGCATTACACACGAACAGTAATATCCTTCAGCCACAAACTACATAAAACTAATCCAGAACCCCATAAAAAAACACCTTGCGCTGCGGATCTCCCAAACCTTACCAGCTATTCCAGAATCCCAATCCTTCATGACGGATTCAGCAAGAGCGTACACAGACATCCATGTTCCATCACAGCCAAATAAAGATTCCTTGAATATCCCGTCTCAGAGTCCCTCGCTGTTTATTAATAACTCGACAAGCCGCATTACTAAAGAGAGGATGACTCATCGAGGCAGACACGTGGATGCTGCCGCCGAAATGATCTCATTGAATATGCACACTACTCCAAAGTCATTTAGACTGAAACAATAAATCTTCGATGCATGATAATTAGCTGTTTTGAGATATGGTGGACACTGTAATAGATAGGAGTGCATTGTTTGGGTTGGGTGTATACAGACAAATTTACCCAAACCTATTAGCGCCATCATAATGAGTCCACCATAGCTAATGAGGTCGGCTCAGAAAGAGCTGTTTTTAAATTTGTATTAGGACTGGTGAGAGAGTATTACGAGACCTGTATATGTAAATTAAGGTATTTGTATTGATTGCTGTCATTTCAGTTAATTTATGCAAATTAACTTCAAATTAAAACGTCTCTGTCGCTAGGCAGCGGTAGGGCAGCAATGACAACATACTGAGTGCACTGTAGTCCCTGGGCTTGAAATTAACACTAGGCCAGAGGCCAGCGATTTTAGTGTTGGGCCAGTAAGCTTACCACTTGACAAGTCCCGTGGTCTTGTGGTGTGTTTATTTTGTATTTGAATAATATTACTTCATGATGTAATATGTTGATTCTGGTCAAGTACAATCAATTCTGTTCCAGTGAAAATTTTGAGCTACATGCCCTAAGGTCTTGTTAATTTTATCGACAAATTCCAGCCCCGAGTCTTGATGATTGTGTGGTGGAGGCTTGTGTATCAATATTCCCATGCAAATTAAATAAATTCATGACAAACAAAGCACTGTATATTGATGTTATCAAGGGGTCGTGAAATTTTTAAATTACTGCAGGGCATAAACTTGTCCTCAAAATGTATGTACATAGCCTTTGGCCTTTAAAAAAATGATGTACCATTAATTGATTCAAGACTGTTATTATTATTATAGAAGTGAAACCTTATATAAATGTTAATAATAATATTAATAATAATTAAATAAGCATTCTCTCTTAACAGTGTTCCGCTAGCCAAATGCTAGTTAAAACACCTGAGGACTAATCAAAGTTCTCACCGAGTGGTCCAGCTGGCTGGGCTTTGTGCTATACATGTAGCCCAGTTAGGAAAACGACAGAATACCTGGTCCTGCTGGCTAGTCACAGTTTTTTTTTGGTTTTTTTTCAGAGCAAACCCTCACTAGTTCTTATAATAGCATATTTTTACAAAATGTGCTACACATTAGTCATGTTCTTGCACTTTACATCATTGGGCAAATAACATTCTTGTAAACATTGTAAACAGTAATCCTTCTCAGCTCCCTGGGGAGTACATGTAACACAGCCCCAAGCTACCGTGGCGCTCCAACGGCTTTTTCAAACACAATATCAACCTCTACCGCCATGGGAGTGCCAGATAGACTTTTCAAGAACCACGGCCGCTGGCGATCCGAAACCGCCAAAGATAAAAGATACCATGCGGGAAAGGCTCTTAGTCTCCTCAAAATTGGGACCATAAAGTAGAACAAGATAGAATCAACTGTGAGAAGATCGGAGATTTTGTTTCAAGTCGACGAAAAAAGAGAGGACAATATCTGTATAGTAACTAAACCGTTGAAACAGAAATCAAAAACGGTACGGTATAACCATAACAGGTTAAAAGAATGACAATCTGAAGATTGAAAAATAAACAGAGGATATCAAATAAAAAAATAAACTGTTAAAACAGAAATCAAAAATAGAACTAACTGTGTGAGGAATAGAAATTAAAAGAAAAATAATTAAAAAGTAAAAAGCAAAGGATGATATCGAAAAACTAATAAAGAAACTGTTGAACAGAAATCAACAACAGAACTAACCATGTAAAGAAAAGAGATTAAAAGAATAACAAGCTTTGTGTCAGTTCATGAAAAATGGTTTTGTTTTTTCCACATTTGAGCTTGGTGTGTGCCGTGCATTACAGTGATAAATGAACTTGTGCATCAGTTCATGACAACAACAAATTGTCCCTTTCGTGCAAAGGTTGCAACGTATAGGTTTCGTAATTAAACAAGTAAAGCTTGAAGCTTTGAAACTTCATGAATAGTCACTTCGTAAAGACGGATGTCCGTAAAACGTCACAACTTTTTTTTTTAAGCACATGAATCCTTTTTTTTCCAATGTGAAATTGTAGTGATCTAAAATACAATATTTCAATGACGCTGAATTGTGTCATCATTTTAAGATCGCTGAATAATTTTAGTTCAGTGAACGAAATCTTGCTTTCACAGTGGATGTTATCGCTTTACCTGATTGTTGACTGCAAATCCAAACTTTGTCTTCGTCTCTTCCCTTGGGCTTAGTCCCTGCTCTGGACTGATTGGCATGACCGGTAGACCGAACAGAGGAGTGATTAAATCTCATGGTTTACTCAGCTGTTGACTGCTTATTAGAATCAACAGACGCAGCAAACAAGATGTCCTACTTAGAGTTCTAGGTTAAAAGGCTGACTTTCCTCTCAAGCTAAATCCCTTGCTGAAACACAAATCCTCTTGACAATACTTCAAAGCCACAAACTTGCAGCCCTTTTGTCAATCAGAGCAAAACCAGTCCATCAGTGTGAAGTGTTTGAAGGTGTACCTAGCAAAACCTGTTGAATGCTCTTTTAACTGCCTGCTTCTGTAATATAAATTGGATTTTATACCCTTGTAAATCCAAGTTCATATACCAGAGCTACCCTCCAGTGGCTAGTTGTCCGAGTCTCATAACAGCTTCTTCACTAGTTTATAACTGGACCACTGATATAAGGCTGCAGCTAATACATATTTGTTATAATGCCTTATTGTGTCTTTCAAAATTTCCAACGCAAAATATTTCAACTCCAGGCAGTCGACGATCACGAGAGATGAAAATATGGCATCCAAGGTTATGAAGTTGCTTCATTTGCTTACGAGTTGTCAGTGGAGAGTCTCTGCAAAATCTCAGTCAGCAATTCTTATATAGAACTCAGATCAGAGACACAGGCTGAAAGACCTCGGAGTATGGGTTTGTTAAATGTTTTCACCGTTTTTAGTAGAGTTTCTTGTCTGCTAACACTTCACAAACTCCCACGCTAAAGTAGGGCAACCCTTTCCACTAACCCCTTCCTGACCTGCTTCCATCAGTTGATGACTCAAAAAGGTCCAAAGTACGAACAGGCACTTGGAAAACACATCAGGTAGTACAATCAAATACAAGATCTGGAATACTCCCAAGAAGAAAAAAAAACATGGATCCTTTCGCAGACGCCGATCCCTGAATCAATGCTTGGGTACAGCATAGGGCCAGGGCAGTCGCTCTACTGGGTGAAGCCGATTTACTTCTTACCCACTTCACTTGCAGCACTTGCAGACACAGCTTCTTCTGACAACAAACTGATAAAAGGTTATATACAGGAAGTTTGTAATATTGACATGCATTACAACCCCCATCCCCTAGGACAAAGAGTTCCTGTTTCCACATAGAGAAAGTTGGTCAACAGTGCTTGATTTTGTCCACATGTTTACAATGCAAACAAAGGATCTTTTCTTTTCCATCTACCACAACTTGTGTTCTGGCCTTGCCTTTCTCCATAGCTGTGTGACCTTCTATAGTAACAAGGTGATTGTTTCCAATGATGTAGCAACACCTTGGAAGTACAAAGAGCAAATTGTAGCAAAAACTGCACTTGAAATGGGCAGTCCAGTTTGATTTTGAAAGAACTTGCATTTGAAACTTGACCTTTTTTGTCAACTTTCTTTGTCAGTACTATTTCTTAAAGAGGGGCACCAAGATCAAGTTCAGTTTTGTGATTGTGATGCACTAAATTTTCACTTACGGAAGTGGAAGTCAAAAGTTTAATTCAATGCCATTTTGATTGAATATCACAGAAAATCAGGAATGAACTAAAAACATTTCCTGTACAAAATTCTACAGACCCAGTAATGTGAGTGAAATGTGACATCATTGGAAGTTTATGGATCTTGAAAAATATTCACACTGGAAAGGTATGTCTCTCAAAATGGTCCTGATCAATTTATCCTTCAGCCCATAATTAATCTTTCCACAAATTATTCCATGATAAATGATTCCACACGATTTCATGGAAATCCATTCTTAATTTTCTTAGATCCCGCTCACAGACAAACAAACAAACATCCCTGCAGAGGTCATCTTAACCATCATCATCGATCGACTACAACCTGGGCTTGAATCAGGCATTTCAAGGCTAAAAACACCAACATGTAAGGTTGCCAAACCCTCATCCCTTGTGCCTCCATCAGGGCAACCTTCATTGACACAAAAACAGTCGTCGACCCACTTTTCAAGACAATACTGCACCTGAGCTAAGACCATCAGGAACATATTAGCTGCCAAATTGTTTACGACCGAGTATAACAACAATCATGTTAAGACGATCGATCGGCATCAGACAGCATTAGAAACAAATTCAACAGTCGCAAGAGAAAACAATTCGGTTTTGTCAGGGTGACGCTTTTTCCACGAAATTCTCACAATTTCTCAGTGAGTGACCTGAACGTTAGTCTCTCATTTGAGGAAACCTGGGGGAAACGAGTGACAACTAAGCCACATACTTGCAAAGCTCATAATCCTGAGCAAAGGGGCCCTAAACTGGGTTTTGACAGCCCGAGGTTCCTTCCTCCATGCTCTACCCAAGGTGCAGTTTCACAATACACTCCAGAACCTGGTAGAAGTAACGATACTGACCCTCACTGAGGTCCTTTGACATTTCAGCCTCAGTTTGGCTACAAATTCATTGATATCAGTCGAAGAAACAAGTCAAAGTTGGCCTGCACCATCCTATCGGTCAATTAGCCTTTGGATGTAAAGTTTGTGTACTATATGCCTGCATTAAGGATAAATATGAATGTGTTTTAAAAACACCTGTCTCAATGTAGAAAAAGCCGCTGTGGATTATAGACTCACGACTCAATCCATCATCTGTTGTGAGTGGATTAGATTTGTCATTTCCTTTTAATCACAGATTGAAACTATACTAAGCGTTCACTGTGCAAAACGTGCCAGAGCTCTTATTAAAAACACACTCTGAAAATCCTTATTACATAGTAGACTATTGTAAATTATTCGCTTGGCTTAAGCAAAACTTGTCACAATTTAATCTTAAGTACCGGGAGTCATTTACATTGTTCATAAGGAACTTTTTAGTTATTTATTTATTAATGGTTTCTTCTTTTAAAGGGGGACTGTAGTGATGATCAGTAGCAGGCCTGTGGCAGTATATGGAATTATTTGTTCGATAGGATGCGCTGCCCATGGTAGCGAGGCTTGGGAGGGGGGGGGGGGGGGGGGGGGCATTCAGTGGAATAGATCGGTTTCCCATGGCATGTTACCAGCTGAAAAGCACAAGCAATACAGATGTAACAACACCACACTGACTGGCACCCCGAACAAATATATTGACAAAAAAGGGAGACTGCAAACATACATGTTGATTCAAATCCCGCTCGACAGTCAGTTGTTCTTGGTTCAAACCAAAATTATTTATAATTTACCCTGTCAGTTTCCCTTGTAGTTGTAGTTTATCACTTGATTGATAACACTATAACTATACATAAAACTGATAGCAAAAGGCAACTGGGGGATCATGTTGGCTTAGTGGTTTCTTTCCCTGCCTTTCACCTTTGTGGATCCAGGTTCGAATCCCACCTCAGACCAGTGGCCAATTTCATACAGCTGCTTCAGCAGAAAAAAATTGCTTAACAATTGTCTGCTAAGCGGAAATGAGCAGGATACCATTCACAAATTGTACATGCGACATGGCAGTTTGGTTGGTAACCTTATTCTGGTAAGCAAAATTATGTTGTGCTTAGCTACTTTTTGTGCTTTTATAATAAGCAGCTATATGAAATTGGGCACAGAGCTCAGGGATTGGGTTTTCAGTCCTTATTTAACTGTGTGGGTTTTCCCCATTAAAGTTTGCCTCCCATATCTATTAAAACTCAAACATTTCCTTCATCGTCTCCTATTCATCTTGTTATTGGCGCTAGTTCTAGTTGTGCTGTTGGATTTGTAATGGAATAAATTTAAACACACACAAAGATCTAAAGGAGTGGGGGAGTTTTGAGGTTGACAGAATTAGAGTTCTATAGACAGAATTGACCTTCAGGACAACTACAAATCACTGAATCATTTTAGTACAAAGGTACAGAGCTTTAGAAACAGGAAGCAAAAATAACAAAACAACAGTATAGATTAAAATTGGTTGATAAACTGTTGCTAAGTCCGTTTTTTTGTGGCCGATTTTACCCGAAAGTTTAAATCTAAATTTTAAATAGCTATTTTTATAGGTTCAAGAATGTTATAGGCCCTTGAAGCTATCTTTAAAGGTTCTGCACGAAAACATCTGCCAATGATAAGTGGAAGTCAATTTAAAATTAAAAATTAATTATTGTCTGGATCCCGACCTTATCTTACATCAACCATGCACACAAACGTGTTTGCATGTTTTATTTTGTGCATTGTCCTGGCATTGCGAAGGTTTTTGTACTGACTATGAATGTATGTTAATCGTTTCGAAACAGCATCATCTGTCAAAATTTGTCCAGAGAAAAAAATATATAAACAAATAAATGGGGGGGGGGGAGGGGCGAAAATTTGGCCATGCAACTTTAAATAATAATTGCAACTTCCACCTTCCAAGACCAAAGTGTTCACAGGAGTACTGTATAGTGTCAGTACAGTGATCACAACTTGCGACTCTTAACCCCCTGGTTAACCTGCTGGCAATGTCACCCATATTGCACAGTTGGCCTACAAAAGATATTAATGACGTCACAAAGGACTACCTTCATACATTACACGTTCTGCTTACACTGATCAACTGGCCCTTGTTCTACTTACTGACTTACTGTCCACCCATTTTCATTTGTAGATTTAAAAGAACATTAAAGGAAAGGTCAAGAGACTTACACATTTACAGGCACAAAGTGCACACAATGAAGGATGCACATTCACACAGGCAGCAGTAAGCTGAACATGACTTCAGTCCAGTTGAAGTTCCTATGACATTTTGTTTGCACAGCGCCTCCATATTTGTATTGTGAGAACAGGTACCAGAAACTACCAACGTCACTACAGTAGTGCATTGACATCCAAAATCTATTTCATTGTGTCCATGTATGCATGGCCTTGAAAAGATCAGAAGCCCACAACTACATCAACCAAAAGAAAAACAACGACCCGACCAGACCCGACCCGACCCAACAACAACCTGCAAACATTAGTGTGCTAGTTGTGCTTGAATAATCAGACACACTATGAACAACCCACAATCTACAGAACCTTTGTGATGAAACAAATCTACGATCTGTCTGCTTGGACATAAATTATACAGTCACGTTTCTAAAGAGATTAAATGCAATACAATAAAAGTCTTTTAAGTTTTTCAGTGTCTATTCTTAAGATTCTAAGAAAAAGGCATACTCATATAACAAGCAAAATTCATATTGGCCCATTCGTGCTCAATATGCATTGTCTTTAAAAAAAATGGAACACAAGAATGGGCTGATGTGAATTTTTCCATTTATAACTATTATATTTGTTTTACATATTTGTCCATGATTTTAAAACAAAAATCTGGGCCTACCCGTGGAAATAATTTTTGGCACATTCCTTTAACCCTTTCCTTACCGAATTGTTTGGACATAAACAACTGCTGATAACCCCATTGTTTGACCACTCAAGCGTGAAGCACACATTCTTACACAACAGAAAGCTTTCGTTCAAAGGGCATTTTTACAAACCCCATTATCTCCTTGAAGACATTGTTTTACAGCAAAATAAGTAATGAAAAAGTTCACACTTATTGAATTTCCTTTCTTATAATCCAAAAATCATTATGATCGGTCAATAAATGTCAAAGTTCTTTGTCTTTCTTTCCTTGGTGTGATCTGTAATCTCAAACACTTTTTTGTACACAAGTATATGGTGCTCTGTAGGTGTTTGGCATTTCGGATCTTTCAACTCCAGTTTGAAGAGATTGCAAAATAGCAACCTTATTTTATTTGACCATCATTGGAAAGATCCGATCCTCCCCTTTCCAATGATGGTAAGCTTGGGTATGGAGGGCAAACATGGACAAAACTACAGCTTTATTACAAATGGCCTTTGTGCTCAGGCTTGAGTGCTTTTTTGTGTGTAAGCTTGGTCGACTAAAGTCGCCAATGGTAAGGAAGAGGAGATATTAGTGCAGTCGACTAAAGTCGCCTATGGTAAGGAAAGGGTTAAACCCAAATTTGTTTACATGTATGGCGAATATTGAGTACATTGTACAAGTGTCTACCTGTTGACATTGATGACTTTAACAAAAGAAATTTTGGCTTGATTTTGCGACACAACCAATGGGAGCATCAACGCCGAAAAAAACCCAGAACAAATCCATACAATGGGATCGGAGTAACAACGTGAAGTCCTCAATTTTTGGGGCTCGATATAATGTGTGTGAGAGCTTGTCTACTCATTAAAACCGAGGACTTTATCGAACGGAATTCGGGCGGTTTGATAGTTCGAGAACGACCTTGGTTTATTTTTGTGTATAAAACCAATATGGACACCATTGAAACAAAAATTACAAAAAATGTTTTAAAAAATTAAAAAATTACAAACAAAGGGAGTAAAAAAGAAAAGTGCTTGGTTATTGAGTCAACAAACGCTCGAGTGTGTGCATCTTTGCATACATACATTACATTAATGTACTAACATTTACTCTCATTTCTACCTGGCTAGATACTTTTTATACAAAAACTAACAAAACAATATGATGTGTAAACATCAAGGTTTATAGCTCTGTGCATTTACATACACCATTGAGTCTACCGCCATGCATGGTACAGCAGTGTAGTGAAAACAAAGTGACTGCAATGTGAAGCTTGAAAAGCGCCCTCTATAGGCAAAAGGTAACAGTGTATATTTGCAAAGACATTGATTGTAGAATGAGCCATTTACACTATTTGTATGCATAAACTGTAGAAAGGTGTAGATCTTTCTAGAATGTGAGTCACACACCCATGGTGGGAGGGGGAAAGGGAATAGAGTGAGGAGGGAGGAAAGTGGACAATTTGGAGGGGGAAACTTTGAAATCATTCAGCTCTGACTTTTTAACATTGGAAGATTGAAAAGAAAAGAACAAAAAAGGACAGATTTATACTTCAAGAATGTCTTGGAGGAAAATTTCCCTTAAAATATTTTTGAATGACACACTATACTTCTTAAGAAATGAGTAAACTTTGATCTTGTGGGTCCAATATCCAATGTTTGAAACAGTGATGTTTAGTTTTTTTTACATTTTCTTGTGACTCTGATGACTAATTGAGCTTAAAGTGGGGCTAGCTAGAATCTTGCTAGAAGTCTTGGGTCAGTAGAAAGCCAAAGGCTTATTTGACCCGTCTCGTCAAAAACTTTAATGTAGACACTACAGAGGGGGTATTAGCTGCAGACAATGAAGTTAAAAGCGAGGAGCACTGCCTAATAACGAGATAAAAATATATAATCAATGTTTTTCCAGTATATTTTTAATTTAGTTTGGGATTGGTTAATGAGATTTGATCCGCTTTAGTTTGTGGAGACGATAAACACTCTACACAGTAAATGTACCTAACTCTAGTTGTTTCATCAGTCACACCCATGCAAGCATAATAATAATAATAATAATAATAATAATAATAATAATCTTGGCGATATATCCCAACCTTTTTTGCCGAGTATCATCACTCAGCGTACTCCTAGAACTATGAGGTTCGACCCGCTATCATCTCCACGAACCTCATAGTCATAGAGTGACATGTACAAAATCCTATTAGAAACTTTTTGCCCTTAACGTTTCTGCACCTAGTTATTTTCCCAAACCGGATCTTGCCAAAATTAGGCTCTACCCTCTACGTGCTCTTTGTTCTGACAGTGAGCTCGGCGCGGGTCCAGAAAATCCACTCCGCTGCTGAATTTTATTACTGGTATGCTGCGCGCTACGCTGGTAACGATTATCAACAGTTCACGTACATTGCGCCTATGATTGTATGCGTGAACCGTTGGTTTTGTGACCAGCGTAGCCCGCAGCATACCAGTTATTAATTTCAGCGGCGGCCATATTGTTACCGGAAGGTGAGGATTCTGAAAAACGGTGAGAATTTTGCTGGTTTTTTTTTTGCAGAGTGGATTTTCTGGACCCGCGCCGAGCTCACTGTGAGAACAAAGAACACGTAGAGCTTAATTTTGGCAAGATCCGGTTTGGGAAAATAACTGTAGCCTATGGTGCAGAAACGTAAAGGGCAAAAAGTTTTGAATAGGATTTTGTACATGTCACTATGAGGTTTGTGGAGACGATAGCGGATTGAACCTCATAGTTCTAGGAGTACACTCAGTGTAGAAAGAAGTAGAACTTTGAAGTGTGGAGTACTATGGCTCTTTCAGTTCCTTGGTATAAACCTCTTGATGCGAGAAACATACAAGTTACAACAACACACATCAGCCCCATGCCTAGACCCAGTAACTGGGGCGCTGTACTCCTTTTTTCGAAATTTTGACATCATCGGTCGTATTAGCGTATTACTAATACGACCGATGATGTCAAAATTTAGAAAAAAGGAGTACACTAAGCGCCCCTGTTAAGTTACTGGGTCTACCCCCGGCCCACCCATGCCATATAAAAAATAGTTTCAAGAAGATCAGAGTGCAGCGTATTGCCCGCCACTATTTTTAACATGGGCCGGGTAAGTACAAAATTCCCAACATAACAAAACATTATGATTATAAACATTTTTTGATTATAAACTCCTGAACTAGAGTGGAGATGACTAGATTATTATTAACAATAAACATGTGAATTGTGATTGGGTTTTTTTAACACTCAGCTCAGGTAAAAGTTAAAACCGTGGTACTTTCTCTATGGAAAAACTTACCCTACATACACGGATTTCCAATTTAAAGATCCGGTAGATTGATGTCGTCTACTAAATGAAACGTCCCCAAATTTACTAAGTTTCGTTTTCGTTTTCGTTTGCGTTAAAATTGACACTGAAAAGACATTTAATTTCATTCATTGCGGTACTGCGTTTTGAGTGTTGATAAGCCATAGTCTGGTTTCTGCCGTATACTGTACTGTCAACAATGTGAATATTTTCATGACAATGAATGCATAAATGAATTGGAATGATAGAGCCTGTGGCCAGACTATCGACTTGTGAACCGGAAGCGTTCTCGTACTTGGACTTCACCATTTTTCTAGGGGATTTCTTGTTCATAACTGAAACATAAATAAATAAAAACAATACTATACTAAAAATAGTTCTTTTAAAGCCTTCATGATTCCGTTAAATATGATAATATGTTTAAATTGAATAGACATCTACTTTTGAAAAAACTATTTGGATAATGATTTTCTTAATCAAAAATATCCCCTCTAGAAACATATGTCAAAAAGTTTATCAACACCCCTCAAATAGTTTTGTGTTCAGTCATCATTTCAAAATGGCGATTTAGGAGTGTCCACAAATTCCGACGAGCATTTGTCAACTTCCGAAACAATCAGTCGGCCGAAAGAGAACACCTTTTCCCTCATTAACAGGACACGACAATAGGAAGAAAGTGGGCTACTTATCGGATACTTTGTTGAATTTGACAGATACTTTGAGGTGAGCAAGTAGAGGTATTTTGTTGTTCGTTTGCGATCTTTTCCTTTTAAACTGTCTGACATCGACACCGACACCGACACCGGACAGCCGGCTGGCCATCCATCGGTAATCAGTCATGCGGGTTTGCATCGGCTGGGAATGCCACGGTGGGCATAGGCCGCACCGCGGTGTAGGTTCCCGGTCAGCCGGACTTTTTACCAGACGGTTCTTGCAAATATTTGTGACAAGCTTATGTAATTTTCACCCACCTCAGTGACCTACATGTTGAAATGTTAGCTTGTTTCTGTGTGCTATGTGATGTCTGTCTTAAAAATGTAATGTTTAGCAAAAATTTGGTGCAGTAGCCAGTTAAAATATCATTTTGTGTCTTGCTTCAATTCATTTCAAGTGATTTTTTGGTCCGATTTGAAAAAAAAAGTCTTCCCATTTGATTTATTTTATTGAGAAGTAAAAACTCTTAGTCTTATTCATTTGTATTGTGAAAAGGTGGTGGTTGAATGGGGATTTCTTTGATTAATATCTAGAATTTGATCACAGCAACAACTTCCAACAAGTGTCTCTTTCAATCAGGAGGTTTGAAATTGAATAAAGGTGTGGTGCCGTTTAATATAGTATTTGTTGTGTTCTGTTCTTAGTTTTATGTTGTCTTTAGTTGAGTTTCTGTATTTTTTTAATTTTGTGTGATTGAACCCTGACCCACATTGTCTTATTTTCTGTAGAAGTGCGCATGCACTTGTGTAGTGATTTATTGTGGTGACCCCTACTTACATTTGCACTTTCCTTTACGCTTTCTCTATTGTTTATAATCCTTTTTTTTTTTTTTTTTTCATTTTCTTTTTTAATTGTTGTTTTACATAACTGTTTGCTCATTCTGTAACTTGTTTTGGTCAAATAAATAATAACAATAATGTTAAACAACGGTAAGCTGAGCGTCTACAAGCAAATTGTTCAGTTAAAAAAAAAAGAGTCAAATGAAGGAAAAGATGGGGAACACATACAAGTTGACAGATGGTACAGGTGCCAACTGCATCTCTGGCCTCGGCATTCACAAAATAATGGACACCACCGAAATCTCAAAAAAGTGCCGGAAAAAATGTCCGTATCCTGCCACCACTTTTTCACCCATTTTTACCAAAAGGAATATCTCATTTGAGTAAATTATATACTATTTTATTTCATAACGAATGAAAAAGTGGTGGCACGATACGGAAATGTTTCTAAAGTGCCTTTTACCATCTTTAAATTTATAACAAGAAGGCTGAATGGATAAAAATGCACAAATTTTCAGGGTCATTACTCATTACCAAAGTGTGACCCTCCCTTTGCAAACAGCAACTTCAAATGTGAAGCACTTGTTATCCATTACATCAGCAGCTAGCTATATTGTATGGAATAATGTGATCATTTCTCTGTAATAATACCATGGAGGTAGTTTCAATTAAGAAGTTAACAGCATGACTTCCCTTTTAACTTTGGACTCAGGTTTCATTTGTTGGGCGGCCAGTCACATACAAATCTATGTTACTTGTAATTATTTACTCACTTGTACCTGTGGGCTATTTTTACTGTTATTTATTTATAATTATTGCTAAATCTGGTGAAATTAACTTCACTGCCATTCCTAGTTCCTACATTTAAAAATATGCTTTCTGTTGCTAGCTCAATGAACTTCCTGTATGTGTTTATTCTAATTTTAATTAACCCTGCATCATTAATTATTTGTTTGCATTTATACCATTATGTTTGTCCCTTTGGTTGGTAGGCAGTTTGTAACAGCTTATTCTATGTTCTCAAGTTTCCAAAGAGTGTGCTGTAATCGAAGGGCAATCCATCAACTTAAATGCAGAAATCTTTTGTCAATCAAAATAGAAGAAACAAGTTCTTTTTTTAAGGTGGCCGTTTTACACCTACACCTGTGAAAGGAACCCACAATAAGGCACCTGTTGTGTCCATTGTCATGCATGAGTCATGATTACCACTGGGCAAGGAATGTCCATTGTTTGACTTCTGTAGGTGTTCCCTTGTTAGGTGTACACACAGCTGGCAACAAATTTACTGCCAAAATGTTCCCACAATTTCACAGCTTTTGTGGTATGAAGGTCAGAATTACTTTGCAGTTAGATGAGTAATTTTTACTGTTTTTTTTCCGTCTGATTTTTTGTTTGGAGATTGAATGGTTTCATGGAGCTTTGTAAAATCATGGAGCAATAAAACCATGGTGATTTATATAAAAAGCTTAACAAATTTCTGCTTGGAAAGAATTCATCCCAGGCACAAAAGTACACATTAAATTGTGTTTTGGGTTTGTATTTAGCAAAAATTACTTTGTGCTCAGCAAGTTTCAAGTGCTTTTTGTTGCTATGAATTTGGGCTTGGGAGTGGATAAAATTACCTGTCTTTCAATGTTGATAAATTTGCACTAGCCATTACCGTGTTGAATGTATCTCATGAAACATTCATGTGCGTATTTGCGTGCATACAGACAGGGAGAGAAGGGTACAAGGCCGGTCGCATCCAAACACCACCCTATATGAAATTACAGACAGTAAAGTAACATACAGGTGTATTGACATGAGCTTGGGTGAATAATGGCCACTATGTATGCAGTGGATGACATCTCATTTGAGAAGGTTGAATGGTTGAAGTGAGTCCACTGGAATATGAGACTGTCTGGCGTTAAAGGTGTTACACAGGATTGACCTATATCACACTGCCACCATCTTGGTCATGTTCCCTGTATCCAGTAACAGTAATGGATGCTAAAACTCATTGTACAAAAAGGAACCAGACTATTATTGCTTCCAGCCTCTGTTTGGTTACATTGAGTTGAATGGGAGAAAATCAAGATGGCTGCACCATAGTAAAGGTCTGTTGGTTGGTAGAGCTGACAAAATAGTCGCAGACATTGTTTATGTCTTGTGTGATTAACCATGATGTGAAATAACAATCCTGCAAAATTTTGGCCTTAATCTGTTGTGTGAGTCGGGAGAAAATAGTTTTAAAAAATACATGCACAATTGTCAGTGTGTAAACACATTATCCTTAATTCTTGGGTGTAAAAACCGAAATCAGCTGTTGCATTTTTAAAAGGTTTTTAGTGCAATGCCTACGGGCTTCTGGTAATCGGTGGAGCCAGTTTGTGTGAAGTGGGCATGGCTTACAGTGGAATGACGCCACACTTACGAACGGGAAAGGGTTTGAATAGCCTGTCAGTATTTAAAAATTGACATTTTTGGTGGAATTAAAAAAAGAAATATTACTGTTAATCACTGATTATTCTGAATGTCCCCTTAAAGGCACTACATACAAATTTGCATTGGATCATTTCATGGGGCGCCAAGGCAATGACCAGGTGCATGGAGGCAATTGCCTCGACTATGTTGCCCCCGTGAAGCATCAGGGCCTAATTTCATGGCCCTGCTTACCGTAATCAAAGAATCGGCGCTTACGGAAGCAGGGAATTCCGCGCTTATGTCAAGCGTATTTCACAGGGTAGCATGGAATTTTTGCTTTGTGCACTTGCGTAGTCCACGCTACTAGGCATTCTACGCTTACACAGCTAGCGCAGAAATTTGGCACTTGCTCGGTAAGCGGAGAACAGTGATTGCTAGCGCAGAATTCGACAGTAAGCAGAGACATGAAATTGGGCACAGATCTGCAACCACACCTAGGTTGGAAGGACAAAATTACCTCTTTGGCACTCAAGCAGTCTCAGACATACACATTATACACATGAACAGTTTGTAATTGAGTCATCTACGAAGGTAGAGACTACATGGTGTGAAGGCATTTTTTACTGCACACAGGAAAGAATATTTGCCCATGGCATTTTACCATCCCATCAATATTGTTGAAGACTTGAATATATTCCTTGAAGTGGTAAGTTAACCCTCTGAAAACATCTCTCCGAATTATCCTGTCGGGAAAACTTTGTGTTGTTTCCTCGCAAATGACTACACCTTTTATAATGACTTCTTGTTAATCGACTTACATACTTAAAATTTCTTGAGTGTACAGTTTGTCTAAACGCAGGTTTTACTTGTTTGCAAAGTCAATAATATTTAGTGAGTGAATTTACAATCCGTTGACGGGAAAAAATTGTGAATTGTGTGTCGATAGATTTGTCCTTCCAGAGTCAGACACATGACTAAGACTTGCTCAGCTAACCAGGCTCCTACACAGTGACAGCAAATGTTGGAGTTTTCCTTTTCTGGTAATTGCACTGTCTGCACAGTTCTTACATGGTTTGTCCTCAATTTTTTTTTTTTCAGCGGGATAAGTTACATCATGTAGGCCCTACATGTAGCAATTATATTTCGGTTTGAACAAAGAAAAATTTGACTTGAGCGAGATTCGAACCAACGACCTCCGGTTTAACGTGACGGCGCTCTGCCAACTGAATTATCTAGCCCTATGTTGGCGTTCTCCCTATTTTGTCAATATCTTTATTCGGGGTGCCAGTCAGAAGCCATACAACTGTTCTCCCCCATGCACAAGTATTCTGATGCAAATTGCAGCCCATATGCTAAAACTTGTTAATGTTGTGTTTCTTTCATTTTCTTTTTAGACACCGTGCCTGGATTGTAAAAATAGTCAGTGCCCTATGCCTGGAATGAACATGGGCGAGGAAGAGATTTCCCAGATACCAGTCAAGGCAGCCTACAATGGGTAAGTCCACAATGGAATTTTCACAGTTCCTTTTTCTTTTTTTGAAGTTTTGTTTTCACTCGATAGCAGGACACTTGATAAAACTGGATTTTTAACTCGGGCCTGATACTTCACGACATGGCAACGGAGGCAAATGCCTCCATGTTTCTGGTTAAAACTGCCGTGCTCCTTGAAATGTTACAGTAGAGAAGTGTATTTCCCTCATCGAGGTGTCCATTTACCACAGAAAACTGCCTTGCACTTCTAAGAAGGAAGCACCATGCCTGTAACTTACTCTGAGCTTGTGACGATAAATTTAGGAATGAGAAATTCTTGTGACGATAAATTTAGGAATGAGAAATTTCAAACTTTTATCTGAATTCAGACACCAGTGGTTACCAAAATGTGGAATTTTCATCATTTTTGTCATCGATGGCTCTCGCCTCTGTCTGTATATAAATAGTTGCCTTAGTTGATCGGCTGTGGAAGCATCTGCCATCATGGTTGGTAGTGTTACAACGACAAGAAGTCACCCAAGCGATCATATCTCATGCTGATGCCATGTTCCATTTGAAAATGCATCCCAGATGTACTGATGAATGATGATAGGGGGAAAAGATAAATCACACCCAACTACCTTCATTATGAGTGAATTTGTTAATTGATCATATTGTGCGGGGTTCGTGATTTGTGAATTTTTTCACTGGACCTGTCACTTCATCGAGATGACCAATCAAAGCTTAGCTGTGTGTTCATTGGTCAGAGCTATCTCTGTGGTGACAGTCATCGCTGCCGATACTTTGTCAACTAGATGTTGCAGACCACGTGTGATCAACAAAACTACATCTTATGCGTCGACTGACCCACCCCCCTCCAGAGTCGCCAAATCTCCCTGATTCTACAGAAAGTTCATTGAAAATAAACCAATCTTTCCATGTTCTGATGAACAAATTTGATAATCTCCCTGATTGTGGAAACCTTCTTCCCTTTTATGTTGAATGTAATTCTAAATATTTACTGATTGTTGTATAAAATCTCCCTGATTGCAAGATGCAAATGTTGGCAGCTCTGCCCCTCCCTGGATCCGCCCCCAAGAGGGATCAGGTGATATCAGCTTGTCCAATAGTATGCCGCTATAAAGTAGGTGACTACAAAAACATGAATAATTTAGAGATGAATGAATGCCGAATGAGGTGGACTGTAATGGGTTTATATTGATGGAGGGATCAGGTGACAGCTTTTTGTCCAATAGTTTGCTGCTATAAAGTAGGTGACTACGAATACATGAATAATTTAGAGATGAATGAATGCCGAACAAGGTGGACTGTAATGGGATTTTATTGATGGATTTGAGGGGAATGTTTTGGGTGGCAGATGCTTTACTTAAATCTGTTCCTTGCTCTATGGTCTGACCCACTCTCTGCAGTTGTTCTGTTTGTGTTTATTATTGATAGCGTACATCAGTGGACCATGGAGGCTTGAATATTGTTAGTGTTCTCATCAGTGCCACGCAGCTAGCAAAGGACAAATTAATCATTAAAGTGAAAAAGAACATCCTTTTAGATTCTTATCATCGTTTCCGAAAACAAGACAGGTTAATTTTGATCGTAACTATGAAATACTGCCCTCTGGGTGGTTTGGGCACTCCTTCACAAAGTTTGGATTCAAATAAACAAAGAAGGGATGATGCTGTAACACTAATAATGTTTTTTGTTCCCAGGATTTTTCAAAGCCTTTGAATGCAGCATGCTACCAATTTGAAATAGATTGACCAAAGACATTTGATTAGGACGGGATTCGAACCTCCAGAAGCTTTCACAGATGACTTTGTTTGTACATGTATGCCTATAAATCAGCATTACAATGACAAAAGCCAGATGATGACCCTACCTTTAACCAGGGCCCAATTTAATAGAGCTGCTTAACTCTTTCGCCCCGGAATTAAATTTTTGAATTTCGCGCGTTTGTACGTAATTAATTTCTGGAAATTCAGCAAAAACACAGAAAATGAAGGTAAAGCAGTGCACAATAAAGTCCCCAAAAATGTGTCTTTTCTGTGGCTCACAGAAGAAGAAAAATTCTGTGGCTCACAGAAATGTCCCGTTCCCTACGGAAAGCCGCTCACAGCGGCTCGTTGACGTCAGTGTAGATAATTCGGGGAATCCCCATGACGTGTGCCCTGAATTATCTACACTGATGTCAACGAGCTCCGTAGGGAACGAGACATTTCTGTGAGCCGCTGTGAGCGGCTCGCCGTAGCGAAAGAGTTAAGCTGAAAAAGTAGCTTAGAACAACAAAATTATGCTCACCAGAATAAGATTACCAGCCAAACAACCATGTCACATGTACAATTTATGACTGGTATCCTGCTCATTTCTGCTTATTAGAAAATTGTTAAGCAATTGGGCCCAGACGGGAAAAACTGATATTTGCTATACAGATAAAAAGGCAGCACACGCAAACTGCCCCAAAGCAGACTCGCACAGATTTACACGAGCAGCATTCTCCGAGGTCTATTTCTAGCGCCTTTTAGAAGAGCGCCATCAGTTGACCACATTTACCGTGCATGTTGTGCTGGACTGGAATTGTGCATGCATGAACGCACAGACAATCTTTTGGGTCGGCGGAGGATAGCCTGGAGTAGCATTACCTAGGCACGATACGTCGTCTTTGATTTATACTATGTAGATTGAGACAGGAAGCTGACTCGCTCAACCAAAGCAGGGTATAAATAATATCATGTTTAATTCACTGAGGTGACATTTTATAGGAATTTATGTATTTTTGTATACTTTTCAGGCAACGATTTCGTCCGGAGTAGCAAATGATGATTTTTGAGTAGCAACTGGTACATTTTGTGTAGCATTTTGCTCTGCTATACATGGGAAATCGTTCGCTCCTTCTGGTAATTGTCAAAGACTGGTCCCCACTTGGTGTATCCCAACATACACATTACAAAATAACAAACCTGTGAAAATTTTGTCTCAAATGGTCATCATTCCAAGTTTTAAGAAAAATAATGAAAGCAAAAAAACACCTGTGTTGCATAGAATTGTGTGTGCTTTCAAATGTTGCATAGAATTGTGTGCTTTCAGATGCCTGAGAATGGCTTCATGCCTGAAGACTTTCTGAGATTCAAAGTTTTTGGTGAAAAATTACTACTTTCTCCAAATTACTTTAAAGGGGGTTGTTTCTATCAATGTTTTATAATACGAACAGATATCCAGTGCTCTTTACCATGTAAGTTTTTAATGGTCATTAACTACACCCAGGCCTTTAAACTTCCATTACTTGTACAGTACAGCATGTAATTTCCATGAACTTTGAGGGTTAAGATTTTGCTACTTTTTGTGCCATTTGTCATTTGATTCTAAACTTCCTTATTGCTGGGTGATTAAGGCTAGATGGTATATTAAACAAATAAAAATAAAAGGTTGTACAATTTTAATGCAAAGTAAGTTTTTTGAAAAACAATCATTTTTAGGGGCCATCCAAAGTTTTCAACATTTTCAAGGTCGTACAGAGAGTACAACTTTGGAAGACTTGGGAGCTGGAATTACATGCCATGCAAACACTTGGTGTACAACAAGTGGTGACAGGATGGAGGAAATCACTTACAAGTCTTATGTAAAACTATGTATCACTTTGTAAAACAATGCATGTAACAAATTATTGTTTCAATTTGTATTACATTGTTTCCCATGTACTGTACATCAACATGTACAAACAAGCAGTGTACTATGCTGAACTATACAAAAACAGAACATACAGTACATTATTTATGTACCATTGTCACTGTCACTGAGTATACAGTGCTAAAACACACATCAGTGTAGGGGAATTTTTTTTATATTATCATGTACATGTGCATTGTACATTTATGATAAAGGATCTGAATTGATGGCTTCAGTAGTGGCTACGGCGGGAACACCCAAAGTCTTATTCTTCAATGTTGTCAAGCCGCAGCCCTAGCCGGAGTGGCTTGATCTGTATGCAGCAAGAACACATACTTTTGCACACACCATTGTGGGACTTCCTATTGTTGTTCTGTTATTCCCTTTTTCTAAAGAATCACATTGTGGGGACCCAGCTTAACAAAGAAAAACATGTGGGGACCCAGTTTAACAAAGAAAAACATGTGGGAATTTTGTTCCATTGTATTAAGTCTCCACAACTCCAGGTATGCCTACCCACAGATTTGTACACAACATTTACATGTGTACTGTGCGTCAGTAACGTGCAAGTTGTATCGTAAAACCGTAGATGTACATTACGTATGTATCTACTTGCATGGTCCAATCATTCATAGAGGTAGTAGAAATAGAAGTGAAGCAATGCAATGCCGAGGATCCTATTACACAAATACTCAGAATGCATTATGATATATCCAGTATTCGGGAAAGAGCAGGGTTTTAGCTGCACGGAGTAGGTAGGCCAGGCATGCCTGGGTTGGGGTACTTCACTGATAACATTCCTGCTGGTTTATAAACATGTTTGTCACTGTGATCAACAAGGTTTTTATTCTCAGACCCAGTGGTTTAAATGCATTCCAGTCAGCTTCTGGATAAGTGCCCCCTTTTCTATGGCATCCTACCTTAGTTGTCCAAACACATGTGCACTTGTCTGGGTAGAAATAGTTCTGTTTTACATATTAAAGGGACACATTGCCTTTGGACAAAGATACATATTACAAAACAGGGAGACCCGAAACATTAGGGCTAGATTTCTCAGTTGGTAGAGTGCCAACACATTAATCTGGAGGTCGCAGGTCCAAGTCCCGCTCTAGTCAACTTTTCTTTGCTCAACCCCAAAACTGAATTTGTCAGGCCTGGAATTACACGGAGGCCACAGATGGCCTCTGTTGCCCTGGTCTTGGCCTTGGTGCCCCCTTCAAAACTTTCCCATAGACTTCAAAAGCTTCCATTAGAAGTGCCCTTTTCAAAATAAAAATGGCCTTGCCCTTTCAAGGATGAAATTAGAGGCCTGACGTGTTGAATTGTTTTACAACGCGGAACTTACCTTCGCTCAATGCGTGCCTTCCATTTCCACCTCTTTGGGAGTCAATTCCTTTTTGTACATTTTGACTCCCAAAATGGCGGACAGGATAGGCGCGTGTAAGTGCGCTGCGCATTACGCAAGGGGTTAATATTTTGGCTGTGCACATTACAGATTTTCAGTTCTAAAAAAAGTTAATGGCTTGACGTTCATAAACAGAATTGTTCTTGAAGCAAGTGTGCTGCGCATTATGCAAGGGGTTAATATTGCGGCTGTGCACATTACAGATTTTTCAGTTCCAAAAAAGTTAACGGCTTGAAGTTCATAAACAGAGTTATTCTTAAAGCAGTATTAAAGAACTACAGCAAGAAAGAAACAAAGCTGTAAAGCTCAGGTTGAAAAGTAGCCAGATGTCCTTCCTTCTAAGGTTATTGATCACATCTTAATTGTGGTCATTGATCAATTCTGTCCACAGCACAAGACTCGGATTATCAGTTGTATTGATTGACATTAGGAAGAATCAATACACCAAGTTGTGGTGTGGGGGGGGGGGGGTCAATTTTCACCTAAGTTTGCCTAATGGTTTTAGCAAATGAAGAAACTTTGTGATTGAGTAAATAGTTTTGTTGAATCAAACCCTCCTACTGTCTGACCATGGCCCAATTTCATAGAGCTGCTTAAGCAGAAAAATATTGCTTAAACATTTCCTGTTGAGCAGAAATGAGCAGGATACCATGTGTAATGGAATTATGACTGGTGACTGGTAGCCTTAGTCTGCTAAGCATAATAGTGTTGTGCTTCGCTACTTTTTGTGAAAGGCAGGTCTATTAAATCGGGCCCATGTACATGTAACATCATCCACTGTGGTTTTGAATGATACATGAATGTATTCAGTTTGTATTCAGTTTGTATTCAGGCAGTCTAATGAACACGGCTTCTTTAAAAAATGTTGGTTTGCGGTAACACCATGTGTATATCTACTTGCTATGTAGATTTTTTTCTTTAGAAAAGGAAAGAAAAAACATAACTGTATATGTGTTCGCTTCAAGAATTACTCCAAAGACATGTTTTTACCTTCCCGTAGTGAAATAAATATTCCTATATATCTATCTAAGGTTTACGTCCCTATATTGTCTTTATGAGTGGCAGGACAAGGATCTAACTTCCACACTCGGTTTTCTTAAAACACAATTTGACACATTAATTACTTACAACCCTTAGCTGGGAACATTTTCCTTTCATCCTTCTGCCAGGCACATGACAAGTTTTCAAAAGAGAATTGTAAAAATGTCTGTTTGTTTATTTAAATTCATCATTACCATCAGCCCCCACCACGGAAGTCACTTTCTTCTTTAAAATGCAATTAATTTAAAATATACTTTAATAGTAATGTGTCTCATCAAGCTTAACATTTCTCATCTTATTGATCAGTGAGGACTCGGCAAAAAGTTGTCGTTCGTGTGAATTGATCTGTTAAGTTAATTAGTTAAGAGTAGATTGCCATGTTTTAAAGTTTGGATTCTTTTTCCCGTGCAATCAGTGCTTCGAGCCCAGAGCCCCCTAATTGACACCACGATTCATTTGTAAAAATTTGAAAACATGGTTGCACATCTGTCCCACCAGAGCATCCGATATTGATTCATTATAATCCCCTCCTACACTCTCCCAGCATAGAGCCTTGGCTCCCAGTGATGTCCAGTAGTGAGATATTGATCATGCCGTGGGTCTCCGAGGCTTATACCCCTGTTGTCTGGCCAGTTCTACCAATCCAACTCGTGGGTAGCCTCCGGGGGAGAGAAAACGGCCCGGTTCTGCTCTTCTCCCGTTTCGACTTTGCTTGTTACGTCTCATTAGGCTGGACTAGAGTTGATCGGGGTTTATCAGTTGCTGGTTTCATTACCTTGTCTCGCTTCCATGCAGCTGCTTGTGACAAGCTGCTGGGGTGTTGATCAGTCTGCCAGTGCGTTTGAGAGAGCAGTTGCTGTCTGCCGGAGCTACGCCATGACTCCAAAAACATCCGATTTATTTGGTAACTGTGATTTCTGGAGCGGGGTTCGCGGTTGGTCGTTTGATCAGCTGTACCGTAGCACAGTTACCAGACTGACCTCATGGCCTGTGAGGCACAGCGTCAAGTAGGGGGCTGGTTGGTTCATGGCAGTTGCTTCATTCTGTGGTCTCAGTCGGTCTCCGAGACAGATAGGGCCAGCATGGGCTTGTCAAGGGCATGGCTGAGCCTTGAGGAAGGGGTTCGGCCGACTGGGAGAGGCTCCAACAAGTTTAGGCTGGTTGTTCCTTGAGGGTGAGACATCGGTGATGAAGGTAAGAACACCTTAATATGTTGATATGTTCTCGATTTCTTTGGCTTGTGTTTGACCATTGAGTAGTATGTCTGGTGTTCAATATGTTTTACAAGTCTCCCCTTGTTTTTTTGTGGTAAGAAGTTTAGATTGTATTGAGACTGACTGTGTTGCCATTTTGGAATCTCCATTAATGCCCTTTGGAGCGATTTTGACAAATTATTAAAAACTTGCCTGTAATAGGCTCAAAACCCAGAAGAATTTCCTTCACCTCTCAGAATTTGGGTAATGATTTTGAAAGTAAAGTGTAAACCCCAAGGCATTCACTCACTGCTTAAACTGACAGTGTACGTACACTACAGTGCATAGTATGTTATGTTGACTGGAGTACATCATGAAGAAAAAATTCACAGCCTCTCTATGCTCTCTTAATTTTTTGCTTGATAACTGATGAATCTGCTGTTTATGTTTTGACATCCCCCCCCCAAAAAAAAAAAACACCAAATATCCCCTTTAAATTCTTCCTAATCTCCCGTATGAATGAATGAAGACGATTCAAACTCACATGACAGAGTTATCGTTCGCAACAAGCAGCACCGCAAGCTCCTCCCTCTCCGAAAAATAAATTCCTGTAAAATTTCTTATAATTTGTTTGCGGCACGGAAGGAATCCTTTCCTGCCGTGCCCCCTGCTGGGCCCTGTGCTATGTATATCCAAAGAGGAATCCCACTCCCTTGTAATGCCAGACATGCCAGGTTATCTTGTGTCCGTTTAGGTTATTCATGGTTATGGGCCTTCCTGGATAGACACTTCATTTCCATGTATAGGCAAAGAGTTACTTTGGTGCTTTGTTGGAGGCACTGGATGTAGCACTTAAGAGTTGCATCCAAAGTAAAATCACAATACTAGCTTGTAATATGTGCATATTAATCATAAATCTCACAGTTTGTGTGCCCATAATGGTGTGTGCAGTCCACCCTCGTTATAAAGACTAAGAGATCTGTTATAAAGAGGTAATGATTGCTGAAGTCCTCATGAATCTCATCTCTACTTTGTGTTTCTTTGTTCTGCTGTCCTCTCACACTCCTGTTATAAAGAGATAATTTTGCCAGTCCCAGCGATCTTGTTATAACTGGACAGTGAAATGATGTAGCCTTTTATGTGTACTGCATTGTGTAGTATACATTGTACTTTTACTTTGAGTTAAATATAGCTAACTTGTAAGACCTTCCTGTAGGCTTTAAGTCAAGTACATACTTCATGTGAAGGCAAATTTGGCGTCGCAATTTCACAAGGAACAATTCCCTCGAGTTGAAATGTGCTCAACTTTTGTGAAACATTCACTGCAAGTATAGAGTTGTGACATCAAATTATCTTTGCATTCACAAGATTTATGAATCGGGCTAATGACACTTTGGCAGCCCCCACCCCCCCAACCAACAGTCTTCAAATCTTAGACTAAAGTACAGCGAAATGTCACTGACTTCTGGAGGGCTGGTTGAAGTTAATTACTGCATCCCCTTTGGGTTGGTAAATTGTTTATGCAGTGCTCATTGTTTTAACGAGATCCAATTACTGCCTTACACCTCTGATCTGTCTCAAGAAACTCATTAAGTAGGTTCTTTATTGTATTAATTGGAGACCGAGTCGTTAACGCTGTATCAAAGAGGTGTAAGGTTTTGCATCTGTTATGCTGTGTGGACTCGAAAGAAAACTGTGTGGGGTGAAGAAGACTGCACACAAAATTACCAGTGAATATTTCATTGTGTTAAATTTCATTCTTGTATCTTTGCTTTTTTAGATACTATGATAAATAACATGTGTGTTAGGGTTTTTTTCAAAATAACTGAGTTTGAAAATTCATGATAGGTTTTATGCCATGTATAACTCATTATACATGTTGGAAAGTTAAATTCTACATGAGTATGAGAAAACATTTATTGGGGTAATTCTATCAACAAAAATGCCAAACAAAAAATTCAGGAGCCATTTTATTATTTATGGCCTTTTATTACTGGGGCCTTACGTCCTTCTTCTTGGCACAGAATGATTTTAATATATTTTGTGTTTTACCATACTAGTGAAGCTGACATAAACATGGTGGGAAACCAGGGTGAAAGGTCAACCGATTTTGTAAACAGTCACACCCCGACCTTTATCATGTTATTTTTCTCTCCTACAAATAATGTGTCAATACAGACCAAGGTTAATAACAGCATTGATTCCATTGTAATCACCAATGCTTGAATTGTGTAATTAGGATAAATCTGAAATGGCAGCTGGGACTACAGCTTTGGCTAGATCACTGCACCAGCCATCAGCCAAAGTCACTCAGTCAGGACACTTTTAAAGTGATTGTTACCAACTTAAGAGTGTGTTTTTGGGGGGGAAAAACAACAATCGAGCCATTAAACAAAAAGAGGAACACGAACTGTTAACAGAATCTCTCATTCAAGGGATGATTAATGCTAACCCTAACCTCATCCCAACTTCCACCATGATTAGTTTGTGTCCGTGAATTTGATTGCTCTCTCCACTGACGACAAAAATTTGCATTTTTCGACACCGCCTCATCACCTGGTCGGTCCCATCTGTGTGTCAGTTCAATTTCCGGGTGTCGTTAAGGTGGGCCGGGCGTTATTGGATCCTGTGACATTAGTCGGACGTCAGGACAGCTGAGGGTCCTTGCCGAGGATTAGAAGCGTTGTTGTTGATCACTGTTTGCCGGAGGAGAAGTTGGATTGTAACAGTTTCATCTTTTGCCTCCTGTGTATCTGTGTTCATAGAGTGCTTGGAAAATGTCTGATGTTATATTCAGGAAGGTAGTTGAGTTGGATTTTTGAATTCTGTAGAATGATCCCCTCAAGATTTTGCAGGGCGCATGCTCGAAGAATCAGCCAGACGACTTTGTTGCACTCCTTTCAATAAAGTGATTAGATTTGATTATCTTGGCGGCACCCACAAAATCCCTCTTCTCTGAGTGCAATTTGTGTCGATTGGAATTTGCTTTTTAATTTTACAAATCAACTCAAAATGAGAAGACAGGCTGCTGTTTCCCCTCCACCCTCAGGAACTGTTGAAGTAGAGATTTTTCTTCTTCTTATTTTTTTTTAAAAACATGATCATCTCAGTCAAGCAGGACCTTAAGGTGTGGTACTACAAAGTCTTTGAAAAGTATTCTTGCAAAATTTGCTGGATTCTTAACTCTTTATTTTTCTTTTGATTGTCTTTTCCAGCGACATCCTATGCATCACCATCGATCAGGACATCACCCTGGATGATCTCTACGCTGATATGAGGGAGATCTGCAGCTTTGAGGAGGAACAATGTTTCACCATGAAGTGGGTTGATGAAGAAGGTGAGTTGAGGAAGGGGTAAAGAAGCAGGGGAGCTTGAAGCCTTGGGGTTCAGGGGGACCGAGTTGATGATGGGGTAATGGATTGTTTCTTCACCAGGCCTGGAATTTCATCTTTGAGAGGGCAAGTCCATTTTCATTTTGCAAAGGGCACTTCCATTGGATGATCTTGGGAATCTTTTGACGGGGCACCAAGGCCAATACCAGGGCAACATAAGCCATGGCCTTGTTGGCTCCTTGTAATTCCAGGGTCCATTTCATAGAGCTGCTGGAGCAGAAAATATTACTTAACAATTTGTTGCTTAGCAGAAATGAGCAGGATACCAGTTACAAATTGTACATGCGACATGGTGGTTTGGCTGGTAACCTTACTCTGGTAAGCATAGTTTTGTTGTGCTAAGCTACTTTTTGTGCTTCAGCAGCTCTATGAAATTGGGCCCAGGCCTGAAGTACACCTGTTCACCTTGCATTAAAAATGATCACAAAATGCATTTTGTATAAATCCTATCCTATCCGGTGCCGACCTCTGAGGGTGGGTGGCTGCCAACTTTGCAATGTCTGAATTGATTTAAACTTGTGTCTGATAGGTGACCCATGTACAATCTCATCTCAGGAGGAACTTGAAGAAGCTATCAGACTCTACGAGGTTAACAAAGATTCCAACATCACTATTCACAGTAAGTAGTCAAAAAGAGATTGTTGTTCCATTTTAGTGTCGGTGATGTTCTGCCCAATATTTGTTTTTCCTATCATCATCATCATCTTCAACTGGATCTGCATATTCCTCTTTGTCATAATCTTCATCTTCTTATTTTCACTTCTTCATTTTCATCATCCCCATCTTATCATTATCATCATCATAACAGACCTGCCAACCAGTACGATTTTGTCGTATTTAGTACGATTTTTCAATGAAAATACGACAGTACGATTTTTCTCTATAAAGTACGATTTTCAAAAAATCTAATTATAATAATAATAATAATAAAGACGTTTGATAATTATCCAATTCTGATTAACGGTTATCGTCATTTTCTTTCCTTGTCTCTTTTTCGTGCGTGAATAATGTGCGTTTTTACACGATCCGACGGATATATAAACGTAAACAAAAACAGAAGGCGCCGCGAAACGCTGACCGCATCACGCCACACAAAATACAACGCATGATCACACAGTACTGTACACAACGCACGCACACACTACACACACAGACGTCGTTTTCAGGCCTGTAGTCTTTGTCACTTTGCGTGCGACAAAAATGCAAGAAACATTGAGCGCTAGAGGGCGTTTCGGAACAATGCGATAGCGCGAGATTAAACGCCCTCTATTGGAGAAATTACGCGAACCGGTTATTCCCCCAAAATTGCACCGCTGGTGCGTGAGCTAATTTATACATTGTACAGCATTGTCGTCGCTGGTGAGTTAATCTGTAGATCAGTCCGTGTGTTTTTAAAAAAATACAATTTTTGTCAGTAAAATACGACTTTTGGGAATAAAGAATACAGTTTTTGAACTCCAGAGGTTGGCAGGTCTGTCATAATCACATCCTCTTCATTATCATCTTTATCTTATCATCATCTTCTTCTTCTACATCTTCATCTTTATCCTCATCTTCATCTTTATCCTCTTCTTATCTTCATCTTCATCATCCCCATCTTATTATTATCATCATCCTCAACACCATCCTCTTCATTATGATCTTCATCTTTATCCTCTTCTTATCTTCATCTTCATCATCCCCATCTTATTATTATCATCATCCTCAACACCATCCTCTTCATTATGATCTTCATCTTTATCCTCATCTTCACCTTCATCTTCACCTTCATCTTCATCCACTTCTTGTCTTCATTATCATCTTCACCATCCCCATGGTATCATTAACATCATGAACATTCTCTTCATCATCATCTTCATCTTCATCATCTTCTTCATGTTCATCTTTGTCTTATCACCATTAGCTTCATTTATATCTTCGTCCTTCTTATCTTCATCATCGTCATCATCATCTTCATCTTTGTCCTCATCTTCATCTTTATCTTCATCGTATCTTCATTGTCAATGTCATCATCATTGTCATTAATTTCTTCTTCATTTTCTTCACTTTCATCTTACATCTTTTTCATACTTCCATATCATTTTCTCCATCTTCATCATCCCCCTCATCTCTTATGTTTTCGTTATCTTCTTCTTTACCTTCATCTTCATATTGTCTTCATCTTCATTTCTTGCTTCATTAAACCTAGATCCATTTTATTAATTACCATCTTCACCATAATCGTATTCCTCATCTTTCTTCCGATCTTCAACTTCCCGCCTCACCATAATGTTCATGACCTCCATACATAATTCTGCAAACCAAGGTTTATAAGCTCTACACCGACCCCCCCCCCCTGCATTCCATGTCTCCCTCCCCCCTTCTCTCTCTGAATCTCAAACTCCATCAACCAGCATTCCATCCATTAAGCATTCATGAATTACAGAGCTATGCATTACAATCTGCACATTGAGATTGTCGGTTGAGATTAATCCACTATGCAGACAGCATGGATGACCCCCCTCGTGATCATGACTCACGCTCTCCGATCAATCTCATGGGTCTGTCATCCCATTCATGTCCGATTCAATCATTAATGCGCTCTAAAGGTAGCTACAATTTCCACAGAGTATTGTTCAAAACGTCCGATACATTACCAACAAAAACTAACCGGTGAAAATTTCATCGAATTAGGTGAAGATGGTTACTGACACGCCACTCGTAAAAAGTCTAGGAACGCCACTTAGAATTAGCCTACAAAAAAAATCATTGAAATAATGTGCTGTTGGTTGGTAAAGCAGAAATATATAATGTTCAAAATGGCCACTATTCTAAAAACATCGCTGAGAGATAGTCTGTGAAAATTCATGGAAATAGTATGGGCTGTAGACCTTATGCATTGACGTCATCTTAAAGGTGAAACTATGACGAAACACTGGAAAACGCACAGCTATGTACGTGCAGCGGACATGATCAGCCAATGAGCTTCCTTCTTTTGACCTTTAGCCGAGGGCGCCTTACTCAAATGACGTCATGTGCATAAGGTCTGTTGGTTGCGAAGGCAATATCGTTTCCCAACACGGTTTTGATGACACGATGACAGAGATAGAGACCCCTGTAGAGATATCGGAGGTGTCTGTTTATGTCAACTTCTTGAATTCATGACTATTTCATCTTGATTACTTGCTCCTTACGTACAGCATTAATCCTGACTGACGGATCTTTGTGACATCCCAAACCCTGAAACAAAAAAATTCATGTTCTGTTTGATAACGTTGAATTCCATTTCGTGCGGACTGCACTCGTACGGTTGACTCTCGTTATAACAATGTTGCTGGGACTGGCCAAATTACCTCTTTATAACAGGAACGTTGTTATAAGAGGACAGCAGAACAAAGAAACACAAAGTAGAAATGAGATTCGGGTCTTCGAAATGAAATAGCGAGCAGGTTACCAGTCACATATGCTACATGTGACATGGTGTTTTGGCTGGTAACCTTATTCTGCTACCCCTAATTTCATTTGTGCTTACACATGTAGCTCTTTGAATTCAGTCGCACCTCGAGCTGCGGTTGATTCAAAGAGGTTGTTTTGCAGAACATTGTCCTGCAGGAAATTGGGTGTTATCTGCTTCAGTGTTACCGTCCACAATTCTAATTAAGATTAGATTTCAGCCACAAGTTTCCGCTAATCAGGAACTAATCTACAAGTATTTGTGTCCGCCCTATTTACAAGCATTTCTATTGCCAAATGTAACTTCCTGTTACAACTGTCTGACTATTTTTTCCCAATCTATTTTTTTGTTTGCACTGAAAAATTCTAAGTCATTTAAAATAGCAGTTGGCTGTATTTCTTGTTTTTCTTTCTTAATTTTGTTTTTCTCAACTGTAGTTGCAGCTCACATATTACACAGCAGCAAACTCTCCCTGATTCTGCAGTAAAGTCCCTGAAAATAAACCAATCTTTCCATGGTCTGATGAACAAATTTGATAATCTCCCTGATTGTGGAAACCTTCTTCCCTATTATGTTGAATGTAATTCTAAATATTTACTGAATGTTGTATAAAAACTCCCTGATTGCAAGATGCAAGTGTTGGCAACTCTGATATAAGACAAGAGATTTGTTCACTGTTGACTTTGTCTGCTACTGTGTGGGAAAAGATTGCAACAAAATCACATAATCTTTGGCTTGTTTCTCACACTCGGCAGCAACAACAAATGCCGAGTCTTGTTACATTTTTTTTTAAAAATCACTACACCATTTTTGTGTTTGTTTGGTTTGCATAGATTTAAAACGAAACAAAGGTCTATGTGTTTGTCCGAACCCTTTATGGACCTCTCTGCCGATGAATTATGAAAAAACAAGAAACTATTTTTATCCCTGGAGCAGCAGATGATGTATCATAGCATGATATCATCGGACCCTCTCGCTGATTCCTTCCTCACCCGCCATCACAATGAGCTGTTCTTATTCACACATCTCACCTGACCTACGCATGTATAATACCTCTCTTTACTAGCTCTAAGTCCCCTCTGTCAGCTTGGGAAATTTACTTGAATCCAAATCATCAAAGCTGACTCATTATTTTACTCGTCATCGTCTGTGCACTGGATCTCTCCCCGTCTGTGAGTGGACTGGTCTTATGTTTTATTTATCCATAGATCATACCATTGTGATTTAAAGGGGGTGATTTCTAACACAGTTTTTTTTTTTTTCATGTTTGTAGTTTTCCCGTCAGTACCGGAGCAGCCTGGGATGCCATGCCCTGGCGAAGACCGTAAGTGTTCCAGATTTTGCTAACATGTTGATAGATTCTTTTAATTTTGTTTTCCATTGATGATCACATTTTTTCGGGCAATTAGAAATGTCTTGATGATGTCTTGATGATGTTAAAGCCTTTGCACAGCATTAGTAAAGAAATTGTTTTGTCCCAGCATTTAAAATGTTTAATTAGTAAAATGAGTAAAATGTCATATTTTTCTTTTTGCAGGCAATATTTACCGGCGTGGTGCTAGGAGATGGAGAAAGCTGTACAAAGTCAATGGCCATACATTCTCAGCCAAGCGCTTCAGTAGGGTGGGTACATGTAGACAAATATCTCCCCCTTTTAAATCGGTTTTGTTTTTCTCAATTCTGTCATAGAAATATTTTCTTGGGGTTGCCCAAAAATGAAATAAACCACAAAATTGAACCAACTCCTAAACAGTAGACAGTGAGGAAGGAAATGTACAAGCAACTTCAGAAAACAAATTTGCTTTGCTGAGTTATATTTATTAAGCTCCAAACTAGCAGGACACCAGTCACATTATCTGTTGACAATTTTGTCTGTGACAATTTGGCCGGTAACCTGTTGCTGCTAAGAAAGATTGTTGTGTGGCGCTTAACAGTATTGTGTACTGAGAAGCTCCAACAAAGCTTTCCAGACGTGAATGAACTATTACAAAATAAACCTGGGATTTATATTTCAGAATTGTTTTGAGGAAGTGTGCCGTATTTTGTTGTTGTAGTCAGTATATCCTGTCAGTTGAAACCTCAATCAGGAGCCTGTGACATCAATAAAACGGTACTTTGTCAAACCAAAACAGTCCCTGACGATGGTGTTGTTTCCTCTCGGACCATCCTCAAATAGAAAGTGGTTTGGCTATTAATGTTGCATGAACTTTTGAGTCCCAGTCATTGCTTTACATCGTACCCCGATGATTGGAGAGTTCTGAGTGATTCATTCGCTCATGAGGAGTGTTGGGTAGAGGGTGTTTAGCTCCAGCCACCGAAAAAAAAACCCTTCATAATCTCACCGTTGGAGCTTACTCTCTGATTGTGGATGTCGTGATCAATGACGGGAGTGGAACCCTTCATAATCTCACCGTTGGAGCTTACTCTCTGATTGTGGATGTCGTGATCAATGACGGGAGTGGAACACTTTTTGGTAGTTGTCTTGGATTTATTTAGAGAAATTTGTCACCAATCTAGGATGGAGTTCTCGGAGGAGGAGGTGAAATGCAGCGTTAATGGAAGCAATTCACACAAGTTTATTTGTCTGAATTATGATTATTGTTAAGCAGATACGGTTTGTCTTGTTTCAGGCTTTTCAATCTCGGAGTATTGACACATCTCTAATGATTTTGTTTTTTATTATTCATTTGTGTATTAATTTATTACTTTGATTTAAACTTTTTGAATGCTCTGTGGCTGGAAGTCAAATTGAATCCAGAAATTTGGCAAATTAGCGTCAATAGTTGACAAGAATTGTCTTTAGTTTGAGATGAAAGATTGCTTGCGTAGCAAATTGTTGTTGTACAAAGTGAAAGATGCACCTTCAATTTTTTGTAATCACATTTCAGACCACTAACTAATTTTCACATTTCAAGTAGTATTTTGTTTATCTATGCATTTGTTTAATTATTTATTTATGTATCTATTGTATTAATAATCCATATTTATTGAGGTTAACCCATCCAGAAAGCTTGTCCTTTTGGGTCTTCATCACAAAATTTAAAACATGATAGTGCAACTTAAGTCACAAGCAGACTGTATAATATGTGAGAGGTCATTGTACTGATGAGTGGAGATATTTAAAGTTCAACATTCCTTTTGCGTCTTGTTTACAGAGGGCCATGTGTGCTTACTGCGCAGACAGAATATGGGGTCTCGGACGGCAGGGATACAAGTGTGTGGATTGTAAACTTCTGGTGCACAAGAAATGCCATCGTCTTGTCAAGCAGCCTTGCGGAGCTCAACTGGTAAGACTTCTCAGAAGTACTCAAAACAACTCAGAACAACTCACTGTTGTAGCTATTCACTACTTCCACAAATCTGAAATATGCATGTAGAGCCTTCATGCTTCATTTGTATTGTATTTTGATGTATCTGTTTGGATGAAAGTGTCATTACATTACTGTGACAATACAGAGTTAAATAATGCTTCTATTCACTGCTGTCCCCAATTTGAGGCTCTACACGCAAATGGCTGACCGAGCAAAGGGCGAATAAGAAGCAGGCTTGTAATTTGTCAGAATTTTTTCTGGAGTTCAGGATTTTTTTGATGACCTCCTATCACCTTCAGATTTCTTGAAAGAGGCAAACTTGCCATCACAGAGATGAAAGACTTTTCCCTTGTCATGACCAAACCTTTCTATTTATTTGATATGTCAACCTCTAGAATGTTACATCCTGCTGACTTATGTAATAGTCACACTCCTACCCTTCTTTTTGTTTTCAGCAAGTACACAAGTCGCTGATTGAAGAGCGAAGTGGATCGGCAACATCTCTTCCGTCCGGTGACAAGGCCGAGTACGGGTCAGCTCACCATCAGAGAAGTAAGTCCAAGAAAAAAATCTTATTTTTTTCTTTCTGATTGGTATCTCCACAAACCCAGTGTATTGTGTTGTGTGGAGAGTGTATTTGTCACAAAATTCTTGTATTCGTTGTACATACGATGCAGACGCGGTGTGTTTGTGACGCCTCGTGCAAAAAACAAGCATTTTTCAGAAATAATGAAATGGGATTAAAGTGAAGACAACCCAAACATCAGCCTTGATATATCAATGTGATGTGATGTCCTATTCATTATACAGTGTTTGCCTTTAAATCTTTCAGTGACTGGCCAGCTGGACCAGTTTGCTTGTCATTTCACTGGTCCATCAACTTTTTCACTGGTCCATATTTCCCACTTAATAGGGATGGTTGTCAACACTGAACTAGCCAGCCGGACCAATTGAGAGAATTTTGACTGGTCCTCAGGGGGTTTTGACTAGCATTTAGCCAGCGGAACACTGTTAAGGAAGAACGCTGTTCTATAAGTTGAGAAATACTTACCTTATAGAGTTAAAGGAGGTGTTACTTGAATGCTCTTTTTCTTATTGATTTGATGAACAAATAAACCCAGTTTTTGAGTGGTAACAGGAAGTGCCTTGTTGTGCTATTGAGCTTCATATTTTCTCATATTCCACTTCCACATCTGGGATTGCCGATGATGGCATTTCCACAGTGACTCACGGTACGTTGACCACAGAAGTCTGAAATCGGGAGTTCGGAATGACTTCCGTGTCTGTGTGAGTTGAGATTCGACAGTGATTGAGCAATAGTGGTTAAGTGTCTTCCTTAAAGACACAAGTGTCAAGACCGGGACTCGAACCCACACTCTGCTGATCAGAAACACCAGAGCTCAGCCACAACATGCCCATGTAACATAAGTATCTGTGAAATCACCCCTAACCATTCGTCTTTCTGTAGGTACTAGCGGAAGCCCACGACCCAAGCACAAAGTCCGTGACAACACTCTGGTCACTCAGTACTCCGAGGGTGAAGGGAAGGAGGCCCAGTCGGGCCAATCCAACGAGAATGCCGTCGGTCTCGACCACTTCAATATGATCCGCGTCATTGGCCGAGGGAGTTATGCTAAGGTGCTATTGGTGGAACAGAAAACCACGCAACGAGTCTATGCCATGAAGGTAGGCACGCACTCCAATCAATCTATCTATTTCTGGTTTGGGAAATTTTTTAACGTAATTTTTTTAAACGAAAACCCATGTTCTACAGGCCTTTTAAAAACAAGGATAAAACATGAGTGGGTAGAGATGATGGTTTTGAAAAGAGCATGGCCTCATTTCATAGAGCTGCTTCAGCAGACAATGGTGCTTACCAATATTCTGATAAGCAAATAAATAAGCAGGATACCAGTTACAGATAGTAAATATAACATGGTATTTTGGCTGGTAACCTTATTCTGGTAAGCAAGATTTTGTTCTGCTTAGCAATTGTTTGTGCTTCAGAAGTTCTATGGAATTGGGTCCTGGTTGGTATAAGAACTACTATCTCTTCAAGAAGAGTCTTGTACTGTAAGGGTTGTAAGTCTTATTTGTCTTCACAATGGCAAAACCTCAATTCCTACATTAATTGCAAGTGATCATCAAAACTGTCTTGAGGACACTTTACATTGAGATGGTTTGTGTCTTTGCTCCTCCTAGGTTATCAAGAAGGAGCTGGTGACTGATGACGAGGACATTGACTGGGTCCAGACGGAGAAACACGTCTTTGAGACGGCATCCAATCATCCGTTCCTCGTTGGCCTTCATTCTTGCTTCCAAACGCCAAGCAGGTACGAACAAACAACATCAGTGGCTCCCAATTTCCTTGAGCTGTTTGCCGTTTGCATTTCCTCTTCCACTTTTAGATGAATGGTCTAAAGTTCCCCCTCTCTCTCTTTCTCCCGTTAAATTTGGGTCCTAGGTTTATATTTTGTCAACAATGACTCCAACCCCAGATAAAAGTGCCATGGAGAACTTAAAGCTCTTTACAAAAACTTTGACTTGTAGCTCGTCCAATTCTTCCCTTTTTTCAGTTTACAAAGTTACTTGTCTGTTTGAAGAGAATGAACATCTGACATTCTGTCTTCTGTTGTAGGTTGTTCTTTGTGATCGAGTTTGTGAGCGGAGGCGATCTAATGTTTCATATGCAGCGCCAGCGTCGACTGCCGGAGGAACACGCTCGCTTCTACTCGGCAGAAATCAGCTTAGCCCTCCACTTCCTCCACGAAAGAGGTTTGTATAGTGCTTAGCGCGAAAACCGGGTTACCAGCCAAAATGTCATATAATGTACAATACTTGTGACTGGTACCCTGCTAATTATAGCTTGTAAAATGTATTTTGTTAAGCAAGTCTTCCTGGTTAACAGCTTTATGAAATAAGGCCTAGACACCAATTCCATTTCCGGATGAAAGTTATTCCGTTTGGAACAGAAAATCTTACTGGATAATTCCGTTCACATTCTCATTGTTTCCTACTTCCCTTAGGTATCATCTACCGTGACTTGAAACTCGACAACGTTTTACTGGACTCAGACGGTCACATCAAGCTCACAGACTATGGAATGTGTAAAGAGGGCCTTCGCCCAGGGGACACCACAAGTACTTTTTGCGGGACGCCAAATTACATCGCACCGGAGATTCTGAGAGGGGAAGATTACGGTAAGCATTAAAAAGTTACGGAGTGTAATAAAGGTATTTTACAGAATTGGCCCCACTACAGAAGTGACCCAACTATAGTCGAGTTTGACCCAATTGTAATAGTTGGGATCATCCAAATGTGGTTGGTCTAGGCCCGACTATAGATGGGGCAATTTGATAGTTGGAGCGCAACAAAGCCACTGTGCACTTTTGAAAGGCTCGGCTTTGTGGAAAACGTTTACTGACCATTTCTTCCCCCAGCAAGTTGTTTGTGGTTGTTTGTGGTTTGGGGACAGGGAACAAGACTTGAGGACTGAAAAACACACCGATGACCTGAGGTTGGGAACTAGACTTGTTCAGTGCAGTCACTATCACACCTTAGGTGTTTGATTCTAAATCACCAAGGTGTGTTAGTGATGACACTGCGCATTGTCCATTACATCAGCAGCAGCCATCTTGGATTTCACCTTCATACTTCGTGGTTTGTCGTGGCTGAGTGGTCTACTGCATCGGACTGAAGTTCAAATGGTTGAATCATCGGAGTGTGGGTTCGAGTCCTGGTCATGACCTTTGTGTCCTTGAGCAAGGCACTTGACCATAATTGCTTCTCTTAACCCAGGTGTATAAATGGGAACTGAGAGGGCTGAAACAGTATTGTGTTTTATTAACCCTTTAGCGCTAATTTAAGTAGCTTGGGTTGTATGCACCACAGGGAGTTGAGAAAGTTATGTTGGATTAAAACAATCGAATGATTCCAAAAACCAAAGTTACACTTTGCCTTTCAGCGAGGGCTTGCACTATGTAGTCTGGTGCTGCTTTGAAAAAGAATTTTCACTTGAAATATGTGTCTTAGATCATGAATGATAGAAAATAAACATATAAGTGAATACTTCCTTTGCAAGCAAACTCTGATGTTCAGAAAGTAAAGGTCACTGAACTCAGAGGTACGTCTTAGCTTCACGCGTCCCCTGAGGAGTTGAGGAAATAAACATCACGCTGATCTCATTCTGAGATGGAGACTCGAGGGAATAGAACCCAAGACACTGATTCACAGTCAAAGCTTCCTTACTGTCTTGACCAGTTAATAGAAACAACCTGTGTAGTGTGACCATCCAAGGGAGTAGACAGGTCCAGATTATAGACAGATGTTATATTAGGATGCGGCTTTACTTGTCTGGTTTCCTGTATACCCAGTAACAGCTGTCACATGGTTTTTTCATTTCACATTAGGTTACCAGACTATTTTTTCCTGCTAGCCTCAGTTTGGCTACATTGGTTTGAATGGGACAAAAGGAAGATGGCCAAAATATGAAGGTCTTTTGCGGTTTAAGAAACCAGTGAGTTTGTTGAGGACAATCACACACCTCTGCACACCTGATGCAAAAGTAACATGCGCTTTGAGACGACCCCTTTGGGTGTATAAAAGAACTTTCTGCTTCAGGTTCCAGAATTGTTTAACCTATGAGTAACCGTAAATAGATCTTGGAACCCTCAGTGCAAGACAGAGTTTCATTCTTAAGGTCAGGGTGTAGGTCATGTGATGATGCAACAGCATTGTTCCATGTGCCCACGGTTAACGGACTGTCATCACTGTCTGGAATGGATTGGTTCTTTGTAAGGCGTGGCGTGTCGTGGTCGGGCGGTCGAGCGCACCGGACTGGAGTTCTGGTGCTGTCCTGACACTTGACCGTAATTGCTTCATCCTTCTGATCGGGCGTAAAGCCGTTGGTCCTGTGTGTTTTGTAATGTACGTAACAGAACTCATCAATAAGAAAAGGGGGTTTGCTCTGGTGTTTCTCGCATCACCTTGTAAACTCTAACAAGGTTCGTGTTATATAAATAGATCTCATAATTCAAGCATAGCTCTGCATACATGTCAGAAAAATAACCAGCAGATTTGAGACACCTGTTAGGTGTGTTAAAGCTCTCTATAAGAACAGCGTGTTATTTATAAGGCTCATGTTTGATTGAATTTGTCTTTGCAGATTACAGCGTTGACTGGTGGGCTTTGGGCGTCTTGATGTTTGAGATGTTAGCCGGTCGCTCTCCGTTTGACATTGTCGGCTCGTCGGAACACCCCGATCAGAACACGGAGGATTACCTGTTTCAAGGTGAGTTCAAGATACGATTTATAATCTAGCTATATAGAAAGACAAGAAAATAGAATTAGCTGTTGAAAACTGCTTACCAACCAAAAGGACCTGTGGTATAAATGCAAAAAATAGTTGATGGTCTGACGTTTCGAGCCTAACAGAGTTTTTCTCGGAGGCTAAAAAGGATATAGAAAGACTTGAACTTCAAGATTATCCCTACTAGACCTCAGGGGTTTGTAGCTCAGAACTTTTAATGGACCAGAAATATGTTTACAAATACGCTGAACTTTTAGGAGGAGGTGTTTAGTTGAAAATCTTAACTGTACATTCGAAAATCTTCAAAAGTATGAGTTTGTGAAAACTAGACTGCAGGACTGGCTAAGGGCTAAAATGACTTGGGTACTTATTGTGGAACGTCAGTAACCCAGTGTTTCTGGTTCATGGGGCAAGCATCCAATGTTAGGTACATTTCAAAACTGCCAAGTGACAAGTCTCACCCGGGCCCAAATAAATGGAGCTGCTTAAGCAGGAAATATTGCTTAACAGTTTTTTGCTTAGCAAAAATTAACAGGATACCTGACACAGATTGTACATGAGAAGTTGCATTTTGGCTGGTAACCATGTTCTGGTAAGCAAAATGTTGTACTTAGTACGTAATGTGCTTTAGCAGCTTTATGAAATTTGGTCATGGATTTAGTGAGAAATACAGAAATAGAATTACGTGAAGTATGAGTTGAATATTAATCCTGATTGATCCCTCTCTGCAGTTATTCTGGAGAAGCCAATCAGAATCCCCCGTGCCTTATCTGTGAAGGCGGCGTCAGTTCTCAAAGGCTTTCTGAACAAGGTAAGAGAAAATTCTCCTCGTATGACTGTTTTCAGTTCTGGCTTGGGCTTGGGCTCCAGTTCTGGCTTGGGCTCCAGTTCTGGCTTGGGCTTGAGTTCTAGCTTGGGTTCCAGTTCTGGCTTGGTCTTCATCATCAATTTTGGAGTAGTGTGTATTTGGCACAGTGCTTCAACATCAAACAGAAAACAGAGCCTGGAGCTGAGGCTATTCATGCCATTGTTTTATTCCGTTTTCTAAAGAATTCCCTTTTGGGGACCAAGTTGAACAATAAAGAATCATTGTGGGGACCTTTGTTCCAGTGTGTAAAAGTCCCCACAACTATGTGTTCCTACCAACACACACTTTCAAAAGAGATTTTATACAATGTTGTTACCCACAAACCTTCGTCTTAATGTAGGAAGATCTGATTTATGTTGTTGTTTCTTTACAGAATCCGGTAGAGCGTTTTGGGTGCCATCCACAAACTGGCTTCACCGACATCACGTCACATCCCTTCTTCAAAACCATCGACTGGGAAAGGGTGAGTGGACTCTTTAATCCTGAGAAGGATTTTCAAAACAACGCATGGATGGCTTAAGCTTTCAAATGTTTTTGAATACTCCCGAGTTGTTTAGATGGTGGTATCAAATTTTAGTCCTGAATGGCCACAGTTTTGAAAAATCCAGGGGAGAACCCTGAGTGGGTTCCTCCAAACAGAAAAGAAAAAATATATATATATATATATAAAAAAAACAATATCTTTGCCATAATATCTTGAAACATCTGTGACCATAAAACATACTCCATCACTCCTGACCCCTTCTATATACTTCACACTTGGCGACTGTGCCTCGCTCACCATTGAGGAAGTCAATTGGTAAGGGTGTAAACGCTGTGTCGCCAACAAGTCATACTTCCCTGTATAACACACAGGGACATCGACTCCCAAAAGTGTGATGATGATGACGTCAGGTGACTTGGGTCAGTTGGTATTACTCTTTTCTTTTCTTTGTACAGATGTCATCTCGCCAGGTGACCCCGCCCTACAAGCCCCGCCTTGAGAGTGAGAGAGACTTGGAGCATTTTGATCCGCAGTTCACAGAAGAACCTGTCCAACTCACACCAGATGACCAGTAAGACTGTTCTTCTTGTTTCGTAGTTTTTGGCAACTTATTTTCTCATGAGCTTAAAGTGCCTTAATAACAAAGTAACTTATTGAGTAGATATTTCAAGTATAAAATGGCAGCTCACATGAAGAGTGCCTCTATTACTTGTACCATGTAATAGATTTAAACTTATAGACCTATCTAATGTTGATAAAGTGAACCGTGCCGGTTGGCATGGGCGGCCGAATGTTAGCAAAACATTCATTCGTGTTAACAGATGTTGTGACCAAATTCAACATTTCTGCAAACTTTCAATTAACAAAAAATACACATCCCAACACTACTTTGAATATTTGTGCAACATTGTTACAAACTGTTGTATCTATTTTTGCTTTGCATTTATGGCGTCCCATAGTTTTCCAACCATGGTTGGCAGAAACTTGGGCTGTGACGTTGCAATAGAAAGATCTATTAGATTGTACTTCCACCTTGCAAAGTTTTAAAAATCCTACTCACTGTTTCAAGTTTTTTTCTCTGTCCGAAAGATTTTATTGTTGACAATCCTTTTATATAATATATATATATATTTTTTTTCACTTTAGGAAAATGGTGAGCCGTATCGACCAGTCTGAGTTTGAGGGCTTTGAGTACGTCAATCCCCTGCTGATGTCTGGGGAGGAGGTTGTCTAAGACGTACTGACGAGATACTCACTCATACAGGTGTTTATTTTAAATTTCTTCTGCGCTTCCAGCATGTACTCGTTCATCGAATATCCAGTACCCTAGGTAATCAGACCATCTCACTGAGGTCGCATTTCTACATCAACGTTTGAGTTCTGCCATGCTGGAGTGCTACGCACAAGTACGCAGGACATGTTCGTGCCGTTCTAGGAACGTGTGTGCAAGTACTCCAGTGTGGGGAGTGATAAAATAATGACATCATCTGTTAAAGCTGTTATAGAATGGTGCTTAGCAAACTTTTCTGCTAAGCCAAAAAAAGAGAAGGAAACCAGTCACAAACAATATATGTTACATGGCTTTCACTGGTACACTGTTTCTACTAAGCAAGAGTTGTCTATGCTAAGCAGTTTCTTGTGTTTTAAGAGCTTTATGAAATTGGGCCCAGGTGTGACTCTGACCTTGACTTTGACCTTGATTGTCAATTTGCATATGACCTTCATGCAAATGGTGTCAAGTTTTGATTTTTCTGATTTAAGATCGTGTATGCTGCTTGACATGGTGGCCTTGTGGGTATATTTGCATATGACCTTTATGCAAATGAGGTCCAGCGAGATGTGTACATGAACTATGTAAAGTTCAACTGCAGTTATTTTTTAACCAGTAAATTGTATGGTTACCTCATACACATAATACTATTTAATTTTTTAAGTTTACGTAGAGTTGATACTGTATAAGTTGATATATCGATGCCCCGGGGAAGCAAAACTAAAAAACACAGATTAATAACAAAGTTGAGGACATTTTGGTTTGGTACCCTATAAGGATGAATTATTACAGCATTGTAATGTGAACGGGGAGCCAGTCTGTTTTCAACTCCCAGCCTCACTTTGAGGGACAGAGCAAGACAACAATTATTGAGGTTTTATCATCAACAGTGGGGAATTACATGTTCATGAATTGTTCTTACTTTTCAAAAAGTCAAATTATGATTTATCAGATTAAGAATATTCATGAGTTTGAATCTAGTCTCAAGTTATTCCTATTATGAATATTAACAAGGTGGAGTCTAGTTACTTGTTATTAAACATATGAATATTCATGAGATGGAATGAAGTCTCATTATTCAGATTATATGAATATTTAGGAAGGCAGAATCTAGTTATGAATGCAAAATTTACATGTTGCATTACAACTAAAAGCTATGTGTGTTTCAAAATGGTGCAAAGCTCAACATATCTATGCATTTCACCAAATAAATCTACTGTACCAGTTACACTTGTTTAAGTATAAAATTCAAAGGGAAAAAAACAGAGAGAACAAAAATGTACAAACCGTTCTACTCTTAATAAACATTTGCTGGTGAGTTTACAAACGTTTTGAAACCATTCAACTGTATGGGGTCACAACTGTGCACAAAACTGTGTAGATGCATTCACCACATAATATCATATTGCAGGCTGGTGTAGTTTATCCATCATTCAAAACCACTGTAGATGATATTGAATGGTCAGACAGTAGGAGGGTTGACTGTGTACTGTGTAGATACATTCACCACATAATGTCATGTCATGAATGGTCAAACAGTAGGAGGGTTAAGTACTACTATTAACCTCTTCACGCTTGAACCGTAATCTGCTACGGTTCTAAGTTGCACTGTTGAAATAAATTGTAAAATTTGTGTCGTTTCTGAAATGAACGAGTGATGTAACAACTCCATTACTAGAACCTCTACAAATCTCAATGTTGTGAATTATGCAACGAATTTGTTAAAAATAAAATGTTGTGGGAATTGTGAAGATTTTCTTCAGCATGTTGTTCAAGCTTACTGTGGTCAACTCTGCAAATGTAGTCCTTTTTTCTTTTCTTTTTTAAGGTAGGGTCATAGGAGGGTCGGTGTCCGTTCTTGAATGTTACAACCAGAGATGCGGTTGGTAACCGCTGTCACCTCGCTAAACATGGATGGATTCTACGTTCTTGTGACGTTTTCTCAGCAATACACACTGTATTCAGCTGAAACTTTCACATGTGACTTTAATTGTATCTTTCTTGATAATTTTGCCTATAAATCAGCTTTACGTTGACAAAAACCAATCTATAACTCTACCTTAAATACAGTAACCCAAAAGTAATTTAATATTACGTAAAAAACCATACTCTGATTGCAGTGTGGATGACCAAATTGTTGCAGTTTAAACTAATTAATGTGCATGTATTGAAGTGCTCATTGATAATCAGAATCAATGTGAAGTAATATCTTCCCAAAGTAAAGGGTGGACTAAAGGCCGTGTTACACGGGGCCATTTTTACAGGCAACTTGGAGGCAACCGAACACTGTGAAGTACAACAGACATTTTTCTAAACACTATCTTACTGTCCTAAGAAAATTATGTCGTAATAAACATGTGAAAGTTTATTTTTCTTGGAGATTGCCTGGAGCTGCCCCGTGTGACATGGCCCTAAGGCTTCTAATGCCACTGTAAAAGTTCAGGGTACAGATTCATGGAGTTGCTTACCGTGTTAGTGCTGAATTACTGCGCTAACAGAGAATGCTTTGTGATTTACACACGCTCACTAGCAAAATTTTGAATGCTAGAGGGCGGTAGACTGATTCTATACCAAAGTTTTTAGCGGTCGAATAACGACATTTTCTGTGATAATAGAAGGTGTTCCGAAGCAGAACCGGTGTAAGTGGGTTTCGTTGGGTGGTAATAACAAAACAATTATTTGCCAAAATGTAAGAAACGTACAATAAAAAGCAGAAGAACTGAGTAGGAATCAAGACTGTGTTGGCGATTAAAGCGAGATGAACATGCAAATTGTATTCTAATTAAGTAATAAAATATTCAAACTGGATATAAATGTAGAAAAATCTAATATGTAAAGTGTGATACTCTGCATATGTGATGGGGCTGTTTAGAAATGATATGGCAGCTTAACGTGTGATGTAAATCCATTATTATTGTATTCCGATAAATAAAAGACTATACCAAAAGCACTTATTTATTTGTATGTACATGTGCCTTAAATGTCACCCGTTTTAAACATTTGTGTGAATTTTATCTTGGGAGCCATGTTATTTTTTTTATACACTAAGTCTTTGAGATTGAAACTGAGGCTCGTACCTCAGACTGGCGTCTTTCAGATTAGGTTTGTACAATGGTCAGTCAGGTAACAAGACTTGAAACAGCAGTCAGGCAACAAGACTTGAAACAGTGGTGTAGTGTGGTTTAATATAGTGTTGGCTATGGCTATGGGTTAATCATCATGTCATGATGTGTTAAATTACAGGATGTCCTTAGCAACACCCTTAGCCGCCAATTCTGAAGATGCATTCGTCTTCCATTTGGCTGATCAAACTCTTGGCCACAGCCAAAGGCAAGCTTTTGAAAAGCACTGCTGAAAACTGACACTGGGTTATGTTTATATGTGCCGCCATTTTGTAAGAATCGCTAGATATTAGGCCATATAGACTGTACAGAAGCAACTTGATGTTGGCATGTAACTTTCCCTACACTGTTGATCAATGTAAAGTGTACGTTTAGGGAGATGGGGTTAGGGTGGGAGAAGTCTGGGCTGTATGTAAATCATCTTTGTAATGAAAGACTTGTGTGTGCCATGAAATTATTGCTAAACATTCTAGGCATCCTCCATTTAAATTGCTGTTCATGTGTCAAATCTTATCAAGCATTCTAGTATATCGAACACAAGTTCTGATGGTTCAATCATCAGGGTATGGGTTCGATTCCCGGTCATGACACTTAACCATAAATTGTTTCTCTGAACCCAGGTGTATAATGGGAACTTGAGAGGGCTAAGACAGTATTGTATTGGATTAACCCCTTAGCGCTAATTCAAGCAGCTTGGGGCTGTATGCTCCCCAGGGAGTTTAGTAAATATGTGGATTGATTAAAGCATGGAGGAAGGAAGAGAAGCCTGATGAACAGGGATAATAATGTTGTAAAATGTCTTAATATCGCTACAAGAATATGTGAGCTATAAAAGAACCAAGTACTATTATCATTATCTTGGCTGTCCACGATGAAAGACGGAACTGTCACTTATAAAGTAAATGTTAAGATGTAAGCCCAGCCATTGTGTACTGTTGAATAAATGCACAGTAAACCTATCGTGAAAGAGTAAGCACAAATTACGAGCTAAAGCAAAAGGGTTGTGTGTGCTCCGTGATCGAAAAGTGCCTTCATGTGAAAACCTAGGCTCAAGTTTAAAAGCACAAGATATTGCTTAACGTCCTATTCGCTGAGTAAATATCAACAGGCTACCAGTCAGAAAAGAATGTACATGGATGGGCATTTCGGCTGGTAACCTGTTTATTGCTTAGCAAGTTTTTTCTGTGATAAGCAAAAGTTGTCAGGACTCCGAACTTGCTTAAATTAATAATCAGCGTGGTGTTGTTTGACATCACATTTTAACTGTGATAGCAAGTGTGTGTAGGCCTTAATCTCCCTTAATACGCATATTGTTAATCTACCTTAATCTCCCGTGGATCGATCATGGATCATATGGATCTATTCTCATGGATCTATCCCTTCTGGATCTATTTTAATCCCTTATTAATCCTTAAACATGTGGAAACTTCGAATTACACCCCATATATCTACCACAACTATAATGCAGTATTGCACTCTTCTTGTGATTAAAATAAGTCACACAAATAGTGTTAGAACTCTGCTATACTTCCTGTGGCTTACCCCCCCCCCCAAAGAAGTTCAATTTTTAACCCTAATTTGATATGCTTCTATGGTTCTAAAACAAGCAATGCAACAACTAACCCACCAAAGTTTTTTCACATTTCATATTTGAATGTTTTTGCATTTCATGATAACTACAAATGAAAATAGTCTGTGAGAAAATTGCCTTGTACCCAGACTCAAAGCAGTAGAAATGTTGCAATCCCTTAGAGCTATACGCCTTATCGGTAAAAACAAAAGTGGTGTGGCCTTTAACTAACTTTAGGTGCAGTTGTGAAACCCCCGAGCATGTAGGTAGACTATAGACGAGCATTATTCACGTAGAAATTAGCTGTTCTATCGAGTTGTAGCAGCGTACTATTGATAAAGATTAGTAGGCCTACTGTGTTTGTACCAAGTATTTCTGTACTACCGTGTAGCACCGTGTTGAATTTCTCTATGCACAATGCTATGGGTATTTTCTAATCAAGCTAATTTGAAACTCCAGGTGGAATGTAAGGCCTCAAAATGGCTGATAGGGTGTGAGCCAGAGCCATAGACTTGATCAAGCCGCGTCTGAATCAAGCTAGGGCTTTGTTATAGAAGGGCATTTTAGCAAAATTATTCATCAACATGTAATAAGCAGGTGTTTCTACTCTAGCTGATTCTGTTGTCAGTTCATATAAATTTGATTTGACATATTTATATTTCAAGTGGAATTTGCCATAATAATATCAGGATCTGGTTATTAACAAGGATATGTGTTGATTCCATAACATGGGGGGAGTCCATTTATGGTTGTATCAATATACTTGCCAATATCGTCATTTAGTCAGTATTTATTTTAAGTTATTCCACCAGTAGAAAATTCCACCAGTAGAAAATGTTTTATTTAATCATCCGTAGCATTCATCAAAGATTCCTAGTCGAGTTTGATTTGCATTAGGATAGTTTTAAGGCATTTTATCCACGAGTATGAAGGGCTATTTACAAAGTATTCTAAAATATGCAATTCATATCGTAGAATTTGAAATCATTATGATTACTATTCGTTACTGTCGAGTAATACCTACTATTGTATATTTGTAAATTATCATTTATTTTATATGTATAAGTTACTCTCTTTGGTTAAGTCGGAAAGTTTTTTTCAACTACACAGTTTTGTTTCAAAAAAGCAGTTTATCACCTACATTTTTTTGTTTAGGGGGGTGGTATTTTTTGAGGAATTTACTTTGGATTGATTGTTACAGGATTTGTTGACATTCAATCTTGTTAATTTGTCTCATTTTGTCAGCAAGGGTTAAAGCAGTTTGTCAAAAATATTTTTCATTTCTTTTAATTTAATTTTGAAAAGAACAAATTTGATTCCAGGGGCCTGGTAAGGGGAGGGGTCTGTGTGTGTGTGCAGTTGGAGTGTGATTAAATACAGCTATGTTGGCGAAAGACTGTGGTTTTGTTAGATTTGTCTGATTTATTTTGTAGACTGTCCCCTTTTGAAATATTTTGAAATATTAAATCATTTTCAAATAATTGCACCATTACCATTGGTAATAATAAAGTGTTGATATGGTTTTAGATTTACATGGATAACTGGGGTGGTTGGGGTTGGGGTTGGGGTTGGGGTTGGGGTTGGGGATGTGTATGGCTTATGGTTGGGGTGAGGGTTAAGGTTTTGAACAAGTATGGGTATGGGTTAGGGTTAGAGTTTGGATGGGTATATTCCCACAGGTACGCCAATCTTTCTGTTTGGACGAGGTTGAATTGTAATTAACCCCCAACATGGAATAGAGGTTGGGGTTTGGTGGATGAGTAACAGCAAGGGTGAGGATTTGGGTTAAAGCTTTAGGGCCTTGATCAACGGCGCACCCAGGATTATGTTTTTTGGGGGGGGGGGGGCTCAAACCAATGTATTGGGTGGGGTCCAGGTGCCGGCCTAACGGCCCCTGGTGGGGTCCAGGTGCCGGCCTTACGGCCCCTGGGTCCAGGGGCGAAGCCCCGGTGGGGGTCCAGGGGGCAAAGCCCCCTTGAGCTCTGAGCTTTTGGCGTTTTAGGGGTGAAAAATCAAGCCTCTTTATGCATAAAATTAGAAAAAAAACATACTTTTTAAGCACTTCTGATCCATATAAATCTTTTAAAGTTTATTACCTACTTTTCATCACTGGGCGGCAAATTCCATGAATAAGTGGGCGGCAAACCCAGATCCTACAGATAAACCTTTGTTTTGCGAAAGTGGTGTCACATAATACAATGTAATAATTTACATCAGATTACTGCTAAAAAATGAAATTATAAGTTTAACCAGAGCATAAATGTGATATGTAATTTGGAAAGGGTAGGATTGCAGACCTTTTTAATCCCTGAACATAGCCGACTAAAATGAAAAATGTGGAAAAGAAGCAACGCGTGATGATATTCATTTTGGATCTGGTCGGTATCTGGTACCATGCATATTCATTAAAAACATCGTGGGTAAAAAAACATTACTATCCGGCGTTTCTCAAATTCAAGTGTAGTACTACAGGCAATCCATAAGGGGGAAAAACATTGAATGCCGGACCGACGTGAGATATATTTCATCCTGGACAAATTAGCCCGTTGGTTTTAAATGCTTAATATGTTATTGTTGCAAGTTTAAACAATTACAAGGGAGTTGTCATAAAATGGTGTTCAAAATCTTTCACCTCGCACCTCGCACCTCGCGTTATCGAATCTCCCGTATAAAAGAGTAATTTGGCAGGAAAAAAATGCGAATGGCAAAGGAAGAAAAGAAAATACTGCCACCGGAAATAAAAACCAAAAGCTACACACACATTTGCGACTTTACTCCCTCGGCTCTTTTTTCCTTCCCCCTTCCTCCTCTCCCCCATTTGTTTTCTTTTTCTTTCTTTCCTTCCCTCTTCCTCCCCTGTTTTTTTTTATTTATTTTTTTGGGACCCTCTTGGGGGGGGGCTCAAGCCCCCCCAGCCCCCCCCCCCCCTGCACCGTTGGCCTTGATAGGTACAATATTTCTGTTTGGATGATGTTGCAGTTCACCATCAGCATTTGTTAATAGATGATCTTTCCGTCAATGTAACTCGGCAAAGCTCCCACAAGGTGATATAAACACCAAGCTGGGAACAGCCAATCTCTCTCATACAGACATTGATTTAGCGTCTATGATTATGTACAAATCAAGAAATTGTGATTCAGTAACTAGACGACAATACTTATTCTAGTCGTTGTGAAATCAGCGGTTAGCTTGGTAGGATTCAAACCCACAACCTTTCGATTGCAAGTTCTGTAGTCTAACCACTGGAACACGGTGACATCAAGTGTACTTTAGTTTAACACATCACCAGTAAACGGCAAAATAACAATCAGGAATAACTGGACACTCGGGAGAAACCAAATCCATCTCACTTGGCTTGACAGAATAGTTTTTTTGTTCTGATTTTATTTTTCTTCATAGAATGTCGTCCTACGAGTCTGGCTTATAATTATCCGCTACTTGGATACTACGAAAAAAGAATAATCAGCTAAAACACTACCAGAGGTAATTCATCACTAGTTGTTTTCTTTAACAAGAAAGGCAGGAATAAAAAAAACAATAAAATAAAACAGCAGAACACATAGATTTCCAATCAAAGGAAAGATCCCCCTTGTTTTTGCTGCGGGGGGAAATAAATGCTTATAAAAAAGGATTTCTGATATTTACAAGTTTTACAGTTGGTTGTGATAACGCAAATTAACAGGCAGACCATCTTGAAATACTGGAATACATTATTAAATAAGGGCTTGAAGAGTCTAGGTTCCAGACACAAGAAAATACCCTTTTTAAAACCATGGTTTTGGCTTAAGCTTAGGCTTTGTCAGTATTTTCGAAAATCTGCACTTTTGGTATGCAGGCTTTGAACTGAAAGATGAAGCCTTAGCTGTTAGTAAAGCCGAAGCCATGATTTCGAGAAGGTCCTATAATTATCCCTCCACAATGGTACCCATTGGTGTTTTTCACCCCAACTGGGATATACTCTTCTACCCTGATTGAAATTCTTATCCCCCAAATGAGGACATTGATTTAAAGCAAACTTTTTTTCTAAGACATGAAAATATTATTCGTTGGCTTTGCTTTGTTAAAAATACAATATTTCAGTTTGTATGTTATGATTGAATTACTTTAATGTTAAATGTGAATAACTATTTTGACCAGGGCCAGTAACTGTTTCATGAAACAATCGATATTGAAACAATTGTAGTTATTTGTTGTTGTTAAATGGTCAAATAGGGAAAATCTTTCAAGTAAGTTGTTTGATCACAGAAAATACACTTTGATATTGAAGTAACTTAATTAATGAGGGAACAAAACTACAATGCAAAACAAGACCCTGTCAAAATTGACATTAGAAATAATGTTTACGCTATACATTTTGAGTAAACAGAGGTTACTTTTTTGTGCCGACTACATTTTAGTGAACTATGAAAGGGTTTGCCTATCATAGTTGGAATGTATAACAACAATTAACATGTGGTGACTTTTAGATGCCTTGGGGGAGGGAGACATGCTCACGTTGAGTGGTCAAGTGCACTGAGGCTCAAGCTCTGGTGTTTCTGACCAGCAGGGTGTGGGTTCGAGTCCCTGTCTTGACACTTAAGCAAGACATTTAGCAATTATTGCTTCATCCTTCGGATGGGACGTAAAGCTGTAGGTCACTGTTGTGTGTAATACCTGTAAAAGAACCCAGTACACTCATCGTTAAGTGTTTTCTGGTAAATTTTGCAGCAGAGTGACATTGGTGAAGTGCTTTACACTGTGCTATGTAAATAAAATCGCTCTTCCTCAGGTATAATAAAGCACCATATAAAAACTGCATATTATCATTATCATCATGCTCATCTTTCAAAGTAATGGATTGTGACTCGGTTAAATCTGCTGCCCCAAGAACATCTTAGAAAAGTCTCAAATTCTACAATAATTACGATCAAAGCAGCATTTTGCTCTGTGAGGAGAAACAAATATATATACCCCCCTCCTCTTTGTTTACCTGTACCACAAAAATAGACATCAAATCTATATTCACATTCTGCATATTCATTGAATTTCTGATTTACATATTCATTGAATTTCTGATTTACATATTCATTGAATTTCTGATTTACATTTTGCAGGAGATTGGAACAATTCTCAAACAACCAACTGTGTCAAAATATAACTTGGCACTGTTAAGTTTTCTACACAGGAAAAAAAAAGGGCTAGTTAGGCCAAATTTTCTTGCTCAATTGTTGTTATCATTTTTCCTAAACAAAGGTTATATTTTGAAGTATTTTTTCCCCTCTGGAGTTTCCCTGCAATTCTAGTTCCAGAGGGGGTGTCTCTGGTTAATCTAAGATTGGTGGTACTTGTTAGTTTATCCCTAGAGTTTGCTATAACCCTTCAGAGACTATTCAGGGAAACTGTTTTATTTAGGTCTACTTTAAATATCAATTCTGGACATGACTTCTTTCACTATGACCTCATTGTTTGAATGGAAGTAGGTCAAATCTTGCGGCCATTTGCGACCGCTACGGGCATTGTGGTCTCTAAAGGGTTATAATTAAAGTATTAAAAAACATTCTTTTGATTTAAATTCTGTTGTATTTTGCAGGGATGTTTTCACCACTTAATTTTATTTATTTCATTTTTATATTTGCATTTAAAGGTCTTCTATTCACATTGATATGATTAAATAACGTTATTCATAAGTTCCTAATTTTCCAGGTGAGACTTCCCACAGAGACCTTAATAACAAATCCAATTTAATAAATTTCTCAATTGACAACAACAAAAATTTCCGAGTGAAGTTTACACGCATAATAGCTTATTATCTACGCTACAAACAAATACATTGAGTTGATTCGTATTTTTTTAATTTATTTTCCTCTTCACCCTTCAGCGTTACTCCCTAGCGTCATCGCTGATCATCCTACAATCCAAATCTCTAGTACTGAGTTGTCGTGCCGTTTGAATATTTTGGCAAAGAATTCATTTATAAATAAAACAAAATATCTATCGCTGTGTCCGTCCACAGTTTGTTAAGAGTTGCTATGGTAACGGTAACTTATTACAAAGATAAACACAAGCCTGAAAGTCCACAAAATTGTGTAAAATAAAACAAAAATGCCCTAATAGTTTTAATATGGCTGGTAAAAGGCTGTAAAAGAACTCATTTCTACGTTTTAAAAAAAATATTCAAAGGAAAATCCATGTCCGATTCTTCGCAGGTATTTTCTACAGCCAATACTGGCATTAAAATTACCTCCAGAAGAGCCCAATTTCCAGAAGAGCCCAATTTCCACAACTTTTAAGGGCATGGTCTTCGCAAGTTAAGTGAACTATTTTTGGTGGGTTTCTTTCATCAACAATCTGAAAAACTGAAGTGTGTCACAAAAGCTTTTCCTGAAGCTGAATACCTTTATGAATCTTCCAGAGTGTTTACCGAATGGGTCTACATAATTCTGAGAGCAGCATGACACAAACCCTGACTTTTTAGCTCAAAGTAACATAAAATAAAAATAACAAACGAAAATGAGAATGACTTTAACGGTGATGATGTTGAAACACCTCATAACTGAAAACATTAAAAACAATATTGCTACTAAATATTCCAGTGGGTAGGTTTGGCATAAATATTAAATGTTAAATAAAACAAACATAAGGGTTTTAAAAACAATTACAGTAACTTAATTTTTTAACAGAAAATCGTGGAAACCAAATATGATGTTTTTCGGTGAGTTTTCAATAATGCTGAACAAAAAATTACCGAAAAAAGAAGAAGAAGGAAACTGATGTATGGTAAATATTTTTCAGATTACCGACTGAATAGTTCGGCCAGCGTCAGTCATTGCCTGACAGCCACGGCCTCTCCTAATGCACTCTAATCTTGAATTATTACGTACTCCAGACTATCACAAGTTCATATCAACACCAAAAATCCTAAGCTAAATCCTCAAACTCCGACCCCGAGATCCCAACCCCACCCCCTCCCCTAAAAAAAAAATTCTCCTTACAATACCAGAGAATCCGCCGTAAATGTAACAATACGACCATTTGTCATTTTTACATTAACATGGTAGAAAAATCTCAACTGTGACACACAGCGTATTTACAATTAAATTACTTTTTACATCACACTAAGACAAAAAACTCTGAATAAAACAAGGTTTTGTTTGTTTTCCTCTTTCTTCCTTTAGTTATAAGTAATGCTGAGAAAAATGTTCATACCTTCTTTGGCCTTAAGAAATCTAGAAAAACACTCAATTTTTATTACAATTTTTTTTAAGGAATACATTTAATATCAAAAGAACAGCTCTGCCACCTCAGTACGATTTTTGCTCTAAACAGACCTCCCTGATTTACTCGGAAATAAAACGCAAATAATTGTCTTTTTTGTTTTTGGACTGCAAGCCCGAAGCTTAGGGCAAGTCTGTACGACTGGTACAACGCCTTAAACCGTACACGTGCCATTTTTCATATTTGTATGACTCACTTCCAGGGTTACCAGGGAACTTGATCCGTTGAACGAAAAGTCTCTGAAGCTCAGCTGTTCTTGGTTCTTCTACTCATTAATTCATCATGACCTCACTTTTAACTCGTGGTCTATTTTCAAGCGTTTCTCCGATCCGTACCCTGTAAATTTGGCCATTCGCTCATATTGTACGTAACAAATTATTACTTTTGCATTTGATAATGGCAGGCACAGCACCTTAGCAGCATTTTGGGCTATTTTCAACAAATTCTTGTACCACTTCAAACAATTCAATGGCAACCACAAGTTCGTTTCTCCTATATTAGTTTTTTGTTTATTGTAGTTCATTTTGACCGACAACCAAAATATGACCAACAACACACCCTGAGCTGTGCACATATCAACAGCAGAAAATTCCCCAATTTGAATTTGAACTCCAATATGACATTTTTGCTCTTAACTTTGCAAATTTGTTTAGCAGGAAACAACACGCTAAGCAGCTTCTTGATTGGACCCCGGTGCTATTTTCATACGGGATCCAATCCTAACTTTGTAAACAATACTTTTGGCACTGACACATTTTTAAACTCCCTGACAGCTCCAGGTCACAAAGTGCTAAGATTCATCTTAAAGGCAAAGTATACCTTTGGGTTTTTGGAACAAAAAGCGATTTGCATTGTGACATCTTGGCTTACCAATTGGCTAACCCATCTTAAGATCGATCTTAGCTCCTTGTGAAATTGAGCCCATCTCTTGACGACTTTATGCTGAATATAACGTATTCAAACTCTCACATCTGAAAGCTAACTACCTGACGGATCAAAACTCTACTTAGACTCAGCGTCTAGGAGCTTAAACCTTTCAACTCAAAATCAACAGTGCAAATTGAAAATACAACTACATGAAAATTAACATTTCAACTAAAAGCTTTAAAATAAAATAATCTGCAATGAAATCATTAAAACAAATCAAATAAAATTACTGCTATAACGTTACTAATTATTCTCGTTGTATTGTGTACAATTTTTAAAAAGCCTAAGCGAAATTATTTTAAATAAATTTTGTGTTTGTTACTTGCCGCTTGATTGGTTCTCTAACGTACTAATTTCATTCTGATATTTACAATAAGTAATAATTTATACTTAAAACATGTCAACCAACAACAATATCAAAAAAGACATGAAATTAGTGGTCACCTTTAAATTGATTCTTCAATTATCAAACCATATACATCATCGTTATCCTCTTGATTAAACTTGAATATACATTTGGTGGATTATCAATAAATCTATGGATTATTGGAAATTCGATCAATCAATATTACATTATTGATCATCTATAAAAACCACTGGCTATAATTTCAGCAGTAGGCATAGAATATTAAGGTGGGCAAAAACATCAGCTGTTCTTGGTGCCAATTTCATCGGTGGTTTTAAAAAAAATAATTTTAAATTTGGGTGGGTCGCAAATGTTTTGAGCCATTTATGCTTATAATCGTTGTGCAACTTCTTAAGCTCATTAACACAAAACTTGCTAAGCACAGAAAGATCTTGCTTTAGCAGAAACAGGTGACCAGCCAGAGTCCCATAAAGTTAACTTTGTTCTGACTGGTGCCCCGCTCTTTTTCCTGCTCATCAGAGAAACTTTCTAAGCAACTGCTTAACATCTTTATGAAATTGATTCAATTTCAACCATTTATTCCAATGTGTCTTATTTTATCTGTCACGGAGAAATGAGGCTAAGGCTTAGTGCAATTTTGACTATGGCTGCATAGATCTAGCCGTAGTCAAAGCCCTTTCTTTAGAACAGTCAGCAATTTAATAAGAAATGCACGAAACCTTCAAACAGAAAAACAAAACACAACTCAGGTTCATTTGCCGTGTCTAACCACCATGCAGCAGAATGTACAGTGAGAAAAGTTGCTCAATAATTTTGTTTGTCTTTTCTCTTTAACTGGTGCTCTTGATTTATGCTTACCAAAATGCTAAGCACATTTTGTAGTGAATACCAAACAGTTCTTCAAATAAGAATAAAAAATTGCCTAAGAGGGAAAGATATTTGCTTTGAGCATGTTAAAGCACAGAGCATCAAAATGCCTGTGAGTGTCTGGTCTGAAAACAGAGCCTTGGGGGAACCAGCGTGAATGGATCAAACCAGTCCTGGCAGTTGTAAGACTGGATCAAACCGGTGTGGCAGTATGCACTGGAGCGTGATGAGCAGAGTGCAACGACCTCCGCACGCCGTCCCCTCTACGGGGCTCGTCATCCGAGAGTGCCATCATCAGGGAGTAAGCTTGAAGCTTGGAATGACGGCTGAGGTTGGCTCGTCCTTCTCGCAGGATGTCCACCTCCTGAAGGTCTGCCTCGTCATGCGGGAATGTTGCTGTGGTCTTTGCCAGGCCAAATTTGACTGGGGTGTCCTCCGGGGCGCCTTCATCCATTGTAGGGTCCTCCTCAGAGGTTACACTAGGGGTTTTATCACCTTCTTCCCCATCGCTGAGATCTTCGCTTTCATTCATGCTGTCATACATGTCATCGTTTCGGCAGATTTTTTCCTCTCTGATGACAAGCGGCTCTGCAACCTCTAGTGTTTCCTCAGATCCATTTCTGAGCTCTTCCTTCTCACTGATGCCTTCCCTGTCTTCTTCCTTGTCGATGTCTTCCATCTCTCTGTCCACATCACTTTCACTTTCTCCTCCCTCATGCATCTCTTTGTCATCCTCCATCTTTTCTGGCTTTGACTCGTCTTCCTTCATCTCGGTTGATGAGCTGCAGACGGAAGGACTCTGGACCTGTTTGGAAGCAATAGCTGCTGCCGTGGCTTCCATCGCAATCAACTTCCGTCTCAACGCCTCTTTCTCTTTAGCATCGTCGATGAAGTTCTTAATTTCATCAAAGTACGACTCGTCCTTCTCATTTAAGTCGTTCGGTTCCTTGAGAGCCTTTGTCTTGGCCATCAGACGAGCCGCTACGATGACGTCATGCTCGGCAGCGACAGACAGGGCGATTTCCTCAGCTCGCTCGTTCTCGTGCTTCTTCAGGTGTCGATCAAGGTTGGTCTGCTGCCCGAAACAGCGCTCGCACAGCGGGCATTTAAATGGCTTCTCCTTGTTGTGGATGTTGCGAACGTGGCGCTGGAGGTTGGAGGAGATGCTGAAAGAACGATCGCAGTATTTGCAAGAGTACGGCTGCTCTCCAGTGTGGGTGCGCAGATGGCGGGTTAAATTCGCTGAGCGGGGAAACAGTTTCCCACAATATTTACATGTGTACCGATCTTTGCTTCTCATGAGCATCTTCTCCCCACCATTGGGATACAGAACGTTGCTGGGATAGGTACGGTGAGGTGGACTTAGCCCGGTTTTGGCCAACCCTTTCTCCATGTGGTAATGTTCAAATTTACGGAAGTTTTGAAAGGCTGCGTTGGGAAAGAGGTGGTTATAATCCATGCGCATGAACTTGTTCGGGATGATGTCTCCGTTCACCCTGTAGATTGGATCGGGCATGACAAGCGGGATTGGCTTTGCATAGAGGTTTGACGCTACCTTGGTGGGCTCCGCCGTCTTATCGCGGTTGCTATGGTGATTAGGTGGGCTGTGAGACTTCTTGATTGGCTCATCCGAGATGGGCGTCAACCGCTTACGTCTGGGCATGCTCAGATCTAACGGCTCCTCCCCTGTTGTGCGCGACGATGCCAGCAGCTTGGTAGTTGCTGATCTTCTTTTGGACAGATCAAAGGGTGAATCTTGCAGGATGCCACCTTCACTCTCTAAAGCTCGGAACCTACTGTCATGGTGAATCCTCTCTTCTGTATTATGGCCATTTCTTCTAACCTCAGACGTCAACAGACCGTTCTCAGGATGGGCACCACCAAAATACTTCTCGGCGATCGAGGCTATAGCTTTCATCGGCTCACTGGGTGCGATTCGGTTCTCTGGTCTTCTCTCGTTTCTTTGAGTCTGGTGGTTCATCTGATCATGTCTGCTGTTGCCATGACGGTGGGCAATTTTGCGATGGGCCTTGTTTTCGGTGTTCTCCTCGCTGTCCGAGTCGAGGTCACTGCCAGAGGTCGAGTCCAGGTCACTGCCTGTCGGAGTGCTGACGTTGGACACGTCGCTACCATCACTAATCTCGCTGTCCGCTCTCTCGTTGGGGTCTCGTTTTGTCTTGATTTGATGTCTACCGAGGTATTTCGCACCGCCATGTTTGTCTGGGCTGACACTCGAAGTGTAGTGCTTCAGCCAATCATCAGTTGAAACTGCTGAATCGTTGGGGCTTGTACCACCACTGCCCGTTCTTGTGGTGAGGTTGTGTTTGTTGAAGCTGTTAGCTACAAGATGGGACTGTGTTGGCAGCGGTGGGTAGCCCATGAAGTAAGGGTGGCCAGGAACAGGGACTTTGTCAGCGCCAGGGTACCCTAAGAGGTTATTCAGGAGTGCTTGCTGAGTCAAGTGTAAATTGGGATTCCAAAGATGAGCCAAATTCCCAGGGTGCAAGGGCCCGTTGGGTCCGAGCATTCCGACACCCATCAGTGCAGGGTTTGGGGTCATCACAGCACCTCCGCCATTGCGTACCACGGACGGAACGCTGGTAGACTGTGTCACAGGGATTTGGTTATTGAGGAGTTGGTTACCATGGCAGAAGCGGCGGTGCTTGTTGAGAGAGGTGACGGTGGCAAACATCTGGCTGCAGTTGTTGCACTTGAGCTGCGTGCGGCAGTCGGCGTGCATCCGCTTGTGCCGACACAGGTTGGAGAACTGCGTGTAGGACTTCAGGCAGACCTCGCAGATGAAGGGCTTGATGCTACTGTGTATGTGAGTGTGCTGCTTCAACCCACTGGAGGTGGCAAAAGTCTTCCCGCACTCGGGGCAGGCATGGCAGCGGGCGCCGACATGCTGCGTCCGAATGTGCCGCTGCAGGTTGCTGGGGTCGGAGAACACCTTGTCGCAGTGCTCACATGGGAACTGCAAGTTGCTGTCGTGCTCTTGCTGATGCCTCTGAAGGTTGGACTTCCAGTGGAACGTCTTGGGGCATTCCTCGCAGTGGAAGTCACGATTGGCACGGTACTCCCCGCTCTCTTGTTCTTCCTCGTGATGTGGCCCAGACTTCTCATCTGTCTCCTCTTTTGTGTCTTCTCCAGAATCATCTTGTTCACATTTGATGCCATGCACTGAAAAAAGGGAAGGAATGCAATTTTTATTTTTATTGATCGAGTTGTATGATCACTTTCATGGTATATGCGCCGTCATCAAAGACAGATTTGTTTGTTTTGAACGGGCGTTGCCGACTGCGACTGGGCGCTTGAACTTCAACGCACCATAAACATCAACGTTCCAGACTTAAAAGTTCTAGCCCAGAGTCGCAGGAGGCAATGCCTGCAAAATAAACAAATCTGCCTTTTGAATGAGATGGCGCATGTAACCGTGAAATTTCTAATAAGCTACATATTAAGCTATTTTGAGAATTATAACAAAATAAGACCAGGTAAAAAAAAAGTCATTGTGAAAAAGTTCCCAACAGAGTACTTTCACGAAGTGAAAAAAAAAAAAAAAGCACCATACCTTGTTGGAATTGTTGGTTGAGTGTAGTGAAGATTGCATTGGAGTTCTTGCATGCATATTTCTGATGTCTCCTCAAAGCCACCTTAGAGCGGAACAGTTCATCACAATCCCCACACTGGAACCGCTTCTCCTCTGTAGACACACAAGAAGAAAAAAAGGCAAAGAAATTGTTATAGGAGGCATAAATCTCTTGGCCACAATTGATGTGTGCTGCCCTCTGTTGGCAGAGAGATGTACACACGACTATGGTGGACAGGAGAAAGCTAATTTTACTGGGTTTTTTTTTTAACGAGACTTGTCCTAATTGTGTTCAGAATACTTAGATTCCATTCTTCAATACACTGGAGGATCTTGGGTCTCACCCCCGTCATCAAATTTGACCCCGCTGTTCCTCGAGTTGAAAACGGACACCCAGTGACTTTAATCTCAAGAAGAAAAAAAGAAAGGTAAAAAAAAACGCTCATTACGGAAACCCGCAGAATTACACCATCTTCCTTTTGCAGTCTGACAAGCCCCCATAATGACTGATCGAATTTCATGTTGGGTCACGCAACACGGGGGCCCCCATCATAATGGGCCAGATACCTTTTGCTTATTACTCTTTTTCCCCATGCCCTGAGGGCTGCTTGGGAGCGGGGCGGACCCCATTCACAGGTACAGTCATGCACACCCATTTCCTAGCTGTGAATAGAGACTATAGACTCTGATGTAAGCCACGCTTCTATATACGTACATGGGGGGCATTTTTTTGTCTTGGGTGGAAAGACCTACAACCCTATAAGACCTTTATCAGGCTGGCACAATCTAGTTCCCTGAACGCAAAAACAAATACTGGATTGTCATTAAGGGGCCTGACTATATTCTCCTCCAAGCCTCAGTTTCAGATTTCTTTGGGGGGAGGGGGGGGGGGGAAAAGGCACCATAATTTCCAGGCATGATTTTCATTTAGCTGCTTAAGAACAAAATATAGCTAAGCACAACAAAATTATGCTTACCGAATCACGCATGATACTTGACTCTTGGGGAAAAGTAGGACAATTTTATTGAGTACAAGGGCTGACCTAGATGTACATATGGTATGGGTTTTAATATACTTTTTTCCCCAGGTTATTTAATTTAAAAAAATTGCAGATTTTTCCGAGGGCCAGAAAATCGGAAATCAGACTTAAGTAGGAAGAACATCATGCCTGCAGAATAAGGTCACCAGTGGGCAAAAGAATTATTGATGTACCATCTGTGACTGGTATCCTGCTCATTCTAGTTTAGCAGGAACTTGTAAAGCTATTTTTCCTGTTTAAGCAGTTCTTCGATTTGGGGCTTAGTATGTTCATCGAGGAAAACGAAAAATACTAAGCTAAAATTCATTATTAGCCATTATTCATCAGGATTCGACCCCTGAATGGCAAGTTTTGTCTCCGCTAAAAAAAAAGGACTTTTGTCTGTGCTTGGAGAAATTGCATTCTCATCAACTTTCATCAACTTTAGTTGTCCACTTACAGAGGTAGGGGGGGGGGCTTACCAGTTGTATCAAGAAAAAGTAATAATTCTTCTTCAACAATGATTCAGAGTTGGGTTTTGTTTAACAAAGAGAAGGACAACCCCATTGTTTGATCGCTCCATCTTGACACTTCTAAGTCATCTTCACCTTGATAGAGAGTAAGGATCTCATTTCATAATTGTATTCTAAGTTGCCCATTCTAGTCTTCAGTTTGGCCCCCCCCCCCCCCCCCTCTCCTTCTCAAAAGATCTGCACAAACTCAGTACTTTCAGGAGATGGGCAGTGAACAGTCATAACCTGTCCACTTCCTTTACCTCTAGACCCACTTTCCCCCTCACTCTACCCAAAAACCTTCAAAGGGCACCCCAAAAAAGAAAAAAGAAACAAGAACAAAAAAGGAGAAAGGGGGGGCAAGTGAAGAAGCACAATCATTTCCAGCCTAAATATCTTCCAGATTTTGAACATGCTGATGAAAATTAAGATTTATGAGTTTGCTGCCCCCTGGTCTCCACCAGCCCAAAGTGCCTTGCCTCCTGGGACTCTGGTGGCAAATTGGTTAAGTACTCAATATGACCATCTACATCCACATATAGTCAATCAAAGTCTCGAAAAGTCACATGATGATCACCCTCCATACACCCCACTGGCCCCCCCCCCCCCCCCCCACCCCCCTCCCAAAAAAAACCTACAAAAAAAACCTTTTCCTAACCCTCATGTTACACATCCCCATCATTATCCCTGTTTCAAGAATACCCCCCCCCCCACCTTCCTCCCATTATCCCTGTTTCAAGAATACCCCCCCCCCCACCTTCCTCCCATTATCCCTGTTTCAAGAATACCCCCCCCCCCCCACCTTCCTCCCATTGTTCAGTCTACACATCTATAGCATTGTCAACTTGTTTTAAAAACAAAAACACCTTGAATTGCTCAGTATTCTTATCTTATAAACCGTAACTACAAACAGAATCAACCAACATCCTACAGTTCCTAACCTCAACAAGTCAGCTTTCCCCACACAACCCCACTCCCCACCCCTATCTTTGATTCTGTCCAACGCCTCGCTATGAAATTACCCCCTCCAAGACTACCCCCCCCCCCCCCATCACTAAAAGATATCCTGGATTTCATTCCCCCACCCTCTCACAAATATCCAAGTCATCCCCAAGTCTCTAGTGTCAAGTGGTACAATCAGACTCCTGCGCTGCCAATAAACCATCTCATGAAAAAATCATTCACTTAAACTCTGATGATCAGCCCAATCGCTCCCCTGAGTGTCCTAAACCACTCCCCAAACACGACCCCCCCCTTCTCTTATCCTCAGAGGGTACATCCAACATCTCAATTAATCAAAAAGATGGGCAGAAAGATAAACAAGTCATTTCCTACTCAGATCTGTCTGAACTGACAGTCGACGACGGACTGGATTGAAACATAGTCCAGATCGCTAGAGCCCATCTAAGCAATTCCTCTCCCTCCTTGATCATCCCCAAAACTAGATAGATGACAAGGCTCTAATCCAAAAGGGATGCTACAATTCCAGTTTCTGGTTTCATTCGATTACAATTAGTAAAAACAAACCTGAAACTAAACCCCTCAACCTTTTTTTAGATGGAGCAGAGCTTCATTTCCATGGCTCTGCAATCCCCCCCCCCTCGAAATTCTTCATTAAAGTGAGAGTATTCCTATGGTGACTACTCCCCAAACTAATGACCATAAAAACATACTTGGTAAAGAGCATTGGAGAGCTGTAAATATTATAAAACATTGTTAGAAACGACTTCCTTTGAAGTAATGTAGTTTTATAATTAGAGAAAGAGGTAATTTTTCACCAACAAATTTGAATCAGAGAAAGGCTTCAGGCATAAGGCCTTTTTCTAAGGCATCTGAAAACGCATAATTCTATGCATTGAGGGATACTTCAAGTGAGGATACTGGTCTTTGAATATTACCAAAAGCATACACTGCCTTTAACCGCTCTGCAGAAAATGATGACAATTCATTTTAAGAACTGCACTTGTAAAAAACAAGACAAACCCCCCCTCCCGAGACAAACATAGCGAAACGAAAGACAGATTTGACAAACAAACAAAATAAGTAAACTTTGCCGGAGATGAGGAACCACAGAACCTCAACACTTCATTCCGCGATTCCTTATCGCTTATTCACCCTGTTATTAGGTGTAGTCGGGCTAATCCAAACCGACATATGACATACCCCCCCTCAACCCCCTAGAGAAAATATCCCACTCTTCTCTGGGAAAGATAGCCATATGCAGCCGGGGTGTAATTCTTGTTTTCTGGACTGATAACACATTAAGATAGTTTGACATGAGTTTGTGCATATATAGAGCAGGGACAGTTGCTCTGTGGTTTGAGGAAATCCACGGCATGTTACAAAAACGACTGAATGAGACACATGTCCTCAGTTTCCACCTTGAATAAATCATCCAGAGCAAGGCAGTCTCTGACTTTCCCAAATTTGTTTCATCTGCCACAATATTTTTTCCACCTTTCATCCACCCCCTCCTTTTTATTTTTACTTCTTCTTCTTATCATGTCCACATACACTCGATGTTGTGTTGCAGCAAAAACTGAACACAGTCTTTGGCACTTTTTGGGGGGCTGACTTTCCCAAATTTGTTTCATCTGCCACAATATTTTGTTCATTTTTCATCCACCCCCTCATTATATGTTTACTTCTTCTTATAATGTCCATATACACTGGATGTTGTGTTTCAACATGAACTGAACACAGTCTTTGGTTTTGGGGGGTTTTGATTGCTGCGAGGCCAATATCAAAGTCATATTAATAGCTCTTACAATTTTCAAGGTGGATAAATGTACCTTGAAGTAGCGTTCAAATTTTGAAGTCTTTGTGATTTGTTCTCATTCCGGTTTTACCCTCTTTTTTTTAGGAGTAAACTTCAGCCAAGTTGGGGACTTGTTCAATAGCAGCTAGTGTGTAAGGCATGATTTGAGGCATTGCCTGTATGGATAAATATTCAGTTTGCAGTAACGCAACACGAATAATTTGCTGCTTAGATCAATCTTAAAAGAACTTGTTAAGCTATTTATCTACTACAGCAGAACAGACTGGGAATCGGGAGGCTACCACAAAATGGGCGCTGACTATTTAACCCTTCCAGCCTCAGTTTAGTGTATGCATTAATTTGAATGGGAGGAAGAGCTGCAATTAAGGTACCAGACTGGAAGTGACAGAGCTCTCGATAAATGACGTATAATCTCCAAAACAGAGTCCACTGCCGCCCCCTTTTCTTCTCTCATCAGTAGAGCATGAGAAACTAACTTATCTTTCCAAGAACAGGATACTACCTTGCTTCCAGCAAGCTTACACACCCTCTCAACTAGTCCACAAATAACCACGAAGGGGCAAGTCAAGCTTGGCAAGCAGTCCGGGGATACATGCGACCATAGGTGTTGATTGAATGCAACCCCAGGGATTGGATCATACTCAAGTGTACCATTTTGTTATTTTTTTTTTTTAAAAGAGTGGAAAGTCTCCTCCTTGTCTAAACCGTGATCAAAACAAGGTTGCTACATTCTAGAGGATTTACATCCCTCTGGACCATAAGAAGTGCAAGACATTTGTACCCGTAGTTCGGCACAATGTCGCGGTCCAGCAGAATCTTCACTCACCCTCCGTATTTATTTGAAACATCTTTATTCCACTGATGTTCAGTGCGCGTCTTCCGTGGAATTAGTCATGACAGAGGAAGATCTTTACATAAGAAAACCCTCAAAATGGTTTTCAAATCCTGGATAGTCACAAGCTTGCAACCCTTAAAACAATATTTATTTCACAGATTTTTTAGGGGACATTCTCAAAAAATCGATCAACTATAACTGAGCGTCTCAAAAGTCGAGCACGCTCTAGGCGCAAAGAAACGTTCCTGTTGGCATACAACCGCAATCCAGTGGACTGCCAGATTATTCTGTGACATTGTGCCAAACTATGAGAGCAATCCAAAAGGAGTATGCGCCTTAGCATTTTGAACATTCAAATGGGTCTGGCGTTCCAACGGATCCCTCCATGTACACCCGCTGGAATACTTTTTAAATTTATCAGATCTTTTTAGAACACTCTCCCTGGTCGGACTTCTGAGATGCAGAAACTTAAAACAAAACATGGTTTTCCTCAACCCAGTTTCACATGAAAACTGAATCACTGATAACCTTGGTGATGTGTGGACCCTCCCCACCCCTAGAGCTGTTTATGACACCATCTGTCCTGTGGTCTATCGCCCTATTTGCTCACCTATGAGTTGGATGGGAATCCCTTCTTGATCAGGAAAAGCAGCTTCCTTCAAGACGAGGAGCTCTTCACCAGGTGGGATTGGGTGGATAACTTTGTAGTACACCTAGAGAAAACAAGATCAAATTCAAGTTTTATTTATTTTTGTATTTACTTACAACACATCCAACAGCACAATTAGCGCCAATAACAGGATGAATAGGAAATGAGAAGAAATATCTAATTTTAAATGTGGGAGGCAAACCCCAAATAGGGAAACCCATGCAGTCAGGTATAGGGACTGAAAACCAAATGCACATGCAAGGCTCCAGTGTGAGGTGTGGGCAACTCAACTTGTAAACCGCACAGCAATTTAGCAAAAATGTAGCGATGTAGCAAGGTGGAAATCAGACCACGAAGCCCGCGGATCAATGATAAAACGTAAAATTGGGAAAAATCACAGACTTACAAGGTGAAGAATTACTTCACATATAGACAATGTCAACATGAACGGTATTTGGGTTCATCCAGTACCTTTAAGCAGATACTCCATCACCTGGAAGATCCCACGAGTCCGAGAGGGGTGGGGTTCAAGGCAGAGAGGGGGCCGACCGACAACAACCCTCCTATATCACCAGGTGATTAATGAGAGTTCAATTCAACCAATCTGAACATGCCACCTGTCCCCCTATGCCATGACATTGACTAGTCCTGGAGTCACCACCACCACCCCCTCTCAATGACCCTTGGACAACCCCCCCAAAACATTTTTTTTTTTAAATGATACCCTGGCTTTTACCGCCAGCGACATTGAGTCACCTTTAATTAATCCCCCTAGCCTCAGCATGTCATAATTGGCATACGGGTTGATAAATTGTCCCCCCCTGTACATCTGGCTTCCCGCCCCCCCCCCCCCCCCCCCCCACTAAACTGGCCAAATTAAAAACCTGTTTAACAACCTCTCCTCCCACAAGAGATGCAATTAATACTGCCATCAACTTGCTACACATTTCTGTCACACTGCACGAGCTGACGTTGACACTTATTGTGCATCCACAAAGGGGTGTTGTACTATTTACGAGGGACCTCTTATATAGGAGATATGAAACAATGCGGGGAGGCTGTTCAAACAACCTTAGAATAGGGTTCATATACTTGAAATTTCCATCTTTAAACTGTACCTGAACACAAAAAACCAACCCAAACTGAAGGATGTTGCACTGTTATGCAGATAAATCTTTGATGACAACTTTTTTTATTGGGAGTAGACAGAACACGAATTGTTGAGAATGCCAATCCACACAATGTCAAAATTGTCTCACAAAATTTAGAATTCAAAGACGTTAACAAACCGAACGATATTGACATAATAGGAAATCTGCAATGGAGAGCAACGGCACGCTAATCCAAAGGTCGCAGGTTCAAATCCTGTTCTAGTCAATTTTTCTTTGTTCACCCCAAAAATTGAATTATAATTCACCCTGTCAGTTTTCCCTTGTGGTGTTTTATTACTTGATCAAAATGTGATCGAAAATTCTCTGTGCTCTTTGATTTTCCAACGAGTAAAACAGCGCAATAATAGCAAGGCCCAAATTCATAGAGCTGCTTAAGCTAAAAAAAAGTAGCTGAGCACAACCAAATTATGCTTAGCAGAATAAGGTAACCAGCCAAAATACCATTCCACATAAATTATACCATCAGTGAATGGTATCCTGCTTATTTCTGCTCAGCATGAAACTGTCAAGCAATATTTGAAATTGGGCCCAGATGTTTGTCATCTGTTCAGATTCTCTCTGAATGTTCATGCGACACCTTCTCGATGACTACACTAAATGCTCTGTGATTGACGGTAACCGGCCTCATTTCATCCCTCCTCTAGTCTGTCTCTCACACCTTGGCCCACAGCGAGCATTCCAAATTCACCAGCCTGGAAGACGAGGGCCCTGTGATTACCCATCCCCACAGAAGCAGCAACCGACCGTCAACACGGCAGCACCAACTAAACCCCTGTAATTAGCAACGGCGGCATTACATTACATCCAACAACCGGTTCCTACACCGTGTGTTTGAGAGCGGCAGGTGAAAGTTTACGTCTGTGTTCAGGTGACTTGAGAATGTCAGTTTGCATAGACGAAGTTTACCCCCCAAAGAATGACTGACTTTATTGCAAGCGATGTAGACCGGCATATTCAATTCCCTAATAGTGTGCAATCAATGTATCTTTACAACAGCAAACCCTGTAAAATGTATTTCCATTATGGAGGACAGCAACATTAAAAAAGGTTGAATCTCGAGTAATCGAGTTGGGAAAAACCTGGGGTTACACAAGATTCAACCAAGAGTACCGCTTGTTCATTTTTACTGTGATATCCCGGCCAATTTCAGCAAAAAATTGATTCAATTTCATAAACACGCATTCACACTCACGTATCTTCCCGTAGCTCAATCAAACTAGAGTTTCTTTTTTTAGCTATTAATGCATTCAATTTTGTTTTCGTGCACACATGATTTCGATCACGTTCGCTTCTTTGATTCTATTTCATTTGTAAAAGTATTCAAGACTACATTTTTCACTATTCTTCAGTTGAAGTTGATGAATCTGATGAAATCAAATGAAGACCCATCGAAGTGCACAGGAATTTGTTACCAGCTTTTTGAATTTTTGTTTTGTTTATGGGCAATGAATTTCCACTTATGTGTGATCAAATTAAAGAAGAGTTATGGCTTATTCAAGTAGTTCTGCAAAAAATCTTTTACTGGAACTTGAGTTGTTCTTTTTAAGACGTGTGTTTCTGCGTTGTTTGCATTTCGTTTACATTCAGGTTGTTTTTTGTCTTAATTGCAATAATTGTTTTTTTGTATAAATTCTACAAGTAAAGTTTGAAAAGACACAGCAATTAGATTGAAATGGAAAACAAAATTGGATTTAGCCAAAAACAGAAAATCGTTGGCCCTAATTGTGTCCCGATGTCGAGGAAGTTTTAGCCTTTGAGAAAGGCGCAGGCACTATCAAATTTTCACTGGGAAAAACCCCACTAAAACCTCCAAATCATCGCCTACCTTGTTTTCAATCTGCACAGCTACCATATTCTGCTCCTCAAACGTTGGGGCGCTTCGTACATACTTCATCCAGTTCCCGGTACCCGGCTCACTGGCGTCAATCCAGCATCTGACTTTACCGACCTCATCAACAATCTGTGATACAAAAATACCACAATATTTTAAATATGAAAATAACATAATCAACCTCCTGTCACATAAATGTCTTTATTTGTCTCAAATGCATTGGTATGAAAAATGTAGTGTTTTTTTTAAAGAGTACTCGAATCAATTATTTGAACATAATTATTGTCTTTGATACATGTTTTGAAAAAAGTGTAGATAAATAGAAAAAATAATCAACCTATAGCATCCCAGATGTCTTTGTTTATTTTAAATACGTTTGAACGAAAAGTTGTTTTTCTTTTAATGTAAACTCTGTCTTCTTTTGATGATGATTCAAGTTAAATATTTGAACAGAATTTTAGATTTGGTCAAAACTATAAGTAACCATAATCCCTGGGTTATTGTGAACCTCATTTTATACATACATACATACACTGGGCTTTTATATAGCGCCATTCCAGTTAGACCACATTGCAAATAATACAACAATTGAACAAACAAGGAAGTGTATAACTACAACTGCTGTTACAATTACCAGTGAGCCCCTTTGTGACTTCCACAGTGGAAACATATTTACAAGTCTGGGGAAAAAAAGGAACATAGATACAGAATCTTTAATCTACTATAAATAATTATTGCTGGGTTGACAGACCACCACTTCCCCGCTCATAAAGCAAAATGAGGAGATAAGTGTTGCTTTTTGAGCGCCTACGAAGGAGTGACATCGGCTAAAGTGGATGGATACATACTCCCTGCACGAGCTGCAGATCGTAATTGCTGTGTGGTTTTTATATTTTCTCTCCTGAATCCGAGCTATCACCGACACCGACTGGAGTGGGTTGGGATAAATGATAAGCGCTCCCCGGGTCGGACTGTGTGTACAGACGCTATCAAGAACATCTGCCTCCGAATTGAGTCACGTCAGAATTTGATTGTATTACGCTCGGAATGTGTTATTTACGCGGACAGTTCAAATACGCTAGTTAGTACCATAACTCTGAACCCCCCCCCCCTTCTATCCTGGGTCTCTTGAGGTCCCAACCAATTATCAATACACACTGGGCATTTTTTGAAGACACTCTAGGAGCAGTTCAGGAAACGGTAGTTTACAGACGGGTCCGAGACAGGTGACTTCAAAAGGCAGTGATAACATGAATCCCCTCCCCCCCCCCCCCCCCCCCGTCTCATTCCAGGAAGATGTTTGAGGCTTGTACAAACACATCCAGTGGGAGAGCGAGAGAGAGAAAGAGAGAGACTCACTTAAAAAAAGAGCCAAGACGATTACAGGAAATCAATCCAGAACATCTACAGGTGTCTTGAATTATTGGTAGGATTTCAAGTCACCTCTTTTATTTCTCTCTCTCTCTGATTATATAAGTGAGGCAAATAAACTTTTGACTCCATGCGATGGAGGCAGTTAGGGAAGGGGCTAGGGAGGGAAGGGGAAATGTATGAGGAGGAAGTAAGCTTAGGAGGAAGGGGGCAGAGAGGAAAGAGGGACTTTCCAAGAACAATAGTAAACAAAAGTTTAGGACGACTGAAGAAACAGTTAAGTAATAACATTCAGAACAAAACTTAACCAAGAGAAACTAAAAAGAATTAAATTCCAAACGACAAATAAAGTACCTTTTTTTATATCACATTATGTGTGTAATTACATCATTGATAATGGATAAAATTTATTTGCTAGCTGGCCTGTAGACAATTTTCAAAATTAACATTCTTATTTTTCATACCAGTTTCCTGTCTAGAGCCACCACAACTATTTGCTTTACCTCAAACCCCCTGCTCTTTTCCCTGGTGATATGTTTCCCTAAACACTTGTAAAGAGCCCCTAGAAATAGAATACACTTGATGGCCCAAAAGGTGCAGTGATATTTCTGTCCACAGATAGCGAGACAGGAATACTGAAATGCCACGGGGTCATCCGGGGTCATCCGTTCAGGCTTCCAAGTTTTACTTCTCATAAATCAGACTTGACCTATTTTGATAGGGGAAGGAAGCTTTGAGATTCACAAGTCTTAAAGGTGGGGGGGGGGGGGGACAGTTGATGTTACCTGAGTGCAAATTGAGAAGAGAGTAAAAACTAGACAGTACGAATTCCTGAATGATTGTGTCACCACAGGGTTCCGTGTTGGGCCCCCCAATAGATATAACAAGTACAGCAATATGTACTGCACCTCTTTGGAACTCCTTGTTGCCGGGTGCATGTTTCCCTCAATCCTACAATCTAGACTGTTTTAAGAGGAATATCAATCTCTATCTTCAGGTCCCTGTGTTATTTTTATCTTAAGTTTTTTCTTCTTGTAACCCCTTTTAGGCAAACTTGGTGTGAACGAAGTTCAAAAGAAAGTTTGGTTAGTCGCATTTCAACAAAAAATTATGGCAAGTAAACAACACAAATTTTAGTTCCTTTGTCCAGTGTAAGCATGGAGGTAGAAGTGTAAGACAGTCACTGGGAAAAACTTGTAAGCATTTATCATTTATCTAAACTCTAAAAACATGGAAACTAAATTATTTGACAGTAATTTGATCCTAAAAGACTGTGAAAGCAATTAATACTATCTCAATGACCATCATACCTCCAATAATTACACAACCTCTAGTACCTCCTCTATCCCCTATTAGCAATCAAGATATTAATAATATTAATAGTCATGAAGTGCACTGCTCTAGTTCTATGGGTTCAAGGTTGAGAACCACAAAGGGGAGGGGCTTTGTGGTTAAAACGAGGACTCCACAGAACTTGAAAACATCTCCACTGGTTAGGAACATCTTTCACATAACTGACAATTCTTCATTCGCTCTTCTGTACCAAAGTAGATCGAAGAGAAGGATTCTTCCCCAGGCTGACTTAAAAAGTCTGAACTCAGGTATAAGTCTGAAATGTGTTATCCCTGCTAATTTGAATGGGCAAAGTTTATACAACACTTTCACATAAAAGTCAACAGGAACAAAATGCAAAAAACTAAATTACAAATAAATAAATAAATAACTAAATGCAAGAAGTGCAGACACTAATATGAGCACATTGAAAATTTAGATTTTATTTCAAACTGTGTACAAATCAACTACTACTGGCCTAACTCTGAACAATAAATCATATATTTAAACAAATTCAAGTCTGTAAAACTGCCTTCATTCATTTGACAGACTTCCCTAAACTCCATTAGCCTCGAACAATCAGTACATTATAACAACAAACTAACCACTACAAATCAGAATTGATTAACAATTTCGCTTCCTAAAACATCCCTTTATTCCTTAAACCATCCTCCTTAACAAATCATTATGAAAGAGTCGATTAAAATAATAAAAAAAACTTAATCCAATCACACACAAAAAAGAAGACAGCAACACTTAGCTTTTGACATCAAATACGGGACGCCTGAAAAACGGCAAAGGTACCATTCGAGAGTTGATATAATTTGAAACAAGAAACCCCGACAAAGTTTGTCCTCAACAGACATGTGTTTTTCCCCCGGCCAGCTTTGTACCCCGGACAAAGACTCTGTGGGCGGTTGGTGGCGTAATATGGAACCCACAACCCAAGCCTTGCAGATCCAGACCAAGGTGGCCCTCGCATTTTAAACAGCTGGGGCAGCAGACATTATAAAGTTACAATGTCTGCCTGGCGGAGCGTGTACCACTACCTTTAAGATGAGTTGGGCACCCCACTGGGTGACCTTGGCATAAACATGCGCGGACACTACAACCAAAATAAGCGCCCAAGTTTAATTTTTGGCTACTGCCATCAAGGGATTGTTTGGGAAATGCTACAGACCCGGGGCGGGGGGAGATCGGAGAGGAAGAGAGAAACAAAATTTACATAATGAGACACAGTTGGTGAGGTGTTTGAATGATGCATCTTTTCATTTTTTGTCTGGATCGGTTTCGAGGACTGTAGCTGTCCCCCACCTTTAGGGCAGGAAACGGTGAACAAAAATTTAACTAAATAAAAATCGGCAGGTGATACCTAATGATGCAGTCCACACTGCTGTTGGTCCTAAAATATTATTTCTTTTAAGTTTATAAGTTAAAAGATAATTTATCAATTTAGAAAGAGTCCACATCAACGATTTAGAGAACAAATATTTCTCACTTTCTCAGTCCTGAAAGAACAGAGAGGCCATGGTCTCAGTTGCCTCCTGGTCTTGGCCTTGGTGCCCCTTCAAAAGTTTCCCATTGGTTTTTCAGATTTTCCAATGGAAGTACCCTTTACTGAAATGAAATGGCCTTGCCCTCTCAAAGATGAAACTCCAGGCCTAAACTACCCCAGTTGTCTGCACAAACTGAACTATATTAATCAACTCAGAACATAATTTTCAACTGTGTGAATAAGCGTTACCTATGACTATGAGCAGCATTTTTATTTGTTTAGAGGGAGGGGGTGAGGGTTGGACACAGATGCGCTTAAATTCCAAATCTTTTGAGCACTAAGCACTGAGTTTAACCAGAATCCCCTCCTCAATCACGGCTGATTTATCTTAGTTTCTTTTCTTTTTTCTCAAGTGGTTTGAATAACCATGGAGTTGTGTGGAATAACTCCAGGAGACGAGCCGTAATTTATCACCAGCCAAGTCAACAAAGTGTCCCCTTGATGCCCGCCTTCTCTTTCCCCCCCTTCAACACCTAGAGGTGCTCACATGGCTGCGAGCCCGAATGAAACTACAAATGACAGACGATGGCTGAGGAGACGAGAGGATGAGGACAGCCCAACACCTGCCCAAACATCTCTTGAGATGATACAATACCGACACTTTCTCCCTCTCCTCAGCCGATCCACTCACCGAGCGGACAGATATAGACACGCTGGCACATAACCCCCCTCTCTCTTCTCTTGTTAATTGATTGTTTAATAGCCGGGAGTGTGGGGGTTAGCAACTCAGGAATGCCGGGGATGAACACCGAAGAGGGGGGGGGAGGTTGGCGATTTAGCACTCGACATGTCACTCCTGATTGTACACGGATACGGGAACACTACAAGAGTTCTAATGACATATCTCGCGCTCTTATTGATCGGAAGACTCAGGTCGGACGAGCAACCAGGCCATGTCCGGGGGTGGATAAACGACCTCAAGAGATGGCGGTCACCGAGAGAGTGAGAGAGAAGGAGGGGGGGGGGGATGATCAATTAGTTTTTCAACTGTCAATCTGACTGGGGTTTAATGGATTTTAATGGCTCAGTGTACAAACAGATGGACATTCGTTAAAGTGACACAAACAGATGCTGGGATTCCAGCTCAATTTTGTGCCCCCCCTTCCCTTTTCTCCTTCTGACAGACACACTGTCATAGAGCAGTGATAATCTGATACTACTATCTACACTGTCCCGAGAGAGAGCGAGCAGGTGTCATTATTTGATAAACCAGTTTCAACGATCCATTACAGCAAAACACCTTTATCTGCAGTTTTTCCGGCTCCCTTTGAAATTAACACAAAGAATACACATTCCATGAGTTTCCAATTTCCACCTGGTCCGCCCAGTAAAGACAGACAAGGTGAGCTTGGGGGCGGGGCAGTTTGCTTGCATAAAAAGGAGGGGGTGCCGTGAATCAATCCATCATGGCAGCTTTTGTCCGACTGGGCATATTAACCTTTTGAAACTCCCAGTGCCAAGCACCTTTTATTTCCTTGGAAATAAAAACTTTAAAAGGTTCCATCAAATCCAAGTCCCCACTCGCCCACGCAAGATTGTCTGAAAATATCCCACCACATCCGTTATCCCCTCACGGTCCTGGCTGGCGTTTATCAAGAGCAACCTTCTGCTAGCCCAGGAACCATCCTTTTCTCTGTCTCACGAGATCTTGTGATCATTTGTGCACACCATCCTGAAGGTGAACTGGGGTAATCATCGGGTACAGTCTCAGGCCACGCCCGGCTGCCTTCCCTGGTACACGTACATGGAACCTTTATTCATGGAACCTGGTGATTCATTACATGTGTGTGGCGTTTAGAAAGGGGCATGAATCGAAAAACATGACACAATACTCCTATCCTGTCCTTCACAGAAATGAACAAAACATTCTTATGGGGGACCAGCGTTCTCCCTTAACAGCAGTTCAAAATTCCTGTTAGAACCTCTGACGACCAGTCAAACTTCTGTCCAAGTGGTTGGGCTGGCTAGTTTATTGCTTCTAAACACTACATGTGAACCACTGCCTTCACTGGTTTCAAACTGAGGTACCATACAAAATGACAGTGTTTAAAGAAAACCGTAAAAGATGTGGACTAATGAAAGGACTGGTGGACTCCTGGAGTGACAAACTAACTGGTCCCCGCTGGCCAGTCACTGAAAAAGTTAAAGAAAAACACTGGAGAGTGGGTACCCTTCACTTTACATGATTCTGGGACTGTTGATACTGTCATCGTATTTTAATGAGCAGAAAATTCCACTTTACTAACTTAACCAAATTAAATAAATATCAATTTATATTCAGTTTGCGGTAACACAATGTGTCTACTTTGCTGTGTAGATTTGTTCTTTGAGAACCTGTCTTGCTATTTATTCAACTGCTGCAGAGTAGATTTCGGAGTTCTGGAGACCACTTAGTTCTGAAAAGAACGGTCCTAAATATCGGAAAAGGAATAGCAGATTTTGTTGTGGTAGAGTTTACTGATTTTAAACAATAAGAATTCAGTGACTTATCCTCTGAAATGGAGCAAAGAATGCTGTGGTTCTTTTGGGTAATTTTTTCCAATCAGAATGGTGTCCCTTACAAAGAAAAGAAGTGTCAGGTTTCAATTCTTTCTTTTTGTCGTCTTCTTTCGTGTTCCGATGAGATTTTTAACAAACTATACATAGATACTATAAGAGCCACATTTGAAATTAGCTCCGATCAAAATTCCTCAACATTCCGGTTATGAGTCACATGTGAAACTCAAACATTGATTTCTTAAGTGGTGCGGTTTCGTATTCACACAATTTATTCCACTGTTCCTTACAACAATCAAACCCAGGATCCCATCCCTGGTTATTTTTTTCTTGTTTTCCTTCAACTCCAATGAAAAAACCACATCCCCCCCCTCTCTAAAAACACACCCCCTAACATTGCCCCCGGCTAAACTTTCCGATGAGACAAACAATGAAATCTCACTTGTTGAGTCTTTCTCCAATTCTTTTTTATTTAATTTTTTTTCTCAGCGTCGATTCTTTCAGCGATTCATTGCGCCCCGCTTTGAATGACAAAGCCAAGTGTCCCCAAACTTCGCAAGAGGGGAAAACTTTGTTCATGCATAAAGAACAACAAGCCCTCGAGGGGTCTAACGGTGATTGGACAATACCATCGTCTCTCCCCCCATGTGGACTCTCCAATTCTTCGTGTCATTCCTAGCGTTTCATGGGATTAAGATCACCACAGAGTGCGGCATTCAGGAAGGTAACGACGACTCATCCAAATGGAGCTAGGCTTGTCACAATCTTCTTTTTATAAAAAAACAAAAAAAAGGGGGAGAGAGGGGACCATCGACCCCCCCTGCTTTCTTAACTAGCGGCTGCCAGAAGCTGGCAAACCCTTTGTAGTGGTTTGTTTCTTTTGATCTTTTTTTTTATCAAGGGGGGAGAAGAAAAAAAACTTGGCTTGAAAAGGATGTATATCAGGGGATGCTGGAATCAAAGGGGTACCTTGACACTACGCCAAGGACTTGTATTCTAAAGGAAACAATAACCGCTTAATCTGTAGGCTGCATGGTGGTAACATAAATATCAATTAATGTTTGATTCACTGGTAGAGAAAGCCTCAAGGACAGAAGGATGAAACAAAACAGCATTTCTTTTATCTTTTTAGAAACTTTTGTTTGCTTGAAACTACAGGAGTTAGACTTTGTTTTTTATCAAACGGCTGCAACCTCAGTTAAATGGTGCACAACGAGTAAATTACTAATCATGAAAAGAAACTACCTTTTTACATAAACCACAAAAAAGTATGTTTCTTTATCAAATGCGAACCTAACCATGGACACTCTAATATACTTTTAAGAAAAATATTTGTCACGTTACCTTGTTTCTGAATAGTGGACTTACAAACTGAAATTCCAGCAAACTATGGTCTCCAAAATATAAATACCTTAGAGGACGCTTAATTAAATTTGTTGTTCATTTTATAGTTCACTCCAAGTTCAAACCACCAACTCCATTTTGTAACAATTTTAATTCCCTGTCAATTTTGTTTTCCTTTTTGGAGAAGCTGAGGTTATTACCTTCATAAATGTCCGAATTCATCAATGCCCAGACGAACACTGTCTCAAAATGAAAGCAAAAGAAAAGAAACAAATCTCAAAAGTTTCAAAAGGAAAAGACGCTTTTTTTTCTTTCTTTTCTGGGGGTGACCTCTACAATGATCACAGTATTGATTTGATTGCAATAAGTGATCCCATTGTGAAGTTTCAGCACTGGGGTGTTTTATCCCTGTGATAATTCACTTTTCAACTGCTATTGTGGCGGTTGGGTTCGGCAAAGTGCAATCACACTACCGTATGCCCGGCTATTATCCAGTGCAAACTAGGCCAGAAGTAATAGGATTGCCCCCGGCTCTCCTGTAACCCTCGTCTTTTCTCTTTCTTCTGCTTTCTCTTTTTTCTCTCTCTCTCTCTCTCATCTCCCAAGCATCTGACACGACACAAAAACCGCCTGGCAGTTCCCTCATACGGCAAGAACCAGGATTGACAGCTGAATACGGCCGCCCCGATGAATTGGCCATGACAATGACTGGGATTCCCTCCATGACGGCGTGCGGCTCAATGTTTGGATTAGACGCCGAACAAAAGCCACTCACACCACGGGGATAGAAAAAAGAAGAGTGAGAGGAGAGGTAACTCACGGGCCCCGGCCATTCCATCAGCGGTCCGTCAATACCGACCTCAACAATAACGTAAGGATTTCTTTAATTATAAATAAATTTTGCTCAATGGCAGCGTAAACTATCGCCAGGAGCAACAATTATACCTTGCATTCAAGACAGAGAATCATCATGATACCCAGAAAACAGACTCAACCATCCGAGAAACATCCGCCCTAGATAAGACAGGCACGAGGTGGGGGGTGGGGAGGCAGATAAAAAGATCACACATGAACAGTGCAGCCCGATTACTCAGTAACTGGTAATTGGACTAATATTTGAGGACATGCAGGATAGGGGGAAACTGTCCTATGAAAGGGCAATGCGTGGGGATGGTACCTTGTGTGTTTGGGAGATGAGCGCTTGGTTGTCATATTGAAGGAGGATGTTCAAGTCATAAAAGATAAATACCCGCTGTTATTGAGGGCGTCTATTCTCACTGTCTTGTAGAGCCACATGTAGAGAAAGAGAGTGCAGACACAAGTCTGTTTCCTTCCGTTACGGAGGCGAGGCATAGCGGCGGGGGGGGGGGAGGATGGATGGATACACCATATCGTCATCTGGTGAGAAAACCACCACACTTCAGGGGCTGTTCTCACCGTGAGCGCTGCCTGCCGTTAACGATAAAGGGCCTCGATCAATCCATCACGGGGACAAACAGACAGAGCGGATGTCAATGTTGTCAAGTTTATCTTCGCGGCACAATGGGACCCTCTCCGTTAATGATACATCAATGTCGAGGAGGGGGATCATGTGATCTTAGTCACGAAGGTGACATGATCCTACTCTTAAAGGGCGGGGATGAACATATTAACAGTCTACTCAAAAAAACACAACTACACAACTCACACAAAACAACTTCAATATCTGTTGAGTTCAGTTTTTCAAGATTTCTCTACTGTTTACGCCCAAAGCATACCCATATCAAAATTGCCCTCTGGTCGTGTAAAAATAAACTAAATAAGAAGCATATTATCTACAGTTTTGAAACAGATAAAAACCTGTCCTGTGGCTGCAAAGACACATCAATTTAAAACTCAGAACACCACAAAGCGTGGATACCCATAATCAGTTATAATATCAATTGTCTTCGAGCAACCACGATCCAAACGACCTCGATTCCAAAAAAAAAATTGTCCAGAAGGAAGGGAAATCAAGAGGAAAGATAGAGTTCAGCCAAAAAAAAGGGTTTAAAAAAGCCCAGGCAATTTTATTTGAGCAATCACAGCACATTACACGCCTGGACGAACCTCGGCAAAATTTAATAAGGCAACCAAAACGGGAAACTGATACACTATGGTCTTCCAGGGAGGTTTCTAAAGAAACCCATCAATGACAGAGAAAACAAAATGTATCTCGACAGAAACTGACTGGGTAGAGAAAAGAGGAATTATGTATGCCACTTTCCTCGGCAGGAGAACAACCTTGGTCAAGACGCTCCAAACAATGCCGCCTTCCTTCTCCTATTGTTACCTTAACGAGACACTTTACGCTTGAGGATCAGATGAGGAAGAGATTTATTAATTAAGGGAGGAAGTTGATGTGACCAAAAGAAGGGGATGCAAAAAATTGAGACTATTAGTTCGGTGTTTATGGGTTGTTTGGCTCACAGGAAAAGCTTGGCAGCAAATTTTTAATTTGGCAAAAAGTAAATTGTTGATGAGCTATTTAATTAAAGCTTGTCCCAATAAAAAATATAGCTCCTTAATAAAATAATTTGACCAACAACAACAAAAACCTAAATTTTGTCAATACATTCTCTCTGAAATTCAGTTGAATATATTCAATTCAAAACACAATTTGAATAATCAGTTAATTAATGCATCTACAATTTTAAAATGTCAACAAAATCCCATAAAATAACTTCAAATACAATTATTATTTTTGTTATTTTTAAACTTAGGCTGATGGTTGGGCTGGATTTTAACCACTCTCAGCAAAACACAAAAAGTATTGTTCCTAATACCAACATTAAAAAATACAGGTCGACAATAATGAGTTGTGCTTTAAATTGGATCAATTCAACTTCAAGAGCCACAAACAAATTGTGGGAAAATTGACACTTATGATAACAGGTCATTGATTTTCAGGGACTTAGGACACGCCGGGGAAAAAAACAGTGTCAACACTCTTCGGGGTTTTTGAATGACCAAAGCTCAAATAAAACCCTCTATTGATTAGCCGATGAGTGATAAAATTAGGTATCTTTTTTACACATGGCTAGTGCTTGTCATAACTTTAATTACATTTATTAATAAGCTGACCTCCCACTTAAATTGCTCCATTCGATTGATCGAGGGGGGAGGGGGGTGGTTTGCCACTGGACCCATCCATAAACCGAATGGATCTTTTGTTTGCACGGGCGAGGTGTCCAACAGAAGAAAACAAAATTAAATGACTTCTTCTTTCATCCGAGCTGTGAAAAAAAATTTGCAGGCAACCAAGCAGAATATTAGAGTGGGATTTTGATAGACTTTGCATTTCAAAGGATGAAGGGTGATTTTTTTTCTTCCTTTTTCCTTTGGTACAATGACATGAACAGCTGTGCATTCCCATTCATGGTCACAGATAAAGTTCTTGATTCAATATTCAGTGGGATATGTGACACCTCATGCCAATGAAATTCACTTCTATAATTTCAATATCGTTATCCTTTTTTTAACGACTTAATGACAAAACTGTGTGGGATCTGCAGCAATTATCTGACTGCACAGGTCTTTCAATACATACTTGATTTGTTGACAAACTTTAGCACCCGAAGTCCAGGATCACACTTTCAAATGATAGCCTTAATAACAACTTAAATGCAAACTAAGGTCTGCTGGAAGAATGCTTGACTGATTCACATTTTGGGTTGTTTTGGTTGCAATCACTGTGTGTCCAAATGTAGTTTTAAAAAGTGTAAAATTACTCCAAAATAGTATCAACTAATTTGCATAAATGTTTTGAATTAAAAACAAATATTTGTAGCATCAATGGCCCTTCGAGATATTTCTATGATGCTAGCACAAGCCTCCGTTCCATTCTTGTCTCGTGCCTTTCTAAGATGGCAAACTCCCTTCAAAATTATTTAAAGCTTTGATAGCAGAGCGGAACGGTCCTAGAGTAAAATCTTTAACATATGACATTTGTTTTTTTGTTTGTTTTGTTTTTGTGTGTGCAAGGTATCACAGTCTACACTAAGCTTTTTCTTCTATGGGTCATGCCTCCATACGACTATATACAATCTCTGCATCAAGTTGTATTTGATTTTATTTACATATGAAAATAAATGTTGATGAATGAAAGAATGAGGGGAAAAAAGATCATGATTGACTGGAGTAGAATTAAAGGCAAAAAGTGACAAAAGCTCACTGACACCCTTCATAAATTTCACCTTAATTTTCACCTTATAAAGAAGGACGGGTTACAAGTCACAGTGTGGGATCATATCCCCTTCTATGTTTAATGATCAGTTGGAAAAATATTGGTACAAAGACGAATGAGCCGAAGACCAGCTATGGACACGCTCTCCAGAGAGACGGTGATCCTCAAGTGAAAGAATCAACAGCAACTCTCAAGCCGTTAAACAGATAAAACAATCAAGAAACAATGAGCCTGACTACATGCAGGCTCACGCCACACTGTCACACTCATCCCCGCCCAGAGCAATCCTGATAGATTCCCCCCTTATGCCATGGTCATATCAACCAGATATTTGATTGCAGAGCAGGGCGGCCCCCAGGAGTAAAATCAATTTACCTGCTCGATCGACTGCAATAAGCCAGGCAGGAGAGACGCGAGCTCTGTCACTTCTCAGGCCCCACAATTGCTACTATAGAGCTACGTGTTTCCGTAGAAGGGCCGGCCACTTTACGTTGGAATTAGCGTTTAAAAGCGGTAAGACGGGGCTGTAATTGTACCGTTGATCTGCCAATCTTAGAGCCGGGCTCGGGAAATCTGCCAGGGCCGCGGACGAGCGGATGTCACTTGCAATTCAGCCCCGACATCCGTCAGGAGAGAAGGAGAGATGGGAGATGATGAAGCGGCCGGCGGTTGGGAGATAGTATCGGCAGAATCAATTGTGACAATGTAATTGGGAGCAATCCAGAGGGCTAAATTACCAGTGTAATATCCAATTTATCACCTCGTGTGGACACCCTCCACAATGCTGATGGAAAGCGAGTGTGCATCTGCGATTGCTTTGGACTGCAAAGTTGAATCCAAGGGGTTTTTAAAAAAATCTAAAACAAAGATCTGCATCGTTCAGACGAGTTAAGCAATAACAAAATATATGATTAATTAATACAAAAACAATCAGCTTCATTACAAACCTGAAATTACACAATACAAAAGCGATTAATGTTTTTTTTTTTTTAGTTTACTTTGGAAACCAATATCAAAGAGCAAAGATAGGCTCAACTGTTATTTAATCATTTTAGTATTTGTTTGTTTTTGTTGTTTGTGGGGTTGTTTGTTGGGTTGTTTGTTTGTTTGTGTCTGCTTTTTTGAAGAAAAATGTACAATGGCTATACAGCAATTACAGGTTGTCTGGCTTCTGACTGCCCCCCCCCCCCCCAAAGATATTGACAATAGGGAAAATACCAATATTAGGGCTAGATATCTCAGTTGGTCCGGAGGTCGCAGGTTCAAGCTCACTCTAATAATTTTTTCTTTCCTCAACCCAAAATTTACCCAGTCTGTTTCCCTTGTGATTTATTCTTTTCCAGCTTCCAAAATGTCATGAGTGACAGCTTTTAGAAGTGATAGCCTTTCGATAACATTTTGGAAAAATACCAAGATTTTGTTTTTGATTTTTTCTTTTTTCGGGGGCGAATCTGAGCTGGTGAAGTATAAGATTTCAATTTTATCAATCCTAGGGAGCTGTGGATAAGAGAGAGGGCTGATCCCAAGATGGGCTCCCCTCTTGAGCCAGACTGGTGGTGGAAGAGTGTCCTAGTTCTGAGGCGAGGTCAGCCTATCTGCAAATTGCCTCTCTCACTAAAAAGCAAAATCTAATTACCCTCCTGTGGCTATCAGTGTCACTTCCAAGACACTACAGTTTAGTGTGGAAAAGGAAACAAAACAGAAGACTAAATAATACACAGGGTGTCTGTCCCCCTCCCCCCCCCCTCCAATACACACATACATAATGGGATGTGAATACAAAAAGATAGGTACCTGGCAGGTAACAAATTGTGTCTTCAGGCCATTCTGCCCCTATGGGTACAATTTGGGTACAGGGTTATACACCACACTGTGATCCCAATGGGGTAGGGTGGGAGAACTGTTTTGACTTATGGGATACCAATAACCCACAGGTGTCAACAATTAAAACAATGGACTACTTAAAAGGTTCTTGCTTGGGACAAACAATACCACACAATACACCTGTATCATTGTGCAGCCATCTTGATTTACTCCCATTCAAATCAATGTTACCAAACCGAGGCAGGAAGGAGAAATAGTCTGGTTCCTTTTTGTACAATGAATATTAGCATTTAGCACTTTTATTGGATACAAGGAACATGACCTAGACATTGGCAACATGATATAATGGACACAATGGATCCTAATTATTGAGGTCCCTTATAATTTAGCATTTAAATCATATCTCATACAACAGTGCGGAGCTGGCACACTCTAAAAAAAAAAATAAAAAAAAAATATCCACAACTTTTAAAGAGAAGTTAAACGACAATCACACAGGCTATCAATCCTCAGAAAAACAAGAAATATCTTTGACAACTGTTGACTTGACCTAGTCCTTCACCTTCATTTACCCTGAACACTCAACTCATTGACAAAGACTCAATCTCAAGACCCAATCTCAGAGCCAAATAATTATAATAATCATATTAATTCCTGACACATGTAGGCCCTATATATTACTGAAAAAAGAAAATCTGTGCACCATTTTAAAGATCAGGGAGAACATCAATACATTTTCCCAGGTGTATAAATGTGGGGGAAACTTTCCAGCACAAATCTTTGATTGGCGTGTTTCATTTATGTATTCTCCCAGCTACCACAGACAAAGAGCAATCCAAAAAAACTTTTGAACTCGTTACAAAACGCAGAAAACACACTGCTACCAAAACAAAAAAAACAAAAAAATCACCAACTCCACAATGTCTGCCAACCAGATGTCTAATTTCTACATTTATTGATGATAAATCCTTTTGGAAAGAAAGACCCCCACATTCCAGAGAGTGCAAGTGCGGTGGTGTGAATGTCACAGCCATCACCCAGTGCCTATCTTATCTCGCTATTATTGTAATCATCATGTTCCCCTATGATGATTAGCCTACCAGTCTTCAGGGAATACCAGTGGGGGTGGCGTCTCACACATCTCTCCGCAAATACCAACAGAGTTGGGATTCTACACCGACTGGCAACCCTGCTGGACCCCAAAGGATGACCTTTTGTCAAAAGAAGGAATCCGAGAGAGCCAACAGAAAAAGGAGTGTTTTTGTTCTCAGAACTAGTTGTCATCCCCCACTTGAACTCTTCTTGTTTGCTCATTTCTTGTAGACACTGTGGAAGAATTCTCTCTCAGAGAAAGGGGAGGAACTGGCCAAGCCGAATCTTCTTTGGTCCATGTCATCAAATTCAGAGAAACACTGGAGAGGATTGTTTTGACTTTGCTTACAAAAAGCAGGACTTGTAGAAAAGTGAAAATGTTTACACAGTCCTCATTCTTTTTCCTTTTTTGGGTTCCAGTTCAAGGTCCATTTTGTTAGAACTATGTTACAAAAGTTTGTGCCAAGATTCCACTTTCTGCCTTTATTGAATTGGGAAGGTTTTTATTTTAAGGGGGTATATTTGTGCATGTGTGTGATGGCAACACTATGTCTGGAATATTTAGAGAGTTGGCATGATACCAAATAAATAGAAAATACTTTTGTCTGTAGGATCTTTATTTACCCCCCTCCCCCCCCACCAAAAAAAACCCAAAAAACCAAAAACATCCCAAGATGCCCCAGAAAGAATTTTTGATTAAACTTCCCATGAAACATTTAGCTTCTTCCAATCAGTTTGACTGAGATGTCAACAACTTATCAAGTTTTAGAGATTGGAAATTGGTGTTGTATTTTCTTCAGTAAATTCCAAAAGAAAGATTCCAAAGAAACTAGGTGACATTTTCATTTAATTTGTTTTACTTTTTGGGTTTTTTTTTAACTTCTTTTTTTTTTTTGGGGGGGGGGAGAATATGATGAGAATGGAGGTTATTTAAAATAGCTGTTTTTCTTTTTGCAATCAAAAATGATTCTTGATGAAGTTTAAGTTTTGACATTCTGTAGTGGTGTGTGATGACCAAAGCCAGGAGCAATATTAGGAGAGGGGGAGGGGGGTAAATCTCCACCCAGAGAGTGGATCTACAGGCTGAAGAAGGTATAGATACAGTCCAGGAGGACAGTGTTGTCTGCCACCTGTTGATTACTGTAAATGATTGAGCACATTAGACACACAGTCTGTTGTTGACCTCAGCAGGACAGTGTGTAGACTGACCTTTGTGTCAGAGGTTACAGCAGAGGTCAGCCATGCTTCTTAACAGTAATTCATTTATAAAGCACTAAGTGTTTCTAAGCACAGAAACACTTTAGCTTTAACACCAGTTAAAGTGTTAACTGTCTGTGACTATACTTCCCTGCCAATTTCTGCTAAGAAGATTTGCTAGGCTTTAAAAGCTCTATGTGGGTTATTGTGCTAAAATGATAACAGCTAAGCAGAATTGAGAAGATAACAGCCTAGCAGAATTGAGGAGATGATGGCTACCAGTCACTGCTGGTTTCCCTTTTAACTGATTAAGGACTGCATGATTTAAGAGACAACTTGCCACTGCACCAAGGGAGCCTCTAATAAAACGCCACCTGTTGCTTAATAGTAGGGTGTTGAGTTGAGTTGGGAATCAGACAGACAATACTTGACCTCACCAGGACAATCAGTCTGGTTCCAATTCGCCCCCTGTACAGATAAAGATACACTAAGTTGAGTCTGGAAACACACAGATAATAATCTGTCCTCAATCCAGGTTATAAAGTCTGGCTCCTGTTTTCCAAGACTAAATAAAGGAATCCGTAGGTTGAGTTTGGAACCAGACAGACAGTAAGTAGCCTCAACATAGTCTGGCTCTCAATCACTCCGCAAAGAACAAGGCTGAACATTTTAGTACACAAGGGCAAAACACCTGCACATGAAATCATTCCAATTATCAGCCTCAGATTGTTATCAAGGTTTGTGCTTGGATTTCTAACAGAATACGGCTCTTTTCAACCACCACAAAAACTACCCTTCACAATGCCTACGTGTCCCTCCAATCAAGGCCCGAAGAACTTCAGAAGGCTTCTCAAATAAATACAACAATCTGGAGGATTTTTTTTTTATTATATTGTAACTCATCAGTAATTCAAAGTTATTTACTTTCCTTGACATTGATTACCGTATCAGGTAAGGTTATTAAATGCTAGTGAAAGTACATGTACATCTCGCTCAAATTTCATTTCACGGATTGTGACCTCTGCTGACCTGGGCCAGATTTCATACAGCAAAATATTGCTTACACATTTTCTGCTAAGCAGTATACCGGCAGCAGATGCTACATGGTAGTTGACTGGTAAACATATTCTGGTAACCATAATTACTTGTGCTTAGCTACTTGTGCTTAAGCAACTCTATGAAAGTGGGCCCCAGGCTTAGGGTCCTCTTTTTTACACATGGAAGCGACATTCGCAAAATGAAAACAAAAATATTGCCCAGTTTAGAGATGCAGGCTTGTAAAAGAGTTTGCATACCAGAAGCAATTTGCGATGTAGGTAAATCTCTTAAAATACAATGTTCTCAAAGTATACGTCCTCTAATTTATTTTCTCGCAATTGTTGAACTTATAATTGTGTTTACTTCATTTGATCGTTGTGCTTTAAGTCATTTTATAAAGAATTCAGCAGTCAGTTTTTGTTTGTTTGTCAAAACCACCATCTTGAAACCAAGCCCAACCGAAGCAACAACTCATTCCAAAGTTTGGTTGAAACAACTTCATCATGGCAAAACCGAGCTCGCAAAAAAACACCTAATCAATTAACCAAAGCTCTAACACGTTTCTGTTCAGAAGGTTCTTTGAATTCCAAAACGCGCCTCTGCTGTTGCACAGCGTAACAGAATGATCGTCCCTTTTGAATTGCGCTTTCAATTTCTCTTCATTCCTCCACACTAATACAGACAGTCGATGAAAGGTCATTACATTTACACGAAGAGTTCACTGCACCATCTTGTAAATTATAAAGAGACCCAACTACTCCAAACACTTATTGTAGAATCAGCAAGAAACTGATGATAAAGGGGCCTTCCAAGCTTCCTATTGATTTTTCTAGATGGTAACCCAAGCCTGAATCAGTTAAGGGCCATGAAAAGCTGCTGAGGGTGATACCAGCCAAATAAGCTGTTCATTTTAATTACACTTTCTGGCCCCTCTTTTTCCTATTTGAAAGACAGGGCTTCACTTCCAACAGAGTGGGTACAATACGATGTGACACAACTGCGAAATCACGTAAAGTAGGTTCTTTGAATTCCTGAACTCGCTCTGCAGGCTCTCGGGGCTAGTTACAACATAGACTATCTCTCCAGTGGCTAGGGTCTAAATAGAACATTCTTTTTTTCTGTTAGCACAACTGTGGACGACACACACACGCAGTATTTTTTCCCCCCTAATGAAACTGGTGACTGGTTCCTTAAGCCCTAACCGAAACATTAAATTTTAATGATGGGTCTTTAATTAAAAAATCGGCAGGCAGCACAAAGGGCTCCCTACACGCATAGATAGTAGTGTCCTGTACTTTCGAGGGGAAAGGGGGGGTGTTTTACATCGATGAGTCTTGCCACGATCAATAGAACATCCAACCCAATCACCTTTCAGTTCGTCATTGATTTTTGTTTTGTGCAACAACAAAAAATTCCCTCTCACCCCTTCACTTTTTTTGTCATCATTTTTTTAATAATATTGCAGTCGAAAAAAGAAGAGGTTGAATGGAAACTGTTCAAACGGATGGATTGAACAAGAGGACAATTTAATCCAGCGACAGTCATACATTTTTAATAACTCTCAGACCGCGAGACTAATTACGTGATCAAGACATCAAGGGCTTCCTTTTACCTCTCTTTAATTTTGGACGTGTGTTTCGTTTCACATTAAAACTAAACGCCTTGAAGTTGATTAATTTCAATACAGAATCCGTTTCCTAATCAGCGATAATCTTGACAAGTACATGGTTTCTGTTGCATAATTAATCTAATATTTAATACAATGCTCATTTGTCCGAGTGTAATATACATTTTGAGCTACTCAACAAACTTCAACTGCTGGGAAAGTGCATGTTTTGTTGGAAGTAGGTCATATGTACAAAACAAACTTCCTCGACATAAAAGCACTAAAAAACATTCACTTCAATACTGGACCAATTGAGCGAATTGAGCGAATTGAGCGAAGGCAACAGGGGTTGTGGCCTCGGTTGCCCCAGGGGCCAATTTCATGGAGCTGCTTAAGCACAAAATTTGCTTAAGCACGAAAAAAGCTTGCTTATTATACTCGTGTTATTGGCCAAAACTCCATGCGATGTACATTGCTCGTGACTTGTATTTAGCTGTTGTTTAGTTAGCATAACAATCGAGTGGAGTATTGGCCGGTAATCTGGTTTTACTAAGCAAGGTTTTTTGGTGCTTAAGCAAATTTTGTGCTTAAGCAGAGCCATGAAATTGGGCCGTTTACAGTGAAATGGTACAAGAAAAGAGGATGGTCCTACTAAAGAATGGGGTCTTATTGTTTTGGGGGTTATTATCACTTAAGCTATTCCAATTGGGATATACCCGTTACCAGATCGGAAGAAAAAGGGGGATATAATAATGATTGTCCCCCTTTCAGGATACCTTGGGTTGTAAATGCAGGTGCTGCTACAGTCAGGCCCAACCGGGGTGGTTGTCTTGGATATACTATGCCATTTGGATAAACTGCCCTGATTGAGATATTTTATACCAATTGGATAAACTATCCCAATTGGAAAAAAACTGCCCTGTAAGAGTACTATGGATAAACTGTCCCAGGATTAGGATATACTATCCCAGTTGGGATCCACTCCTACCCTGATTGGAACTTACTTGTCCCAATGAGGATATCAATGGTCCTAAACCACTTATTAAACCCTTGGGTGATGACAACGACACCTTCTGTGAAGAATGGTAATAGTGGGTAAACCAGTCTTATCTTAATTAGCATAGTACCTTCCAATTATCCTAACCTGGTTCTTTTTAGCATCCACCACAGATTAGTTGTAACTATTCAATAGCAAAGTTGATTAAATTGGACAAACCACTGACCCTAATCTTGTAAGAATGAATGAATGAAAACTCCCTCCGACACTTCAGCACAATACAAAAGTAATCCCAAATCATTTTGTTAGCAAAATTAAATTAGATTCAATCAACCAAACGTAATGTTGCCTTTCACAACTCACAAAGCCCCCCTCCAAAAGAAAAATATATTTCAAATTAATTTAGTATGTTTTTTTGATACAGTACCACAATCAGAACGATGCGGTTAAATTTGGGTTCACACACAAAAAAACCCACACACACACAAAAAACAAGAACTGTTGTGGGGGGGGGGGAGATGAGGTCTGTGATAGCGCAGACGGTGCTGCATTTAAGTTCCTGCTTATTAACACGGTTCGTGTTTGACGTCTGTTAATGGCTGGTGGTCATATAATCATAGAAGCAACTCTAGAGAAACGAGTCGAGATCGGCAAAGGAGTGGACGAAGGGGACCATTGTGGGACCAGCTACAGCTGGAAAGCCTTCCAGGCTGGCACTGGGTGTGTAATAATGTAACACATATCTTTTCCGCTTGGCTGGACCGATCAGCGGCGGGCCCCGGCAGGCCTCCAGCTAGGCTTGCATTCAAGAAGCTGTGATGTGCACGTTGCACCATACAGCTCGCAAAGTGCAGAGAGCCAGTGATGTTGCTCAGGTTGGGCTCTTCCTAATCCAGGGGGACTAATTAATCGGTGATTAATAGATTCAGTGATTAATAGATTGTTCTTTAGAGGGGCGGGAGGGGGTATCGTGAAGGGTTTTTCTCAATATTTTTGGGGGCCTATGTTGTTATTGACACTAATCAAATCAGCTGAGCTGATCCCTAGGGGTCCTCATCTTATAAAAGCATACAACAATTGCAAAAGAAAAATAGTAACATCATCGACAAATCACAAATAAATTGATTTTGGATCTGAAATGAGTCAGCTTAATTTGACTGCTGTTAGATCTATAGAAGAAGTCCGGGCACAAAGTCATCTGTACATCAAATACAGGTTGTACGCGGGTATCCTTCATCACCTTTACATTGGGGATCATCCTCAACCGATTTGAGGTTCTAAAATTCAAAAGCAAAAGCACCCCCACATCTTCTTTTAGAGTCAATCAAGTATTCTACGTTCATTCAACCCTCTGAGATACAAACAACGGACCCTAATAACAAAACAGCCACTTTTCACTGATGAGACAAATCCAGTGTCTCTAGACCGATGGCTTGAATTTCAAATAGTCAGGCTTCTTTGACATGTCACTAATAATACAAAAACAATTACCGCAAACAGAGGGAACCCGACAAAGATGGCCGCAGCACAGCTTGATTAACAGACACGTCAACAAACGCTAGTCCGACAACTCTGGCACGTTGCCAACAGCACATGGATCACCTGTTAAAATAGCTACAGCCTGCGACACTTTCCATGGGTAACTTACTCTTTTAAAAGATGCAAATAAAAAAAGAGGGGGGGAAAAAACCACAACAACACACAGTCCACAGACTGGAAATGGAACCGCGACTAAAGCATACAAGCCCCTTCCCAGTTGGAGTCTCAAGCGCTTACACACATATGGCGGCCAGCCCTTAGGGGTGCCCCTCCGCAGCTAATACTCTCTTAATTAATTGTCCAGGGATACAATAATAAAAGAAGGGAGAGAGAGAGAGAGAGGGGGAGAGAGAGAAAGAGAAAAAAAAACTGGGCCATGTGGGTGTTGGAAACATATATATCCCAACGCCCCTCTTGAATAAGGCCTATCGGGACAAATGAATTGGCATGGAATCAGCTATTTGTCAATGTTTGATTGAGATTAGCACAGCTTTTGATGACCCAAAAAAAAAAAATATGGGGTTTAAAGAAAACAGTACATTGTATATACTAAATCTATTTTGTTCTTTGCTTTTTCCGGTTGGATACAGTTGATGTACAGGTTTTGTTTCCTTCTATACTAGAGGGGACTTATTGTGGTAGGTAGAGCATTGTGACAGACATTGTGGTTTGTGGAGTTTTTTGGTGGGAAAAGTAGTATCTTTTTCCTTCAGTGCCGACTCTAGATAAAAGGTAATTTTGGTATTCCTAAAGGAATTTTCAGCCGAAATTCAGTTTTCTTTTTTTCTCCCTCTCCCAAATCAAGTTACTGTGACGACGAGAAAAGTTAACAAAAATATCCACAAGGTGAATGAATGTCGCCCAACACTGGCAAAAATTAATAGACCTAATAGGGCTGATCAATGGGGAAAACCATCGCTTCTGCACTTAGCAAAAGCACATTTCACATGTTATTGTTACCAAGAATTTTTTTGCTTGGCGCATGCCTACTCTACACTGTAAGGCATTCTTTGCTTACACTTCTAGTGCAGCAATTCAGTGCCTTTCTAGTGCAGCAATTCCGTGCTTACCCTGTAAGCGAAGTATTGTGTTCAAACCAAAGAATTCCGTGGTAAGTGAAGCCATGGGCCTTGACCATTTTATTATTAAAAAACAATTGTTGTTTTATCTGTAGTTTTGAAGTTTCAACTGAAGGCTTGTGAAAGATGATCTAAAAAGGTTTTGATGTCGTACTGGAACAAGTGAACTTTCAATTCTCGCCAACTATGATCGATACTACAATAAAGCCCAACTGAAAGGACAACAACTCATCAAAACATTTCCGCATTTGGCGTGACAAGCAATTCTGTTTCTTTCACTCCAAACCGACAACAAAAAACAACTGTCCTTTTCCAACTCTCTCGCCAGAGAGAGAGAGAGAGAGAGAGAGGGCATTTACCCTAAACTAACTTTTAAAAAGGCCTGTCTACATCACCTAGAGCTCTCTTCAGTCCGGCAAGTTAAGTCACCCCCCCCCCCCCCCAACAACCTTCCTCCCGACATCAGAAAACAACATCTGTAGTAGACTCCCAAGCGATAACAATGATATCATTGAACAACCCCCGGAAGGTCTTGATGAAGCCATCTTAATGCATTTTTCATAGACTAGTTCGATTCTTACCCCCGATGACAACGCAAGGGGAAAGAAAAAAAAATTACCCACCACTGAAGTTCACGTCAGGTCATCCTTGTGCGCCCCTCTACCCCTTCATTGTCTTCTTTTCAATTAAAAACACCATAGCCTCTGGTGTTTCTCTATCGACCAATGGTATAATAGACCTACTCGCTCTATCACATGGACACAATGGCTACCGGTAAATTCCAAGCTTGCAGCTGTTTATCCTCGCACAAAAAAACTATCCCCCCTTAGAAAAAAAGAAAGAAAGAAAAAAACAGCAATGAACTTTTTGAGGAGACACAAGAGCAGGGACAGCTCCCTATTCTTAAGATTGTTCCCCTCTTGTCTTGACTAATCTGGTCACCAGAGTATATTGAACAGAACTTTGAAAGAATTAAATTGACATGGAAAAGGGTTTGCGCGTTATTTCCGTCTGAGTGAAGCTCAAAAGACAGCTTTTTGTTCGGGGGGGGGGGGGGGCGACGAATAGAGTGGTGCTGGTAGACGGAGGTTTAGGATGAAAATATAATCTGTCGGACTAAAAAGAATCTGTCATGTTTGAGAAAAATTTGGTGGACCAAAAAAAAAACACCACACACACAATTTGGAATCACTAAAGATCTTACAATATCCTATAAATGAATTTTCTTCACTTCATTTCGTACTGTTTATAAAAGTTGACTTTTCAAAACTTACAATTCCCAAGCAACATTGTAATGGTGGGGGAAAAAATCTCTGAACAAATTTGAAAACCTGGCCATGATGATACAGTTCAATGCAATAAACTCTTTCAGAACGGAAGTCAAGTCAAGTTAGTCAAGAAAAGCTCAAAGGTTACAACCGTCCTGCCAGGTCATGGAGTGTGATACCCTAAATCATGATTGTTTTGCAAATTTCAACGAAAACATTTTGAATCGACAGGGTTTTTTAAAAGAAAATTGTAAGGACACTTGATTCTGTTTGCTCTATGAGAATCGTAAATCTCCACAACATGCAATCAAAAATAAAGATATTATCTAGAGTTGGGGGGGGGGGGGATGAAGACTTAGAAAGAAAAGTCACAAGACTAGAGAAAAATTTGCCCTCGGCATAGAAGCGGTACTTCACAAATCCAATGCTCTAGATCCGATTTGGACAGAACAATGATCCAAACTGTTGACGTCAGAGAATGGGGAATCAAGGGGAGAAAAAAAAAACAGGAAAAAATAACAACAGATCCCCCGGGGCATCAAGAAAAATACCTCTTTTGAACATTGGCTGGTAATTGGAAATCTAGCGATCTTGAATATGGTCATGACGTATCTATTCAATACAGCCAGGACTGTAAAAAAAAGACAACCAAATCAAATCAGACACACCTTTTTACACTGTGCTCAGTCGGGTGTTAAAAACGCAGTAATTGAGAGATCGCTTGTATCGAAAAGGAAAGGGAGAAGAAGGAAAAAAGAATTTCTTTTTGACAATTGACGATTATTTGAAAATATTTGTGTATGAATGCCGTGAGTGAATGAAATGATCTGGTGGACTGATAGCACTGTCTGGCACCTATTGTCGTTTAAAAAAAACGCTGCCAAGTTTTCAACTGCAAAGATTCTTGCAAAAGGTGTATTCAAATGCTTGTTCCCACAACATTTGAGTTAAAAGGCTAAAAGGTCCTAAGGTTTTAAGGTCTGAGCTTAAGCAGAAACTATCGCTTAACTGATTTCTGTTAAGCAATCTTAAACAGAATACCAGTCACAAATTGTGCATGTGAGATGGGATTGAAGCTGGTAACCCTATTCCGGTAAGCAGAAATGTTTTGTGCTTAGCTAATTTTTGTGCTCAAGCAGCTCCATGAAATTAAATTGGGCCCTGTAAGCACAAAAACTTGCTCAGCACAGAAAAGTATTGCTTAGCAGAAACAGGTTACCAGCCAAAATTACATAAAGTTTGCATTGTTGTGACTGGTGCCCCCCTCAATTTTTGCTTAGCATAGAAATTTGTCAAGCAGTATTTTCTGCTAAACAGCTTTATTAAATTGGGCCCTGGTCACAATAAAATTTAAAGAAAGTGAAATTGAAAACTGCAGTGCCAGCCTATCTAATACGATTTGCGCTAACAGTAACACCATATACATGAATCTTATGAGGTGTGGTTGGTTCTCTGGAAGGAACCAGTTGGGGTGACAACTTGAAGTTTCGATCAGTATGGTCTGATCGTCTTCAGGAGAAGTTTTTGTCAGCGTTGTCAGTCAAGTAGAAAAATCTCTGAAAAAACCCTCACACTTCCAAGTACAAAGGTGAAATAGTTACATCCGAGACAGCTTTCTTATTCCAAATGTAATTCATTTCCAGAAATTCTTTTTACTAATTATACAAAAGCATTGCATAAGGAAACCCTTAGACAAAGAAGGACATTTGACTTTCTATATTTCTTCTTCTCACAGTAGGTTGGAATTCAGAAATCTGAGCAGCATATGTACCCAGAGTCCATAAAGCAGACTTCCCCAGCAATTTTTTTCTTCTCCCAACCCCAAACATCTGTTGCTGAAAGGCAGTGCCGACTCCCGGAACTCCCCTACCCCCAAAAAACTCTCTTGCTCCCCTGTACCTATAAATATTTGCCCAAAACACTACCTATCAGCGCTAAATGATTGATTTGGTAATGCATGGGTCTATCCCCCGGGGGTGACCCCAGAGCCCCTGTTCAGGGGCCTTTGAGAACCCCACAGCCAAATGCCACTGCTGTCGGCCAGTTCAAGCTTATTTCCACTGCCATGGATAGATTGTTAGCGAGGCGAAATACCCAAAACTCTCGATCGCAAGGGAGACTAGGCAGACATCTAGGGCTAATCTCCACACTTCACATCTTCCCGAATCCTTCCGAAGTTTTTTCACTTGACCGAAACTCGGAGCAGATAGAGACACCTGTTCGCAGCGGGCACCAGTAGGCGACCCTCCCAACTGCAGATCAGCTACCTGTTGGCTCTTACCCTGTAGTGCAATTAGATTATCCAGGCCTGATCCTGAGGGGCTTCCGGAAACATCCGAAAGTCGAAATCACTAGAGCACAGATGGCAGGTGGCATTCAACAGGGGCCACGGATTGCAAATATTTGTCCCCGCTGAACTCTCTACTGCTCTCCTGGGCTTGGCAGGGGTACCCCTGGTGACAAGACCAGCCACCGAGTAGCTGCAGTGTGACATCCGGATGAACATTTTAGAGATTCCGGATGAAATACGGCCACTCGGTGTTAAGCAATACCAGTCTCCACTTACCCAAACCATCCTAAGACTGTTGGCCCCATGGATCCAACGCTGAAATATTTGTCTAGCAATGATTAAAAACAGCTGTTCACCAGAAATATGATTGCATAAGTCCAGCAGATGGTGCCAGCCATAAAACAAACAAACAAATATCATCAGGAAATTATGGAAACAAAGCGTAACTTTACCCGCCTTCTCTTGAAAACATCTTGAGTTCAGACAAGACCCTCTTTGTAACTGAGAGGACCACGGGTAAGGATTTAGCAGGCTGCGTCTTGATCGGGTGTCCCCCACGGACTTCACCAAAACTCATAAATTACACATGGTAAATAACTAACCATGTTTTGTCTAACATCATGTCGTTTTGTTCACTTTATTCCATTTAGAAAAAACAAAAACTCTGAAGTATATAGGGTTATAGAGTAGATGTTTGCGATTTTGATAAAATAAAGGGACAACAATCTGACCAAAAATAAAAAATTTGGACAATTCACAAGCTCACCACTCTAATCCTTTTTTTTAAAGCCCAACCAGGAAAATAACTTTTGAAAATCTAAATTGTGAAATGATTTCTCTATATTTTGCTACAGATTAATTTGTGATTTAATACACAAATATTTCCCAACCTCAGCATACAGGAATCAATGATGTAAACAATTCTTTGAATATAATGTTACAACTATACACGAAGATAAAGAAACTTCAAAAATGCTCAATTTTAATTCATCTTATAACTTGACACCCTGGTCGAGTTCTAAGCAGAGTTTATAGCAGAGTCTCACCACTCCTGCAGCTCAGCGAAAAAAGTGCTAAAGGGGTAACGTCAACAGTTGTGAAGAAAAAAAATTGCTTTATTATGAGGCAGAAAGTAGCCACTCACTGTGTCAACACTTGCTGAAAGTGAACCATCAGCCAGGATAGAACAAACTGCAACCTCCGAGTCTGATTTTTGAAACATTTTTTCTTTTGAGTCCATCATCTTTTCACTTTTATTGGTTGCCTCACCATTTTCATGTTGTTTTTTGGTGGCCGTGCCCGAGCAGGAACACCACTTATTATTTGATTCATTTATTTCTTCGTATTATTCTTTTAAGCAAGGTTTAGATGAACTTGTTGACTGAAATATCATATTGCTCATAGACAGCAAGTTTCTGGAGTTTGTACTTTGATTGCAAGGTCAACCATTGTCATAATTTTCTTAAACCCCTTTTCACACGAGACAAAAGTCCCAGGATATTCCCCAGAAAATTTGGCTGACCTTTTTCACATTTGCTCACCCTGGCAAACTCCTGGGAAACGGCCATTCCCTGGAAAATAATTACCCCTGCTTGGGAGCAGGGTGCGAGACAACCCCAGGGTTAGCATGCCGAGTGTCATTTTTCCCAGGAAAATTGCATTTAGTGGTTGTAACGAGCATGGGGTCAGCGTTGGGGTTAAGAAAACTTTTGTTTTCTGGGAACTGGCTCTGTAATGTGAACAGAGCTTTATTTGAGGACCTCTTTTTTTCATGGTGATGGGGCAACTAAGTAATTTCAAAGGTGGTTCTAGGGGCTTGAAATTCACTCAGCACTTGGGTATGAACAGAGGCGGAGGGCGGGGGAGAGGGAGGAGGGGCAAAAAATAATGATAAGTCTCCTGGTCACAAAAATCACCCTCTTTTTCCGACACAGCTGTCACAACAATTTCAACTTGTACAAAATACTTGTTTCACCGAAAAAGGACACTTTAACCCAACCCCTAAGACGGAATGATAAATGTTAGGGATATCAGACTTTTTTTTTTTTTTATTTGTTCTATTTTTATTAAACCTGTCGTTGATCCGCTAGAGGAAAGCTACAAACTAATTTCTAATTCCCGCAGGGAAATGGAACAGTTTTCTCAATGATTAAGAAAATTTACACTTTGGGATACAAGGCCAAGTGCACTCTATAGACAGTAGTAGGAAAAGCATTCCACGACAGGAACTGCTTCATTTGACCAGTACATGTGAGGATTAGTGAACAAGAGACAGAAACATTACCCTGATCTGTCGGCGAGGAAACTCAACTTCAACTCTACCAAGATCTTAAACTGGAGGAGGAAATGAGATTAGGTGCGCTACAAAACTGCTGAGCCTATGTGTGCTAATAGCAGCTACATGTAGTAAAAGGCACTGTGGGGGAAAAAAATGTCCTTTGGCTTGGGGCCGGCAAGAGAGGGAGGGATTGGGATTGGGGGGGGGGGTGGAGAAACTTTATAAGGATCTTGGTAAGGGGGAGGCAGGGGAAGATTAAGGACAGAGCTTGTGTGTGGCATCCTTGAAGAAAACAGACTTTGGAGTCAAAAGGAATTTGGGGATGGGGGAAACCTCCCTGGGACCTCAGTCAGGGGTAGGGATCAAGGAGGCAGGGGATTAAAGATGGAAAATGCCACTGAACTTGGTATCAAAAGAAATTTTAGAAAAGGGGCACCGTCTACGAATGTATGTTACCTCCCGTTTTGACACGTTGTTTACAGTGACCAACTTCTCACGTTCAAACAGTATGTTTCACAAAAGACAAACTTTTCACTAAACAGACTTATTTTTTTATGAACTTGCAGATAAAACTTCAAGTTCACCATGGTCTTTTTATCTTCACTGAGCCTGAACATCCAACATGATCAAAAAGTACAAGTACTCTTCATAAACAACGTTTTCCAATTTCAGTAAAATTGTAAATACTCCCCCCGACTCTTTATGACTTAAAGGCGTGAGAACAACATTTTGATGACAACTGAGGGTTGTTTTCAGTTTGATTTGACCGATTCCCCTAAGAGGAGAACAAAAATGGCGTCATGAGCCCAGTGTCCGCATTCAATTCGGCCAACTTCTCTTTTCACATCCTAAACTGAAAAGGAAACTTAATACCTGCAACTATTATAAGATATGCCGCCCAGCGAACCTGCCCAAAAGTCTCCCAACAAAAACACAGTCTGACACCAAACCCCTATTCACCAGCGACATCAAAGAATCTTATGATCAAAACCACCATGAATATCCTGCACACCGAGACAGAAGCGTTAAAAAAAAAAGACCAGAACACATTTTTTTGTTAAGTTCATATATTTGAAGGGGACTCATGACGCTTTGCCTTTTGTTGCTGATCTTCCAACTGCCAGCGTTTGAAAAGACGGATTAAAATCAGACGTGGTTATAGAAAAGAGAATAGCAATGCTATAGGGGGAGGTTTACTAGCAGCAAGAGTGTGAAGGGTTGCTTGTTTGAGAGGAAGGTGGTTGTACCCCTTCTTTTAAGGACGATGACACTGTTCTACTTTTTTTTGCCAGGGCCGGTTTAAGGGGGGGTAGGACTCCTCCATCAGAATGATTCTCCTTTCCCGGTAAATAGACACTCAGATCAATCTTGCCTTTTTTCAGGAGTTTCCCACGGACATATTCATCATGTATTCAATACACCTTGACACATCGTTGTAGTTCTTTGTAATTCCTATTCCCATCAGTCCCTCTCTATTAAAACTCCGTCTTTGTCTCCCCGTTCTTTACAATGACCGCTTCCAGGGACAAAACAAAAGGGCAACAAGTTTCCTTTAGGTGTACTGTTCCTCTGCAAACTGACACAGGTGCAAAGCACTTTTTTAAAGTAGGGTCTTGGCTTGTGGCTCACTCAACCAGCATCGCTCGCCTTCATAGACAGTACAGATCGCCCATCACAGATGAACAACCCAGTTTAAATCCCTGTAAATTTTAATGAGTTGACACTTAACTTTTATGTACAAGAAAAACAAGCCCTTCGGATAAGCCACATAGGGACTCAAAGCTAGCTCACTTAAACTGTCACTAAATGAGATCCTGAACACCGCCCAGTTAAGCACCAACAAACAACAAGTTTTTTTATAAATGATACCTAGACTTTGTAAATACAGGTGCCAGTTTTCACGCAAAACAAACACATCTTGAAGTGCCCCATCTAAACAAGCTCAGCCCTTGCTATCATTTTGTAAGCATGCAAAAAGGCACTTCATACCCAAACGTCCTTTGTGAGGCTGAGGAACATCAAACAGATAAACAAACCATACCTCTTATAGGTAAACATCCAGAGAAACTCTTCATCATGCCAGACAAAAATCCAACAATTCCAGTGTGACTCGCATAACATTGATGGAAAGGAATCAGAAATCTGGCTTTCTTTATGATTTTCTTGACTTTGTATGTCGCCATCTACTGTTAATAATGACTGATTTTAAACTAGTCGTAAAATGAAATCAGACAAAACAATTTTCTGCCTCCTCTTGGCCAGTGCAACGCGATTAACGCGAAATTTCCCACTTTATTAACCAATACTTGTTTCCATAAAGAACAAATGCTGTGTGACGAAATGTTTCAAACTTCAACAGGTGTAAAAGGAGTACTGATTAAATCTGTATACAGATCGAACCTATATCCTGCCTCGGACATCAGGACAAATACTCCTGATCCAAAGCAAATGTATTGTGCACTTTTTCTTGAAAATGTCAGTGCACAATGAAGCACCAAGTGAGATTCAAGACGTTGCTTGGACTCTCATACAGGATTAGTAATGATAATGAAGTTCATACTAGAACCATTTCTTCTGTGAAATATTTCCCTCCGATATAAAGTCAAATTCAAGAAAACTGTATCTGAAAATCTGTTTAAAATCAGCTGATTTCTGTTGTTACAACCGAAATTCACACAAAACTTGAACACTGTCTGCGACTATTTTATCAGCTCTTCAAATCCTGTATATTACCTTTAATGCACTCTTTCAATAAACCCAAATTTGAACCATGCCTCTCAACAAATCAGAATGTCTAGACTTTTTAAAAAAAAGGGGGCAATAATTGTTGGGCTTTTTAAAAATCACAGAGGAGACTGTTCTTTGGTTGACACCACCACAGGTGTTTTGACAATGAATTATTGAAAGTGTCTTCATTGTTGCTCCTTTTGAAGTCTCTTCTAAAAGAGACTAATCCCTTGAAAAGAGACTACAGGGCTGGCCCAGGTATAATCCTATTACACCTCTGACAAAGGACACTGACAAAAACACCTGTGTTAACCTATTAACACCTTGGCAGAGAGACTAACTGTGTTTAGCAAGTACACAACAAAACAGTCAAGTGTCTGAGATTGCAGGGCTTGCTGCAAATATTGTGCTTGGATTTAAGAAGTGCAGAATGTTTCAAAGTAAAGTGGACAATAATATCAGATTTAACTAGGGCCAAATAAAAAAAAATACCAGTTGATCGTCCTGATTTTCCCAAAAAGAGGAGGATGAGGGCCTTTTTTTTTTTTTTTTTAAAGGAAAAATCGAAAATAAAATAAAATAAAAAAAAAGGATGCGGCCTCAAAAAAGGATGCGGGCGGGGACGATCAACTGGTATTTTTTTTTACTTGGCCTAACAGACTTTTACTAATTATTGCTTTCTCTTGACGACAATCGGGGCATAGGCCTACTGATCAAAAGGTTGACTTGTTATACCACTGGTTCGTTTCAGTACCACGAAAACTCAATGAGAGATTTCATGTACATGGTATCACCACCATGGTATCACCGCAAACCTTAGATTGTATCTCCACCATGCAAGGTTTCAAATCCTACTCATGTACATGGTGTTACTGCAAACCTTACTAGATTGTATCTCCACCATGCAAAGTTTCAAATCCTACTCATGTACATGGTGTGACTACAAACCTTACTAGATTGTATCTCCACCATGCAAAGTTTCAAATCCTACTCATGTACATGGTGTTACTGCAAACCTTACTAGATTGTATCTCCCCAAAAAATCCATTGAAAGGAAATCGGAAATGTTAATCAGGTTAACAACCTAGACAAGATGCAACGAAACGCCTGCAAAGTTCACGTCCAAAACCAATTAATTTAAACAGCGAATCATCCTGACCTCTAACCTTACCTCGTTGTTCCCCCTGTCAAGTTTAAACGTCTATATCACGACAACAAGCGTAAACAAAACTAAGCATTACGCCCAACCAGAAACTAACTAATGCTAGAAACACTCTCATGCACACGTGTACACTCTATAAATACTAACAGAAGCCCACTTGGTCGCCCGAGTTCAGAAGAAAAAACACCCTGCACTTTTCATCAATCCCTCCACCCGGGGTTACAGTGTGGAGTTTTCTGGGTTCCCTACACAGCTCACCCCATTCATTGGGAACACTTGTGTTATGACTGGCCACTTACCTTTGCCTATGTGCGTGTGTTCCTGCATGTCACGACCCATTTCCCCCTGGCCAACCTGAGCTGTCACTGATTTCTGACGATAACCGTGGCAACCGGGTTTCACCCCTCTCTCAATCTTCTTTCCCTCACATGAGGAGAGCTTCCTCTTACCCCCTCCCTCATCACGTTACCCCCTTGCTCTTATCTCTCCAAGCAAACGATGCTACCTTTCCTCCTGTAGCTGTCAGAGCCCATTCCTCAAGTCATTCATTATATCGCTCTTATTTTTCCTATCTTTCTTCCATCTGATAACTTCTCCAGCTTTTTAAATTGCACATATGACCTTTACTTTCCGCCTGGGTCCTGCGTTTGTACGTAAATCCACAAACCCTTAAAAGGACAGAGTAATTGGTCTTAAAAAAGCCACAAACTTTCGAACATTTCCTGTCAGGATTGGCCCACTTCTAGTATCAAAACTATAGTTGATAAAAAACAATCTTACACAGCAAATAAACGTTGATCATGACTCTTTAGAACTCAAAAGAAAAATAACAAAAATGCCACAAAAGAATCTTTATAAAATCTGCACAAATTAATCTAAAAAAACTTGAACTCCAATAATGAATCTTGAAAAAAAATCAACAAGAACAACACAAATTAACCTTAAGAAATTAACAAGATCCCCACAAATGAATCTGCCCAACTCTATCCAGTACAACAAAAATCTTCCTCGGGATTTGCAAGACATTCTTCAAAGTTAACTTTGACGCTGTTCCGCCTAGACCTTATCTCCACAAAGAAGGAGGGCGGGGGTATTACAACAAAATTCAGAGCAGACCTCCAAAGTGAAACTATCATTCTGAGCAGACCTTTGACATATCAATGGGAACTTTCTAACATCTCGGATGGAAATATTAGTTTCAAGGTGAGCACGAACCAAACCAACCCTTGAAATTACTGGTCTCTTGTACTTCCTTTTCGGAGAATTAAGCCATCAAGTGTTACCTTACAGGGCATGTTATTTCCATTAACTGTCCTTATCAAAATCTGTGCCCAATTTCATATAGAGCTGCCCAAGCAGACAACAGTGCTTAACAATGTTCTCCTGAGCAACAAATGAGCAGGATACCAGTTGCAAACGGTACATAGAACATGATAGTTTGGCTGGTAACCCTTTTCTGGTAAGCACAGTTGTTTTGCATTTAGCAGATTTTTGTGAAATCGGGCCCTGCGCATAAAATGTAAAAGCATGAATCATAAAATTGTACTGTTAAGCAAAAAATTAGCTGTGAACCACTCAAAAACAGTATACATGTACATAATATTATATTCTGGTTGGTAACCTGTTTCTACTAAGCATTTTTGTCTGTGTTATGCAATAACTTGCGCTTTTAACTACTTTATGAATAGGAACCAAGGAACAAATCCAGTTAAGTCTTGAGTTTTTAATAGTGAAGACATAGTCCTACTTTAGTCTGGTGCTGGTTTTGTCGCCCCTTCATGGAACATGCAAGGCATTTGACCCAGAAAGAAGAGACGAAGAAGAGAAAAAATTAGAATTTAAACATTTGTGTTAAGAATAGGAGTACCAGAACACTCTATAATCATGCTCTATGGGCCTATTTGGGTTTATTCAATTGAACTTTTCATGTTACTTCCCATCAGACAAACTTGACTAGCTTTTTAGCGCTCCAAGACCCCCGAGGTCGTCAGAGGCAACTCATTGTGTCTTTATACTTGGGAATCAGATCATGACAATTTTTTTCGTCAAAGAACAGGAGAGTACAGAGCTGAACTGGTCTGACCTGGCACTCGTAGACAGCGGTTTACAAAATGTTTTATTCCTAGACTCCCGTGCATGAATAAGACCTACGCGATCGTTTCCCCTTTACATAGGTGATAAGAACGCCCACTTATTCAACAGTTATCACTCAGGAAAACAAAAAAATGTGCATGCTCTGAATTTTGTAAACTTTCAGACTTTAGAGGAGTGACTGTAGAGACACGTACCTTAATGTCATGCGCATTGAGTTTTCCACAAGTACATGTACACTTAAAGGTATTATACAGGATTGGCAGAGCTGACAAAATAATCACAGACAGTGTTCATGTTTTGTGTAATCAACCACATACATGAAATAACAAATCTGTGAAAATTTGAGCTCAATTGGTCATCGAGGTCACGAGAAAATAGTGAAAAGAGACCTTATGTGTTTTCTGTTTTTCAAACATCGAGTTTATTATCGCGCGCGATAAAAACTATTGTTTTACTAATTTCTCAGAAACGATAGCATTTTAGGCAGAAATATTTTAAGGAACCCTTTCTACCATTACTTACTTTAAATCATGTAAGTTATGTGTGAATCTGTGAACATTTGTGTTTTTCGATCTTACCAATAGTGTACAGGGCCTTTAAAGCATTTTCTCATATGAACGACATCAAAATAAACTTTGATTGAGAAAAGTAATTTTAAAAGATTTTTACATTCCCATAATAAAAGTATTTGCTCTTAAATACCACAAAAAGAAGGTTCTCTGATTCTAAAACTGTTACAGGGGAGACCAAGATTTGTAACCACAGGCACACAGAACAAAAATTACTTTTGATATGGCCTTAAAGTAAAATCCCATTTCTTCATAACACAGTAATCTTCCCCAAAGAACAGCCTCTCATTTACTAAAATATAACAAGAGCCAAATATTTTGTTTTGACAAGGCACATAAAACAAAACTAAATATATACATGTTCCTTAAAGTCCCACCCCATCTTCTCCCCAGCTACATCAACATGATGCTCACTTTTTTACAAGTGTTTACATTCCAATTACTATAAACCTTCACCAAGTTCAATACTCCCTTTGTAATCAGCAAAGCTCATCTTCAAACATCTCAACTCAAACACCACCCACAGCCCTGCCCATTATCACCTCCAAGACCCACATCCCTCAAAGTTGCTTAGCACACAAACTTGCTTAGCACCATTCAGAATCTCCATACTACAAAACACTCTGCTTGGGACTGGTGTATCCCACTATTATTCTGCTTACAGAATATAGTTTCTGCTTAACATCTCCAGAACAAGAGGTCATTCCCCTTGCTTCTTTTACTGCCTTAACCACAAGAAAGATAATCTGTTGTAACTACAACCCCCCCCCCCCCCCCCCCCACCTCAAACTTTAACAGAACCAGTCTACAAAATGGGTGTGTTATCATGTCCCTTTGTTCAGGATTTAGCATAGGCACACAAACTCAAATGGGGGAAAGATTAAACACACAATGGTTGGATAAACTAAACCATCTTCCATGGATAAACAATAACAACTGAACCATTTCGAAGAGTAGTTAATTTCCCTTGTACAGCATAGCAAAAAACAAATGTATCAACCGCCTACTTAAAAATCATCATTTGTTGTTCAATACCAGCATTAGTGATCACAAAACATGTTCAGCATCCCATCTGTGTATTTGGGTAAAACACAAATACTTGTCTTTATCCCCAATGCAAATTAAACGTCTATTTAAATGTTCAGTCTAAATAATCCAGAGGAAAATTGCCAGATGAAACCATTCACTTCATTTCTATGGCAAGAGACAAATAATAATGGTCAAGAATGTTCCCTCCAGTCAGTTTAAAAGCAATCTAACAGGTCCAAGTTCAAGTCATCAAATTAAATTTTCAATATGGGATGGCAGGATTTTTACACTAAACTTTACACTAAACAGATTTTTCATTCTAAAGAAGATAGTTCTAAAAGTTGTTTTTGGTTTTTTTAAAGTTCTATTTTTACAATTATGAAACCCAGTTTAGACCAAGAAGCCAAAAGATGGGTCAAGAATTTCTCAGAAATGCTAACAAGGTTTTAGCCAGGATTTGGTAAAAGGGTGTCCAAATCTGCTGGAAATTTAAAAACTGGGTGTCCAAATTGTTCACTTACAATACATTTACATGTAAATGACAGATGAAACAGGGTGTCCAAATTTAAAACAGGGTGTCCAAAAGACACCCAGACACCCCTCTGGCTAACACTATGCTAATGACTTTGTTTCTGATCAAAATTTTCACAGATAACTTGATGGGACAAGACACCCAATAAGATGATGAAGGTGTTTGTGGTTTAAAGATGGAGAAGACCATTTCTTTTTTAAAGGTGGAGTCCTCTTTTGTTTTTTTCTTCGCCACAATCTCAAACGCCAAAGAACAGGATGTTTGAGGAGGCCATCTCCTTGAGACATAAGTCGTCAACTTCGAGAATCTTGATGGCCGAGTCAACAAGATGGATTACAAGACAGGTTGATGCAGGAGGATGAACTCGAGTCTTTGATCAACAATGATAAAAGCATCTTCAAGACTTGTTTATTCTGAGCTAGTTGAATATATCATCGCTGGTCCCACAAAGTGACCTGTATGCTCCACAGCCAACAAAGTCTGTGATTGAAGAATCTGTGATTGAAGTTGAACTATTTTTCAAACTGCTTTTTTCGAAGACTGCTGCCAGTGAACGATAGGATTGCAAAGAGTAACACAAAATGTACCAGTTGCTACTCAAAAAAATCACCATTTGCTGCTCAACATTAGCATTCAGTGTGTACACAAAATGTTCAGTCCCCAAATTTTGATATGCAAAATTGTCTGACAAAATCAAACCCTGCTGCTTACTTTTTTGTTAAAGACAAACATAAAGCTGACTTTTCCATTCATACAGAAATGTCAATAATATGTTTTCATTTTTCATGAGTTTTGGGGACGGGTCGATTTCACCAAACTCTTCCTAACTTAGGATTAATCCTAGGCAATGCTAAGAGATAGGACTAGTCCTAAGTTAGGATGAGTAACTTAAGACTAGTCCTATCTCTCAGAGATACAGCAGTAGATCAAAGAGTTTGATTTCGTCATGTATGGAGAAAATCACAGCGACTTTACTGCACTAGACATCATTCTCCCTTAACGCTAGTCAGGTGGCCAAATGTCAGTTTAAACACCTGAGGAACAGTCCAAATTCTCTTACAAGTCCGACTGTCCAGTTCACCATTGAAAAGCATTCATATTTCTTGAAATATGGACCAGTGAAAAGTGTGATGGACTAACTAGTGAAATGACAAGCTAACTGGTCCTGCTGGCCAGTCACTAAAAAAAAAAGTGAAGGGCAAACTCTGCCAGACAGACATTCAAAATGTCTTAATTCAAATGAAGGTCTGAAGTTTCTCAGTATTTAGTGGAGATTGCATTAAATGTGGGTTTTTAAAATTGAATTATTTGCCAAGATGATGTTGATAAGTGTCAGGTATTCCAACCAATTTTATTGCCAGAACACAGGAAATGAATGTGACACTTTTCGGTGAACTTATTCGCTCTGCTGTGATCCCAGCACTCTTTGATTCCACATGAACTTGCCAAAGTCTATTGAGCTGTCCACAGATTGAACTCTGTCATAAAAACAGGGTCCAGCACCGCATGATCTTGACTGTTAAATGTGTCTCAAATATTGGCATGTAGGCGAGTGAACTTCCCTGAACCTCACCAAGATTGAAAGAAGAAAAAACTTTCCCCAGCAAATGGTATATTCATTAGAGTTTTGTGTACCCTTCTTTGTTTCCAAGTCCTCCACCCTATGATCTCCACTTGACCCCATGGGGGTCGTTTAACTCCAGTCTATTTACAGCGAGGAAGACCATTTTTGGCAGGGAATTAACCCAAGTGGACCAGGAGAAGATCAGAGAAGGGTCGGCAGCGGTGGCACCACCACGGGATGTGAGTCCCTCAAGGGGTGGTTTCGGCTGCAAAAAGAGGCCCAGTAATTTAAAACCACTGCCACTCGGAAATCATCGACAACCCGAGGAAAGATATGCTCTCCATTCCGTGAAAACAACTTTTAATAAAATGTTATTGAGTAATATTTACATACGCCAGGTCATAAGTCATCTGGGAATATGTTCCCTGTTTTGACTCCTTGGTTTATGGGGGACAAATGTACCCCTGAGTTTCAAATGAAGCTTGTGTTATTTGAAGAAAGAACATAAAGAATTTAAGAGGGTCATGTCATTCTTTTAAAGAAGTGTGATTTCAGTTTTTACGAAAACAGGTCTGCCAACATTTACATCTTGCAATCAGGGAGATTTTGTATAACAATCAGGAAGATATTTAGCATTACATTCAACATAATGGGGAGAAAGTTTCCATAATCAGGGAGATTTTCAGATGTGTTCATCAGAACATGGAAAGAACATGGAAAGTTTATTTTCAGGGAACTTTCTGCAGAATCAGGGAGAGTTAGCGGCTTTGATTCAGGAGTCAAATTGATTTGTAATTTTCTTGTTTACACTTTGCGCATCTAAATAACAACATTAGCATCACACTTATTTTGTGAGTTTGTAGTCCCAACATACCAAATTTACTGTAAATTTTCAGAAAAAAGTTAATTTAAAAACCCGTAGAAAAGTAAGAGATTTAAAGCCAACCTCAACTTTCTGGGATTATGAAATTTGCCCTGAAGCCTCCAAATCTCAGGCGAACCATTAGAGGGACAGTCTGTGGGTCAACTGACCCGTAGGCTCACCCGAAACAGCAGCCGACACCGAAACGAAAGATTCCCTCTTCAAAATCGCTCAACCCCTTGTTTAAAAAAAAATCAAATCACATACCAACACTGGAAGCAATTCCCAAACATGATCTCATCAAATTGAGAGATTACCCCCAAAACACTTTTCCAGATTTTCTCTCTTTTTCTCTTAGCTGGAACAGGAAGACCCCATGAGGACCCTGCGCCAGTATACAGCCACAAGCAATAAGGGTCATAGGAAAGATCACTGATCGGTGGCTAGAGGGCATAACAAATGGCTAGAGGGCATAACAAGGGTCGGAAGCAGTTTAAGATGACCCTAACATCATAATATTAAGGTGTAATGTTTCCCCCATATGGGAGGGAATTTTGTTATAGTTATTAGGGTGGACTGCTTGAGGGATGACCAGCCACCCTACGAACCCTTACTGTATGCTAAGACACAGGTGGAATATATCTCAAACTACTTACTTTTAGACATGTTTTTTTGAGAAGTTGTCAACAAAAATGATACCCACAACTTCTTCATTTAAACAAAATTAATTTCACAGGTAAAAAAGACAAGAAAAGCACACCCCCAAAAATTGTTAATGATGCATCACAATTATGTTTTTTGTCCCCTTTTGGTTGACTATTTTGTTGTTGTTTGGGGTTTTTTGGAGGGGGGGTTGGGGGGGGGGGGTGTTCTTCTATTTTGACAGGAACATTCTCTGAAGGATTGATACTGAAATGAACTTAAACACTAGGCTGTGAAACTAATATTTATTTTTTCAATTCCATAACTAACAATCTGGAGCGTTGTATCTTTTCTTTTACAGTTTGAACACATCCAACCAGACAAAAGAAGAAAAACAAAAAACACGAAAAAGATCAAAACAGCAGTCAGTTACTTTCAAGCGCTTGTCTCACAAAATTTCCGTTCCAGACAGGATACTTTTCATGTACTGTAGGCTACGCAACAAAATAATACACACATAGAAATGTGTTAATCCACATCCCCTAATCAGACCAATGATGGCTTTTGTGTGCCATAACTCGTTCAAGGACAAACAAAACTGAGTTCCTGATAGCGTAAACAATATTTCTGGCATTTTTTTATATTATTATTATTTTCTTTCCCCCACAAGTGGGAAAGAAAAACGATTGCTGAAAAGGAGGTGGATTTGTCCAGGATTTGATTTTCTCCTTTGTGATTGGTCAGCCGTGTGTGTCCCCCGGGAATGAATAGGGAACCTAACGAAGTAATCGCTCATGACAAATGGCTTTCTCTCTTCCAATATTTACATTTCACATCATCCATCTTGTGTACACCTGTACCGTAAACTGTGGACAATTGGAGGTTTTCATTTTCTTTCTTTTTTCAATTTTGCTATAAAAAGATTCCTCAAAGAAATGGAAAGGTCACATATGTGGAGTATTGATAAAAGAGGACCTGATTTGACCTCATTTTGGGGGAACGTTGGCCTTTTTCTCATGGTGGTAAATAATCTTAAGATTTGAAAAAGGGTGCAAGTTAAAAACTTCAACATGCATTAACACTTTTTTTTTTTCACTCAAACTTATATAGGAGTGGCGAGTGGTTCCTGATAGCACATCCAAACAAGTACAATATGAAAAGGACGTAGGATAGTGTCACCAGACTGCTTAGATTACAGGCTTTTTAAGTTTCTATACATTTTTTTTTTAAATTCTAGCTTTGGCTTTAGAATTCTAACAACAACAACAACACCACCACCACAGAGATGACAAAGTAGTTGACCTTATCCCGTAAAGTCAACTTGATCACATTGCGGCAATCTACCGGTGTTAATTCCACTCAAATCACTAGTACCAGAGTGAGGTTTGAAGGTAATTTAGTCTGGTCCTACAACTATCAAAAGACAATCAGCAGTCTTGACTCATTGGAAACCTGACCAAGATTGTGGCAGTAAGGTTTACAAGTTGCTCAACCTCACCTGACCCACGGAATACAAAAGCGAGAAACCAAAAATGCCTCTGTCCACCGCCTCCATCCATCCATGCACATCAATTCATCGGTACCCGGCCAATTCATCGGTACCCAAAACCAATTCATCGGCTCATCTCCCAACAGACGCTCAACACCTTTCAGGGTCCCACCAACAACAATGCTGTTGTCCCTACAATGTATGTTCCCCCCACCGTATAATTGGGTAGAATTAACCAGTTAACACGATCTGGGTGACCACAGGAAAGAAATTGTATTACCAAGAAGAAAAAAAAACCTTGATGACATGTGCCCGGTTGACACAGACAGCCTCATAGATACGGTGATACACACCACCCCTCGCTAGTCTCATATTCACTAGCCTAAAGCAGAGGCATGATTTACTCCTATCTTCCCTTCACCCCCCACCCCCCCCCCCCCCCCCCCCCCCAGCTAACTGCCTTGTGTTAACACCTTGCCTGGTCATTACAGACCCTGAATGAGACATCGCACACACGATATCAAGAAAAGAAATGGACCAATACCGGCGGTAATTGCAACTCCGCGATGATCTATCTTCCATTTGACTATCCATTCAGTCAGATCAAATTGGCTTTGGGCATCGCGACGCACGGTGCATCATTATTAGCTATTGTGACGAGCCACTATGGGACTCAATTGTATGTGAAAGTGGTTCTTTGCAGACTACCGGGTCGCAGGCCATACACACACACACACACACAGACGCAAACACAAAAACTGACTACCAAACAACAGAGCTGTTGCAGAGTTATGGTTTTCGGATCATAATACACATTCAGTCCCTCTGAAACTCAGGGCTTTTCTTGTAAAGCAACTTCACATCATTTCATAAAATAAGCGGACAGTCACAAAAAGAAGAAGCTATGCTTCATTTCTGTCAAGGCACTTCCTTTTTTATGAATTTGTCTGCAGGATATCCAAAGACCTCAGCGTGTTATCTTCATTTCTCCATCCATGACATCTCATTTGTACAACATACAGTTGGAAGCTGAAGAAAGAAGTTCCATTTTTATAGCAATATTTTTCTTTTCAGACGAGGGCTGGGGAAGGAGTTTCACGATGACTGAGAAGAGTATAAAATACTTAATGAAATTTGAAATCGTGATTTTGTTTTCAGAGTAGCATCCAGTTTTACATCAATCACATCCACACAAAAAAGAGGTGATAAAATTTGGGTTTTCTTTTAACGCACCACCGCTTCTGATCGTTAACAACGATCATATCCATCCCAGAGACCCATCCATTACCTGAAATCAACTATTGTTTCGTTTACAAAACTCCGCACCCACGCCGTGGTAGCGAATGAATGGGACTGTATAGAAGTGATTCACTCCGAACACAAGCACGAAAGAGTCAACAACGTCACCCCTGCCCCCATCATCCCAGCAACAGGATGAATGTTGTGATGAATAGTTTTAAAATGTTACCTCTATAGAACTGTCTTATAGCGATCCCATGTGACCCAGTTGAAGCGACCGTTCTGTTTTAAAGTGTTATCGGAAAAAGAAAAGAAAAACAAGTTCAACCCCCTTTTTGGGTTAAAAAACTCTGAATGCATAATCTAATAAGGATGGCATTTCTCTTGGTTAAGGAAAGTACTAATGATAGTTCAACTAATTAGCCTTCTAGAAAGACTCTGCTAGGGTCGAAACATCAGGCCACTAACTAATTTTTGTGTTAGTTACAATTAGCCACACTTCCCTGGGCTTATTTTCATATCTTAACAAATCTCTTCATATTGGAAGTTAGCAGGACAACTTGTTCATGTATACACAACATCATGCTCAACATCATGTATGCACAACATCAGCTGGGATTAATTTTCTCACACAGCAACCTGTGAGGGTATCAAGTTTGAAAATTGCTTCATTTATTTTTTTTTTTTCTTTCCACCCGATCATTACCCAATCTTGCATTTCATTATTTTTTTTTTTTTCTTTCCACCCGATCATTACCCAATCTTGCATAACACCTTTAAAACCATAAACCCACCTAACAAAAACATGATTTGAAAATGAAACTACAGGTTTGGAAGGGGGGGTGTAGAAAGAGAAGAAAAGGACCAATAAAAAGCTTCATAGTGAAGGCAGACTGAAGCTTCACCCTCGGGGAAGGTTAGGCAAGGTTCAGCATTATTACAAAAAACACAATGTCATCACGTTTTTTCTTTCTTGTCTTTTTCAAGAAGAGAGAGGGGGGGGATAGCTACGGATTATGAATTATTGATGAAGAGACAACTAACATTATTGGGGAGGCTTCGGCTTGGGGAAATCTGCCGTCGATATATCATGCAATTTACGTCAGCCTTGAATTGCAATTGGCTTCATTCAAAATTTAATAATCCTACAATGATCTATAAAACAAAAAAACAGTGGCAAAGGAAGCTGGGGGTGGACTGTGTAAAAAAAAGCCATAGGAATAATCATCAGTGTAGTGTCCGTCTGTATTTATCTATAAATAATTACCCTTCCCGAAGAGGAGATTAATTAGTAGGATGAGGCAACGCTTTGGGGGTTTTCCCACCGAGTGTTATTTTAATTCGTAATTGGATTGGCTAGAAATTGTGGTGCCCCCCCCCCCCCCCCCCCCCCACTTTTGTTATACAAAACCTGCAGAAGTGTTGCATTTTGATGTCCATTTTGCATTTTGAATAGACTATTTTAATTACGGTTGTAGGATCTTATTTCAGAATTTGCCCCTAAATTGAAGGGTCTTATTCCAGGGTTTGCCCTTAACTTTTTCAAGACTATTTTTCAAGACTTTTTCAAGGTCCAGTTAGCTTGTCATTTCACTAGTCCGTTACCCTTTTCAATAGCCAATAGTTCAAATGAAACTAAGGGATGCTTTTTAACACTGACCTAGCCAGCCAGACCAGATAGAGTTTGACTAGTCCTATGTGCTTCAACTGGCATTTGGCCAGTTGGCCACTGCGTTCCCCCTTTTCAATAGCCAATAGTTCAAATGAAACTAAGGGATGCTTTTTAACACTGACCTAGCCAGCCAGACCAGATAGAGTTTGACTAGTCCTATGTGCTTCAACTGGCATTTGGCCAGTTGGCCACTGCATTCCCCCTTTTCAATAGCCAATAGTTCAAATGAAACTAAGGGGTGCTTTTTAACACTGACCTAGCCAGCCAGACCAGATAGAGTTTGACTAGTCCTATGATGTGCTTCAACTGGCATTTGGCCAGTTGGCCACTGCGTTCCCCATTAAAGAGATAATCATCCATGGAAAGGAACAAAGGGGCGAGACTGTTTCCATCATGTTTTATTACTTGGACATTGCATACTTTGCAGAAGATGTTTCTAAGAGTTTTACAGCACTGTCATTTTTAGGTACAGACAAGTAAAATAAAGACATCTCACATCAACCACAGACGTCTGCAAAAAACATTGTTCACCACAATGAACTCCAGAAATTTGAACAAGAGGACTTTTTAAACAATAAGGGACCACTAAAAATGGTTGCAGCTGCAGTGCTGAGATTTGACAAACATTTAAAAAAAATGAAAATGGCTTGCAGGTGTGGACTTCCCTTATTTTAGACCCGGAACCTCCCAACAGTTCAGAAGGTTTACAGATTTTATGCTGGACACAATCTGGAAAATTTCTTTCTCACTTTGGCGACTGTTTCTCTTCACAACAACAATTTGAAGGCTCTAGAAGATTTTGAGAAAAATCCTGAGAAATCACATGCCTGACCCCCTATCAAACATTGGAACCAGCCATATTACACTGGTACCCATAAAAGGGATGCAAGTCACCATGACAACCACAAGGTGCCGCTCCGCAGGGGGGAAATTAGACAGGGATTATGGAGAAGTGGGAACAAACCTCAAGGGAGTCTTGGTAGCAGACAGAGGGCAGATGTGTGGGCACACTGGGTGCTAACATCTTGGTTTTACTTGGGGACAAGCCCAGGGACAAGGGGGGTGGCCAGCACAGACAGGGTCTGTCAGGGGAACCAGGCCCCCATGTAGGGAGAGTGAAATTGGAGAAGCCTGGTGTCTAGCCTTGACCTGGTCTCCGGACATTGTTCTGGACTTTGACCTTACTCCAAGGATGAACACCCTGCTCTGAGGGTGAAGACAGAAACATGGACCTGAGGATGTCTCCAAGATACACAACATCCGGTAATAACTTTGACAATTTTTTCATGAACTGCGAATGTGTCGAAAATCACAACATTAGAAAAACAGTTTTTGGTACAAATTCTTGACATACTCATTGCTGATAACAATTTCAGCAAGTTTCAGGACCTATCACACTGATTACACTAATTAGCATTCAGATGAATCACTAAATTTGCCATTTTGCACTTTCAAGTCATTGACAAATCAAAATTCGCCACTACATCCATAGCACTGGCACGGTGCCAAACACGCATGACTTTTGCATTTTCACAAACCGTTGAATTTGTTGACCCATTCAAGTTTAGCGTTTTCACAAAGTGACGAATCTCAATATACATTGGTTTGTGAATGGCGCTCGATGCACACATCTCCTTTTTTTTTTTCATTTTCAATACATGATTAGTCTCGGAAACAGCAGTTTGAAAAAATAGTTCCAACTACAAACACGTTTTTCTCCAAACACAATATTTGGATGTGGTGCAGATTCGTCACTTGGTGAAGATGGTGACGACTTAATATCGATTTATGAAAACTTATGAATGATGATGACTTATGAACATAAATATTTATTCAAACACGCTTGAAAGAATTATCCTTATTTTTGAAATGTGCCACGTCCAAGTACCATTTGCGAGAATACAAGACAGAGGACAAGGCAATAAAAGAAAAACTAAGAATTATCCAACAGCCGATGGACACAGCCAAACAAGTAAGACATTATTTACAAAACCACACCAACAAATGGAACTCAATTACATTTTGAACAAAACAAACCAACTGAAAGAATCCATGATGTTTTGATAGGGGGAAAAAAAATATGTCATTACAGTTGAAATTTGAAACCTAAAACTGCATATCTTACAGATGACTATAGAAATATATCTAGAGTTTCTGATCATTGTAAGAATGTCAGATCCCAAACAAAAGATTTCATTTTACAACTCCAAAACAACTCCCTCTCCACTCCTTAAAAAAAAAAAGAGAGAGAAGAATTTAGTTGACACTGTCGATGCCCCAAAACAGAGCATTTTGCAGCAAGTTGCTGACACATTTACTAGTGTCCAAGGAGGCGAGACAGACAGGCTGGGGTCAGGTCTAGGGTGCAGGGAGCTCCTCATGAGAGGTTGTCTTTCAACGACACCAAGCCAGAAATACCAGGGGATAAATTGTTTCTAAACCATCCACCCAAAACAATGATGAACTTCTCCTTCATTTTTTTCCCTCTGTTTTCAGATTTGTTTTTATTTTGAGAATTGGGGGGGGGGGTTGATTGTGTTGGAGGGAAAAGACATCTGGTTTATGTATTCGCAACATCTATCACTGGCCCTTCCCTGATTGAAAAATGAAGGTTAAGTCTATGTTGATGTTTCAAGGAAGCGCTCGCTCATGTTTTTTTGCGGCGGCGTTCAAATCAAAGAAAGAAGTGAGTTGAAGTTTGATGGTTTCACGGCAACCTATGCTCATGGAAATGCGTCACTGAAAACAAAGTTAAAGCCACTCTGTGCCTTCTCTCTGTGGGCCACCCCCTTGATTTTCGCCCCAAAATGTCACCGTTTCATAGAACGACGGCGCAACACAGCAATTTCAAAGACTAAATTAATTTGTCTCTATTGGCCGGGTGCGTAAATATAATTCATTGAGTCACGGTGCGGGTGTAAATAGCTGGGACGATAGGTTAGCAATAACTGTAGTAATTTGACTTTCCTGTGTTAACAGAGCCCATCAATTAGAGACAATCTTTTACTGGTCAGCAAACCGAGACGATGCCAGTATTTCAAAAGTTTGGAGACAAATCAAACCTAACTGAAAGAAACTTTCTAATTAGTTCCTTTAATTTAATGAGCCCGTCGTTTTCCCCTATCGCCCCTCGGAGTTTATTTATCAGTGTTTTGTGAGAATGCAAAATTTGTTGTCAAGCAAATTGTAACAAATCAACCATTTGAAAGTTTAGGTTTTGAAGTCATGATTTTTCCTCCGAAGGAATTCGCAATAACTGAATCCCCTTTTAAAAAATGAAATTGCAGCAAAATCTTGTTTCGAAAAATAAAACAAGTAATCCTATAGAATTATCAGCAATGTCCAGAATTTGAGCATTTTCCCATACCCACAGGATTAAACAAGCCTTAGTTTAGGGTCTAACATCGTACAAGAAAGATAACACTTTTTAAACACTAAAGACACCTCTGCTCATTAATTTTGCCAATTTTAAGGTCACAAAAATTGACTTATATATTTAATAGCTATTTTCCTGGATCCCAGGAAGTTATAATCTTTCATTTGAGATACTAAAATAAAATCCATCATCGATAAGTAATTACAGATTAGTAATAGTTGCAATGTTGTTGAAAAATAAAAATTACTTTATGTGGGGACCCAGCATTATTTTGAGCTATCTACAACCATCACTACATTTACATGTATGCATTTTCTTTGCGACTTGTGCAAGGCATATGTGAAAGTGTGTCTTTACTCTGTTAATTTGACTGTGTAGAAAAACCAAGAGATAAAAAAATACACAAATCATGTACTCTTTTGTTTTGAATTAACATCGACAGTCAAATTTCAGTAAAAGAAAAAAACCTAAATCTTTCACCAAAAAATTGGGCAATGCAACTTGCTGATTCTTGCACTGTACTTTAAAAATGCTTTCTGACACAAGTTCAACAAAAAGCTTGACTTACTACGTTTTCAACAATCAAAAGCAGAGAAATTTTGACTTACCTCCCAGGCGCACTGCGTGTCCTTCACGATAAGTCTCTCGACTCCTGCGAAAGGTCCGAACCGCTCCCCGACCGGTATATCAACCAATGAGAACACACCTAGTCCAGCCTCAACAATACAAGATTCCCGCAGTTCGAATTCCGGTGGTAGGACCACGTCCTCTGGAATGTACACCGGATGCTGCTGCTGCTGCTGTTGCTGCAGCTGTTGGTGGTGCGTGTGCGGTCGCTGTGTCTCCATATTGCTCTCTGTCGTGTAGGTATCGATGGTAGTTGTTACCGGTGAGGACTGGCGGATTAACGGTGCTTGGGCGGGTTGGTGAGGGGACGGTGGGGAGGGGAGTGTCTCTTCGTCCATGATAGTCTCACTATAATCACCTGAAACGATCAACAATCAATCCATGATGTTTAGGTTCTTTTGTTTAAGACTATAGCACTCCAGAAAACAAAAGTTAGTCAAAATGTTTGAGTAACAAATCAGTTTCTTCTCAGAGCGAACACTACACATAAAATTATTACCCAAGTTACTACAACACTTTCTGCCACCATCTATTCATGTAAGTAGCTTTAAGCCAAAGTTAACTAGATGAACAAAAAAGGTTGGAATTTAGCCTACGGAAAACAATATCAGTACGATTTTATAACACAGCTTTTGAAAAAAAAAAAATATTGGAATTGGTGCTCTTCAAAAGCAAGTGGTGCTTTTCAAAATTACTAAATTTCATTTTATCAGAAGCAATCGCAACAAGAGAACAAAAGTATACAACAAAACTTCAACCTGATCTAAAAACCTGTGTCTCATGAGGACGTTTCAAAGACCAACTAAGAAAAACAAAGAACTTTAAAGAATGGCGCATTTTTACATTAAGAAAAAATACCCTGATAAATATCACATAGCTGTAAAGTGTTTGCGACGCAAAAGTACATATCAAAGACAGCTGCTTCATCAAATTCCAAACTGAGAATATAGAATTAGCTGTTGCGAAATGATTACCAACCAAACGGACCAATGGTATAAATGCCAAAAATGGTTCACGGCCCGACGTTTCGACCCTAGCAGAGTCTTTCTCAAAGGCTAAAAGTTACAACATAACACATGCATACACATTGCACAGTGTTGTGTTGTCATTTCAACCATAGAGAAAGGACCCGTCAAGAAAGACTCTCTGCTAGGGTTGAAACATCAGGCAATTAACTATTTCTTGCAAATTCAAAACTGTCAAATCAATGCACTGATAGTGTCCATTATTTCAGATAAAAGACACAAGTTTTCTTATTGCATCAGCAACAACAACACAGATAAATTGCCTAACATCTACAACATTGTAGTGTTTTTCAGTTTTTTATGGCACTTTGGAGCTATAAAAAAAGAACATCAGTGGATCTGCAGAGAGGTTGCCTGATATGAGAAGGATAATGCAAACATTTTTGCAATGAAACAAAACTTGTACACATGATGTTATTTATCTGAAAGAAACTTCCAACACACGATGATCTTACTCTATTCTAAAAAGTAAAATATCTTGCCTGTACTGTGTACCAATCAATGTAAAATGTTACACAATCGTAAACAAAAAGTATCTCACTCCATGTATGGCGGTAGAAGTTCCACGCCACAAAAGAAAACTCACAAGAAATCGTCCGCTTTAGTAGCCTACATGTAACATTGCCAAGAATAGCATCATCCAAAAGGCAAATGCCTAAACTTTGTGCAATCTGGTCCCAGCATACACGGCCCAAATTTTTACATCAAACATGGATTACCTGCCTTTTAAACATCGATGCAAAAAACAGACGGGGGAAAAAACACAACCCATTAATATTAAACTTACAATTGAGCAGTAACGTCCAGAGTCATTTATATCAAGACTGGTTCAGGGACCTAGTCCACAACATACAGGTGTCCCAGCAGCAAGTCTAACCCTCTCTTTCTATCTGCAGACCTCACAGAACATCCACAGAAGAGTACACTACTCACAAACAGCAGGCTCCGAATAATGAAACATCAAAGGACCTTAATCCCAAAGTTGACTGATTCCTTTATCCCTCATTCAAACAATCCCAAGTTCACCCGGAATCCCTAATAGAGCACACCATCTTCTATTATAAACTATCTATACACCAAACACTTGCTTGCCACTATTGGCCTTTTTTACACACATGTGCTGTGCACCATTTAAATTGCTATGCATGTACAGTCAACGCAAACTCACCAGGCTCCGCCCACTTTGAGTCCAGCCAGGTGCACTCAAGCGCAGTGATTGGTTGGAATTCTGCAACATGCAAACAAGACTGTTCCATTTGGCTGGGGCTGCAGATGTGGAATGGAACAGTCCACTTTCATGGTGTTCAGTAGAGCATAGTTTGCTTCTTTCAATAGCTTTGGTTGGACACTGTAATCACTTGTGTACACACCCAAACTGAAACAGGGTGGCTAGTTTCCATTTTATTTGGCACATTACTGTAAATACTTCTTAAGAAAACAGATTTACATAAATTTGTTGACATAAAATCTTTTCAAGATATTATGTAAGATGGAAACACACACACACCAGAGATCTAGGTTTTGTGTGTAATATTTTGAAAGTATGTCAAGCTATTGCGAAAGGTAATGGGAAACTAAGCATCCATTTTTATTTTTTTTTATTTTAAAAGAGGGAAACCTTTTTATGGTTTAATTCAGCAGAAGAGGTTATTTACACATTAAAGTTGATAACAGTAATTTAATCTTGTTATATTATTGTGTTTTTTTGTTTTGCCTTTGAGAAAGACTCTACAAAGGTCGTAACATGAGGGCCACTAGCACTTTGTTTCCATTTGTGTTTTTTACACCTTCACGAAAAAACAGAGACTTTCCGTTTGTTAAGAAACTGTTTGCAAAGATCCTCCGAAAACATTTTATGCTAAACTTTGCAGGCATTGAATGTTTTGTTGAGGTCCTGGCTGCTAGGTGTCTGGCCCCTGGCCTTAGGATCCCAATAAATTTATTCCCAAAGTCTTTCTCAGTTAAATAGAGGAACCCTTTTGTAACAGGAAAGTAGCTTAGCGCCACCAAAACTAAAATGTAAAAAAATGTGACGCTCCGCTCTAAAACCGGGCACTTCCCACCAAAACTCAAAACTGGGTTTTCTTGCTCATTAGGTTGATATTAAAAAGAGCTTTCAAATAATTTAGGCCAATAAGGCAAATATTTTTCAACATAGAATGTTTAAGGGCCTACCTGCATAAAGCAGACTTTTGTAGATTTTATTTTCTACTTGTTATGTGACGCTACTTTCATTGATTGTTTTTTGCAGAGCAGCGTCATGGGTAATGCTTAAAAATTTCCGATGATTTAGGGAAAAAATTGACTAGAGCGGGATTTGAACCAACGCCTGTTTAACCCCAAATCATTTCAAATGTACAGAGTCAGTTTCCCTTGTCGTTTGACATTCTTATTATTATCATTACATCACAATGGTATCAAGGGCGTTGATACAATATTTTAAAATGCGCTATATAAGAACTAGTTATTATTATTATTATTATTTATTAAGGCTGATGTTTCAGTTGCCATCATTTTCAGAGACATTTCGCTATTTCCAAGAAGTCTCTGTTTTGGCGTGGGGACATCACAAATTACACGCATCCAAACAGATTTTCATATTCTTTTTACAGAGACCTGCATGCAAGGATTGCAGACAAGAAGTGATACCAAAAGCTCGGCTGCATTGAGAAAAATCCCACACCTAATGAAAAGTGAAATATGTCGGGTTGAATGAGCCACGGCATCTGACTTGTACAACCCATGATCGTAAATTGCTGTGTCAATTTTAGACAAGCGTTTCAACTCTGCAGTCTCGTTGCTAAGCCTTCCTGTGTACGGGCCATCATGTTCCCACTGCTAGCTCTGACAATCAATAATTATGTTCTTCGTGCACATTGTGTTTCAAGTCAATGCACTGTCACCTAGCTACATGCGCTGAAATTATCTTATGATTGCTTTGTATACTTAAGACTCAATTCAAAACCGTGGATGGCTGTTGGGTTTTTTGTTTCATTCTGAGCAGTTTTGGGGCGAGTGTCTGAAATGTCTGATTGGTAGGAACGTTCTAATTGGGTCGGATATTTATTCCAGCGGGTGTACATGTACCGTTCCGTTGGACCACCGGATTGTTCACTCGTGTACACTCTTGTAGGATTGCTCATGTATTTCAACACAATGATGAGGTCTAGCGGAGCGTTTTGGCAGTCCAATGTATTGTGGGGGTGTGCCCACGGGAACTTCTTTTGCATCTAGAACATGCCTGATATTTGAGGCTCTCCATTGGTTGTCAATTATTTTTAAAACAATAATTAGTTTTAATATGAAATGTCTTTTTCATAAAACCTATACCTGAACTAATACTCCTGTGATTTTAGCCCCAGGCCAGTAAATTCAAGACTAGACAAGCTCAATCCCTCTTGTGTTTCTCAATAATACCTCACTTAGTACTCTTGTCATTTATTTATTTTTCTTGAAATGTTGACTTTGATTGTGATAAACATCTTTCAATTCTGTGAAGTATCAAAGTATAATACCCATAGAAGCCTGAAGGACAAATGAGATCACATTTCTATGAATATTGTTCTCAAGCAAAGACAGTTTATGTATCATGTATGTTAAAGGGTGTGTACATGTACAACATTGGTAATTGCCAAAGACCTGTCTCCACACTTGATGTGACCCAACATATACATGAAATAACAAACCTGTGAAAGTTTAAGCTCTATCTGTTTTCAGAGTCATGACAGTTTATACATGTATGTTAAACTGTAAAGACTTTTTTTTGGTCATTTTGATTCTTGTCTTGTAAAAATTGTTTGTCCCAGTAAAAATTTAGAGCTATTAGCCGTGCGGACCTGTGGCTATCCCCCCCCCCCCCCCCGAATAATAATAATAATAATAATAATAATAATACAATAATAATGTAGTCTTACATATAGCACACGTATCCACCAATAAGGTGCTAAAAGCGCTTGAACAAAGAGGTTTTTGAAAAAAAAAATTTAATGGATTATGAGACCGATTGATGTAGCACCTTATAAGGATTTACAAGGTGCGGCGACGAACTCGTACTCAAAGTCTGAATATGCCAGGGCAATTCATCGCTACAATCAACATGCAGAGGAACAAGATTCTGTCAATTCAGTTGAAAATCTCACGCCCAAAAACAGTTTAAAAAAAGATCTCCTGTTTTTAAGGATTACAGATCAGGAGCCTTCTTAACTGTCACTCAAGAAGAAACAAAATTGATTAACACTGTCGGGACAACGTGAAAGGCTGTCATTTTGAAATTACCACGACGAAACTATGTATTATGTGTGACACTCCGAGACATAGACCAGACTTCTGCCATCATAGGTCACCGTGGAGCTACCCCCTCCTAATCACTCAAAGTGTACCCATAAACCGAATCACTGAGCCGCAAGGGATGACAGGCTCCCGACCGAAGAGAAAAAGGGGGAAAAGAAAAAAATTGTTTAACTGAACTCCTTACGTATCAGTTTTTCACACACACATTCCCAGCACTCCCCAGGGAAGTACGAATCAAAAATGTTGGCTAAGGCGTGGTTCACATCCAGCGCAGGAAGAACTCACCGTCGTCCCGCTGACCCGCATGAAGAAGTTAGTCCAAGCTGACACATTTCTATCTGATATCAACGTTATCTTGCCAATGTTGGCATAGCCGGTATCCTTCCACTTCTGATGTAGCCCACTCTCTAGGGGTACCTTCAGGCAATATGCTCATTGTGGCTACCGGGTACCGGCTGCCACAGATACTGCCACAGATACTGCCACAGATACGTAGCATTTACAGGTAGGGGTTATGCAGGCTGCATAGGATTTCAAGGGACTTAGGTAGAAAGGGGGGGTCACTATGAGTGCTATGAATATCCAAAGGTCAATTCGGGGTGGGCCCCCACGGGAGGAGGGGGACGGACGGACTTAGCAGAAGACCGGGTACTTAGTTTCCAGAAAAAGAACCTGGCTGAATTGAGTTTGATTTGCAAATTAAGCAATGTAGACCACCTGTTCCTAATGGTTTATCTCACATGGTCAGTTGGCCACATTAAAGAGGTTTGACTGATTATTACGGGAGGCCTTACAGGGCACGTGGCCACTCTGCACAGGTAGTCATAATTTGACTTAAAAAAAATATCAACAATTACTGACAGAAGAACAGATTCAACAAACAAACTTTGATTTCTTTTAAGTGAAATTTCCCACTTGAAAAAAAAAAATCCATTCCTTTAAGTAACTGAATCAGACTTTAATAACATACATACAGTGACACTGGCATTAATTTCCTTAGCTGGGAAAAATGTTTTGACATTCCCATTTGTACAGTCAGCTCTTTAAACTTTCAGGATATTTGTTACAACTTAAATGCATAAAGAGGACAAGGGGGGGAGAAGAAACGATTGCCTGTATCTGACGTTTGATTCAGGATATTTGTTACAATTCAACTGCATTAAGGGGACAGGGGGGGAGAAGAAAGTAGAAACGCTTGACTATATGTGACGTTTGCTCTTCATCAACAAGACGATCGGAGAAATCAAGACTGAGCATTGTGTCAATCTCAACCCTGTCCTCATGTCAAACACGGTTCGTCAAGACAGTATGTCAAGCTTACGTCCCAGGAGTTACGGCACGTACAAACCCCCGAAACATGAGGCATCCCTAAGGTGTGCTCTGCAGCACTGATAAGTAGTCGTGATTCTACCGTCTATTTCTAATCCTAACACAGGCGCGCTAGCTATTTTCTTTAAACGGCGGGTGTGAGCTCAGCAACGTGGTTTTCATTTCCAAAACATCCGGATTTGGGTAGATGTGGGATTTGTTCCAAAAAAGGAAGAGCTGTGTGGGTGAAACCACACATGGCCATTGCAAGCTTTTTATATTAAGTGTTTCTGTATTCTGCTGTTTCTGTATTCAGTAATGGGTGGTTTGGAGTGAAACACCTATTTCCTGAGTTATTGTAGAAACACATCGATCATGTTATTTATGTACAAAAAAATTATTTTCAAATTCAAGCAAAACAACAAAACCAAAATTGGCTAGACATTTTGGATAGTACAAGTGTGTATGCCTATCAAATATGACTCTGGGAATGAGGAAGGTGACCAGTGATCCAAGAAGACGGGACTGGGCTGGGGAGGGACTACATAAGTATATGTAACACTTAAAAAGCCAACGTTGCAATCCCATAATGACATACATTGGAACCTCACTTTGAAAGACATTGTCCCTGAAGGGGGCGGGGTAAGGGGAGGACTAAGAGATCAAGAAGGGGGCCCTAGGGGTCGACAGGGGATTAGAAGCATGTACATGTACACAACACTTACATATAACAAGTCTATTTTACAGTATTTTAAAATAACTGCTACCCTTATGTTTAAATTAGAGACCCTCCCCCCTTCCCTAGGAGGCAGGATTGAGAGGGGTTAGGTATCTATAAGAGGACCAAGGGATTAAGAAGAGCACCCTGGGGATAAACATGGGATTAAGGGATTAAGAGATACATATATACGCAACCTTTAACAAGTCAGTATTACAGTATCTTAGTACAACGGCTCGCATGGGTATCTCAAATACAAGGTACGTTAAAGCCCTCCTGGGTTCTAACTGCCACTATCGTTCAGTCCCGGGTCTTAGTGCTTCCCATGCGATTAGTTCTGATGGAGGGGGGTGTGACTCCACGCTCCGCATCGTTTCGTCAATCAATACATCAAGATGTTGTATTCTCTGCGACCATCCAGAAAACTGTCCGCGGTGGTGACGGATCGAATATCCCCCCTCGATTAAACCATCCCACTGCACATTGATCCCCCTTGCTTTCTCTTCAGCTTGCCGTGCCGTCTCAAAGGTGGCGCACTTTATCTCGTAACGTGTTGATGAACATGTTCATTAAGAAAGGCTCAGCAGTAGACACTTCCGCATTTCTCACTTTTTTTCCCCCTTTTTTTTTAGCCGAGTGCACTGCAGCCTTAATAAAATGGCACTGCCACCTTCAATTCACTATGCACCGCTTGATCTAGTGATAATTACAGGACCTCCCAGCAAACAGTTCACCCCCAAATTACCGAACTTCCACCTCTTCAAAAAGCCAAACCTCAACCCCCCAACCCAAATAAAACAAACCACATAGTTCACTATGATTAGAAAATATCATAATTGCTCGTAATAACTTTGAAGTGCATCCCAAACATACTATCATGTGCCGTGCAGTCGTCCAAACTCATCCTGTGCAAATTGACCGATTCTCCTCCGAAAAATTCCTGGCTTCCTTTTCTGATTACCCCCTTGCCCCTCAGTCATGGCACCCACTCCCTGTTGATGCATCCCCGTGCAGCCAGACCCGCTTTTTATCTATCTGGATTAAAATTATATAAAGATATTTCCTTCAGCAATCGCCGAGAGTGGGTCTTTCCGGTGCTTTCAACTCTCCTTTACCGTCACTGTCCCATAAGCATCCTTAATTCAAATGGAATTTCAACAACAACCCAAGAAAAAAAAGGGAAAAATGAAGGGCTGTCAGTAGTTGAGACCCGTAGGGAATTGGAGCCAGTGACTTGCAGAATGATTGGGGGGACTTGGTGACCTTTTTTCTGATGAGCAGACCTTGTGACCTGCCTAGCCCCAAGGGAAGGGGGGTGGTGGATCGTGAACCCAGGTGATTCCAGAATTCACCGGGCTGTTTAAAAAAAAAAATTAAAAAAAAAAAAGATTCTTGACAGTCTGGATGCACTTTGGGGGAAAAAACAAGTTGGGAAATCTTGGAGGATTTAAGGTTTACTGGGCAACATGTCTGTTTCCTCGGTCCCCATCCTGCTGGTAATCAAATCACGAATGTGGGAGAATTATGAAGACAAGTGGGAATAGTGGATGTACAGTTACACACTGATAACGACGAGAACGCTGCACTACCACCCGACTGCCAATTTAAACTGGAATTTAATGCTCGCAAATTCATTAGGTGTAGTTTACCGAAGGTCAGAGACAAGACTTCTGGGGATTTCAAAGTCGTTTAGCGAAATGTTGACACGTTTGATTCATGAGTTATTAAATTGATTCCAAAATAAACATCAACAATAATATGCTAATTAAATGATCTATTCAATCATAAAAAGGATAGGACAATTTGAGAGTGTTGTGTTCAGAATTCACATAAAAAAAGTGCAAAACCTTTGAACAAGGATATTGACAAAGTTGGAGACTGCCAGTTAAGTAGATAGCTCAGTTGGTAGAGCACCAGCACATTAATCAGGAGGTCAAAGGTTCAAGTCCCACAATAGTATTTCTTTTGGTTCAACCCAAAATAATGAACAAATGCAGTCGGTTTGAATTGCATCATTACTAGATCCTACAGAGTTCACATAAAATTCCGAGTCGAACTTGTGAGATTTCAATTGCATCTCATTCCAGTTGAAATCTTACAGGTGCACCACGTGAAGATCTCGTCTGGAAGAGGCTCAGGGAAGAGGTATTGCTCAGAAAAGAGTCCATTTGCCTGGTGCCCACAGAAGGGAATAAGGCCATGCAACCTTGTACTGGGTTCACAAATAATAGCAATAATGTCATGACACATTTATAGCGCATAATGCAGGAGCATCTATGCTTGGCATAGTGCATAAAAATAATGAAAAACATGAAGAAATTTGCGACAAAAATGTAGCGAGTCTTTAAAAGTCCTTGAAAATCAGAGACAGCTTGGCGAATATGAACTGGTAGGTCATTCCATAATGAAGGTGCAATGAAGGCTCTTTGACCAGAGAATTTTGTGGGAAAAGTAGGTTGCGTCAGTAAGGATTGGCCAGCAGAACGAAGAGACCGAACGCAGAAGATCAGTTCAGTGATTTGTCCAAGGAAACGGTCAAAAGCCATAAAATGGCTTCTTTGAAGGAAACTCAGACATGACTGTTTAAAAAATGATTGTAACTAAAATCACTTCAAAGACAAATGTTTCAATTCCCATGCGGAATTCAATTCTCCTTTGATGATTTATGAATGGCAGAAAACCAACCAAACTTTCACTCAGTTTTCTTCAAACACAATATTTACACATGGTTGGGCAGATAAGGGAAACATTTGGGGGATTGTGCCTTTGATGATACAAGCATGAAATATCACACAAACAGTCAGAGTACATACAGTATGCCATGAGAGAGATATGTTGGCTATAGGGCATTCACAGATTTGAGTTTTGCATGCTTTCGTGACAAGCTTCTTCCAGGCACAAAACAAATTGGTGCCCATTCCTCTCTTTCCTACACCCAAACACGAATTGTTTTCTACTCTTAAAAAAAAACAACAATCAAAAACAAAATCACAGGGTTATTAAGAAAAATGAACATGTTTCCGATCCCCCCCCCTCAGGAAAACTCTTTCAGGCGCAGACCAGCAGACCAGCAGACCAGCAGACCAGCAGACCAGCAGACCACAAGTGTGTAGCTCTATTAGCAACATGTTGCTGACCACTTACCAAGGGTCTGACCCTGCTCGGAGCTAAACTTCTCTAAGGACTACTGCGTGACTCTCTCCCGACTGCACTCACCTGATGAACACCCCTCTTAAACACCAGCTAACGGCCATGAGAGAGCACCTGAAACAATGTTTGTACAAGGTGTGACTTTTGCTCTGTCCTAAACCAACAGGGATCACTGGGATCCCAGAGGGGTGTTTTGATGATTCACAGATGATGGGCGCTTATGTTTTATCTTACCCTACTGGAAAGGGAAGAGCGCCTTTGTTCGAAAAGAAGTCCGAGTTACAAGACATTATTTTGTAACACCGAAAAAAAGGTGCAAAAGGAGAGTGGGCATGGGCTAGGGAGGCTCTTTGGTTAGGGGGAGGCAGAGGGGTCGATTTGCCCAAAATTTTGTAGACAGATAATCATAAGTACAAATTTCGAATAGATGGTCAAAAGTCTTTTTTGATTTCCATTGTAGGCCTATGGGAGTGGGGAACCAAAACCTTACAACACTGATTCTAAGACCTCGGTCATAATCTACTATTTCTCGTTATTTCTCGATTAGTGAAAATAACTTGTAATGATGGTGTGCTGTTGCGATTAACTTTTGATTCCAATACACATTTTGCACTTATGTCCTGATTAAACCCCTTTTATACAAGAAGAATTTCCTGGGAAATTCCAGAGAAGATTTATGGACCTGTTCACACTTTAATTAATTGTTAACCCTTGCAAACTCCTGGGAAAAAAACAATTTCCCGGGAAACAGCTCGCAGTACCCCTACTTGGGAGTAAGGTTAAGCCAGATAACTCTAGGGTTAGTCTCTTGAGTGTGCAGTTTTCCCCCAGAAAATCGCATCAAGTCTCAAAATGAACATGGGTGGCGGGCGGGGTTAAAATTCCCCAGGAATGTCCTGGGAATCGGGCTCTTCAATGCGAAAAAGGGCCGACTAATTTCTCTCTTCTAAAGCAACTCAACTCCAGCCTTACACTTCTCAATACATTTTATGAAGCACCTTACTAAGAGACACACAAATAAAAGCCTTAATCCAACTGACGGAATGCAATCAGCGGTGCCGAATTCCACACTTTGGTCTTCCCCTCTCCCCAGTGAAGTGAGCACTTAATCATCAGATTTGACACACTGGAGCACTGCCACCAGCCACCCACAAGATGTCACCTGGCCCTCTCGAGCCAGCGTCCCCATGTATTACACATTCTTGAGGAGGAATGTTTCTCCTACCCACAACATAGACAAGACGAACATTCATTTATCTCTCCCCCCTTCGTGGAATATTACAGTAGCTGCTTACATGTTTCAAGTAGTATACATAGAGAATTCTAAATCAATATTCAATGCATTTGACCTATATGAAAACATGTTGTCCACATTGTATATTGTACCATAAATTTGTCTTTATGAGTGACGGAATTGGGCTATGGTGTGTGTCTCTGATAAAGAAACTTCAATAATCGTAGTCTAAGCCACTTAGAAATAATAAACCACATCATTCATTTACTTCAAAATCAAAGATTTATCTAAGCAAACTTTGCAAAGTTACAAGGCCCAACTACTTATTTTAAGGGCCTTGTAACTTTTATTCCGCAGATAAAAAGGGCAATTCTGCAACTTAAGGAAAACATAAATCTTAACTGAATTGACAATAAGAACACCAAAGTTCACTAAAAGGTAATTTCAAACCCATATGTTGTATTTTTTTGATCAGAATTTTAAAAAAATTAAAAAATTACTTTATTTTGTTCTGCATGCGAAACACAAATATTAGGCAACCCAATGGAAAGAAGACAAGGTAAACAAAATTAAGTTTTAGATGTGGGAGGAAAACCCCAGAATATTGAATACATTTTGTTCGTACATTGTCTCAGTATATAATCGCTCAGTGAAATCTGGCTTTTTTCCTTTTCACTCGGCTTTGCCTCATAAAATTGAATAGTCCAGATTTCACCTCGTGATTATATTCTGCAACAATGCACTCAAAATGCATCCAATATCTGTGTAATTAGGAGCAACCTCTTCCTGTTGGACAATAACATTTATACCAGCCATTTACACATTGTAGCCAGCCACTGCAGCCTCATTCCACCCCTACTTCTTAAAAGTGTCTGGCTAGTCAAGACAAGCAATTACTCCCAGACAAGATTTGTTACAACTCCCCTCCCCTCCCCGCTGGGCCATCCAAATTGATAGCCAAAGAGTTTCCTCCCTCTGCCCCTGTCCTTAATTAATCCTGGCCCACGCTGACCCCCACGTGTGACCTCGACTCAACTTTTGCCAGGACCAGAGGTCTGCGGAGTGCATGCAGTGGAGATCCCTGCGGTCAGATCCGTTCATCAAAGACTACAACCCCCCACTCAACCATGCATGAACCCTAGTACCAGAATTTTTTTACGAAGACAACACTTAACCACAACAGATCTGTGGCCAACATCCTGGACCCATATTTTGCTTTGAGACGTCACAGGGTTCCTCACAGGGTTCCTCACCGGAACTTTGAATTTAAATGCAAGGGTATGACTACAACTATGGAATCAAGTACTGTACTACTTCATAAATGTTACTAGTTTACATCCTATTTCAGTTTAAAGAAGTATAGAATTTGTAATTGTTTAAAAAAAGGCGGGAGTTGCAAACACCCTGAAAGTTTGAATGTGCGCAAGACTTGCACAATCTCTTTTAACAACGACGACGACAACTTTTCCTAAAATTTTTTTCACACACCCACCCACTGCAATTTGCACCAAAATTGTTCTGTGTTTTCCCCCCCCCCCCCCCCCTTTGTTTTGCTTTAAAATTGAAAATCAAATTTCGATTTTTCAATAATTTTTCATTGACCCACCCAAATTTTCACGAGAAAAAAACAAATCTAAAGTTTTTTAAAACATCGTCAACCCTGAATGGCCCCTCACCAGCTTAAGAAGATCCACATAAGTGACATGTTTAAAAATAACATTTCTAGGCTACTTCAAACATCAACAAATTTATCAACTTATTTAACCGGTAACCTCGGAAAGTCACTTTACCTCTCCAACTATCAAGGGATTCTCTAAACTATTTCAAGTCCTCAAGTATTATCTTCCCTCCTCCAGATGCATCATCTTGTAAATTCCCATCCCTGTCCAGACGGTGAACTTTCAGATAAACATCTCGACAACCAACAAAACCATCTCCAATTTGATTTTTTTTTCCTAAGGGGTGCTGGCAGTTTTTTAGCTTACAGATACAATTAACCCTGTTTAAACTTGCCATCAGGAACAGAGTCCCACAAGATGCTGCAATGGATACCCTCAGTGCTTCCAGTTTCAACCCAAATAACTTCAGCCCAGATTCCGATATCTTCTTCAGTCTGGACGAGAGAGTTCACACAGTTTTAAGGCCTTCGACAATGTATCCCTTTTCTAATCAAAACGACTCTCAGGGTTCTTATCTAGGCTTTTTCAAAACTGTAAGGCATTTTGGCACCAAATTTTGCAAATTGGCCGAAGTGTGCCGAGTTGAGACAAGGTCCTCGGAGTGTGTTTTACTTGATGTTTAAAGTTGGTTTTAAAAACTCTACGGTGCAATCTAAAGCATTTTAAATGGTTTTGACATATGATTTTTTTGTGAAGTTGATCTATAATCTTTCAAAAACATTTTGTTTTTGCGTAAAGAGTGTAGAATGGCCTTTACAGATGACTGTCTTGCACTTACAAGAACAAAGTATCCGGGTTGCAGTTGAAGTGGGCAATGTTAGATCTAAAAATGAACCTTATGAAATTGTTTCGACATTATTTAAACGAAATCACTGCAGCATCCATTGGAGGGAAAAACAAAACTGTTTACGAGGTGTAAATGTTAGATATATCTTATCAGAGGTCACTTTTAATGGAACGGACTTATCAGAAGTAGGCTAGATACATCAACCCCCCCCCCCCCCCATCAGCTGAGCCCAGATTGTTGCACAGGACATTTTTAGAGATGGTTTCTTGTCTGTGAGAAACTGACTTAGGCTATCAGTTATGTAAAAACCTACCTTACGTAAAAGCTAAATTGTGGCATAGGAAATATTTATAGATGCATTCTTGTCTGAGAAACTGACTTAGTTACCTAAAAGCTATCTTTATGTAAAAACGTCATCATTAAATCGACTTTTTTCTTCTGATTTCTTAACAGGTCTCTCAGGTATAAAAGCTGTTCCAATTTTCTATATGAAGTTTCAGGGAAAACCATAGTACGATCATTCAATGGAGATGACATTTTCTCGGAACGAATTCAACCTTTTCCCAAAATTAATGCTGTTTGTTTCCTATAAATGCAATCCTACTATGGAACAACTTTAGGTAATAAAGGCACAACTGTCACCTGGTCTGGATAACTAGCGTACATGTCCACTCCACCAACTCTGGCATAAACAGGTCAGTTATTACATTCCCTTCTCCTCACGCAATCCACATTTCTAAATTAATTTCAAAGTGTGCATCAACAGTAGGTTTTTTTATTCCCCTTCTTAATTTCATTTCACCTCGGAGCTAAATTTGACAAACTTCAAAGGCAATTCACATTTCATTCAAATCCATTAAAACCCTGACTGCTTCTTTAATAACACGAGGTTTAAGCCTCTCCTGCAAGAAAAAGAACAGCTTGTTAAGTGACCCTGACGTGACCTTAAATTCCTTTTTTCTTTTGATAGGAACAGCTCATCAAAAGAACCTTCTCCCCCCCCCCCCCACATCAAGATACATAACATCCTTTATACAAGATCTTCTTGTGTCAGCCACGTCAGCTCTTTTTAAGGATGGGCTTTTCAGGAACAGACAGGCCGGAGATAAAGAACAATTTTGTTGTGACGCCAGCAGAGCATCCTTGGCGCTTCTCTGGAGATTAGGAAAGGTTGAAGATTTATAAATAATAAAAAGACTCTGTATATGGCTAGCCTTGTAAATGAATCAACTTAGTAATGGTGGTGGCCTTCAGGTTTAGGGAAAATAAAACTGAAACTGGCCCCCCAAAAAAATCCAAATGCACAATTTGTTTTCCGGCTGAAAATGTACCATAAAATATTGTGCATACGTATTTTTTACGCTGACTTTAAAACCAATTGTCAGCTCTCTTCTCATCCATAGACAGCTTGATTTCTTAGAATTGTTCGAACAAATTTCAAACTAGCAAAACAAATGAGAAAAATGAAAATTTTAACCTATGAAATGCTTACAATGAGTTGGGCGACTCATTTATAAGCCCAGTGTATAAGACCCATAACCCCAAATCCACCTTAAGGTTCTCCCCTTAACCCCCCATAGACCCAGTATGAAACCCTTTAAGGTACCCGTAGGTACCATTACCCCTAACCCAATTTAAGGTTAGTCCCCTTACTTACCCACAGTAAGGCTGGTCCCCCTTACCCAATGAAAGGGAACAGTTGGTCCCCCTTTCCCACTGTAAGTTTAGTCTCCCTTACCCAAATAAGGTTAGTCCTTTTTACCAAATAATTTATAAGGTTAGTCCCCACAATAAGGTTGGTCCCCCTTACCCCAATAAGGCTGGTCCCCCTTACCCCAATAAGGTTGGCCTCTTTACCAATTAGTCCCCCCAATAAGGTTGGTCCCCCTTACCCCAATAAGGTTGGTCCCCCTTACCCCAATAAGGTTGGTCCCCCTTACCCCAATAAGGCTGGTCCCCCTTACCCCAATAAGGCTGGTCCCCCTTACCCCAATAAGGTTGGCCTCTTTACCAATTAGTCCCCCCAATAAGGTTGGTCCCCCTTACCCCAATAAGGTTGGTCCCCCTTACCCCAATAAGGCTGGTCCCCCTTACCCCAATAAGGCTGGTCCCCCTTACCCCAATAAGGTTGGCCTCTTTACCAATTAGTCACCCCAATAAGGCTGGTCCCCTTACCCCAATAAGGCTGGTCCCTCTTACCCCAATAAGGTTGGCCCCCCTTACCCAATATAAAGTTAGTCTCCCTTACCCCTCCCCCATAGCCCTGATATGAGACAGTCATTACAGGTACCTCGGCTGAAGTTGGTCCCAAATCCCCTTCCATAAACCCAGGACAGGTAACGGGAAGTGCATAAGCTACCTTTTATATAATACATGCAGGTAACCATTACCCCCTAAAACCTAGGGTGGCCCCTACTCCTAACCTCCAAGTAACAAACTTAAAATAGGTAAAAAACACCTGTATGGGATTCAACAAGTAGTCTCTGAAAGTCCCCAAATACACTTTACACTTTATCCCCGTATCCTAGATGCAAACCCCAAATTTCCTGTTCTTTCCAAAACATGTGGTGCCAAGCCGAAGAAGGTACGAACTGTAGGAGATAAAAGACCTGCCCTTAAAAAGTAATCATCCTCGTTAGACTCCTTGGAGAATCACAGAGTGATGTCAGCGTCACATGATTGGCCCCAAAGATCCTGAACCAAAGGCCACGTGAATAAAAAACATTGTTTATCTTAATACGTACTTTCGACAACCACAGCAATGTTTAAGTTTCAACCAAGGTACAAACAACAAATTGTTTATTAAGTTGTAATCTTTGAGTTAACAAACTCCCTATTTCCCTCCAAACATTGTTTTTTTAAACACATGAAGTGATTCAAAGTGTATTTATTCTTTTTCCAGAGCAGTATCGATGACTTACTTTTATCAAATGGCCATCTTTTTGGGTCATTTCGCCACTCCTGAATCACGGACCTAGTCAAAGGACAACACATCTGGAAAGCTTATGACAAGACTGTAATGAATATTATGTCTGGAGTGGTGGTACCTCACATTACTGGCTTCACCTTTCCCAATTAACCACCGCCCCTCCCGACTTTCAGACCAGAAACGTTGGAATAGTCATGCTCCGAACTGTTCACAAAACCAGCACCGTGATGGACTTTCAGAGAAGTTGGGGATCCAGTTACAAAATCCTCCGCTGCCAGGGCGACTGATGCCATAAACGGTAACTAACCAGCCCAGTTTCGCTTACCCCCATAAATGCTAGAGTCAGATTGCATTACACTTGAATATGTGTAGGATACATGATAATTACGGTTACACAATAAGGTCACCGCTGATATTCCATGAAGAGAGAGAGAACAGAAACAAAAATGAGTGAACTGAGAAAGTTTTCTAGCCTGGCTGAAATGACCTGAGTAGTTACTAAGACAACACCCTTTCCTGTTGAAACAATGCCCTCTCAAAATCAATTAAGTTTACAATTAAGGCACAACACTTTTTTTCGGAAAGAAACGTTCGTTCCAATCTTTCAAGTAAAAACTATAAAACTGATTTGTCCGAGTTAAAAGTTTCATTAAAGAAAGATATTTATTTATATTTAGTCCATTCCATCATACATATACAAGTGCATTTTATAACAAAATAATCAATAAATACTTAAAGCAACAACAAAAGGACAATGATTAAAAAGCTGAAAACAGGACGCCCTCGCTTCACTTTTGGGTACAAAAAACCAATATGTCCTCACAGACAATTCTTCATCCCCAGCTATCAGATCCTACAGACTCACTTGGAAGGGATAGAACACCTGCCTCCCTCGAAACAAACCATGCTCCGCCCCCTTTAGAAGGGAATTCAAAAGGCCACCTATATACCTTGCCCCGCCCTGCACACATTGGGCAGCTCGCTCACAAGTCATTCCACATTACAAGACATGTACCATGCCAGGCTTGATTAAATTACAATGCACGTTATTTTTAGACGGGCGGGAGGGGACAACCGCTTTTATGGCCGGCAACTTTAAGATGGAGGTAGGAGGAAGAGGAAGACCTGTTCAGGGAACGTGGGTAAGATTAGGCTCTCTGCTTCCCCCCTTTGGTTCCCCCCTGTAATTCTCGATCAATGCCCTGTTTGTATTTAAGTGTACCCTTTTGTCGACACGCAGATTTTGGTGTTTCTCAGTAGGGCCTTCATGAATCACCTCAGAGCCGCTTCCCTCTTCCATTAAGACCGATCTATCAAACGGGTCTCGTCACATGAAAGGGGACATTTTTAAAAAAACTCAAAATCTAAACTTAAAGGTAAGATCCGATGACACTCAAAAAACTGTCCTATCACACTGAGGCCTTTAAAAAAAAACATTGCAGATAACAGGAAACACAAAGAATACCCCATTGCATCCGGCACGTCAGCAGTTTTTCCAATAGTTGTATATTTTATTTTAAGAACCAGAAACCCCCCAAAAACTGTTCAATGTGGGAATGGAAATGCAGGCTGGTTGAAAACAATTTGACTTGATTCATTTGATGTTTTCAATTGTTTTGTTATTAAATCACCCTCAAATTTCCATCTGAAATGGACGGAAAAAGTTATCTGCCTTTTCCATCCTCTCTTATGAATGAAATTTGAGGGTAATTAACAAATTAATAATACCAATCAACTTAAACTATTTTCGGGAAGAGCATAGATGTTCATTTACATGTTGAAACACTTTTGGGAGGCTTCAGGTGTTTGAAAATAAGGTTACAACTGTTAACATGAGGGTAGATCAGTGGAACAATTTATTGTATTTCCATAAACTGACACTCATCCTTGTTTCATTCTCAAATAAACATACTTGTACGACTCTACAGATTTGAACAAATATTTTCCGGATAAACTAACAAAAAATTACAGTAAATTAGACAAATAGACAAAGAAAATAATAAATAAATAAATTATTCATAGTTCGGAGGCGCTTCTTAGCCGACACATCCACAGTGCAGAGATAAAGAGTCTACAGTGCAAACTGACAAGCACAACCTTCCTCAAAAACAACGTCAATATTATCACTCATCAGACAAACCCGAGTCTGATAATAGTAATAATAAAAACAAAATAAAAGCCCTGGCCGTACGGCCGACTGTACGCATACACTCCTCTCGGCAGCTGGCTCTTATTCAGTCGACACAGAAGCACCAGAAATGTTCACGAGCATCAGACACTCAGCCACACAAAAACTTTAAAAGCCGGCGGTTAATCGTTAACGCGAGCCCCCCTGAAGTGGCCTTTTATAGGCGAGAGTACACTTGGAAGAGATAGCACACAAATCAACCCGCCCTACTGGTCAATCATTGAAAGCCCAAGGCAGGTGACTGTCTGGGATGCATGGTCCGACTATCAGGGAGAGTGTTGCCGAGGCGATCGGGACGAAACATCCGATGAGACGGGGCTGCCTCGCGTATCTATACTGATATGTAAGCCATTGCGATGACTGAATCAACTACTATCAGAGCTATCATTCACTGAACGGCTGGCCAGGTCTCAAAGTCCTTCTCACTTTTTCCCCCCTGATGGGTTGAAAATGTTTTGAAACAAAAACAGACAGTAGAAAGTAGAGCTCCAAAATGGAAGTTCAAAGTACAGCAAAAGTTCAACCTGCAGAGAGATGTCAGCATTACGTTACTCTTGTAGTATGTCAACACACTAAAACTGTGACCATCAGTAGAACACACAATTTCAAAAACAGGAAAACTTTGTTGCAAGTTTTGAAACTTTGTCATTTCTTTCAGTAGCCAAAAAACACCCAAAAGAAACAAACTTCTTTAATGTCACCTGTTGTTCAGTCTCTTCATTAAACTTCTGTATTTTGTTCCCTCCTACTCACAGGAAAAAGTAGCTTTTGAACATCGTTATCACAATTTTACAAATCTGTAAATGAGTACATGTACAAGGGCTCTTATGGTAATCAATAATTACCAATCAATTACTCATCTCCCGATCAATATCTTGCCTAGGTATCATGTACAAACAATCAGCGAGTTCAACCGGGGATGATAGATAGCTGGTGTACAGACGGCGCTCGTGTAGCATTATCTAACCTCATTGTCTCTAATGAGAACATATCCATAAAAGTATTGACTTTGTGTTATTTATACAGGTGATACCATAAGCTGATATTCGGCCCCACAATATTGTATGCACAAATACTGGATTTCTCTCTCTCTCTGTGTCTCTATGTAGCTGGAACCAGGTGACGGAACGATGTCAAACGGAAATGTCAATCTCTGACTATCAGTGAGTCCGTCCAAGCCTTCGCCCAGCACCTTAATAAAGGACCGCGCAAACAAACCCATCGCCACGCGCTGTCAGCTCTATAGCACCCGAACAATTTCCCTACTTGATTATATCCGAACTTACTGTCAATATCAACCCGCTGTTTGACAAAAAAATAAAAAAAATAAAAAAATAAAATAAAAATCATTGACAGTCAGAGGGTAGGGAGAGGAGAATTAAAAATCGGTGCCTTTAATGCCGCCACCTGCAGTGCAGTGACTCTGTGTTTGCATAGCCAGGCCATTTTAACATCATAAGGACGTAACGTTTTGATGGATGTAAGAGCACATGTATAGGATGCATTCGTTTTTTCCGGTGCTTTTGTTGACAATGAGAGGACAAACGGCGCAATCGACGGCACGGTTGATCACGCTTCTCTGGCGGGGAAGGAATTCCGCACGTGACTTGGCCGTGAATGATTACACGGGGAAGGGGGGGTTGGTTCCATCTCCGGGGGGCTGATCAACATCGCGACATTAATTAAGTCATCTTGGTTTTTAATGAGAGGATGAGATACCTGCTATCTTTGCACGTTTCGTCGCAGACTCGCGCCGCTCTTGCTTCCTGTTCGAGCAAGGAGCAATTGGGCGCCTCGCATCATCCAATCTTTTGTCGAGGAAGGACCGTTGCCAAGCCAGATTTAGTTCATACTCCGAAACCCACGCCTTGAAACCCTTCGTGAACGACGTTTAAAATCAAGAAGCAATGTACACATGCACATCTGTGCTCTCCCTTAACAGTGGTCTGCTGGCCAAATGCCTGTTTAAACACCAAAGGACCAGTCAAAATTCATTCTCTACGTGGTATGGCTTTCAGTATTGAAAAAGCATCCCTACATCATTTAAAGTAACTAGCGAAATGACAAGCTAACTGGTCCTGCAGGCCAGTCACTAAAAAGAGTTAACGGCAAACCCTGCACAAGCATGGCTGATTTACACGACAGTCAACAAGTAGATGATGTCAACACAATCACTGTGTTAATTTGCAACATTCTCAAACCATCAGCAGATAATGACTCTGACACCTTCTCCAATTTCCTAGAATAAAGAACAAGAACTGGGAAGAGAGACATCGCTTAGAATGCGTTCATTCTGCATAAAATGCAAGACAACTCTCCAAGAAGTTTAACAGGTGGTGTGAATGTATGAAACAGGTGGTGTTTGTATCAAGTATGAACCCTTTAGAAGTCAAGGAACTAATAAAAGGACAAACAGAGGATTTAACATTACTGAAAGAGAAAAAAAATCAGCTTGTCAAATATCATCAATATACAACCGAGGAACTTATCTAAGCTAAGCTCAAATGTAACAATCAGACAAGATTAACGCCAACGTTACAGTTTCTTCTTGTAAACTTTTTAGTTTTAAATAATTTTTGGTTAAACAATGAAAAATTGACTAGAGCGGGACTTGAACCTGTGACCTGATTAACATGCCGGCGCTCTACCAACTGAGCCATCTAGCCCTAATGTTGGCGGTCTTCCTATTTTGTAAATATCTTTTTTTTCAGGGGTAACAGTCAGAAGCCCTTCAACCTGGCAAAATACCCAAGTTTACGATACAACCTGGGAAGCAGCAGCAGAAGAATCACCTCATGGGGATGCCACTTTTTATTTCAAATATCAAGTCATAAACTACAAGGGAAACTGACTGGGTAAATTTTGAATAGTTTCTAATTTTACAAACCTGACTAAAGCCTAATTGAAAGTCCACTTTTGAACAAAATTCTCCAACTCCGTTTCATCAAACCAATAGAAAACCGATTTGGAAATAACTGAGATTTCCACGGGGAAAACAAAAAACTCTCAAAAGTTTTATTCTTTAAAACAAACAAAAAACTAAACATGTTCTGCTTCATCACATGACTGCACCTGTGAATGTTTTTTTAAAGTAGGATCTAAAAATTAAAAAAAAGACATGAGAGAAAGAAAACAAATGATCAAACTATATTACATGTTGAATATGAATCCAAATACCTTGATGGCCACTAGATGTTTGATCTCCAAATACACCGCAATACCATCTAGGAATGTCACCTGGCGCGGTCACCACAGTGAACAAGATAATAACTTGGGAATCTTACTTTCATCTCATCATATATTTTTTTCTTTTTTCGAAACGCAAATACGAGCTCAAGCATAAGGCCGCTGCGCAATCAAAAGCCCCTTCGGACATAAGCCGTTAAAGTCAATACGGCTCGGGATAAAGCAGGCCATTGCTTGGGAGTAGGATCAAGAAGGCAATCAAGACGTAGGACCAGCGGGAAGGAGAGATGACAGGGAGAAGAGGATATCTTAAGGCGGGATGCTAACTCTCTAAGACTCTAAATAAACAAAACACGCCTGGTTGCCAAAGAGGGATAGAGAAACATCTATTTATTTTCCGATTCGGAATTTCAAGATGATGTGCCAAACAGCGCCCCAAGTATTTCACCCCACCCCCCCCCCTTTTTTTTTAATGGGGAAAAATAAAAGTGACATGTTTTTTGGGGGGAAGAGTTAAATTCATGCAAATAATCTGTTCTCATGAAATTAACAAGTGGAAATTCCTTTGAAATAAATATGCTCACATTTTCAAGATGTTTGCACAGAACTATCCTGCTTAACAGAAAACATTTCAACAGCGAAAAAAAAATGCCTTGTCATTTAAACTGGTGCCCTGGTAAATGTTTTCTCTATCAAAATGCAAGATGTTCTACATCAGGATTCCAACCCAATTGATTACAGCATGTCGGAGAAAATATTTTCACAGGCGAATCATTACCATCCTAACAACTTGTTTAATGACTTTATTTTTTTACATTTTTGAAGGTTTTTGGCCAACGTTTTCCTTCCATATTTTGAAAAAACAATTAAGAGAAGGGCAGGTTTTCTTATATTCTAGACCCAGAACCTCCGAAATGTTAACAATGCAGTAGGTTTACAGACTCTGTGCATCACCCAAAACACGGAACTACAAGTTTTGACACAAGGTGAGCTGCTTCTTTATTTCTTTCAAGAAAATTTAAAGGCTTTAAAGGTATTATACAGGATTGGCAGAGCTGACAAAATAATCACAGACAGTGTTCATGTTTTGTGTAATCAACCACATACATGAAATAACAAACCTGTGAAAATTTGAGCTCAATTGGTCATCGAGGTCACGAGAAAATAGTGAAAAGAGACCTTATGTGTTTTCTGTTTTTCAAACATAGAGTTTATTATCCCGCGCGATAAAAACTATTGTTTTACTCATTTCTCAGAAACGATAGCATTTTAGGCAGAAATATTTTAAGGAACCCTTTCTACCATTACTTACTTTAAATCATGTAAGTTATGTGTGAATCTGTGAACATTTGTGTTTTTCGATCTTACCAATAGTGTACAGGGCCTTTAAAGAATGTTATTTGTTAAAGAATGTTATTAAAACTACAAGTTTTGACACAAGGTGAGCTGCTTCTTTATTTCTTTCAAGAAAATTTAAAGGCTTTAAAAGGAGTTTTGAGAAAATCCTGAAATCAGGGAAAAATCCCCCTGCATGCAAACACTATTTTAACTGTCAGAGCTCATTTTTATCATAAGGCTGCTTAAGCATAAAAAGTAGTTAGGCACCAGAATCAGGTCACCAGCCAAAGTACCATGTCTCATGTACCATATGTGACTGGTTTGGTTTGGTTTGGTTTGGTTTATTTTGTATCATATTCTCAAGAACAGATAAACAATGCATATTTAAATAATAACAGAAATGATACGAGGGATCCAGGTAAAAAGCATAAGCTTATACAAGACCCGGAACCCAGTAATTATAAATTTAGTTATTAAATTAATACATATACACAACATGCCGAATGTTATCAAGTAAAAAATATTTGGTTGGAAAGAAAAATAATAAGAATAAAAGAGACAGTTATTAATACATTCATATAAATATTCACGAATAGTTTTACATTGATAAAATTACGAAGGAAATAAATTACATTTATACAGGGGAAGGGAGAGGAAGGGACAAAGAGTTGGCCAAAGAAATATCAGTGATGACACTAAAGTATAGTATATATTTTCCTGCTTTTTCTGCTTATTACTGTGCTTAATTGAAAGTTGCTAAGCATAAATCTCTGCTTAAGCAACTCTATAATTGGGCCTTTAGATCACACACCAAAGACATAGCATGACGGGACCCATGTAACAAAAAAGTGGAATTCTGCATCTGATCCAGCTCAACCTAGAACACCTTGAAGTAGACGCATCAACTCTAAATTTGCAGATACCAAAATCAAATTAGCCAAAACAACAACCACTAATTCAAAGCCCCTTCTGGAACACCAATCTTGTGAAAACCTGGATTAGCAGGTTTTTTTTAAAACACAAATCAAGTACATGTAGAGTTGTGTACTAAAAGGAAACCTAAGCTTAGGATTTCCTATTTAGGACCCCTAGTCACGTCTCATTTCACAAGTTACAACAACACAAGTACACAACCCCTGATAGACCCCAGGCAACAAACTCCCCCCTTCCCTAGGGACTGTACTTGCCAGACTCTTGATGCCCCTTTCTTGCCATAGAGTCCTACACTTCTACTCAGGTATAAGGTGTTGACACGATTTGGGGGAACCAGTTGACGGCTTTTTATTGGCCAGGATGTGCTGTTTTGTAGGTAACTCACGATCGTTGGATGGCATAATGACAGGGTTTAAATGTAATGTCTAGGATGAAATGGTGAAAGAGACTGGTAGGTCATTAGCCTTAGTATTAAAATATTACACCCAGATGTAAAACAGGATCATTAAACAAAAATTTACCTTAAAATTTCATCAAAACAGCACAAACACCATACTACAGTTGTTACAATTCATGTATCTTAACAGGTGCTATTTACAACTGGTGTTTTCCCCTTTCTGTACACAGTGGTCCAAATTTAAGTACATAAACGTCTAGTGCACTTTTTTTGTCTCGTGTCCATAATGTCTGACTTACTACGTTAGCACTCTGTTTCATAAAGGATCACCAGAAAAAAATATTAGACAAACGGCGAAAAGGAATTATATAAAAAGGCATTTTCATCCCCCACACATGACTAAAATTGAAAGGTAGAATGACACTGAAGAGACAAACTGCATTAAAAAAAACCGACAACTACAGACAAAAACTCACCATTCAACGTAACTGAAGCAGCGAGAGAGACGACTAGTGACACTGGGCTTCAATGAGAACCACTCAACCAACAGACAGCCAACGAAGCTTGACGACAGTTCCCCCACAACCCAAATCCGTCTACACTGCTATTCCAACAGACTCTCCACAAATTAGTCGCCCCAGTCTGGGGGAAAAAATCTGCTAACTACCCATACAGCTGTAAGGACCTGACGGAGTCCGGTGAACTTATAAATTGAGTCGGGAGAAAAAGTTACTCGAGAGTTGATTCAAAGCAAATCCATGTTGTGGTGGGTTCTGGTTAGGTCTCCAACTAACCACTGGGTAACAAGATTTGTTGAGGAGTGTTTAAAGCAACGATGGATTAAGAGAGGGTACCGTTATAGTGATAGTAGACAGAGATTCGCCGGCAGTCTTCAAACTGAATTAACACAACCTGTTCAGGATTCCTTGTCAGAAACAATATTTTTTTTAAACCAAAAAAAAAAACTGGTGTCTCTATTTTGTCAAAGGGACCTTTCTTTCCAATGTTAGAAGATCATAAAATATCATCAACAATGGTTGATAAACTTAACCGATGCATTTTCGTCACAAAGACCCAAACCGCGGACATAAAGCAAAATCTCTTACAAACCATCCCCTCAAAATAAACAAGGATAATAATAATTTTAAAAAAGTGTGGGGAAAAAATAGCGAAAGACTGCATTAATCATGTCTGCTTTCAATCAATGTACCATTGTGCAAACACTGTGAATTGCGTCGTTGGATTAAGTGCTTACTGGGCTTTCCAACCAAATAGCTTTTATTACATTATTTGAAAACTATAAAACGTCGACTCTTCTTCGCTTATTTAAGAGGGAGGGAAGGGGGGCGGGGAGAGTGTGGCTGACCTTTTCAGAGTGCAGAGACCTACCTCTACTACTTCGGATTATATAAAAATTTAACAAAATAGGTGCAGCTAAAAACAGATTTACTCCAATAAAATATGTCAGGGACTTTCCCAACATAGAATGTTTTCCGAAAATGCAATTACTGTTGTCAGTTTAACTACATTATGAGGCAAACTAGTCCAGATGTCCCACACAAATATTTAGAAAAAGAATCGTGTCAAGATGAATGTATCTGGTAAATTTCTGATCTAATCTTATTTTTTTTATGGGTTGGGAAGTTTTCCTTGCTTAGTATCAACATAAAAACGGATTGTTAAATGAACTTTCAATTTCGACTGACAACAGGTTTATAGCTTACAGTCTATTAATGCATTTCTGTAGTCCACATCCACTAAATTCTATATTTTTAAAGTAATGCATTGTTATAGTTTTGTCGCCTAAATGGGGTACATCATGTGTAACACAGTTATTTCCTCGGACGATTTTTTTATTTTTTTAACAAGGCCTGTTATGTTTAGAAAGTTCAGCAACGGGATCAGCATTGGTAAGTTTCCATTGAAATTACCAACGCTGCCATTGTGAAAAGAAATCGTTAAAATTCTCATGTTCAAATGAGTCAAGATTGCGATACTGATACTCGAAAGAAAATTATTAGTGCAGTAAAAATGTACTGAATTAATTAAATATCTTTTGTGACTTTTACTTTTGAAACTTTCCACTCGACAACGAACCAGTGAAAATTTCATCAAGCTAGCAGGTGCCGATTCTTTTAAAAAAACATCAAATAATCTCTTGTGAAATGTTTTACCAAGTACCTAGTGAACCATAGTGTTAGCCAGAGGGGTGTCTGGGTGTCTTTTGGACACCCCATTTTAAATTTGGACACCCTGTTTTATCTGTCATTTACATGTAAATGTATTGTAAATGAACAATTTGGACACCCAGTTTTTTAATTTCCAGCAAATTTGGACACCCTTTTACCAAATCCTGACTAAAACCTTGATAAGTGAACCAAAATCTGAGGCTCAATTTTCTCACGTATGCCATTATTTGTTATGAGAGCATCTCTTTGGAAAGTTGGAGTTGCATCAAATTTGCAAAAAAATAAGCTTTCAGCTGAAATTTTGTTTTGTTAAAGATTCATAAATCATGATGATTTTGGTTTTACTGTACAATGATGTGTGATACTATTGAGAAAGGACCACGATGATACGCAGTGTATACTCAGTGCTTTTCTCAGGCCCTGCATAAAAACCCCACAGGCACACCACTCAGGTGAGATTTGAACCCACAATTCCCTGCATTAGACCACCAAAGACCATCGAGCATGCCCAGTGACAAAAGGCAAGTTTAAACCCTTTTGCAAGCAGCTGCTCTCTCGCTCTCTTGTAGACATAGGCATTTGCCAGTGGTCTCCTCCTTAAATTGTACCCCGCTTGAATCACTGGTACCGCTCCCACCACAGCCCGAGCTACCGCAAACATTTATGAAAAATGTAGAAATTATAATTTCAAAAAAACAGCCAGTAATTATTTTTGTTCCTTACCGTTTCCCATGCTGAGTTTTCCAACAGGATTGATGGTCAGACAATTTTCCTTCAAGAGATTTTTACAAAGTACAGGCAGACTTACCTATTGGCTCAATAACAAAAGGTACTGTGAGATTAAATGCAGAATGCGGTAACACTAACAACCGGATGCAACAAATTTGAATAATGCTTTGAAAAGGCAGAGTTTTGAAATTGACTTGTTTTCAGTTTCAAGTTTCACCCTTGCATATGACCTTAGGGGGGGTCAATGACGTGATGATCAACAATCGCTGTGGTTCCGGCGTTTAAGCCCCAAAAATCGTTCTCTTACAATACGTTCTCAACTCAAATCATCCGTTTAAAGCCATCAAATGAGCAACGTTATCCGATTATTTAAGAAGGGCATTACAAGGGGTCACCCTGTGTTGGTACCCTTCCTTATTCATAAAGAGATACCACGTTCCAAGAAGCCTAGGAGGATATCAAAGAGGTAAATTACCCAACAAGGTCACCAAGGGAGATGCAAGGCTGATGGCCTGAGGGGGGAGATGTTAAACCCACTCCAATGCCCCCAGACCTTCTTGCCCCGGCAAGAAAACAATGCCAAAATATCAGCAAAAAGGATGTGCGTCGAACTACGTCATAAACGCCTCATTCTTGTTATGCAGTGAATTATAGATAACTTTCATGGGAACGGATTTGATCATGAATGGAGTCGACTGGTTACAATGTAAAAAAGAAAGATGTGCAAAGAAAGCAAGACAAAAAACGAAGGCTGCGTACCCTTTTTTCTCCAGCAAATTTTTCCTGGGGCTAGATCAGCTGATGATTGCGTCCAAGGATTACCAAACACAAAGAATGTTTACTTTAATAGAAATACATCTTGTGATGATCTAAAGCCCTTTTCGCACCACCGAGCCATTTCCCAGGGAATAAAACCCCAGGAAATACATGGGGACTTTAAACCCAATCACCACCTCATGTTCACTTCATGCTATTCCTGGGGAAAAATTAACACTGGCAGTCTGTCATTTGTTCATATACCAAAACTGCACTAGTGTGAAAAGATTTTTTAAATTCCAGTGAGTAGACCAACTATTAAAAAACATCCAACTGCAAAGGTTGTGTATTGCGGCACAACTTTGTAGAGAGCTAAAATGTGACGTTTGCCACATGCCAAAACCATTTCTTTTCTGCTATAAAAAGCAAAAGCGTTCATTTCTAAAATTGCAGTCACCTGAAATGCGCCAGGATTTATTGTTCCATCACGCTAGTGTTTATAACATAACATATCAATTAAAAAGACGCTATTCCATCAAGATCATAGCGCACATAATATAAATTAACATTGACAGAAGTGACTCTTAAGAGCTTTTCGAAATAGAGATAAACTTACAGATTCCTTTATGGAAGCAGGAAGATTGTTCCAAATCATTGGTCCAGCTACATAGAATGCTTTTTAAAACAAAACTTTGTTTGCATGGGGATCATTCAAGTGAGTGATGTCAAGTGTGGAACCGACGAAAACGTGGAGTTGTACTATGAGAGTAAATTGGAAAGATATCTAGAAGTAGCTTTGTTCATACAGCGCCTATTTGATTACGATGATCAACAGGTACCTCTTCTTACAAAATAAAACTATGTGCAATACTCTCTCTGAAAAATTTATAAAAAAATGCTCGACTCAAAGCCGTAAACCAAACTCTCTGCTAATCCAGCGAGAGCGTTGTCTTGTTTGTCATGACGGACATTCTTGTGGATGACGTTAATAGCAGATGATCCTAATACTCTTCGTCCTTTTGTCATCCTCTCCCAAGAAAAATAACTTTGAGCCTAACCTAAAGCAAATGTTTTCTCTGCAAACAATGGTGGGGGAGATTAAAGGGAGACATTCCACATGCAAGGACTATTGGGGGGACCCATCGGACTTCTTGAGTACTCTTCGGTGACGCTTCTTCACAACCAAATTGGGAGTCCACATTTTGGGAGATTTCAGGGGGGTTTGTCCTATTTGGAGTGTATTCATTTTTGTTTAGCCTTGAGAAAGACTCTGCTACTTGGTTCAGATTGTGTGGCGATTAACTTATTTGTAAATTTATACGTTTTTTGCATTAACTTTTGTTTTTAAATAGGTCGGTTAGGTTGGAACATTTTACCAGTTTGCAATGACTAATTCTCTCTTCATTTCATTTTTTTGTGTCAATCCCAAAATATGCAGTTTACATTATATGGATGCATATGAGTGTGACGTCACAGAATATAATCACGAGGTGAAAACCGGACTATTCCATTATTAGGCCGCGTAAAATGGAAATGCCAGATTTCAGCAAGTGATTCTTTTCCGCGGCAATTCTTGTACAACATTTTGTTCTACATAACTCACACAAAAAAACTCTAAATAACAAAGATGACTCCATGTAGATACCTGCTTTCCCCTGTGAGACGACCTTGCCTCGTTTGGACAAATGGGCGGGGAAGTTCATTTTGAAAGCGACACTGTGAAGCCTCCTATAATTATCCATATAGAACTCCTATAGTAAATTTTGGAGCATCGCGACTGTACACATGGCAAAACGAAGAATGAGAAAGATTTGCATGTGCAGTATATATATAATATTAATTGTTCATAGATTAACACGATTCTTCTACAGCCCTTGGACCATTTCAAGAGCGGGCACCAAGTGACAACCACCGGCATGAGGGCAATTGCCTCTGTTGCCTCCGTGAAGCATCATGCCTGAAGGTCATTTTCAACACAAAACTACCTATTTCCCTTACAAGAATGAAGTATCAGTTTTGGATCATGGCTTATCACGGCAATGAATATCCACCACCAACAACCAAGAAACGGCACATTGACCAGTTCACACAGCTGGCTACCGAACCCCTTGCCGGGTTGACGGCTATTTTTGGCAAGTGGGGTAACCGCCGAACCCATCCATCGGAACTCCAAAAAGAAAAGACCCCTGCGAGATATTTGTGGAGGGGATGGATTTAGACACAGTGACCTGCATGTGAGGGTTTTTTTGAGGTGCTTTTGGGTTTTTTTAGTTTTGGGAAAATCTCCAAGGGTGGGAAATTGAAGCTGTGTGAAAGTAAATACGCTACAAAGCAGATTGAGAGTGATTTGGTTAATAGCATTTATGTAATTTGATGAGATACACATATTTCAACACACATAAAGAAAAAAAGACAAATTAGATCAATCTTCTCCTACATGTCGTAGTGCTAGTTCAAATAAAAACAGTGAAAGACTGTTGAACTGTGTTAGGAATTGCTTTTCTCATTTTGATTCTGGTGTTTTAGAAAAACATTTTTGTTGCTGTAGACATTTTGAGCCTTCAAGCTCCTGTGGTCTCGTGGATTTTTCCCCCAATTTCGAGCCCCGTATGAATGAAAAATAATCAAGTCTCTGGAAAGACAACTTTAGCATTTCAACCAATCCTCTATCAGTAACAATTTCCAGCAAAGTTGACCAACCATTTGAAACCATTCAATTGGGTGGTTGATTAAAACGGTGGCAGATGCATTCACCACATGGTATCATTATTGAAAGCTATAACAACCTTTATCTATCTTTCAAAACCACAGTGAATGATATTGAATGGTCAGACAGTAAGAGGGTTGACTGTATAATGTGCACATGCACTCCCCACATAATACCACAATGCAAGCTGGCCTAGTTTATCTATCATTCAAAAACCACAGTGAATGATATTGATTGGTCAGACTGGAGTGCTCAAATTACAAAGTCTTAAAAACAATTGTACACGCAAAACTATACACTATTTCGATCAATAATTTCTTTGTTTTCTTTACTTTCCCTCCATCACTGCTCCCCAATCCAAGAACAAACCATATTATAAGTTTGTGGTCATCAATAGAAAGGAGGAAAACATATTTCAAGCATGTGTAACTCTTAAAACAACACACCGGCCCAGCGCCTCGGAGGACAGGACGACTTGTGGTTTAACATCATTATGAAAAAAGACAATTCATTACCCAAAAACCAGGTCTGTGGTGTGTGATACAGTGCGACAGAGGAGCCACCTGCATGGCATACCATTATGTCTACCAGATGTTAACGGACATTAGGGACAAGCATGAACCAGAAAGTTATGAAAATGTTTCACCCAACACCTTTTGGGACAGAAAGTTCATAAAGACATTTATCATCTGTAGCAGGAATCCTCCCATGTACATGCCAGTGTATTGGGCCGATGAGCAAAGAAAAGGGGATTAATTAAAACAAATTCTAAATTTAAAGGTATTTTAAAACATTGGTAGAGCTGACAAAAATAATAGTCACAGACAGTGCTTACGATTTGTGTGATCAACGATACATATGAAACAACAACCTGTGAATTGTTTTGCTTAATCCGTTGTGTGGGCCAGGAGGGAAATAGTAACAAAAACAGGCACAGTTTTCAGCAGGTAAACAAATTGTCCCTAATTTTACCTGTAAAACCATTAAGAAAACTGAACAGACAGATGTTCATGTAATGCTTTCACAAATTCGGGCATTACTCACAATTCATACAGCATGTGGTCTAGAATCATTGAGACCTCTCAAGTTTTAATTTTGTTACCCCTAAAAATTGTTAATTTTAACAAATTATATAAAAATTGAATTTGAAAACATTGCTATGAATGTTTTTATTTTCTAAAGAATTTTGTCTAAATAGAATTTTAAAAGATTTCATTTCATTAAAAAAATAAAGTCTTCATTCGCCTTGTTTTCTTGATTTAGATGCATGCTCGACTTGCAGAGTCTTTTACTCCAGCAAAACTGACTCATATTTTGGTTGTGTCTGTTTTAACAAATCAGAAGATGTGATCCCAAACTTGCTGGACGCAAGTACCCATTACCACAAACTGAAAGTTCCGTTTCAAAAAATATATTTTCAACAACCATCCCACATGAACTCACGCTCAAGGTAGAACCAAAAGAAAGCAAAGAAAAAAACTCAAAAACGTCCGATGTCTAAAAATGCATTCAGAGTAAAATTTGTCCTTACCCCTTGGACCTGACAAACAACTTCAATCTTCCTGAATAGATTACACAGACTATTTTCCACTTTCATAAAAGATGAGAAAATTACTTCAAAAAGTGCCCACAGCTTTCGCAGAATTGATGAAGCCACACACACAAGATTTTCAAATCATGTTCAACTTTATGCTGAAGGCAAGTTGGCAATTGCAAACACACAAGCAACACAAACTTTTGTTTGACGCTTGTTCTTTCTTCCTTTTTTTTTTTCATTTTCGTACAATTTTCAGCAAACATCCCTTTCTCCTCGGGCCGTTTTAATATTATACAAGACTCTCCTTTATCCAATTTGTTATTATTCTCCAGGAGGTTTTTTGTCCAGCACGGTTATCTTTCCAAAAGGGATTTTCTATTAAGATGTTCCCTCACAAGAAACCGGACGGAAGGAGCTTGAGTCTTCAACAGGGTTGTACGATTTGTGATGGCAAATTAGCGTCACTTAGAAAGGTGCTTTTCAGCGGGGATAGAGACAAATTGGAGAAGGTAGTCTTTTCCCGTTACTGTATTGTGTTTTATCTCCCGCAGCGAAAGAGCGACAGTTTGTCCCCGGAGAGCGCAACGGATGGTGAGGTTACATGTAGACACGCTGTTCCTCACGACAGCTCGCTTTGGGGAAGAAAAAAGGATTACACCTTGAACAAAGTTGTGGTTGGATTATGTTTCTTGGATGTTTGTGACAATTTCATTCAGAAGAGACGTCTCTTGAAAAGAGTCAAAGAAACTTTTGAAGAGAGTGGATACAATTTAAGAGTAGAGGAAATATATTATAAAAATTACTTTGGCCCAATCACAGCCACCTAGTGTCCTCGACAGTGTCCCATTGGTTGGTTTGAAATCAGAAGATTTTGTTGTGCAGTGACCCACATTTTTAAAAAAAGTGGATACAATTTGGAGAAAGGAAAACAGAGTAAAAATTACTTTGATCCAACCACAGCCAACTAGTGTCCCCAAATTAGAAGATTTTGTACAGTGTTTCCCTTTTCACTTGACTAAAGTCATTAGTACCAGTACCACCATGCACAGACTGGCTAAAAGCAGCTATGGGATGCCCCTTGCTTTTTACATAACTTGCCATCATGGTGCTACTTGTAAAAATCCAACAAAAACCAAACTTTTCCTCATAAGAATTGCCCGAGCAGAGCTCAAGTTTGCAGAAAATCTCCACAACACCACACAGTCTTTGTGCTCAACAATTACAATGGATCGGAAAACCGTTTTTCACGACCCCTACCATTTTCTTTCTTTATATTATAGACAACTTTTAGAGGACATTCGGACTTGCTCTGTGTTTGGACAAACACTAGACTGCCGGATTTGCTCAGTTATTAGGGTCTCTCTCAATGTGGAATTACTGTCTTGGCCCAGTGGGTACTTCCAGCCCAGCCAGGGGGGAAACTTGCTACACCCCTCCAAGGACCAAGATCAAGGCCGTCAGTACAGTGCCCTCTCTTTTCTCTAAACCCAATTGTGATCCTAATCTAAAATCAAACCCTACAACAAATGAGTAGGCCTATGGGTCAGTTAGTAAGATCAAAGGGTTAATTATTTGTACACTGTGGCCAAATGAATAGATACCATCGGTCAGTGTCCTGGATGGTTTGTTTAGATGACCGGTCAGCCAGCAGCTGGTCACTGCACAGCAAAGGTTTTTGTAAGCTAAACAAATTTTTCAACAACCCTTAATTAAACAAGCTTTGATTTATTTTGTTGATTTCTTTGTTACAAATTTGTTTCACAAAACAAAGGGATGAACATACATGGCACTAAACTAACTCTTCATAAACTTGTAACCCAACGGCCAATCCTCAGCACCGTTTAGTAAACAAATTAGGGCAAACTCTGAACTCTGTCTAACCTGCCTGTATAAATGCTTTGTCACTCACCAAGAGATGAATTTGATATTTTATTCAAGAATATACTAAGCTAATTTACATAATTAATTACTTCACTGAAGACATAAGAGATGGTTCAGTTGTACTATTTGATAGATTTGAAGACTGGTAAAGCAGTGGCAAAACCAAGGTAAATTTGAGGGGGAGGGGGAACAATGGGGTACACCATTTTTTTCTGGGGGGGGGGTTGCTTCTGGCCAATCAAAAGTAAAAATCTAATTTGCATTTTTCTTAAGCAAGTCCCTTTTTAGCGCTCTTGTTATGCCATTTACAATTTTTTACAAGATAATCTGACACGGGGGTAAAAACCTACATTGTCTACGTGTCAATAAAAACAATAACATTGAAGTTAGTAGAAATTCCAATATTTTCAAATGTAAGCTTGTACAATATGAAACTTTACTCCAGTAATTTTTTAATCTCAAAGGTTCAGATGGGGCGGGGATACATGTCCCGTGTCCCCCCACCCCTATCCCCTCATCCCCCCACATCCCCTTAGCTAAGCCACTGTAGCAAAGAGATGTTTTGCTTGCAGATACTATAGATAGGTTGCAGTATGACGTAAGTCGGCCATCTTTACGGGCAATTTGGAACACACAGTCATGCGTTACGCGTGAGAACGGCGTGCAGCACGCGCACATTTCACAAAACTCATTGCGTGATTGGTTAGTGAATGACGCGGCTGCGTTAATAATTTGAGCGCTTGACGCGCCTGCAAGCCAAAATGCGATTTGCCCGTAAAGATGGCGTCTACTGGGAACTATCTATAGTATAAATATCTCTTGATAATGCACCAAAAATCAATCGCACCATTAATCAATAGAATATATTCCCAGTCCAATTCCATCCAGGTATATTTATTCTTTTCGCTATTTTCCCCCCACTGCACAGGTAGGTCTGTATTTACACAAACTCTCAACCTTTAAAGTGGGGAAAGATCAAGAGCTTTGGCCAACACTTCAAGTGCCTTTACAAAGGCATTGCTTCCAGAGGGGGTTAGGTTGGTTTTTTTAGGGAAGAATTAAAGCATTTTTCCCCCCAACCGCCTAGTTCACTCTCACCCCATTAACCCCACCTGCCCACCCCTCCACTTAACTCCCTCAAAATAACATAATATTCATGCTAAATAAACCTTGAACAACTCACAATTCTAGGGATGTGTGTCACTGCTAACATAAATTTTCCAATGAATTTTTCAAAAAACTTTGAATAGCGTGAACAAGGCTTTAGAACAATCATTGTGAGACAGACTAATGTTTGTATATACTCTCTTTTAACATTGTCATTGAGACAACTTTTTCACTAACAATTCAACAGGCATATTCAACAGGCATGTTTCGACCATCTGAAGGGGGGTCCTTGATAGTTGCATGGTAAAATGGGAGAGCCCAAGTCGGGACAAGATAAGGTGGGGTTTATATTAGACTGATCATAACTGGCTTTTTTCTGACATCATGGACACTGAAGCACCTGCTGACCACAGATTGGCTGTCTCCAAGGTAACGTAAATTATTTGCAAGAATGGAATGTCTCCTTAAAGGTATTGTACCGGATTGGTAAGGATTAACAAAAATCATTGTTTTATTTGGGTCTGAAAGCTTACTGATTATGAAGCTCATACTAGAACAAATTTTTTCTGTGAAATATTCCCTCAGAAATGAAGTTATATTTGAGAAAACTGTGTCTGAAAACCTAAAAAATTAAGGACAATGTGTTTACATGCTAAAAAATTGTGCGTGGTTTTTCACTATTTTCTCCCGACTCACACAACAGATTAAGCCAAAATTTTCACAGATTTGTTATTTCATGTATATATGGTTGATCACACAAAACATAAATACCGTCTTAGAAAATTTGGTCAGCTCTACCAATCCTGTATAATACCTTTATAGGAGATCTGGAGTCTCCCAGAGCATTGTGTTGTTATTTTCAAAAACAATCTTTGCCTATTGTTGGTTTCACCAAAAAGAGTTAGGAACAGTTTACCCCAAAAAGTTCATGTGAAACATTAATACCCAGTAAATCTTTGATTCGATGAGAGACACTCCAGTGCTTCCATTCTAATCTGAAGTGGACTCAACTGTGATATTATGGATCTTTCAGGAAAATACCGACATCACAACCAGCTTCAACTCTTCATTCAACCAAAATTTCCCCTCTCGGATACAAGGGTATAATCATAGTACAAACTGTTTACAGTTAAATTCGGAAAACGCTTCCCATTAACAAAAAAAAGCACTGTGTAGCTATCAATGGGGGTACAGTATTACAGCACTGTTGTTAACACCCCTCTGGTTTCAGCAACCTTCTGTACATAGTGGGGAGACAGGCATTGTCAAGATCATTCATTTCATCACTCCTGGTACACTTCCAACTTTGGCTCCATTATTCGGCCGACAAAGGCGGCTATTGTTTGGATGTACAGGTGTAAGGTATTACGAATTGGACCATTTGGTGGAGAAAAAAGGGGGGAACAATTTTGTGTGTGTTAGGTTTAGGTGTGGAATACAAATAGATTTGTCATCCCTAGACATGCTATACTAGTCTCTTTGAATGTGAAGAAACCTAGGCAACGCCAATTGGAATTGCTGGTAGAAAGATAGCTACCCTTGCTGCTAGCTTTACCACAAAATGCTGCTCTCCAAAAAAGGATTCTTAATTTGTAGCTTGGCTCAGTTTAATTTGCACATGGAAATATTAGGCTTGTTAACAAAAACTACTGCTACTGGCAACTCACACAGTTCACACATTCCACTGTCTGGCAACTGAGTTTTAAAAAACAATTTGACTGTAACAAAAATACATGGGACATGTTTTTATATTATTGTACAGATATATGTATAAAACAGACAGTCACAGATCATACACTTTTGACAGTTCATTCCTTCACGTTCGATGATGATTCTTTCCTAACGATAATCACAGCCCCCAAATCTGGCAGCCAGGCTCCAGGAAAACAAAGTGGCCATAAACAGTGACCTTAGCAGAGGTCACCACCTAATGATGAGACTGAAAGAATCACATTTACAGACATTCCACCCACCAATCAGGGAGGATCCATTCAGCCATGGACCAATCACATCTGAGAGGCCACCTGTTGGCGAGTGAGGATTTAAAGAGGATCTGTGCTTTGACGAACACTGTGGAGGAAAAGACAGAGAAGTCTTACAAGTACTACAACTGCCTTCCTCGGTTTACCCCTACCTTGGCAAGTTTTCAAAAGACAGACAATGTGAATATAACACTGCATAGAACTTCAAAGGTAGGTTCATACTTTGGTAATGACCCCCCCCCCCAAAAAAAATATATATAAATTATGTAACATCTATCCGAAAGCTTATTTGTTATCTTGAAGTTGTTGTATCTTTCTTGATAACTTTGTTATAAAGATGGTTTGGAAGTAAACATCCTGTAAAATTATTTCGTCTGGAATGCCCCGTTGATTAGAAATCAATAAAAACATTTGATTCTTAAGAAACGATTCACGCATGAATGGTTTCTCAGATTTCTGAGGGTTGATGTCCGTTTGCGAAGGCTGCAGCCAGAGATGCGGTTGATACTTACTGTCTTCTCGTTAAATGTGAATGATTTGACATTATTGTGAAAATACATTCACCGTTTTTTATCCTAATTTCTCATCAAGCAGACACCATACTCAACTGCAACTTTCAATTAAGTGAATTTAATTGTACCTTTCTTGAAAATTGTGCCAATAAATCAGCACTATGTTGACAAAAGCGAAACAACAACTCTTGAAAATAACAAAAAATTCAAATCATAAAAAGTTACTTAACTAGAAAACTGGAGTAATGCAGTACACTTTACTAAGGAGAAAAATAAGTTAGTTTACTCCCTTTAAGCAAAGAAGATGGCATATTTTTATGAGAAATAACCCAACTGCCCAAGGAATAAGATTGATGTGCACTGAGCCATGGTGGTGACAAGGACCATACTGCAAAGGGCTCATCACTTTAGTCTAGGGGTGCATTACAAACCCTCTAGGGTGTTGGGCTCACCCTTTCAAGTCACTTATTACAAACTCTGGGATGAAAACAAAATTGGTCTCTTAAGGTCACCGAGGGACAGTTACTGCCATATCTTAGGTCAGGGGGACAAAACCTTGAGGTTGTACTGACTGACATTGTTAGTGAATAAATTGCCCATATTGTGTTGTCCTTGGATGATTTGCACTGTATATGTTTGTGTTAGTACACTTTCATATAACAGGCTAGTTGAAGAGTATACTTGGGAAAAGTTTAGATCAAATTCGAAGGATGGGATTGCAAAGATTTTGTATTTAGTTTAAAATCTTGTTCCCTTCCCAATACCCAAGCCACTTACAAAGGCATTGTTGTTTGAATTTATCAGGTTTGCAATTATAGTGTCCTGTAAAGTTGAAGTGTGTGGATTGGTTAAAATTAAGTCCAGCTTTTGTTTATAAGTTAAAATCCATCTTCCATCCCCCCTAACCCCAGACCACCTCAAATCACAAAACAAAAAGAAGCAACTTATGAGATCAATTTGTGATCCAATTATGATTCATAATTTTCATTTTCTTGACGGGGAAAACAACCTGAAGACGGGTTTAACCATCCACATTCCTTGAATTCCAGACTCACCTACGGAATCAGGCACACAGGGCTTGAAGGGGTGAGTATGAGAATGTTGGCGCTCAAGTTAAAGTCCACCGTTATTTATGGGCATGATTGGCATTGTTAAATAAACCTACGTAATAAATCAAGAGTATTGGGGGAATTCAAGTTTTTTCAAGAGATTAGGTTTAGATTCGCAAGTGAATAAAATGATGATCACACACCCTGCACTTTCTTAGATTTAAAGACGTACCCGACATCGGCATAATTTTGAAGAAATCACCATCATTGAGGGTCACATGCATTTAGTCCTGTGACAAGAATTTTTCGGTGAATGTTTTGTCAATTTTCCCCTAAAGGGTAATTATGAAACTGAACTTCAAAGACAACAGAAGGCCATCCTTAAACAAATATCTTAAGCATGGTGGGCATTTTGTTGAGAGTGTCTCTTTAACCTGCTTATCTACATAGGTTGCCTGAGAGAGTGTATCAATTTCACATAGCATTACTCCTGTATTCCCGTTTCTTTTAGCTTCTGTATCTTTACAGAGTGTCCCTTTAACATTGATGATCTACCGAGGTAGGCACAACAGACAGTAAGTCCCTTTAAAGGTAGACTCATAAGTTGGTTTTGTCAAAGTAATGCTGATTTAAAGGCAACATTATCTAGAAAGATACAATAAAAGTCACATGTGAAAGATTCAGCTGAGTACAGAGTCTAATTGCCGAGATAACAGCAAAAACTGGCACAGTATTTCCACAAGAACTTCAAACCCATCCCATAGTGAGGTAATAACGGGTACCAACTGCATCTCTGGTCGCAGCATTCACGAACAGACAACGCCCTCAGAATTCTGAGAAACGATTCATGCATGAATCGTTTCTCAGATTCAAAATGCTTTTGGGTAAAAAATTATTCAAACCGTATTACTTAGAAGAGAATCCTTTCTCAAAATAGTTGTATTATCAACAGCCGCAGTGCTTCTCACCAAGTAAGTTTTTATGGTCATTCACTTTTAGAGTATTTTCCAATCTATGACCCTACCTTTAAGTTTCCTAACGTGCACAATTGTTGGCAGAGCGAGTGCCTCTTTAACCAACTCATCTATGTAGCATGGTATCAGAGTCTACAGGTGCCAGCCAGATTTCGGCAAACTCTACCCCTCCGAGTATCCCTAATCGACCTCCCGTGGCAAGATCGTATCACAACAGATCATCACTTTCAATTCTTCAAATTCTTTCCCACAGTCAAAAAAAAAAAAAAGCTCTTTGCATGATCAGCCATCCAGGTCCAAAGGGTTCGGGCTTCCTCCACGAACGACCGGAGAAATAATAAAGAAAGCGAAAACCCAAACTGGTGGAAGATGGACAAGGAGTCTGAAATCAGGCTGGAAATCAGAAGCCACTGTTTAGTATCAGTGTCCTAACCATTTGTTTTGAGAACTCTCTCTTCAGTTTTCCTTTCTAAACGATGATGGTATAACCACATGCATCACTGGTTTTTAATTCACAAGAAACAGACATAGGAGAGGCTTGCTGGCGAAACCTAAATACTTTGTTTGTATCATTTGTCTGGGTCAATTATCCCCGTGGCTGTGTGGGGAGCAGAAAATAGAGCAAAATAGTCCCAAGAAGGGAAGAATAAAACAAGGGAAAGAATGAAGCCTCGCCTACAGAGGTACCAAGTTCACGTCTTTTGGGAATGGAAACCTGTAACCGAACAGACATGTGGTGTAGGGTTCGGCAGTCACAGGGGCTTGGGGATTCAGGAATGATGATATGTGCCTCTTGGAAAAACAAGTGGATTTGACCCACTGACTGACAGTGACTGGTGGGGTGACTCCAACCATTTTATTTCCCTCTTTTTTTTACACCATGGTTTTAAGACAAGTGGAATTTCATAGACATCACGAATAAAGGCTAGATGATGACTCTAAATATAGTACAGACTGGCTGGAAGTTGGTAAAATGTTTCAGACCACAATAACATTTTCACTTATTCAATCCACTTACTAAAACATGAACTGAGTATTGCATGTACCAGACACACAATTTTGCAACATTTAACAAATACTAAATAGGCGATCAGGAGTATGCACCGATGGAATTAAGAGTGCCTCTTCCCACTGAATTAGTACACTTCGCCAATAATTTGTCCATGAAATTAGGGCACGTATACATTCACTGAGCCAGATCTAGCAGAATTAATCCGCATTTTAAATGAACATCAGGGATTAATTAATAAGCAGATTGTCAGATCAATGGCTGACAGATGACACTGTACTGTATGCGGTGAGATTCCTGTTCTTGTATGACACACGATTTTCAATGGGATATGATAAAATTTCACCGACTCTGAATAATTTGTTTTTCAATATTGACTTCCTGCCAAATCGATTGTTTTTACCGCTAAATATAATTATCAACAAAGTTTCAAAGAGTTCAAATTCCTCAATCTCATTATCAATTCTGTAAAAAAGTGTTGGGAAACAGAAACTGTTGACGCAATTGGTTGGCTAAAAGGAAAATAAGAGTTATTTACCAATTCCCAGCCCAAAAGACTACATTTACCTTACATGGCAAATAAATTCACAAAACCACAAGAAAATATGTTGAATTTTCCTCACTGTGTGTCCTAAACGTTATAATGATTTTACCAGCTCCAACCATGAACTGGTATTAGGTTTTAAAATTTACAGTGAATTAATACCAGTTTGGGACACTGGACTGGGAATGGGACCAGTGCCCTTAGACCATACCCCCAGACTTACTCATCAGTCAACCTTGAGACATTCTTGATTACAATCACCAAGCCACACTTTGAATCTACTCCCCTAATAACAAAACCCAGCCTCAAGTCATAAAGACCAGGCACAGGACATAATACCAGACAATTTATATGGTATCTTGCTCCTTCACAAAATGACCTGACCTTAAGTTGAGGACACTGGGTTTGAGCCCCCCAAAATCCCAAGCCTGTTTAAGGCATTGGTTATTGTACCGTTCTTCCTGCCCAGTTGTGACATTATTAAGGGTGTTTTAATTCTTTTGTTGCCAACAAAAGGGCTGTGCCTTCGGTAATCCTCACTTGGGTGAAGTGAAAAAGATCCGACAGGTTTTTCTTTGACAGCATCTGGCCCCCAAAAAACCTCTGACCCTTTCAAAGTATAGTTTACGAAAACAAGAATGAAGAGGAACAACAGCAAAGACTGAGAGAGAAAACTGAACAATTCTTGGAAGCAACCACAGATACAAAGTTACTAAGAATAAATGTTACAAGACTCAATGCCATCTGAATAAATATCTTTACTTTTCCCCAAAAGAACCGCCCCCCTCTTCTCCAACCCACCCAACCTCAGTACACATGCCAGTATAGACAAGGCTTAGATTATAGAAATTTGAAACAAAAACACTTCCTACAAACTAAAATTCTCCTCGAGACTGAAAAACGGCTCAAATTGCTCTACATTTCTGAAGATTTGATTTTTGTTTTGGGGGATTTATTTTAATGAACTTCTACAACCACCTCACATGCAAATTGCTTTATTTAGAGCCCTTATTACTTCTTTGAGTAATTTACTAGAATCCTTTCAACACCATTCAGTAACTCCACAACCAAACTGTTGCACTGTGATTATGGTGGTGTGCCAGATCTCACATTTACAAGGAATAATCAGTTTACTGATGCAGTCCTGGGTGATGGTGCAACAGAATCAAACAAAACACAATGTTGGATTTTTGAAGGGTTTGGGGGTGGTCTTGACTAACTAATTGTGGACACTTTAGATTTGGATAAGGGTTAGGATACAAGAGGCAAGGTCAGATGCGAGAACAAAAAACACTTCAGTTCAGTCCCCAAAAAAAGCTTCAATGCAACATGAATTTGAATTTGAATTGTGTAAACTTGTTTGTAAAAATAATCATAATCATAGCGTTTGAAATGTTTTCTTCTATTGGATTTGTGCTTCTTTGTTAAATGTGAAATGGAAAGCCAAACAAATACATCTGAGGTACTGTATTTGGCAATGCAACTTATTGCTTTATAGGCCTAAATCACAGAGACTACCTACCTGTTGAAAATCTGTTTGTTATTGTCCGTGCGACAAAAACAGGGAACAGTATTGAAAGCAAAAGTCAAAGAGCATGGAAAAACGCTTCACTGGTTTTTCATAGTGTTGTCAAGTTCGAGGAAAGAAGACAAATACTAATAAATTGAATGTATGGATAATTAACAGTTTGATGAGTAAACAATTCTTATGAAATTGTATCCCTGGCATTTAAGTTAAGTCCAAGTGTCAAATGTGGGGGGGAGGGGGTGGCAGGGGGAATGGGGGCAGTGGATAGATGATGACTAACTTGCCAAATGCCAACCACTGCCAACATCCAGCAGTGACATTATTTACTTTAATTACATAAATATACAGTTTTTCATAAAAATCAGTAGGCCCTAGGCTATTTTGCTGAATTCTGAAGAAATTTTTTACATGAAAACAAAACTTGTTTGTAAAAGAAATGTTTACTTAGCTAAGTGGACACCATCCACAACGTATTGTAATTAGTTATTCTTTATTAGTTATTCAGATATTTGGTAACATTCTTACTCCAGTAAGCAATTTTGAGGAATACGCCGGAGTGGAGGATCGAGGGAGGGTCTCTATCATTTTAATGTTAACATTATCACATAGATAAACAAGTGACAGAGATAACCAATCACCAAAGTATAATTCATAAAATAAATATTCGTATCATCTCCAAATATTTCCAAGAAATGACACATTACCACAAAAATTTGCCTCCACGGTTCGGAGTACAAAGGTGACACTAAATAAAAAATACGGGAGTTGTATGGTCCTCCGACGATAGCAGTTTATATGGCAGGGGCATCTCCAGTTTCAACCCCCGGCCCTGCGAGGTGCAGAACGGAGAGACTGCGATCACGAGGCCCTGGTCACCAACCCACAAATTCACCCACGAAAAAACTAGTCTAAACACTACCAAATTTCTCACACATTGCCACCGAATATCAACTTATGAACCAACCAACACTTCAAGAACGTGGATAGGTGAGGAAGGATGAAACAAATACTTACTTTGGGTGAGTTTTCTTGCCTTTCCTTTGGAGCGCATTTCGGGGCCCTGTTTACCGGTGGTAGTTTTCTAGTGTGTTGATATGTGCACACACTTTTTCGTGTGAATTTCTAATGTACACAAAATGCCAGTGCCACCTGCCACGCATGCGCTCTTATCACAAAACCATTATGTGGCCAAAAAATAGTGTTCCGCTTTTACTGAAGTGTAAACAAATCATCAGCAAATAACAAACTGAGCTGCCGACGGGAACCTATACCCAGCACATGACAAAACAAAAAACTATCAAGATCATCTTGAATGGGGGGTAGATAATCAGAATCAATACAGGAAATTATGTCTGTGTGTTTAGGTGATTAGACAAGTTGGATGAGCCGTTCGGAATGCACCTTTTATCACCCTCACTTTGGTGTCAAGTTCATCTTTTTCTAGGAAGGTTTTTGGGGGGCGCAGCGCGCAGTATGTCCGTTTTCGGTGTGTTAAGGAAAGAGAGCGGGTAATGCTTACCCATCCCTGAGGGGAAAAAATAAATTTTGAAAAATAAATCATTTAAAAAAACGTTCCTTTGCCAATAAACTTTCAGTTAAACAATAACCAAAGTCTGTAAACTTTTACAACAAAATCCTTCCAAAAAACTTTAAAAGCTAGCTATTGCTACCCAAAGGATCTGAACAAATATATCGATCCTTTATCTCGAAACCCCGTTCATTACCGACCCAAACGGGGAAAAAACATTTCCTTCCATTTAGAACTATTTTCCAAACACTTCCCCGTTAAAATAACACAAGTGGAAATAGTCCAGCACAGTTAAAACATTTCAATTTATAATTGTAAACTTAAACTTATACACATTTCAAATTACAACAATTAACTAATAGATACAGCGTCACTGGTGATGGGATAGCACCAACATTGATTGTCCCTGTCCGGTCTTTTTCAACATTAAATATTGATTTTTTTATTTTTTTTTATTAAAAAATTGCAGCAACAGTCAAGTCAAAGTTTGTCGGTACAACTTTTTAAGAACCTTTAAGAAGATGATTACACACTGGCAGTTCTGTTTAATGGTATGTCTGCCCCGTAAAGTCGTGATGTCTTATCAAGTTGATGGCCAGTGTCCCCCCCCACCCCCCTAATGATGTCCATGTCCATCGGGTGCCCCCGCCCGAGTAAAATGTTACGTTTAAAGGTGCTGCATACGTTTGGTAATTGGAGCCTACTGATTGTGTTAATCCTATATAAATGTAGGTACATATACAATAAAACTAACCTGTGAAAATTTCACTTCAAAAGGTGGTCGCATTTTTGAGATATCACTGAAAAACCGGAGCGAATATTACCAAGCAGGAAGAATATTCCCCATAGGAATACACAGTCTGAGAAGCGTTTCTGACAGAAACGCTTCTCAGATTCAAATTATGGGGAATAAAAAGTGATATATTTTTTCCATAACCGTAGTACTTCGAAGTGAAAAGTTTCTCAAAATTCATTATACTACCCAAAGCTGCTGTACTTCTTACCGAGTAAGTTTTTATTGCCATTAATTTTCAGAGTCATTACCAAACGTGTACTGTGCCTTTAATACACTTTAACGTGATAATTCGATGTTTTAAAAACGAATTTTGTCATGTATTCGTATTTACACCAACGCCAGACTATCTTATTAAAAAATAATTAATTACAACAAAAAGGCTTGTTAAAGAAAAGGGCAAACGGAAACTTTGCCAGAAGTGCCCCCCCCCCCCCCCCCACAAAATGGTGCACCCCATGTGCCCCCCTCCAAAAAAATTAACCTTAGTTACGGTGCTGGGGATAGCTTTTAGATTACAATTTTGCTTAAATGCACACCATATCCGGAATAGAATGCTTGGAGGTCTCAGTGTTAACATCGCCATGTAATAAATACAGTCGTTTTCCACTGACCGACTTCCAACCTAAATTTTAAAATGAGGTATCATCAGTGCGGATCCTCCGACGGTGTTCTGACATTGGTATTTTAAAAGGCCACCTTCTTGTAGCTCTGCTCTCGCCAAAGAGTCCCCCACAAGGTGCGGGATGGTATCGAATCACCCGGCATATTTTATTTATGAAGCATAATTTGCAACAATAATGCCGCCGATGTGCCCCCGAACACTCAGCACTGTCTTCCGCCAAGTAACATTATCTCTCCGTGATCTGTTGGAATGTCCCCCCGTGTGCTCTCTTATGACAAGAGAGATTGTCATGAGACAGCGGATTACATTCCCTTTTTTTTTTTCCCGCCAGATTTGTTGTTCTGTCTCTATGTTGTCTGCTCCAGTAACGGTCTGATTGTTAGATACACACTGTTGGTCTGAAAAAGGTGCTATACGATTACGTTGGATATAAGACCGCGAAGATGTTAGACGAAATCGTTTCCACGAATTATTTTTGGAGTTAAATAAACTTGACACCAGTGGGTTTTGGGGCATTGAGAAATGTCTTAAAATATCATTGTGAAGAAAAAACAACAACAACAACAATAACAACAACTTAAATTTACGTTATTAGCTCTCTCATGTTTTAAAGCGCGTAAGGAATTTGATGAAGTTAAATTACCTCCCTAGTTGGGTTAGGAAAACAATAAACTTTTACATAATTGCTACTTTCCGAACTAAATCAGTTAGGATAGACAAGTGTGTGTGTGCCTTCTTTCAAAAGAAGGATTCGAAAGAGTTTTTTTAATAAGATAATTTGAAAACATGTTTTTGCTGTGCTATATAAAGCAAATTCATCCATTCAAACAAATTCTAGTGATTTTTTGTTCAGATAATTTCTCTCAAAGCTCAAAAATTTACCAAAAATAACAAAGTTACCCCCCAAAATACCCTCAAATAATAAAAAAAAACAAAAATAAAAAAAACATGGCCGCCTGTGCTCATTGGCGAAACCCTGTTTATGTCATGCATTCCAGCATCTTAAAATTTGAGACTCAGGGTCGTGACACTAGCCGTGTAGTTCGTGTTCCTAGCTCTGTGATAACGCACGGACGATGTGATGAGATCTCGGGTACAGCAGAAAGTGATGTTACGAGAAGAGAAACAAATTTCCATCAAATTCGTCCCCTGCAGAGATGGCTTGTCAACGAGGCGGATCATTTCGGTTCGGAGTTGCTCTGGTTTCGCTCCCACCCTGGTAAACAGTCATCTCATTTTTGTGGGTTTTTTTTCGTTTTCTAAATAGCAGCCAGTCATACGACTCAGACTCATTGATCTCTTGTTTTAAGAAATGCAATCCCAGGTGTTGAGAACAGACTTACAGTTTCTTTCAACTTTTTATCTAAAACTTGTTTGTTAGTTTTATAAAATGTTGTTTTCGGTACATGTATTTCTGACTAATATTTATTTATTTGTTTTATTCTTACAGAGCTATTTGCTGTTCGTGCAAAACATTGGTACCGGATGTTCTGGGAGTACGGAAGTGGTGACCTGGGTCAACCCCCATCATACGTTGCTCACCTTTTCAATTCGTTTCAAAGAGTGTTCATACGTGAGCAGAACTGCCTCGTTGTACCATACTAAGCATAATACAAGGCACTTTAAAGGGTGAAATTTCATAATTCTGCGTGTGTACGTGCCCAGTAAAAAAATAACCATGCAAATTGCCACAAAGATGTTACAGACACTTTTTTGTTAGCAAATATCGTTAGGCCTACCGCTCATATTCGTCAAATGCAGATCACTAAAAGAACTCCTTTTATTTAACCATACCCGTTGTCTTATTCGTATGGCCAAACTAAAATGCGTAAATTTTCAGATAATTTGAGCCACTAACTCAGACACTGCGTACGGCTCGTCAAATCTGAGTGACGCTTAACTTAGTAAACGGCCATTTTAGTGTAACGTGCTTCACACACAAATGCATAAAAATGCACACTGTACTCCTCCTTCGTACTTGTCATGTCTAGATGAAAGTATGGCATCGCGGGGGGTCAGCAAACTTCATCAACAAAAAACACAAAACACTGAACATTGTGCTCATTAGTAATTGCCCACGAGATTGTAGTTTATAATTTTACAAACAATTCATAATTAAATGGTATAATGTTCAGAAGGTTAGTCGAGTTGATGCTCTCTCCTAAATAACATACCGCACAAATGAGTTGAAGACACTGTTTGAATTGTTAATGATTAGTGCGTGATAGGCTTTGTTTCTGTAGGCCTATGTGCCCTTTGCTATCAGATACCTTACCCTCAACTTTACTAATTAAGCTTCAACAAAGAAGCGATGTTCATTGTTTTTTTAAGGTGGTTATTTTTCCCCCTAAAATAAACCCACCCCTCTCGGGTTTTCTGTAACAATATCTCCTATTTATCAAAGGTTCGTTAGTGAGCGCACCAGGGCACTGTTGGTGCCCCCGGGGGACTTTGCGACTTTTTGCGGGTCTCTTTCAGCGCATTCGCGCGGTCATCTTTTATTCCTCGGACTTACTGACCTTATTCTTCGCCGCTGACCGGAAGAGATCGTTGAGTTTATCCAGTCATATGAAATAATGTCTTTGTGAGATTTACTGAGTTTCTGTAGTCGTTTGTGAGTGGTTAATTAATCCAACCACACAGAAGGGATTCAGCATGTAAATATGTTTTCGTTCCAAGATTATATTTAATTTCGAGGGCAGACTATGCGTGAACAAGCTCACGGAAGGTGTCGAGTTGTTTTGAGCACGTTTTGCTGTGATTATGTTAATTAACAGTTGTTGGGGAGGGGGGGTCCCATTTTGAAGGGTATATAAGTGAATGAGTGGTCTTAGACCGAGTACAGAACGGTAACATTTTGTACCAAGCGGTCTTTTTGATTCTTGTTGTTTTTAAAGATTTCAATTAAAAATATGTTGTTAATCATGTTGGGGAGGGGGGGGGGGGTCCCATTTTGAAGGGTATATAAGTGAATGAGTGGTCTTAGACCGAGTACAGAACGGTAACATTTTGTACCAAGCGGTCTTTTTGATTCTTGTTGTTTTAAAAAATTTCAATTAAAAATATGTTGTTAATCATTCTCGCAATCAAACATTCCAAAACGTCTTTCACAATGTCGTTTCGAATCGTTTATTTATTTTTTTAAATGAATAACCTTTGTTCTTTTTTAGAACCGGCTGGAGAGGAGAGCTTCAAGACAGAAACTATTCTTCTAGGCAATCCACGGGGCTCCAGCTGGTTCACTTACCTTCTCCGACTCGAGTTTTTACTTAAATTTTAGTGTATTTTTCTGTAAGTTTTTTGCTATTTTGACTGTGTATCATAATAGTAAATACTGCCCGAGAAATAACATAAATAATATAACATATAATATCATACATTTTGCATTTTCTACGTAACTTATTTTCACATTTGAAACTATACAATTTGATGCAGTCTTCCTTTAAAAGAAATGTTTGTTTACAAAAGGTGTAAGTGACTACTCTTTCAAAAGTTAAAGTCATCTGATTAAAAACAGTTTATATCATTGCTAGATAAATTTAGTTTGGACAATGTTAATTTAACCATTTCATGTCTTAAATCTACTTTCTGTACAGTAGTCACTAACTCTCTGTTTCATACAGTTTTGTGAAAAACATCGCTGGAAATTCCAAGACTGTAATCGATGACGTAAGGGAAATATAAAACAATAATTATTTCTAACTATTAGGTCTATATAATACTAAATAATTTCAATAGAACACTGATCGAGATTTGTGGTAAAGTGTTTGTCAGATGTGTAGTTGATTTAACAAGGTAAACAACAAGTGTGCCGTTTACCTTCTGATTTCTTGTTTGGCACACGCCATTAAATCTCAGTAAAGACTACAATATACTAAATTAGACTAGCGGTAATTATTGCGTAACTGTTACCATTAATGTCCAATCCAATTTGAAAATATTGTTTGGTAATTGGCGTAGACAGATGTTTAAAACCAACCGCAACAACTCGTTAAACAAAAGACGTGGCAAATCAAATACGAAATGTGTGATAATTCATACCTTTCGATGCGAAACGACGCCCGTCGTAACTGCCCGCCCTCGTTGTCGGCCTACTTATCAAGCCCCACATGTTGTCACCACCGTGTGTAGTGAATGAATCGGCCGGGTGAAACGGCTCGGCGCTCGGTACACCCGCGTGTACGGCACGCTCCGCTATCGCGTTCGAATCGGCGACAGAATTATCTACAGGTTCTCTGTGAATAATTATCAACGATACAAGACCATGTTTATTAATCATAACGAGGGGGAGAGAACTGCAGTGCGGCGGTGGTAACAAGTTTTAAATGCCATCGACGCGGGTGAAGTTATTCAGCACCGTGAATAACCATTGCTTATTATGGTTAAAGTCAGCTATTTTTAAATTTGCATTAAACTTGGTCTCTCTTTCTCACGTGCAGGGGGGAGCCGATTGGAGCGTTGGGGATATCGCTGGCTCAACCTGGCTTAGGTGGTTACCATTTTTGGACGGGCACTGTTGAAATATCATCAGGTAAAATTGACCAAAATTGGGAAGGATTGCAAATGCCTCCTTAGAAAGCAAGCCTTCATCTGGACTTTTTTGAAGTGGATTTTTTCCCCCCTCAATTTTCTTCAAGTGCGATGTAGTAAATAATGAAATAAGAGAAACCCTCGCATGTTTGAAGAAAACATTTATAATGATTCACTTTCCTCGTTTCAACAAATTTAATTGTTTCATTCGACCTCGACAGGTCTAAGGGCAAAGGTCACTTTGTCAATCAACCAGACAACTGCCCCTCCTCATATCGGGAAGACAAAATATTAAATTGGCCAAAACATCTGATTTTTGTTTTATAGTTATATATATTTTTAAAGCCTGTCTCACTGTGTACAATCGACAGGTATCACCGAGGTATCTTTTATTGGGGAAAAAACACCGGGGTGTCCCGGCAGATTGATGGGGCAAAAAGTCTCTGTATGCTCTGATGGACCCCGTGTACGATTACCAGTCACCGCTGCTTCTATAGAGCTCCACCGGCAACATGCAGATGTGGATGTTCGATCATAAAGAAGAGTGCACAGAAGGAAGTAGTGCACATAGTAGAAAAATTCTCGGCAAAGTTGCTCTTTTCTGTAAGATTTTCCAATTTTCTCTATAAGAGCTAAACAGAAAAACACGTAATTTTTTAATTCTATTCAAATTTGAATATTATTTCCCAAAGCCTACTTTGTACAAAAATTTAAAAAATGTTGTTTATCAACTAGGCCGAAACAAGTTGGGGAGTTTGTTTGTTTGTCTGTTTTACTTTTTGAATTAGTTGCTTGTCTTCATCCCCTTCAACAAATCACCCCCGCCATTTCACCTCGGTGCGTTCTCAAAACAAGACGAGCCTGTGCCCGAACAGAAGGGATACGTCAACAGAGGCCGCGCGGCCTGAATATTTCTGAATCAGTGGAAGCAAACGCGTTGTTGGTAAAACGCACCCTTTTTGCTGGCAGACTACAGTCCTTAAAAAGTGGGCCACACTCGGCATCCATTACCCATCAGTCACGCATGAGATCACGCCGTTTCGCGTGGACATCTCGAGAAAAATTCTCGCACTTCCGTTGTTATGAGCGCGACTCGAAATTCAAGAAACAGCGACTCATAAGAGGCGAAGATGAGGCAGCGACGGGAAATTCCTTCAACTTGAAGGAGAGAGAGCACATTTTTTTATTTTTACTTTACATGTTTCCCTTCAAAATATTGATTTCAATTGCGAGCAGTTACGGTAATTGCGTTGTTCTCGGTTTTTCAGACAAGTTAATCAGGTAGTTACCAAAAATGGAATTGCATTCACCTGAATGATTGCGTTTATCTGTTGTCGGTCCAGAGGCGACGCGCGATTGTTTACCGTACGGAGGCCCAGACAGTCCGTATGAATCAATATAAAAATGCCATCTTCTACGAAAACGCGATCGGGGCACCGGTGCCCTCGTGTCACCGTGAAGAACTCTGGAGATGCCCTGAAGAGGCGAGGATGTGACATTGATACAGCGGGGCCCATCGCCATAGCGCTCTATACCCTGATATGACTCCTCATCATCAACGACTCGTCGCCTGATGGCGGAGATGTCCGGGGCAATCTGCCGGACTCCTCTCTCCCCGCCTCCGAGTCATCCCGCCGGTGTCGCTTACCCCATTTCCCGCACGAGAGGACATTTCCTGGAGTGGTCGCTGATTTATTCATGACGGTGTCGAGTTTGGGTTAAAACGTCAAAGAAAACCAGATTTGGGAAAATACAGGGATTCCTCCAGGGTTAATGGACTGTAGCCATCTTTGTGCGGGGCTCTGTCTTATAAAATATACACAAACGTTATTAAAACTGCACTCTAAAAACTCCCGGATGCTATGCTGGGCCCAATTGGGGCCTGACACATATGGGGATCAGGTTGGACCGGAACTTCTGATTAGAAAATTAGAATTAGTTTCCTCGGGTTCTGCGCCAGTTTGACCACTTTCTGGGTAATTTTTGACACAGATGTTGGGCCATCCTGGTCATACTGACCCCGGAATAGGTCAGGCCCAACGGAACCAGGAATACGGGTAAATTCTGACACGGAGAGTTTTCAGATTGTAGTAATTGACGTAGAACCACACAACTCTGTACTTTAAAATAGTCCTTAGTATAAGTTACAATTAACTCCTTACTCGTTTTTAATATTATCATATTAATATTATTTATTGGCGCGGTCAAACAAATTTTTGAGAGAATATAAAAAAATAAAAAATAATACGTGGTTTTTAATGATACCACTGCCGTAGGCTGAGATCCGTTTAATTTCAAAAATCGTAAGCGAATTACTCATACGCTGTTAAGCATTTTAGCCGTCACAATCCAACCAATAAGAATACGGAGCGATACCTCGCGTCTATCCGTCATATTTTCATGTGTACGGGTCGTCTGCTCAAATAGATCAGCATTTACCGTCCCCGCTGGATCCACTCCAAGCCTCGGGTACTTCACGGCCAAACCAACCCGAGCTATCGCACCGCACTCGGGCCACTTACCCACCCGATGGATCGCTCCTCGGCCAATCACGATGTGCCACTTGACAACTGGATACGCTGCATCGTGTCGCGTCCGGTGCTCCTTCGATGATCACTTGTGGAGCATCAATTTTATTTTGAGCCAAAATCGGGCAAAATATCGTGGAAAGTGACTCTACCGTCGAGGCGGGTTGGAGTGTTGAAGCAATCTTGAAGGAGAGTTTTAGGGGCTCCGGCCAAGTGCTTATTTGAAATAAATACATTGGTGTTGTTGATGCAATCGCGGGTTTTGTTTTAAATTTCATCCTTTTTCACACACACTCTCTCTCTCTTTCTTTTTCAAGTTCAACCAAAATTGAAAAGGGCTTCAAAGTAGCTCTTTACTCTGCAGTTAGAATTAGGAAGGCTGTATCACACACACATGGAAATGAAATAGATATGATTTAACTCACACATGATCCCTAAAAAAGTCCAAATAACAAAGAAAACGATGTTTAATAATGAGTGACTATTTTAATAATGACAAACCACTAACGGCAACATTAGACAAATGTTTTGGTTTTTTCACCGTCCACGTATTAATAAAACTGTGAATTTGAATTTTTATACTAAATGAAGAAAACTCTTCATTATTTACCTTTCAGGATGATGCAGAAAATAAAAATGAGGAAAAGATCGGAAGAAAAATTTCAGATTTTAGAACAAACTAAAGACTGTAAGAATTTGTGTAAATTATGTAGGCCTAGGCCTAATCGATTTTTTATTTTAACAAAATATTTTTTTGGGTATTATTATCACTTTTATGTATTATTATTGTTAGTGTTATTGTTATTTTACTTTTGTTCATAAATTAATTATTAAACAATTTCCCCTCAAATTAATTTTTATATTATTTATTCTAATTTAGGGGGTCGAAAAAGTTTGACATTTTTTGTTAAAATTTTCCCATTCTCGTATACTTTTTCTTGTATTATTACGTACTACAAGACGATAATGTTTTATAGATATTCATGGTGGCCCTGACGGGACATCAAACATATATATTTACATAAATATTTGCGTGTTTGGGCACAAATCGTGAATATTTACGTAAATGTTCGCAGCACGGACGATCTAATCGCAAACATTTACGTAAATATTTGCAAATTGTGAATATTAACGTACATATTCACGTAAATATATGTTTGAAATCCCTTCAGGGCCATCACAGATATTACAGGACACACATTTTATGCAAGTTTTCAACAATCAATGTTGCGGCCATTTTTAGCTGACGAATTTGAATTCGGAGAAACAACTTTTTATGTTGATCAACCTCAACAAGAAGCAGCGGTAAGAACCGGACAGCGCCCTCAGTTGTTTCATTTCAGCAGAATAATATTCATCCAATCACAACTCATGACAAGTGACACGCTGCATAATTGACTGGCTTGGTGGCGCTGTACCATGTTTACTTGGCGACAGCATCGTGACAGCTGCAACCGACCACATCATGAGAAGTTGCAGAAAGCTAAAGTTATTCTCTCATCAGAACTCCCCTTTCTCAGATCGAACATGATTTTGTTTATAATACAGTTTCAGAATACTTCAATAAATACAAAGACAGGTTTAAAACGCAATGCATTATTATAATAGTGGAGACGTATCCAACGCAGACGATCGGACATTGTGGGCGTCGCCGTTTTCGCTAAAAACGGCGTCTTTCCCGCTAAAAACGGCGTCTTTCCCGCTAAAAACGGCGTCTTTCCCGCTTCTCTCCAACTCTCGGTCTTTCCCGTCCTTTTTCGTAGCTCTCCTGGCGGCAGCTTGGAGTTTCTCATGACGCATGCGCATTGGGCCTATGCCTCGCTCTTTGCTATTCCATACACCATAACCAAAGTAGATGACCACGCCTTAATAAAGACAGGAGAATATGGAATGAAAAACAGAAGAAGAAAAGAACAGAAATTGTTCTGTAAAAGAGCTCACAATCAACAATGTAGTAGCCGGTCAAACTAGTGCACCCATAATAATGTTTAAATCAAAGTTTGTGTTCAATTCCTAGCCAGGTTTAACTATTTCATCAATTTTATATGCCACATGGAAGACTGGGATGAGCTTTCTCAAAACAACGTCGAGCTGCCTTCCTTAGAGCAGTTCAAGGAGGCCATCAGCTGCGAATAGTCACCGGTATCATGTTTTTACCTACACCCTGTAGTGGCACCTAATTGCACAAGCCGTCTCCACCGTCGGCAACCACACCTTCGTCTAGATGCTGAGCAGGCTTTGAAACTAGATGTAGGTAGATGTAGACAAAATGTTTGTATGATATTTTTTTTATAATTATTTCATTATTTTAAAAATAATACACTTTCAATTCACATTTCATGATTCATAACCATAACTTTCTCCAATGCTTACCAACACCCATGAAAGTCATGTACCGAGCCCACGTCAGGCCATCCAGCTGCACAAGGAGGTACACATTGATGAAGAGACTGGCAGCCGGTATAAAGGGAACCATCGGAACCTGCAAGAAAATTGGTTAGAAACATAATTACTTCTCTCTTTGGACGTAGCCATTTCACGCCATTGTGTTTTTTACACAAAAATTTGTAATGTTTGGCGGTAGAGAGAATTACGTCTATGAAACACCATGGGCGTCTTTTAACCCAATGTGGTGAACTCACACGAATAGAGTGCAATTTTTTTTTGAAAAACACAGTCCCTTCTCAATATGGTCTAACATGGATAGAGGTCCTTGCGATCGAATAAAACACTTTCAACCCCCCCCCCCCCCCCCCCAAATTCACCAAGACACCCACCCGATCAATTTTGCAGGAGGGTAAAATAAGCTGTTAAAATACCCAATTAAATTTAGTTAAAGGTGGGGCTAGGTTACCTTGAGAGCCTGTTTTATTTTTTAAACGAACACAAATATTTGTTTTTTCTCGAGTTCATCAGACATTACACGCGCTACATCGTACATAGAAGTTCCATGGGTACGAAGACTATCATGCCGCCGCTAGAGGGCGACATTACACGGTATTAACTGGGGGTGGGGGGGGGGGGGGGGGCTGGGGGGCTTTTAATTAATGATGATTAAATCGACTTTTAATTAATGATGATTAAATCGACGTCTTATTTACGATTCAAAGTAACTACTTTTAAGGGTAACACCTTTAAAAGAATAACTATACCTTACTTTGAATGCTAGTTCAGTATTGCTCTGAGGTTGCCTTGCTATGACTATCAGTAAGATAACGATGAGGGCGCTCATTGATGACGTTACGGCTACAGCCCATGGTGTGTGAGATGAAAGATCGTCCATTGCAAATACCAACATTGATGAAATGCCTACGAAAAGAAGAGCTGAAACAAACAAAGGGAAATTGCTATTTTAATGTTTTAGGTTGAACATTATTATTTTAATGTATAGTTAAACATGTTTTTAAGCCGGAGAATACAAAATGTTCAATCAATGTTTTCTTCTGTTGACCCAATCACCTGACGTCATACCTTCAAAACCATGTGACACAGCCCGACAAGAAGCTATTTTGGCCATTGAGAAAATGGTGCTGACCCATCGTATAAGACAGGTCACGCACCAGTTCACGCAGCCAACATTTTGTAAGTGGGCATCTGTATGTAATTTACCCATAGGGGTTCATGCTCGCCAATGATAGCGCCACAGTTCCCCCATGTTTACTGTGCAGCTTAATAGGAAAAGCGTGCACTTCCAGAGGAGCAACATCATCTACAAGCAGCAAAACTTAACTCACAAAATGGCCGGCAATGGGCAGACAGTAACCGCGCGCGTCGTCACAAGGAGTCTATCCTAATTGTTAAAGTCTGATGTACTGGGGCCTGAAGTGCAGTGAAAACGAATTTAGCGAACTCACAAAATGGCCGGCAATGGGCAGACAGTAACCGCGCGCGTCGTCACAAGGAGTCTATCCTAATTGTTAAAGTCTGATGTACTGGGGCCTGAAGTGCAGTGAAAACGAATTTAGCGAACTCACAAAATGGCCGACCATGGGCAACAGTAGGCGCGTGTGACGTCACAAGGAGTCTATCCTGATGGTAAGTCTGACGTACTATTCGTTAACATTGCACTTCCTGCTCCAATATCATACCTTTTCCCGAGAGGAAAAGCAACCAGATCTCTGAATGATGTAATGATAATCATTATTTGCTTGTGTGTGTAGCCTGAGTTATTGGAATTGAAGGCCTTCGGGTCACAGTTTTTAAGTAAGCCTTTTTACTTCGGGCATATAGATTTTTTATTTTTTTATATGTGTTTTTTAATGCTGAATACGGTGGCTTACTCATGATGAAGACTGCCCACGTAACGACCTTTGAAGAAATTAAGGTGGCCTCTGCATACCGCGGACTGACAGCTTGCTTCAGCACGGCAGTGAAAGAATCCACATGCGGAGTGTGGTCTCTCTCACCTACCGTAGGGTAGAGTTGGGTGGCTGCTGCAATCGATGCGTAATCCGGTTCATATCTGAGTATTAATAATTAACTAGTCACTTAACGGACAGGTGTTTGGATTCTTTCTAAAGTTTTTCTTCCTTTTCTCCCCGAATCCATAGTTCTTCAAATTAATTACGACTGGCTTCCAGTTTACCTCGAGTTTACCTTGAGTTTACCTTGAGTTTACCTTGAGTTTACCTTGAGTTTACCTTGAGTTTACCTTGAGTTTACCTTGAGTTTACCTTGAGTTTACCTCAGATTGTGAGGATTTTGCGAGACAGCCAATTCAAAAATTGTTCATCAATAAAGATTGAATGTATCGTTTTCGTCATTACAAAGAAAAACAGCCAACATATTTCATTATCCAGAAAACAATCTCTTGTAATTTGTATTGCTTCAAAGTATGTTTTAAAAAAATGTGGAAAACAATTTTCATTCGTCAGTGAGCTGCGGTAAGTGTGAAGTACAAACCGATTGGATGAAGGTTGAAATGTCGTTAGAATGAAAAGAAAATTTAATTTCTTTGCGGTGTTATTTCATTTTCGTATTAATACACACCTTGGAGAGTTTATGCACTTTGATTGGTCGAAAACTGGTCACGTGGGGTGTATTATTAATACGTGATATAAAGACCAGCGGTAAGTAATTAAACCCGGTCATTACTACACAGTGAAGACCGGCTCCCCACACTGTTATTCCCGAATTAAAACTCCACAACTGACTTTGTCCTCACCTTAATTTCAAGACACAAGCTGCAACTAGGCCGTACGGCATCAGGGTACCAGCTGCCACGATGTTGACGAGGGAGTTGATATCCAACATCATTCCCATAACGCCTGTGAAAAGGACGTAGCATTCATAAACAGATGGTCAAGGAGGAGGAGGAAGATGGGGAATGTGACACCATCAAACCTTCCGAAGATGAAGCTACACGGATCATAAAGAGACTGTGCCGAGAGTTGAGCGGGACTGGCCTGGAATTACACAGAGCCTAAACAACCCCTATATTTGGCCCCCGGTCTAGCCCCTCAGATGTTCCATAGATTTTTCAATAAAGGTGCCATTTGCAAAATGAAAATGACCTCGTGGCGTTTCTTGGCCGAGCGGTCAAGAGCAGCGGACCCAAGCTCTGGGCCAAATTTCATAAAGCTGCTTAAGCAGAAAATATTGCTTAACAATTGTCTGCTAAGCAGAAATGAGCAGGATACCAGTCACAAAAGGTACACGTGACATGGTAGTTTGGCTAGTAACCATATTCTGGTAAGCAAGAATTTGTTGTGCTTAGCTACTTTTTATGCTTATTGCAGCTCTATGAAATTGGGCCCTGGTGTTTTTGACCAGCAGTGTGTTGTGTATTGCACGTAAAAAAGAACCCAGTTACACATCGGTGTTTCTGGCAGTGGCTGCTGAATGCAACGCACCATCTTGTTAATCAATTGGTACATAAATGGGTCTCATAATTCAAAACATAGCTTTGATTATCCTGTCGAAAAACAATGAGCACTTAGATGCGCCCCAAGGGCTGTGAAAAGGCGCTATACGCCTCTCTTAATATTTATGCTCGAGTACGTCACAATTCTAACCCAAAACGAGGCCATAGGCGCAGCCACTGCAAGTGGTGGCGGACGCGCGCCTATAGCCTCATTTTAAGTAAGAATTATGACGTCATGCATGAATATTAAGAGAGGCGTATAATTATAAGAACCCAGTATAGATAGGTTGCAGTATGACGTAAGTCGGCCATCTTTACGGGCAATTTGGAACACACAGTCATGCGTTACGCGTTTGAACGGCGTGCAGGGCGCGCACATTTCACCAAACTCATTGCACCAAACTCATTGCATGATTGGTTAGTGAATGACGCGGCTGCGTTAATAATTTGAGCGCTTGACGCGCCTGCAAGCCAAAATGCGATTTGCCCGTAAAGATGGCGTCTACTGGGAACTATCTATTTGTTTGCCCTCTCAAATATGAAAATTCTAGGCAGGAACGCAATAATATTTCCCGGAGACAGTGTAAGTACTGACGGGCTGTGAATGCTACAAAAACTGCCTACCTGCAACGATACCGCAGAACATGCAGGCGTTGACGGGCATGTGGAATTTCTTATCAACCTTTGCTAAACAGCTGAAGAGAAGACCGTCTGAAGCCATCGAATAAACGAACCGAGGAAGAGCGAAGATACATCCAAGTAAACTAGCATGACAAAAAACAACAATGAAACACACATTTAAAGAAACACCGTGTATAATGTTTGGTGCACTTAAACAAATTATCAATTCTATACACCAAATTTAAATCCTTGATTTTACACGTGTAGCTTAAGACTGTGCAAGTCTCGCGCGTATTGGAAACGAGAAAACAAGTCGAACGAAGACTGAATTTCTTTTTGTTAATGAAATCATCTTCTTTTTATATACAAAGGTCTTGAAAAATAAAGAAAATACTCATATCAATTTCTTAAAAAATACAACTTCAGTCGGTTAAACACTCCTAAAACTCTCCTTACAACCAAACCGTTAAAACACCCATACCTCGTCAGAAGACCGACGATCCCACCCACCGTGACGACATATTTGGCAACCGTCCAACCTATCCGCTCAAAGGCCATCGGCAAGGGCGCCCGCGCGTCCAGCAGGTAGTATGGGCACATCATGGTGAGTACCAGCGAAACACCGAAGAAGGAGAGGAAGACAAAGAAGACGGTCGCCATTGTACTTAGCGGGATGGATCGCTGCGGGTTATGAGCCTCTTCGGCTGTGAGATTAAAGCAAAGATTATGGGAGAAATTTGGGAGGAGAAATGAGGCCATGTCCGAATTGGCGGCTAGAGCTAGCTATGGCTATGGCTGGATCGTCGCGTCATCATGCATGGAAGTATAGGTCATCCTTACACTCGTAGCCGTAGCCGTAGCCGTAGCCGTAGGCGCCAATTCGAATAAACGGCCTCATTGGGGAGAAAATGGTTTCAATTGGGGATATAGGTATCCCTATCTGGGAGCGTTTTGGTTCGTTGTCCGATTGGGAACATCGGTAAACCCATATGGAGTAAAAGATCATAACTGGGCTATCAGTGCATCCTTACCGACCAGGAGTCGTTACCTTCCCCTGACTGGGAACACTGCCTTATTGGGGAAGATGGTTCTATTCGGGGCAGTATTTATGCCCGTAATTTGTTTATTACCAAACATTTTAACAAATAAAAACTTACCTGCTGTTGAGATGACATCGAAGCCAATAAAACCATAGAAACCCATAGCTGCACCAACCACCACCCCGCTAAATCCATAGGGCATGAACCCCCCGGTGCCGTAGCTCTCACACTCCTCTGACGTGTGGTTGCCCGGCAACGTTCTGCAAGGACCCTTGGGGATTTGATCCGCAGGTATTTGCCAGTAACTGATGTCCAATCGGAACAGCCCGCAGACGATGACGTAGATGATGATGAATAAATTAACGCCAGTGAAGACGTTGTTGAGGGAGGTTGAAATTTTGGCGCCAAATGAGAGAGCAGCTGACAAACAGAGAAAAGAACAGTGAACATCGAACTTTTAAAATGTACTTTAGGAAGATAGAATCACTTATAGACGAAAGGTGCGAGTTTACACAAGAAAACAGAGAAAGTTTCAGAAACATCTTATACATCTGGAAGAATGTATCCTTTGATGTTCGAGCTAGAGGGAAATGGCAAGTATGGAAAACAAATGTCAACCTTTGTGCAGCTTTTTAAAATGATACTGAATCAATGGACAATGAATAAACAATACGTACCTGCTATAAATATGCAAAGTCCCAATGCAATAAAGTCCGGGTACTTTGCTAGAATGCCCGAGTTCATCGGCATGGTTGCAGTCATATAGGCGTCTATTTTGTTACCAACCAAGGAGTCTATGTAGGCGCTGGTACTACGCGCAACGGAACCAGCTCCTACAACAGTAAAAGACATTGGTAAGTAAAACAAGTTCTCACCAATGCAAACGTTTACAGGTTTATCATTTCAATGGAACTTTCCCATGAAATATGCAAATTGTACATAGCGCGTCTGCCTACTGCACAATGGCGTTTGCCAACCAATAGTGTTTGTATACGCATGCGTGAATGCATTAGCATATTTGATGGGAAAGACTAATTGAAAAACGTCATTATCTCGAACATCTGACGTCACACTTCGAGGTCCAGGAGACCAGTCTATCATGAGCTGCAACTTCTCCAATCGGCGGTTAACAATTAGTGTGCAGAATTGTCTCTTAAATTACATTCTCAGCCTCGTTCTCAAATTCAATACTGAGATTATTAATGAAACTTTGAATCACTTCTTAGTAAACCTGGGCTCGATTTCACTAAAAGCTAAGATTCATCTTAAGACGAGTCGCCAATATATCACCATAGTGGTTAGTATTGTGACATCACACTTTGCTAAGCGATTAAGATTGATACACATCTTAAGATCAATCTTGGCTCTTTGTGAAATCGGGCCATGTACTGCCACCCCAATGGGTTGATTCTGTTTCACTCACCGATGCTATTTTGTAGAAAGACACTCCAGCCCACGAGAAAGGCCCATACCTCTCCCATACAGATGTAGGTGTACACGTAAGCCGAGCCAGCCTTAGGTACTCTGGCGCCAAATTCCGCATAGCACAGAGCTGATGAATAGAGAAATTAACGGTAGGTTCAAAGATTGGTATAAAATCCAAAAATTAATGACCATGAAAACTTACTTGTTGAGAAACACTGAAGCTGTTGATGAACTATTTTATGAAAAAAGTCCTTCGAAGTAATATGGATTGGATAGTCGTTCACACCGCAAAACATTCGAATCTGAGAAACAATTCATGCATGAATCATTTCTTTCTAAAACCGACTGCATCGATTTACGAGAATGCATGAGACGAGAACTCAGTTTACACACGCGAGAACTTAGCTCACACAGTCATTCGAGAACTGAGTTCTCACAATATTGAGAAATGTTTTTCTGAACTCACCGGCCAATGTTGCAACGACGGCAGCGATGAAGAAGGACAGGATCATCGCCGGGCCGGCGGTGTATTTCCCCAGCACGCCAGTGACGACGTACACCCCAGCCCCCAAAGTGTTCCCGGTCCCAAGAAGAGTTAGGTCGAGGGTCGTGAGATACCTCACCAGGTGACTAGTCTTCATCGCCTCCGCACTGATGTGCTTCTTGCGGGTCAGGGCCCACATGATCGTCTGTACAAACCGCATGTTGCCCCTCAGGTCAGCGATTTGAATCGAAGACTACGCCGAGCTTTACATCACCCAAGTGGAACCAGAATGGCTGACGATACTGACACTGAGTACGGGAACATAACAGTAAATGCCTGATTGTATTTCACAAAATGACATTTATTGTTTACAAACTGAAATATGATCTATTTGAATGTAATCAGGTACTTGGGTGTAAAAACTCATATATATAATGAACTCAACTATATAATGAACTCAAACCTTCACAGTGGCTTAAACAAGAAGAAGGAATGTTGGATGAAGCCCCTCGAGCCCTTCCACCAAATGAGATCGAAAACATGCACAAAAGACTCGTTTAATATATTTAACAGCCCTCCATTTATGTCTGGCCCGATTGCAGTATTAAATTAAAATGTCTGGTTTAACGCCACTGCTCTCTAGCGCTGTAAATACCGGGCTAACAACTCTCCCAGCTTTGGTCCAAGTTCAACCTATTCACAGAGACCCGCGAGATGAGGGGGTCTATTCATATAAGTGGTGTGCACTCAACAAGATTTGCTTTTTGTTACCCCCTCCACATATTTGCTGATCTTCTGTTTAAACAAACCATTGGTCGCGTTTGTTTTAATTAATATTGTTGTATGCATTTCTGCATTCATGTTGAAATAAAGTTTATTATTCGATTTACTGTGAGTTTAAATCTAGCTTAAAAATAGCAAAAATGCTAACCTTGCTATAAAACTCCCGGTGGCGTTTAGCAGAAAAAGACCGACACGGTGCACTGTGTGTCTTCTGAACAGTATAATGCCGAGGGATGGCCAAAATAGTAGTCCTCTCGATTCCACGCACAAACAACCATTGATAAAAACGCCTGAAGATTTGTCAATGTCTGCGACGAGCGTTTGTTCCTGTTCGATGTATCGGCACAATGTGTGGAATTGTGTAGAATGTTCCAGCTCAGTGAATAAACTAAGAGAAGGAAACTTATCCATTGGTTGAGTGAACCAGCCACAACTGCAAAGCGCATGCGTAGATCCTAATTTACATATTTCTTTTCACTTCGGTCAAAAATATGATTAACTTTGTAAAGATAAATTCAATGAAAAACAATGCCTGCATGGCCTTATCTTTGATATTTAAATATTAATCGTTGGTTATCATTTCTTATCCTTTAATGGCTCGTAATCAACTTGGCCGAGTCAATAGTAAATGACAAAGGTCATTTCACTTTTATTAATTATTCAAGATTTCACTCAACAGAATTTTAGTCCAAAATTAAAACAGCTGTGGCACATCTAGTATTTTAAGCTGGGGGGCGGGGGGGGGGGGCTGGTTGGTGGAGGGGTTAAAGTGAGATTTCCGCTAGGGCAGAAAAACACCACACTCTTAAGAAATATACTTTAAGGAAATAAAATTAGCTGTTACAAACGGTTTACTAACCAAAAGAACCTATGGTATAAAGGCAAAAAATAGCGTGGCCTGACGTTTCGACCCTAGCAGAGTCTTTCTCGTAGGCTGGAAAAAAACCCTTCCAAACGAACAAACGAACAAAATGAAAAACGTATTTTTTTTCGAAACGGGCCTATAAATCCGGTCAATGATCCAGTCAATGCCGAAACCAGAGTTCCCAATTCCATTACGCAGCCTACATTTTCGCCGATCACGCATGGCAACCGTGATAGTGTGGTTGCTTGCTGATTGGTTGCGATAAATGAACACGTTATCGTCGAGATACCAAGCTGTTATTTTCTCACGTGAATTTTGGATAGCTCTCTCGTGACTTGGACTCTTACAAAATAATTTCAGTAACTGTCGGCTATTATAATACAGGATAGTTTTTAATAACATTTTTACACTGATAAAAAGGGCAGCAAAGTTCAGGAATGGAAACTTACTCCAAATTCATTAAAATATAATCAGATTGTTATTATCATTAAATATATTTTGAAATTATTATTATTATGCGACTAATATTGTCTACTTATTATAACGCGGAATGATAAAATTTCCTTACGGGAAACCAATTAAGCAATATCATTACAATTTCCGTGTTCAGTTTTAAGTGTGGAAACAGACACAAATTCTTCAAATGATAGAAAAGGTAAGAATGGAAAAAGGAAAGGAAAAAAACACAACACCGTTCAAATTTCTAGAAACAGTTGAACCCAACTCGGTACAAAACCAAAAAGGCCAGAAACATTAGAAAAGGATGTAACTGGTATTCCTTCAGACGTCTATGTAAGGATTTGACATTGACTGATCATTATTAAGTATGGATTTGACTCTATAGCTTGTAGGCCTACAGGGCCCAATTTACATAGTCTTGATTGGCGACGTTCGTTTTGTTTAACGTAAGTGCGATCATCGCAACACGAATTACTGTCCGCAACACGAATTACTGGAGAAGAGATATCTGTATCACACGAACATCTGGATCAAAACGAACTGTTTCGATCCAGATTTATAGACTTGTATTGCCCGGTCCTTCTGAGTCAGCCTCCCAAACAGTCAATGTAGCGCCCTCTACTGGTGGCTAATACAAAAAACACCGAGCGCCGAATTTCTGCGCTAGCTGTGTAAGCTTAGAATGCCTAGTAACAAGCAAAAATTCCCTGCTAACCCGTGAAATACGCTTGACGCAGGCGCGGAATTCCCTGCTTCTGTAAGCGCCGATTCTTTGCTTACGGTAAGCAGAGCCATGAAATTGGGCACAGGTAACACAACATGAGAGAGAAAACCAATGTTTCTAAAGCCGAGATGTAGGTGGTTGGAAGGATTTTATCAAAGGAGGATACGAGACGATAGAAAAGAGTTGGAGACGGTGAGAAAAAGTGATGTCGAGATATAGTAGTAAACACTTGGGAACCTATTTTGACCTTAGGCCTATACCTCTTTAACAACACAGTTGGGTTTAACAGGGTATCAGAAATTGAGGTCGGGAATAAGGTATGACATTCATACAGATAACGCTGTAATTACATCTAGTCTCTTATCAAGGCTGTATGATAATTAACTCTAATCCATCTACACGACCCAAAGTCACAATGTCATGGCGTTTCAGAGGGCTGCGTCGGTGCTGCCGTAGGTTGGCGTCGTGGAATACGTACGCCCGTCACGAGTGACGACTATGGCCATGGACTCGGCCCTGGCCTTCCTCAGTCTGTCCTCCTCCGTTGTATCGTAGTGCGTGATGACGACGTCGCGGGGCGGCAGAAGCTGTGACCCCGCGGTGAGGGCGTTAGCTGACGCCGTGTCCTCGCGTCGTTTCCCTTCATTACTGTTGTGCATGCCGTAGGTGAAGTAAAGTACGATTCCTGGTGAAAGTAATCACAATAGCAACAATAATAACATAGATCCCCTTGCATATGACGTCACACTATCAAACAGCGCCCTCGCTGAGGCAAAATGAGGCAGCTCATTGGACGAAAAACTTGGACGTGACGGTGACCTCAGCATACCAGCAACGTTGGGCGTTATGCAAGGGTGTATTTAATATATAGCGCTGCCAGAAACCAGGGCAATCTCCTTCTCTTAGCAATAAGTGTAACTGGGTTCTTTTGCGTGCGGAATCTACGGCGTCCCATCTGAAGGTTGAAGCATTAACGGTTAAGTGTCTTGTGTAAGTGTCAAGACGGGGACTCGAACCCACACTCTGTTGATCGGAAATACCAGAGCTCGAGTCCAGTGCGCTTGACTGCTCGGCCACGACACGCCACACAAATAAGAAAATAATTTATGATAAAAATGAAACTAGCTCATTTGAACTGTTGAAAAAAACAAATTATTGTGAAACCTTAAATTATTGTTTCAAATTCAATGCAATAAAATAAATGTTTATTGAATTGAATTGAATTGAATTGAATTGAATTGAATTGAATTGAAGGCAAATGACAGATTGGTTGATATTATGTTTTTCATGTAGGCAAAAGGTCTTAATATTTAAACATTATTTGGAGAAACTTTTATCTTTTCAAAAATAGCAGCTGCCCTTTGATAATCAGACAAACTTTATACCCACAATCTAAATTTATAAAAAAGAAATCCACGCGGCCGATCCGGCTGTTGGTTCCCATTGATCTATCTCGGAAGATAACGATGTGATAGATCCAGGCTACCTTCAATATTTCATATAATCGCGTGAAAAAAAAAGCTCGATGGAGGATACCGAGTTTTCGCAACAAAAATACAACGTAACAGTAAAACTGAATAGAAAAAGCAGGTCTAATCATTCTCAATCAAACGCGTTTTTCTCTGTGTGTTTTTGTCAACACAGAGCTTGATGGAAACATAATTTAAAGGCCTACTTTATAGGGACACGTCGCCTTTGGATTGGGCGCTTTGGGCTATGAAAGCGTTCGCTGTGGAATGAATATGGTCGGCAAGATGTTTATAGGTAGAATAAAATAAAGATCAACACAAATATACCTTGCAACTGTGTTGTTTTCCTTTTACTTCGTGAACTAACACGGTCCACCATTTTGTGGAGTCCAAAATTTTGTTCTACAAATTTTATGGCGGACCATGTTTAGTTGACGAAGTAAACGGAAAACCACAAAATTTTGAGGTAAATTTGTGTGGATTATTAAATTCTACTTTTAAAACATCTTTCCCACCATATTCATATCAAACGCTTTTTATAGCCCAAAAGCGCCCAATCCAAAGGCGACATATGCACTGTTATTACAGTGTCGACGCCTACGGATATCCAGTAACTGCGCAAAATTGTAATCTTTAAGGTTTAGTTCTGAAACAATACCAATGTGACCTTTGATCCCATGACAGGTACCCAACTTCAAATGAAAAGAAAACAAGAAAAATAGGGGGGACAAGTTTACGCAGGGAAACCAAGTCAACTCAGTAAAATCCAGAAAATTAATGGTATCAGCGCACGACACTTTGAAGGGTCTAATCTGTCTTCTGTTGCACTTTACAAAAGGAAATCAGCCGAATGGGTGAAGAATTGCACGCCTGCGCAAAGCTGAGAACCCACAGATATTTTGCAAACTTACCAATATAGACCTTTCTTTTGTTTACAAACAAAGTGCGCCGGTTGGCATGGACGGCCGAAAGTTAGCAAAACATTCAATCGTGTTAAAAAATGTTGTGACCAAATTCAACATTTTCTGTAAAGATTCATGAACGGAAATACCTTCCACGATTGGTTGATTTGTTTCCAACAAATTCAACACTATTTTTGAATATTTGTGTAACACTACTACAAACTGTGGCAATCTGTTTTTGATTTGCAGTTATGGCTTTCCATACTTTTTCAACCTGGGTTGGCAAAAACTCGGGCTGTGACGTTGCAAAAGAAAGGTCTATACTTTCGTCAACAGTGTATCAATGTGAGTGAGACTTGCCATTTTTGGCTGGTATTCAGTTTCTGCTATTGAATACACTTCTGTGCTAAACACTTGTAGGCCTTATACAAAAATCGAGTGCATGTCCAATTCCATAGAGCTGCTCAAGAAGCAAATAGTGTTTAGAAATCTTACTCTCAGCAAAAATGCGCAGGATACCGGTCACAGATAATACATGTGGAGTGGTATTCTGGCTGGTAACCCTATTCTGGTAATAATAATAAATAATAATAATAATAAGACTTATAAAGCGCATTTTCCAGAGATACAATGCGCTGCTAAAGAATGCTACAAAATTGTCAGTTTATGGGCCAGAAGAGAACAGATGCATTTTTAATTTACACTTGAAAGTCTGGAGTGAGTTGATGTTGCGAATTTGATTTGGTAGTGAGTTCCAGCATCGGGGACCAGCAACTGAGAAGGATCGGTCCCCTGCCCTTTTGTACGTGCGAGGGATTGTTAGATTTTGGCTGGAGCGGAGGCCACTCCGGCCAGGTTTGTTGAGGTTTAGAGACTCTGTGATATACTGTGGAAGTACGTCATAGAGTGCTTTGTGCATGTTCACTGATGTTTTGAATGTGATGCGTTGTCTAACTTGTAACCAGTGTAATTGTTGGAGATTAGTTATTCTTTGTGCTAAAGCAATTCTACGAAATTGAGCCCCGGTCAGGCCTTTTTCAGCTAATAATGTTTCAATAATTCATGTACTCACCAATAACGGTCCAAGCCAGGAATTCCAACCAGGCTAAGGTGTCAAATCGAACCATCAGAACTACGTCACACAGAAGACTGAAGAGCGGCAGAAATGGCATGAAGGGCACCTGGGGTCAATGACATGTATTGACCTTTACAAAGGATATCTGAACATAACAGTGCATTTAATAGGCCTATGTAAACTTTGCCATTGGTTTCAGTTTTATAAGCCTAGTATGTAGTACGTTAGTTTTAAGTTGTGAATTCGGTTTGTGAATTTGTTTGTGGCTGATGGACGTGAGGTAAAGTCGGGATCCCGGCAAAAAATCATTTTTAGTCTTCACCAATACATTACTAATTGGAATATTTTGTCTGAATTGAAAGCATATAAGTATTTCAAATACATACAAATAGTTATTTAACATTTAAATCTGGATGTTGAGGTCAAATTGGCCCAAAATAGGACATTCTTTAAAAATGTTGCACGAGAACAATTAATGTGGTGAACTTCTTTTTATAGAAATCAGTTGTCAGTTTTTGTATTGGTTGAACAACTTCAGGAAATGTCATTCACAGAAATAGTCGCATCAGAGAACACTGCCCCAAAATACATTATGCACTTCTTTTTTGCTTACCTTGAACGGAAGGCCTTCTTTATACTGAGGTAATGCAAATAATGGCCAGCATGTGATTAAGGAAAGCCCCACACTGAAGGCAACGCCAAAAACAACAGCTCCATTCATGTCTTGGAGTTCAGCCATCTTGTAGGTCAGCAGGGAAACTGCTATGGACTCGAACAAGAGGTGAAGGGTTAGTGATATGATGATGGTCTGGGACGGATGCCGGTCGATCCATCTTCGGGAGCTCGAGCTAGACGTGGAGAAGGAGCTCGTTGTTGACGGGGTGTGTCTCGCACCGGGCAGATCATGCAGCAGCGCCGTCTTGTCGTCGTGATTCCCGGTACGGCTGCCCTGGTGGTGGCGGGATTTCTTCTTGACGACACGATGTGGGAATTCCCCGGACATCTCTGTGTCCGCCTCGACGTTGGCCTCCTCGTTGGCGTAGTCAGCATCACTACTATTCCCGTCGCCATCAATAGCGGAGTATCCACCCCTGAGAGGCGGACGGTATCGAAGGATGACCGAAGCCATGGCAACGATGATGAACTCAATAAACGCCACCAGCGACAAGAACTGAATTAGGACAACAAATTCGACGAAGACGCTGATGATGACAGCAAGGACAGCGCCGAAGAGGGTAGCCACAACGGGCGTCTGCGTCCTCTCGTTAGTCTTGGAGAGGAACGGCGGAAGCAGGCCGTCTCTAGCCATGACGTAGATGCTTCTAGCCAGACAGTAGGCACAGTTGATCACACCTCCGGTCATGCTACCGAGAGCTCCTACCGCCACAAAGTATTTCATCCAGTCCAGACCAATGTCCTCGAATGCCGTCACGAACGGCGAGCCAGGGTTGATGTCTCGGTAATCGGCGAGGATAGTGATGGAGAAGACGCCTACAACGTAGCACAAGATGGACGCCGTGAACGCGCTGATGATTCCGATGGGTAGACCCCTACTGGGATCTTTCGCCTCCTCGGCACTAAACGCTATGGCCTCGAACCCACAGTACCCCGTGAAGCAGGCTGCGGCACCGGTCATCACTCCGCCGAATCCCGTGGGGAAGAAACCGTGTTTCGTCAGGAGGGAGAAGTCGGCGTGGATCATTGAAAACACAAAAACGAGGGTGATGGTAACGATGTTGATGAAGACAAAGAAAATGTTCGCCTTGGCTGACACCTCAGTTCCAACGGCGACGAGGACGCTGGCAAATAATGAAATCAGTCCGGCTACAATGTCTGGGTAGTTGGCAAAAACCGGTGCCGTCCACTCTTGACCGTCCAGCACGAACTCGATGGTGATATTTCGAATATGGTCACCGATCGCATCGTCAAAATATGCGCTCCATCCCCGAGCAACCAACGCCACTGCAGCCACGCGGACAATCACGGCGTTCCAACCGATCACGAAGGCCATCAGTTCCCCAAAGGTAACGTATGTGTACAAGTATGACGCACCGGTCTCTGGGAGCTGCGTAGCACACTCCAAGTAGCAGATAGCCGCCAGGAGCGCCACGAGACCGGACAGGAGGAAGGAGAGAGTGCCGGCCGGACCTGCCATTTCACCCGCCACCTCTCCAGTCAGGACGTACACACCGGACCCCAACATGCACCCGATACCAATAAAGGCTAGATCTACAGAAGACAGGCATCTCTGGAGTGGGGTCGACTTCAGGTCCGTGCCCACCACCTTAGTGCGGGTGATATTTTCTCGAATCTGTCCACAACAACCGACATCATCCATGGCGAGGGAAGTTTGAGCTGCTACTCCTTGATATTAAACTGCCGACTCCTCTCCAGAAATAAGAACGGGTAAATCGGGACGACAAGCCCGCGGCGACTACAAGCCAATTCCGCTTACTGTTTTTGTGTTTGTAAAAAGCTCGTTGGTTTTAGAGATTTCATCTGGATGAGATTCCACGTTCATTAATATCATTATACAGCCAATGGTTGGAACTACTTTGCTGCATATCTTCTGTCAGCGCAATTATTTGCATAATTCGATGACGTACACTATCATACGATTGCATATTCAACAGCCGGACTATGATGGGAAGGGGGGCGCACGTACTGTAGCATTTAAAGGCAGGGTATGCTTTTGGTAATTGCCAAAGACCAGTATCCTCACTTGGAGTATCCCAACATATGCACGGACAAATCTGTGAAAATTTAAGCCGAATTGGTTATTGACGTTGGCGTTGCAAGAAAAATAATAAAGAAAACAACACCCTTGTTGCATAGAATGGTGTGCTTTCAGAGGCCTGAAGCCTTTCTGAGATTCAATTTTGGGGGGTGAAAATTACCTCTTTCTCTAAAACTACATTAGGCCTGCTACTTGAAAGGGGGTCGTTTCTGACAATGTTTTCATAACATCAGCAGCTATCCAGTGCTCTTTACCAAGTTAGTTTTTATGGTCAATTTCTGGCATAGTTACCAAAGGTATATCCTCCCTTTGAAATCACAGCAACTCACAGTTCTCAAAATACTTCTGTTAAACCCTTGCGAAATGTCACTGTCACAAATACTATATAATAATAATATTTTCATAATTAAAGAAGAAGAAAACCCCCATACACAAAACAAAACAAACAAACATGAAACTTTGTTATTGATCCGATTCACTAATTTAGTACAAAAATATCAGTTACTGCATTAAAGCAGTTTATTTACTTTCAAATTGATACAAATACATGATATATGATATTAATTTTGCACAAAAATATTGCTAGTCTTCCTGCTTCACATTTCTGAAGTTATAAACAATCAAGAAACACAATTCTCGTAAAAAAGTTGAAAGGTTTTAGTACATACAGTTCAATTTATGAGATTATGATTGTGTTAAAAAATTTGTATAAAAAGATTTGTGTGAGGTATTCAAGAACCCCCCCCCCCCCCCCCCCCCCCCCGCTCCGTACTACTGCACTTTGGAACACCCTACCTGTATATTGCTTACAGGCAAACTGAGTCAACTCAGTCAAACTGAGTCAACTCAGTCAAACTGAGTCAACTCAGACAAACTGAGTCAACTCAGACAAACTGAGTCAATTCAGTCAAACTGAGTCAATTCAGCGAAACTGAGTCAATTCAGACAAACTGAGTCAATTCAGTCAAACAGTCAATTCAGAAAAACAGAGTCAATTTAGACAAACCGAGTCAATTCAGCGAAACTGAGTCAAGCCGAGTCAACTTGGGCAAACTTAGTCAACTCGGGCAAACCTAGGCAAACCAGTTCAGCTCAGCTATATTTAGTCAACTTGAGTCAAATCTGAGATACTAGAGTAAGATCTATTTTAACATCAGGGATACTTCAGACAGACCAACTTTCACAAGAGCTTTTGCTAGTTCCCCCTTGGTGGCTCCTCCTTTCATCTGCTTCCATTTCAACATCACTTGAAAAGCCATCTCTCGCAGACCATCTAGGTGACAATTGTATTGAATATTTTCTAACTGGGCAGTTCTCAGCCCCAGCTCCCGTCCAAGCTCTTTCCATTTGAAGCCAATATCGGCCGACACCTTGGAGATGTGTTTCTCTTTCAAAATCTTACTAGAACCTACACCAGAGCAAAACAAAATAAAAAAATTGAAAATACACACTGCAGACAGTTAGCTTGTTGGAAATTTTTTGCACAAAACAACATATTTATTTTATTACTTTGCTTGCTTTCTTATTTAAAAGTTGATTTGACAAGACTTCATTTCATATCCCTTTTTGCATGGCCACAATCCCTAAGGGTTTTAACGGTCGTTTAAGATTGAGTCACCACTCTTTTATTCCCATTCATAAATAACCTTTTTGATAAAAAGCTTCAAATTAAGGAACTGCAATTGAAATTTTCTTTTTGTCAACATTTTCAATTCCTGTAGTCGGACCATTTCCCCCAAACGGTTGTGCATACACACGCCTAGTTATAGATTTTACATCGAGTACCATATGCAGGGGTGGATCCGGGGGGGGGGGGGGGGGGGGGGGGGGGTGGATCCGGGGGGGGGGGGGGGGTGGATCCGGGGGGGGGGGGGGGGGGGGGAGGGAGCAGGGGGCACGTGCTCCCGGGTAGAATTTAAGTGGAAATTAACATAAGTCTGCTTACTCATGATCTCCACCACCTTTGGGTCCAAGACGTCAGATTCAGAGTCAGAAGAAGATGGGCTGTCCTGTCTGCTGTCCATTTTCTTTTCCTTCTGCTTGTGCATTGTATCCGAGTTGTTCCGTCTTCCTGTCTGTTTCCCCCCCTTCTCCTCCTCCTGAGACTCGGGCATTGTAACTGTACCCCCTCTATCAGCTAAGATAACTGTATGTCCTTGACCTGAGATGTATAAGTTACATCCTGAAAGAGAGTTTGTCGATGTCAATATTCAAAAGAAAGGGTCAGAGAAAAATATATAATTGTCGGGTAGAACAGAACTTGTATTTTTCATGCTGCCACTTTCTCTCTCTTGTACACTGAGTGCATCAGCAGTTAGGAAAAACAGGCCCAAATATGGCAAATAGGTCCATCATTTTGTCGAACAAAATTGTTGACTCCTTTGCACATGATATGGCAGAACAAGATAGTTCACAAAGAAAAAGGAAAACCACACAATTACACAATTTCGAGGGATATTTGTGTGAGTCATTATATTCTGCGCTTAAAACATCTTTTAAACCATTTCATAACAAACGCTTCTAAAGCCAAAAGCGCCAAAATTCAAGGCGTTGTGACCCTTTACGGGTATATTTGGGATATTTCATCGGAAGTTTCATTGGGAGTTTTGGGCTCACCTTGACTCCTTTGGTCTGGCACGAAGGGACGATTCTGCTGAGGATAATGTCCGGTCTGCACACATAAAAGAATAACATCAAGCAAGTAGTTAAATCATGCTATTTATGAGATATTGTGTGATGTCATAATAATGTTTGCAACCAGGTGCGTCGCAATGGGGGCGACCGGCTGGCCATGGCCGCCCCACTTTTTCCTATAACACAGGATACAAATTTATACTGACAGGTAGAACTGTCAAAAAGCAAATTTTTCTTGGGAAGGGGGCAATTATCCCACCTCCCCAACCTATGCCGCGGTTAATGGATAGTCATTGTATTGTCATCCCCTCAACATTTGTATATGGAATAGCGTCACTGCTCGCAGGGATCATAACTAAATGGCCGCCCCAGGATTGAACAGTTTTCCTACACACCAGAGTGTTTTTGAACTGTGTCTGTCACTTGTTCTTTAATTTTGTTCAGATTAACTAGGTTCCTATTCCAAGCTCAAGTTTTAAATATCTTCTCAGAAATATTTTGTATTTCTTTTACGATGTTTAATATAAAACTTATATGTTATATCTTACCTGTTGTTGACTTTGTGGTTGATTAAGGAATGAAGGGGGCTTTGATGTTTCTGAACTTTTATGCCGTGACTCTTGAGTGGGAATCCCTGTGAGTGAGAAAAAATAATACAAATTGAATCAACTTGTCACTTTTATTGCTATTAGTAAACATTTCTGGTAGTGAAACCAAGATGCCTCAGAGGTGACCCCAGTTTTCTGTATATAAAAGGGACAAGCAAGTTTTTGTTTGACTTCTGATCTGCCAGACTTTGATTTCCGTATCTCAGCTAGGCATTGAGGTGATCGTTGAGGTGATCATAGGATGGAGTATTTATTACCGACCTTCACATGTGTGCCTCCGCACATAAAGTAGTATTACAACATCTCCCTCTTTTTGAAATTAATAAACTTGAACAAGGTTTTTAATTATAAAGAAACTAGCGTAAAATTTGTTTCTAAACAGTGCGTAACTCAGAAAACAACTCAATTATAACGTTAATTCTCTAATAAACTTGGTAAGTATGATTAGGTTTCTGCAAAGCGGATCGGTCGGCGGCTAGTACGACCTGACCTAGTGGTGAATTGGTCTTTGGGTGGTTTGTCACGACCTGTGCATTGCTCCGGAGTAGGAGTGTGCTGTTTGCTAGGTTTTTTTCGCTGGGTTGGCGGGGATGACTGGTGGTTGCTTCCTGCCCTAGGTGCATCTGCGAAACGGACTCTCTTCGGGGGCACATGCAATTGTTCGTGCTTTGCCGGCATCGCGCCATTTTGGTGCTGCGCTATTTGCCGTTTGCCAAACATCTCGCGCAAGTGAGCGCGGTTGCGGCGTAGGGTAGTACCATTTGGTGTGGTGACCTCATAGGACCTTGGCTCTTTGCTTACTTTAGTGACCTCTCCAGGACTCCAAGTGTTGTCATCGTGTTTCAGGATCCGAACCCTTTGTCCGACAAACAGTGGTGGAAGTTCTGGGCCTGCATGTCTGTCATGCTGAGTCTTCATTTGGTCCTTTCTGTTTTGTAGCCGGTGGAAGGTATCGGAGGGCTGCTGTACTGGGTCATTGCTGGGTAGGGTGGTGCGGAACGGACGACCAAATAGATTTGGGCAGGGGCTGGCAGACCTGTGTCTATAGGTGTTGCTCGTAGGTTAAGTAGGGCCTGGTGGATGTCTTGGCCCGTCTTTCGGCATTTGATGATCAGTGACTTCACTGTGCAAACAGTGCGCTCTGCTAAACCATTTGAACGTGGATAACGGGGAGACGATGTTGTATGCTTAACCGACCAAGTGTTGCACATGTCCTGATATCGTTTTGTCCTTGCACTGTGGTCGCTGGCATAACACCAATGTGCGTAACGGTGGTACTGATAAACTCGGCAAGGTGAGCTCACCCTGGATTGGACTCGTCGTTGTACGGCAAGTCTGGGTAGTCGGCGGTAGGCGTTGTAGCGTAGACCATAGACCTACGTATGGTACGTGGTCGTCGTGATGGCGCACCGTTGGCTGTGGTGGGTGCTATTGGTTACGTACAGCGTGTGGTCGCTGTGCATAGCACGCAGTCTGGGCTGCTCCTCGTGACAAATATTGTTGTCGGTCTTCGGTCGGTATTTTTTAATTTTGTTGTCCTTTGTCTTGAGTTTTCTCGTTGGCTGCCCTTTAGGCTCTACTGGTTTAGTACTGATGAGTACTAACAATTATTCGATTTTGAAGAGAATGTTTCATAAAATCGTTGCCTTTTCCGCTGCCACCATGAGGTGATCGTTGAGGTGATCGTTGAGGTGATCATAGGATGGAGTATTTATTACCGACCTTCACATGTAAGTAATATTACAACAGGCATCCACAAATTTTACTCCTAACTTGGCTTCTGATTTGGGGAGTTTATCTTAAAACAACCAGTATTTGATTTTTAAATTCCAAATTTGTCTTAACTTGCAAGACTAAGGTTCGCAAATACCCAGAACTCAGTCTCTTCCATTTTTCCGATTGTTGATACTACTTTCTGAAATTTGGCCGCTGGTTTTCCAGATTGTGGCTTCAGATCTTTAGTAATTGGCTTCTAATTTCTACAAAAAAGATAAAAATTGTCGGGTAGAAAAGAACTTGTATTTTTCATGCTGCCACTTTCTCTCTCTTGTACACTGAATGCGACAGCAGTTAGGAAAAACAGGCCCAAATATGGCAAATAGGTCCATCATTTTGTCGAACAAAATTGTTGACTCCTTTGCACATGATATGGCAGAACAAGATAGTTCACAAAGAAAAAGGAAAACCACACAATTACACAATTTCAAGGGATATTTGTGTAAATCATTATATTCTGCGTTTAAAAAATCTTTCAAATCATTTCATAAAAAACGCTTCTAAAGCCAAAAGCGCCAAAATTCAAGGCGGGTATATTTGGGATATTTCATTGGAAGTTTCATTGGGAGTTTTGGGCTCACCTCCACTCCATGGGTCTGGCACGATGGGACGATTCTGCTGAGGATAATGTCCAGTCTGCACACATAAAAGTATAACATCAAGCAAGTAGTTTAATCATGCTATTTATGAGATATTGTGTGATGTCATAATAATGTTTGCAACCAGGTGCGTCGCAATGGGGGCGACCGGCTGGCCATGGCCGCCCCACTTTTTCCTATAACACAGGATACAAATTTATACTGACAGGTAGAACTGTCAAAAAGCAAATTTTTCTTGGGAAGGGGGCAATTATCCCACCTCCCCAACCTATGCCGCGGTTAATGGATATTCATTGTATTGTCATCCCCTCAACATTTTGATATGGAATAGCGTCACTGCTCGCAGGGATCGTAACTAAATGGCCACCCCAGGATTGAACATTTTCCTTCACACCTGGGCCCAATTTCATGGCTCTGCTTACCGTAAGCAAAGAATCGGCGCTTACGGAAGCAGGGAATTCCGCGCTTTCATCAAACGTATTTCACAGGTTAGCAGGGAAATTTTTGCTTAAGCACGTGCGTAGTCTAGGTTACTAGGCATTCTCTGCTTACACAGCTAGCGCAGGAATTTGGCACTTGCTCGGTGAGGGTAGAATGATGATCGCAAGCGCATAATTCAGCGGTAAGCAGAGCCATGGAATTGGGCCCAGTTTGCAAAAGTATCTTCAGTTAGTAATAATCATGAGGTGATAATCATGAGGTGATCTGCTATTTACTGTTCAGGTGTAAGTTTATTGCTGGAAACGTAATGTGTTTTTGAACTGTGTCTGTCACTTGTTCTTTAATTTTGTTCAGATTAACTAGGTTCCTATTCCAAGCTCAAGTTTGAAATATCTTCTCAGAAATATTTTGTATTTCTTTTACGATGTTTAATATAAAACTTATATGTTATATCTTACCTGTTGTTGACTTTGTGGTTGATTAAGGAATGAAGGGGGCTTTGATGTTTCTGGACTTTTATGCCGTGACTCTTGAGTGGGAATCCCTGTGAGTGAGAAAAAAGAAAACAAATTGAATCAACTTGTCACTTTTATTGCTATTAGTATAAATTTCTGGTAGTGAAACCTAGTTACCTCAGAGGTGACCCAGGTTTTCTGTATAATAAAGGGACAAGTTTTTGTTTGACTTCTAATCTGCCAGACTTTGATTTCCGTATCTCACCTTGCGACTACTCTCCAAAAATGTTCCTCCTTATTTATATAAGTTGGCTTCTGATTTGGGGAGTTTATCTTAAAACAACCAGTATTTGATTTTTAAATTCCAAATTTGTCTTAACTTGCAAGATTAAGTTCCGCAAAATCCCAGAACTTCTCTTCCATTTTTCTGATTGTTGATACTATTTTCTGAAATTTGGCCGCTGGTTTTTCAGATTGTGGCTTTTGATCTCCAGTAATTGGCTTCTAATTTCTACAACTCTGACTGGAAAACACTTGTGGTCCTTCTTGGTACAAACTCACCTAATTTAAATTCTTCAGTTGTGGAATGTGGGGCGAGGCCGTACCGTGGAGGATACAAGCTCTCCTGGGTGGCATCAGACTCGGCTTGCACAGCTTTTTGTCCCACTGAATATTACACATCAAAATACGTCCGTAAAAGAAAAGTAAATGATTTTTTTATTTGTTTGAATTTTGGCTTCAAATTTTTGCTCTGAATTTTCCGAGTTTGGCCTCTAATCTCCAGAATTTTGTTCCCAAGTTTAAGATTTTAACTTCCATTCTCCAGAATTTAGCTTATATTTTCTGAAATATGGCTGCTAATTTCTGATAGTTAGCTTCTGAATTCAAGAACTGGGCTCCAAATTTCTGGAATTAGCCGTAAACATTCAATATTTGGGTTTCCCATTCCAAGAATGTTGCCTGCATTTTTCTTATTGTTGCTCCTACTTTCTGAAATTGTGCTTCAAATTATGGAATTTGGTCGGTACTTTTCCAGATTGTGGCTTCTGATTGCCAGTATTAATGGCTTCTAACTTTTACAACTCAGACTTGAAAGCATAGTTGGTCATTCTTGATACAAACTCACTGCCATTTTGTCAAGTCTCATCAATCACTCAACATAGCTCACGACAACTTGCAGAAACAGTAAAACACTCTACACATCAAGTTTTCTTCGTACCGTCTAGGACCAAGTTGGCCATGGCCGTGCGTACTCCTGGTAACTCGCCCTTCTCTGTATCTGACACTGTCACAGGTTTCTTTTCAGGGATGCTTCCATTTGTAGGTTGATCAAAGGAGCGTAGTGGCCCAGGCTCAGGCTCATGCATGGACACATTGCCTTCCGGAAGTCTTGAATCTGTGATATCCTTACTCCATGGAGAAGGACAAGTCACACTTGACTCTTTCTGAAAATAAAAAATTTAAAGAAAGCAATAAACAAATTGTCTCGTTGATTGGCTTAAAACAATCTTTGTAATGACTGTGTTGAGGATCTCCACCCGCTGCCATCCACGCAGTGTTTTCCTTGCCCATTTAATCACGAGGTGACCCACCTTGCTACTACCAAGACCACACCTCGCTCATTTTTTGCCAGTATCACTACTCTTGGTGCAGACTTTGTTGTTCCTTATCACTCGACTATCGCGACCCCCCCCCCCCCGCCTGATCATCGATCGATGTTCCGAAAACTTAAATTATTCCATCACCCATACATAGAACTGACTAGTTCGTGGTTTATAGTGAGCGCCCTCTATCGTGATATTATCGCGCCATGTATGCAGTGCTGAGACAGTAACAATGGCATAAGATTGTCTTGCACCAAGACTACAGTATCACTACCTCACTGTGAAGATTCACCACAAAGGAAATGCTAATCTAAATAAATGTTCATTTTGTTTTTTTATTTATGAGCGTTCTCCTTGACCGCTTTGTATCACGAACTGAGCGCTGCGTTCGTTCTTGACAGTTTGTAGACTGCGTAAATCTTGCTTCATTCATCAACTTGATTTATTACTGCCTCACGCAGTTCATCAGCTGGTAGGAAATACTACATCATTGAATTCAGCAAGAGGGATTAAAGTGGTTTGACAAAGCGTGGCTTTCTCAATTTAATTTTATTCACAAAACCAGTGGTGTAACTAGAGGGGGGGGGGGGGGGGGGGAGGCACAGGAGGCACTCCCCCCCCCCCCAATTGTTGTCCATGCCCCTCATTTAAAATCTGACATTTTGATATTAAAAATTCCCAGAGTAAAATGTTTCATTTTATAAGCTTTAATATGATAATTTCAATTTTTTGTAAAACTATTTTTCCATTTACATGCAGAGAATGATTTATTTTTACACTCACGTCAGATTAACTTTAGAGCGCTGAAAAGGGGCTAGTTAAAGAAAAAGGAAACGAAAACTTCGCCAGAAATGCCCCCCCCCAAAAAAAACTACCCCAAAACTTTACTCTTATTTTGGCGCTTCACAAAACCAATTGGGAGATCGCTAAAAAGAATTCTCTCTCTTTCTTAAAAAAAAAAAAGGACCTTAAAAAATATTGCGAGTTTTTTTTTTTTGAGGCGCCACTTTTCTAACAGAGGCATGTGATCTTTATGCAAATTAGGACTCTTTGCAATGACAAATGATCATGTGAATACCTAAACTTAAAGTACAAACTCCGTTCCCTTTAAAGAACAAACTTAAAGAACAAACTTAAAGAACAAACTTAAAGAACAAACTTAAAGAACAAACTTAAAGAACAAACTTAAAGAACAAACTTAAAGAACAAACTTAAAGAACAAACTTAAAGAACAAACTTAAAGAACAAACTTAAAGAACAAACTTAAAGAACAAACTTAAAGAACAAACTTAAAGAACAAACTTAAAGAACAAACTTAAAGAACAAACTTAAAGAACAAACTTAAAGAACAAACTTAAAGAACAAACTTAAAGAACAAACTTAAAGAACAAACTTAAAGAACAAACTTAAAGAACAAACTTAAAGAACAAACTTAAAGAACAAACTTAAAGAACAAACTTAAAGAACAAACAATACAACTGGGACACTTACCTTGCACTGATCCAGGAGTTTGTAGACTAAAGAAAGGTCTTTGGACAAAGCTGTTTTGTAATTGGCATCATACTCTTTCTCAATCTCCTTTTTTAATACTGTGCAGGAAAGAACGATCGTACTCTTAAAGCGGCAACAAAATATGACATTTAACACTCGGTTCAGACAGGCGCTTTAGAGTTGTCCCGAACCAAATGATCGAATTAAGTAAACCAAAAGTTTGACGCCTGAAACAGTTAGGAACGACTGGATGCGCTGGAAGTCGCAAGATCGACTGTTGCAGTCATTCGGAACGACTCTGGAGCATCTTGGTTCCACATGTCAATCTTGTCATGAGCTGAACCTAATGTAAATGTTTTATTAAGTTCGCATGTCTGATACCAGCATTTACATGGGTTGACCTAGAGTCGCTCCTAATCTATTTGGATTGGCGCATCGCTGTATTTAATCACTGACTACCATAACAAACATTTTCTTTGATGCATTGAGTTTGCACAATTATGTATCTGGGTGTTGAAAAATGTAAAAAAATATAAAAATCTGGACGCATCACTGACTGGTGTCCATGTTACGTCTAAATTATACAATTTTCATCAAAGCTTTAACCAACACTTTCACACTCAAAGGTGAATGTTACATGAGACAAATTGTCTGCCAGGTTCGCCATTCTGGGGGTCAATAGTAAGCATGGTAAGCAAAAATAATAAGAGTAACAAATATATGCAAGTTTGCCACAAATAAGGCTAAAAGCTACTCTTGGTGAGGGGCTACAAGAAGAAAACATTTAAGATGAAAATAACTCAGAAGAGCTGAAGTTAGGAATTGATATTCCTCTTAAAACAGTCTAGATTGTAGGATGGAGGGAAACATGCACCAGGCAAGGAGTTCCAAAGAGATGCAGTACATGGAATAAAGAATGGCTCTTTGTTCTACATCTCAGCAAAGCGAGAGTGTATGGGTGAGAAGAACCAGAAAGCCTGGTTTCACGCTCAAACACCCTGATAAGAGGAACCAGGTCAGACACACTGGTGGCACATTTACCATGAAAATATCTGTATAAAAGACACAGGCTGGCTACAGACCTACGATGGGAAAGAGGTTGTAACGTTGATCCAACACTTCACCAACAACACTAACAATATGCTTCTGCCTAAAATGCTCACTACACTGTATAACTTGTGGGGACATTGACTCCCAAATTGGTGCAACCAAGATCTTGTGATGATGACGTCAGATGAATTGGGTCACTACGATATTACTATTACACAGTTGTCATCCACAAACCAATTTACTCCAAGCTGCACTAAAGTCAACTATAACAGGGAAACTCAAATAGTCTAGCCCTGTAAACCTACCTTCGAATGTAGGACGCTTGCCTTGTGCCTGGTGCCAGGCTCTTTCCATCATGTCTTTTACAGCGTATGGCACATCTTTTGGGAAGTCTTTCATATCTGGTGTCTGGCCATCCAAAACAGCCATCTTTATATGCATATCATTGTGTGCATCTTAAATATAATGAGAAGGCATTTCACATTAATTTTAATATTTACCTTTTTTCAAACATCCACAATTACAGGATTAATAGGAAAGGAGAAGAAATCTTTAGTTTTAGATGTGGGAGGATAAACCCCAATGTGGAAATCCACGCAATCAGGTAGGGACTGAAAAACCCAATCCACATGCAAGGCTCCTGTCTGAGGTGGGACTCGAACCTGGCTCCACAGAGGTGAAATGCAGGTGAAAAAAACACTCAGCCAACCTGATCCCCAATAAGTTTTAAATTTCATAATTTTTCATTTGAAAGAAAGACAAAAAAAACCCAATAATTTTGCTTGGTAGATTGCTCTATGATGTGGACAAAATAGTTGTATAATTAAAAAAACAAAAACATTTTGGTTGTTCGGTGTGTTTCTAAGGTAGGATCATACTTTGGTAATTACCCTTTTTTTTAAATGGTGTCATTTCTATGCGAAAGCTTACTTGGTAATGGTAGATAGTTTAAAATTATTTTGTCTGAAATGCCCCATTGATTAGAAAAAAAAAATATAATTGAATCTAAGAAACAATTCACACACTAATCGTTCCTCAGATTTCTAAGGGTTGGTGTCCATTCACGAATGCTACGGCCAGAAATTTGGTTGGTACCCGCTGTCATATTGCTAAACATGGATAGATTTGATGAATTCATATGAAAATACCATGACAGTCTTTGGCCGTTTTCTCAGGAAGTACACATTGTATACACCCGACACTTTCACATTTGACTATTATTGTAGCTTTCTTGATAATTTTGCCGATAAATCAGCATCACATTGACAAAAACAAACCCAAACGATAACACTACCTTTCAAAACTGCTGAATGGAAATGAATGGAAATAAACCTTTGATAGGGAGGTTTCGCATACGAACGGATACGGTTAATGCGACGGATACGTCATCATTATGACGTCATACGCTACTCGCTATCCGCTATACGTGCAGACGACACTGATATCCCGCTTGCTACACGTAAGTAAAAAACACGTAGGAAAACTCGAACTTCTAGTAATTCTCCTGTATTTGTTTCCAAATATGTATGAATAGTATCAAAATAAATGAATCACTGAACATGTACGTGTCATTTTGTTGATTTCTAAAGACTTTGAAATACAAAAAATGCACTGTTTCTTCGTCATTTTCCTCTAAAGCTATGAACATAAGCTCGTCTGTGGAGGATGCCATGTTGAACAGCGCCACCAAGTGCTGTGCTGGAACAGCGAACAGTGCCACCAAAACGTTGGGATTGCAAAACAACAGAAAGGCTGCTAACGGTTACGGATAGCTAAACGTATGCGTATGCGTATCCGTTCGCGTGCGAAACCTCCCTAATATCAAAAACTTACATTCATATGGATCTCGACGTGTGGATAGTTCCCATAGAGTTACTCCAAAACTAAATCCATCAGGAAAAAATAATACAGACCAGAACGAGTGGAGTTAGTCATAATTGCACAATGCTGCAAGGTTTGAACAGATTTCTCTGCCATGGCACTTACTGTAAAAAAGGTGTACCCATGCGACCCCTCCCCCCGAAAAAGAAAAAATTACCCGAGTGTCCATTTTTTGCTTGAAGCTGCAGTTCCCTTGCATTGCAAGCAAATCATAGGTCGACCTAAGGAGCCTTATTGAGTATGTGATCTGCTACTCTGACAAAATTAAGTTTACACCAAACAAATATACCAAGGACTCTTTTATTTGAACACCAACACCGTTTTAGAACATTATCATTCACAGAGTAATTAAAACCAGAGGTTTCTCTTTCAGACTAACACTTAAAATTGAACATTTAGAAAAGTTGAGACTTAACTCCCACAGGCTGAGTACCAGTTGTAGATCTATTGAATAGTATGTATGTCTTCTTTTTTTTATATATATTTCTGGTAATGAAACCAAGGATGCCTCATAAGTGAACTTAATCACTGTAGCTCACAAGCCTGAGGAAACCTGTAAACAAGGGTGCTTGCTATGTGAACCAGAAACACCAAGGTTAACCCCCACTCTTCCAAGATGAAAATTCTGGGTGTTTTTACATGCACTACCAATCCTAGTACATTGGACCTATGGCTTAATGTCCCCTACGAAGGACAAGGCAATTATGGTATACAGCATTTTGCTCAAGGACACAAGTGCCACAACCAGTACTCGAACCCACACTCTACTGATCAGAAACCCCAGAGCTCCAGTCCAGTGCTCTTAACCGCTCAGCCACAACATGCCACACAGAAATGCAGTCACTCAGAATAACTTTCATATTGTCAGCAAACAATAAAGAATTATTTGTTATACAAAGGAATTAACAAACAAGGGAATGAGCATGCCATATGCTAATTCACCTACAGTTGCCTTCACAGGTTTTTTTTTTTACAAATGAGCCAAAACATACCTGTAGACATCCGACATTTTTGTAGCTGGCACATTAATATCAGTTAGAAGCTCAGGTGCCATATGGGTGACCGTTCCAGAAGTGGCTTTAGTGGGATCTTCGACAGACTCCCAAGTTGCTAATCCAAGATCACCTACCTATAAGATGGAAAGAAAATTAAGTAAAGATTCACAATCCTATTTCAAAATTGCTCTGCAATTTTAAACAGTGTCAAAACGCTTCTGAGCAGATTTTATTATTAATATCAAATAGTCAAGAACAATAGTACTGGGATCTAATATATCGCTTTATCCCGCCCCTAGGGGTGTATCATAGTGCTCGATATTTGTTTTTCAATGGGATAAGCAGAGCTATGCTTTGAATTAAGTGACCCATTTATGTAGCACCTTATAATGGTTTACAATAATGATCATATTCTGCGACATACACTCAAATGCATCCAATATTTGTATAATTCATTGTGGATGAGCTGTAGCTCAGAGAATGTTCTTGTCTCCTTTCAATTAAAGGTAGGGTCATCGTTTGTTTTTTATCAACGTAATTGCATATTTATAGGCAAAATTATAAAGATACAATAAAAGTCACCTGTGAAAGTTTCAGCGAAGTACAGTATCTACTTGCTGAGAAAACAGCAAAAAACTGTCAAGAAATTTTCACATGAGCGTCGAATCCATCCTAGGTGACAGCGGTTACCAACTGCATCTTTGGCCGCAGCATTCCCAATCGGACATCAACCCTCAGAAATCTGAGAAACCATTCATGCGTGAATTATTTCTTAGGTTCAAATGTTTTTTATTGATTTTTAATCATCGGGGGGCATTTCAGAAAAATAATTTCACAGGATGCTTACTTCCATTACCATATTTTATAACAAATAAGCTTTCAGATATAAATTACACAATTTATTTTATTTATTTTATATTTTAATTTTTTGTTGGGGGAAGGAGGGGTCATTATCAAATGATGACCCTACCGTTAAACACTGCATACTGTTTGTCCTTATACTTCCCCCTTGTTTTCATTTTGCGTCTCAATTACTTGCCTTAACAGATAATCCGTTCCCGACAAATATGTTTTCCAGCTTCAGATCTCTATGAATCATACCCTTATCATGTAGAAAGTGCATGGCCCCGATGACATCAGAAACCATCTTGATCTTCACAGAGTCTGGAAACGGCTTCAGCTTTCTGGAGAACTCTTTCAACGACCCGAGTTCCATGTACTCCATGACAATATAAGAGCAACAATCTGTTTGTGTTGGCTGGATCCAGCCTAGTATTTGGACAATGAACTTGTTCAACCCAGGCTTGGCCAGACCATCCACTTCTGTTTGACTGTTCAACCTTTCAAAGAACCAAAAAGTAAAGACAAAGCTCTTGTAGTAGGCATGAATTAATCCTCCCACTCATCTTGCGCCCAGAACAAGGGCGTGACAAAAGTTTTACCGGTAAAAGAGCATAAAGCAATAGACCCTTCCCATGAAATATGTCAATTGCACATCGCGCATGCGCACTAACATTTTGGTTGGCAAAAGTGATGGACCATTGTGCTTTTTTGTATGGGGCCGATAGTCGCGAACCCACACTCTACTGATGACAATGCCAGAGCTCGAGTCCTGTGAACTAGACTGCTGGGCCATGACATGCATCATGATCCCATGTAAAGCATTATAAGCATTAATAAATTTACCAGTGCAGTGCTCAGTCCAACAGAATGAAGCATATTGTGCAGAGTTTTGATTTTTAGTGGTTGGAGTTGTTTAGAGTCATGGATTATTTTGGCAAAATAGATGACAACCATTCATAACAAAAGATTCATCGGGATTCATTGACAAAGTTTGGGGATTTAGAAGAAGAAAATGAAGAAGAATGTTCTAAGTTAATCCCTTTATCATACCTGCACTTTTTCACCGCAACATCTCCCAAGGTTTTGTGTTTAGCTTTGTACACAATGCCGAATCCACCAACTCCAATTTTTCTGAAATCTTGTAGTTCACAACGTTGGGGTTGTTGGAAGGCGATGGAACTCGCACCTGTTCTGATTCCAGACGATTCTTCCATTGTTCTTTAGGAGATGAAGTATCAAAAAATACCAGAAACTACCTGCACAAGAGAACAGATACTTTTGGGTTGTTCATTGTATTTTAGCATATTTTGGTAAGTGTGAAAATATAAGTATTCAATATCTTGGGTTAAATATCTTGAGTACGAAACGTCTTCGGTACGACGTGCTTCGCAGAGATGTACAGGCAGGAAAGTTTACAAAGAGTTAATAATGCGACAACAAATAACCAAGCCAGGTCTGAATCTGAATGATAGTCGGCAAAGCATCCTAATATTAATATATGGAAACATCACACCAACTTTTAGAAAAGACAACGAAGAAGTGATCAGTTTTAGATGTGAGAGGAAAGCCACAAAGAGGGAAGACCCACAAAGTCAGGAAGGGACTGAAACCCCAATCCACATGCAAGGCGTCGTTCTGGGAATTAAACCCGGGTCACAGTCCCAGTGAAAAGCAGGAAAGAAACCACTGAGAGTACCTCAGAACCTGACTGCCCTAGACCTATAGGATTTCTGTAGCACTTGGCGTGCACTGTCATGACTATCGTATTATCGGAAAAATTTACGTATACATCCTGGAGCCACTTTCTAAAGGATTTATTTGATATTTTTTTTAATGGTTGAGTTTATTTCATGCCCAAAGGACCTAAATAAAATGGAGTGTAACGAGCAGCGTTGGCTAGACCACCATAGACCCCAAAATGGCATATTTTTCATAGTTTTGGCACTTTGTCAGAGCAGGTTGAGGTTCCTCCATGGTAATACTAACTAGTTCTAAGTGCCTGTGCGTCTCTGTACACATTCTGTCAACCATTTTGGACAGGTAAGGTCAAGGATATATTTTGTCCTAAAATTACTAGCTAGTACTGTAAAGTAGCTAGTACAAAATCTAGCTAGGTCCAGGCGCGGTTCTACGGGGGTGCTTTAGCCCCTCCAAACTTTTGTCTAGCCCCCCCCCCCCCCCAAAAAAAGGAGATACATGCTGGAAAATACTGGATCTTAATTATCGAACGCGACATGACACAGGAACTACTCCAACATCCCGACAAAGTTGTCGATGAGTTTGCCCGAAAAGGACACCGCATTTCACTAATCAAGTAGACATGAGCTTTTTCAAACAATGTAATTATATGCCTATCCCATAATGTTCTCAATCAAAGTTGTTACACTACTGCAAGCTTTTGTTCTGTCCACCGTTTTGGAGTCAAAATAATTTGCACGCAACTGCATCATGTGTTGTAAGATTATTGTATCTTTCTACTTATTACGCGCCAAATACATGAAAAATGCGCTGTATATATGTTGCTTTTCGACTCCCAAAATGAAATAGTAGTAGCGAAAGTTAGAGGGTGACGTCACATGCAAAAGGTCTAGCCCCCCGAAAATTTTGGCTCTAGAACCGCGCCTGGCTAGGTCCTCTGTGTGTACATAGAAAAGCTTCTTGACAAAATAATTAAGTAACCTAACCAACTTCACACTGCACCAATGGTTCTCGACAGAATAGTCTTATTAGTGTAGATTAAGTAGAACTAGAAGTAGTAGTAGTGACATGCAGAATTACCCTGGACGAAATAAAGGAACATATTTTGCAGTATAAATGTAAGATTTCACATTGTAATCATCACAATGAACTCAATCGAAATCAGATAAGGCGCATCAGATAAGGCGTAACTCACCTCCTGGTCAAACAAAAAATAGGGAACAAGTGTAACGCCCGTCCCCCCTACTTTTCAGTAGCGATCGACGCCCCTGCTCAGTGACGAGGGAGGGGGTGGGGGCGCTGGATTTTTACTTTTTTTTTGATAATGAAGGCCCATGGAAGGCCCAATTCCAGCCAATTTTGTAAATTTGTTAGTTTTTGTTTGGGTTTTTTGAGGGCACCATTTTTTCACATTTTGTGTGGACTTTTTCTTCCTTTTTTGATCTTGGCGGGTTTTTAAATTATTTATATGCCTTTTTATTGATGCTTTTTTATTTATTTATTAATTTTTTTATCAAATGATAAACCATAAGGGAAACTGACTGGGTAAATTTTAAATGATTCTGGGATGAACAAAGAAAATTATACTATGAGCGGCTCACCCCCTAGTTACGGGCCTGATAAGGGAAAATCCACAAGAAAGGGGTGTGTGTGGGAGGGGGGGCGGCGAAAAGGAGGGAGGATCATGAGAAAAAAGGAGACGGTGTGCCTAGGCACTTTCCTGCCCATTAATCTTTAACGAATTAGCGAGTGACCGGCGAGAGACATCGACAGAAAAATGATCAGAAAAGCATTGAAAACCATCCTATGGATGTTGTTTTCAGTGGGAGACAATGGTCTCCCTCGAAAAGTCAAAAGGCGATAGTTAAACATACTTTTTCTTTGATGTTTGCATGCACCCTCACAGAAAAGGGGGTTATAAGTGGTAAAGGGGAATGTTTTAACTTAATAAAACAAACAATTCCCCCTTTTTAAATATTTTTTGTTACTTTAATTTTTTATAGTTTAACTTAGGCCTTATGATATTTTTTTTGCAACAACAGTGATAGGTGTTTTAGGGGAAAAGTATCCTGTTTAATTAGAAATCAAAGGTCAAAAGAATAAGACAAAAAATTGTCAGTTATGTCAGTTCCTTAATTTTGTTGACAATAATCATTCTCATAGCGACTCATCATTCCATCCTTGTTGTTCAATGACTAGCCTATACATTTTTTTAACTAAGCTCTTTAATTATTCTTGGCACAAAACTTTGATGGCTAACCATTCAGTGATGTTAAAAAGACACGATAGTCTAGTTTTTGAGAAATAGGCCTACAGTTTTAAACATGGCCTAAACCACACAATTGATGTTGTTGGACGCAACGCAATTTATTTATTATTATTTTTTTTAAATAAAGGATATAGGCCTATAATATGCCCACACACCAACGGGGGGAATCGATAGGCGCGCTGCCCATGGTCAATACCGTGTCTCAGCCGCGCAATTTGATTTGTGTGTGTCGGAAGACTTCAGTTCGCACATTGCGCGCGCGCATTTTCACAGATTGCGCCCAACAACGTTTTTAGCAAACTTTGCATGTTTTTGCAAATTTGACTGGATATTTTTTGGAGAACTTTTAGTATAGTGTTTAGTATGTCTACAACTCACAAAATATACCTTCAAAAAGTAGACCCACGGGGGTCGGAACGGAAATCATTTTCCAGGCATCTTTTCGTTTACACCGGGCGAGTACTACTATAGTAGTACTAGGCCCGGTGTAAACGAAAAGATGCCTGGAAAATAGGGCTCTAGTAGTAGGACCATGGAGGAAGAAATACACTCACTCACTGGCGCAGTGGCACTGCCATTGCATTACTGAACTTCTGAAGACACACAACAATTTCACTTTCAGACTTCGATTATTTCCATTTAATTTACGATTCAAAACTTCCAAAAGGATCATGTTCTGAAATTTAGACAAAACATACAATAATTACCTTAACAAGAAACTCCCTCTAGTCTCTACGATCTTGACGACGTCGTGTACAATTTTATTAAAGCAACATAGTACAGAGTAGATCTTCAGCAACAAAAGACAACATTTCCTGCTTCTGGAGTTCGGCAAACCTTCACTTCGCTTCGGCAAGAACCGGGAAGTGGGAATTTCCCTCTTTACCTTGGCCATGGCATCCGTTGAATAGGCACCAGTCTTTTGCGGACACCGGTTTGACGTAGACCGCGTGTCTTGTTCCTGTAATACGAAAACGAAAGCAGACAGCTCATGACGTCACTCACGGAAAATGGGCGGGGGGGGGGGGGGGGGGGCAGACTGTGCAAGTCTCGCTTGTATTACCCCACTTATCCCAAACCTCATGAGAAATGAGGTTAAGAGCTAGGTACTCTGGTTATAAAAACCTACCGCTGCCATGGAGTAAGAAAACCTGCGTATCTCTGTTACGTCCCGCAAATTTATGTTCTGCAGCTAGCAGCACACGCTGGCTATGGAGTCAACCAGCAGGCTACGGCACCGGTCATCACACCGCCGAATCCCGTAAGGAAGACACCGTGTTTCGTCAGGAGGGAGAAGTCGGCGTGGATAATTGAAAACACAAAAACGGTGGTGATGGTATTACGATGTTGATGAAGACAAAGAAAATTTGTTCGCCTTGCCGACACCTCAGTTCCAACGGCGACGAGAACGCTGGCAAATAAAGAAATCAGTCCGGCTACAATGTCTGGGTAGTTGGCAAAAACCGGTGCCGTCCACTCTTGACCGTCCAGCACGAACTCGATGGTGATCTTTCGAATATGGTCACCGATCGCATCGTCAAAATATGCGCTCCATCCCCGAGCAACCAACGCCACTGCAGCCACGCGGACAATCACGGCGTTCCAACCGATCACGAAGGCCATCAGTTCCCCAAAGGTAACGTAGGTGTACAAGTATGACGCACCGGTCTCTGGGAGCTGTGTAGCACACTCCAAGTAGCAGATAGCCGCCAGCACAGGAGCGCCACGAGACCGGACAGGAGGAAGGAGAGAGTGCCGGCCGGACCTGCCATTTCACCCGCCACCTCTCCAGTCAGGACGTACACACCGGACCCCAACATGCACCCGATACCAATAAAGGCTAGATCTACAGAAGACAGGCATCTCTGGAGTGGGGTCGACTTCAGGTCCGTGCCCACCACCTTAGCGCGGGTGATATTTTCTCGAATCTGTCCACAACAACCGACATCATCCATGGCGAGGGAAGTTTGAGCTTCTATACTCCTTGATATTAAACTGCCGACTCCTCTCCAGAAATAAGAACGGGTAAATCGGGACGACAAGCCCGCGGCGACTACAAGCCAATTCCGCTTACTGTTTTTGTGTTTGTAAAAAGCTCGTTGGTTTTAGAGATTTCATCTGGATGAGATTCCACGCTCATTTTATCATTACACAGCTACAGCCAATGGTTGGAACTACTTTGCTGCATATCTTCTGTCAGCGCACTTATTTGTATAATTCGATGACGTACACTATCATACGATTGCATATTCAACAGCCGGACTATGATGGAAGGGGGGGGGGGGCGGGGGGGGGGCGCACGTACTGTAGCATTTAAAGGCAGTGTATGCTTTTGGTAATTGCCAAAGACCAGTATCCTCACTTGGAGTATCCCAACATATGCACGGACAAATCTGTGAAAATTTAAGCCGAATTGGTTATTGACATTGGCGTTGCAAGAAAACAACACCCTTGTTGCATAGAATGGTGTGCTTTCAGAGGCCTGAAGCCTTTCTGAGATTCAATTTTGGGGGGTGAAAATTACCGCTTTCTCTAAAACTACATTAGGCCTGCTACTTGAAAGGGGGTCGTTTCTAACAATGTTTTCATAACATCAGCAGCTATCCAGTGCTCTTTACCAAGTAAGTTTTTATGGTCAATTTCTGGCATAGTTACCAAAGGTATATCCTCCATTTGAAATCACAGCAACTCACAGTTCTCAAAATACTTCTGTTAAACCCTTGCGAAATGTCAGTCACAAATACTATAGATAGTTCCCAGTAGACGCCATCTTTACGGGCAAATCACATTTTGGCTTGCAGGCGCGTCAAGCGCTCAAATTATTAACGCAGCCGCGTCGTTCACTGACCAATCATGCAATGAGTTTGGTGAAATGTGCGCGTGCTGCACGCCGTTCTCACGCGTAACGCATGACTGTGTGTTCCAAATTGCCCGTAAAGATGGCCGACTTACGTCATACTGCAACCTATCTATAATAATAATATTTTCATAATTAAAGAAGAAGAAAACCCCCATACACAAAACAAAACAAACAAACATGAAACTTTGTTATTGATCCGATTCACTAATTTTGTACAAAAATATCAGTTACTGCATTAAAGCAGTTTATTTACTTTCAAATTGATACAAATACATGATATATGATATTAATTTTGCACAAAAATATTGCTAGTCTTCCTGCTTCACATTTCTGAAGTTGTAAAAAATCAAGAAACACAATTCTCGTAATTAAATTGAAAGGTTTTAGTAAATACAATTCAATTTATGAGATTATGATTGTGTTAGTTTTTTTTTGTATTTATGTAAGATTTTTTTTGTATAGATACACAAGAAGCCCCCCCCCCCCCGTACTACTACACTTTGGAACACCCTACCTGATTATTGCTTTTCCATCATTTTACAATTTAGACCAATAAAAGAGGAATGTGAACAGATACCCTCTCTCTTTAATTTTTTTTATATTTTTTTATATCCACCTCACCTCCAGTGGCCTTTAGGCCTTGTGTTGGGTGACTTTCACAACAATAATTTGTGTTAAATTGTTTTTGGAACGGTTAGCACTTGGACAGAGTAACACAATTAAACATTTCAATCACTCTAATCTGGTTGTCTTCAAAAACTGTTGTGTCTATCATATGCGAAAGTTTGTCCATCCAACTTCATTTGATTTGTGAGGTAATCTTTGTTGGTGACGGAATGATCAAAAGTGTAACGGTAATTGTTGGTGCTTCTGACACAGTTTAGCCCTCCACTTCAATTTTTTTTTGTGCCACCTGCTTTTGGGTCAAGACATATAGTTTGTGCCACCTGCTTTTGGGTCACAACACATAGTTTGCGATACATGAGTTTTAAACCACTGGTTCTTTCCAGAGCCTCACTGACTCTTCAATTTCATTTCTATCACACCCAATTTTAATAAGTTACATTTCATCAATAATGTCATTTGTTAGTACTGAGCATTATTCAAATTATAAAACACTTTTAACATGATATGAAAATTGAGAAATTATAAAAATAGTCAGTTTATGTTAAGGCCCTGTCACACCTTGACGTTTTAGCCAGCGTATGCCGACGTATGAAAAATTTGGCGAATACGTCGAAAAAAAGTTATGGATCTTTTTTTTTTAAGTTAAGAGCACGCTGAAGCATGCTGGTATACGTCGTAGTACGGCGAGGTCGTCGAAAATGTTCGTGCATGCACAAATTTTTTTGACTTATGCCAGCGTATGGCTCATATGTCCCGCATACGCAGGCCATAAGTTTAGGTAAATTATACGATTGTTGACACACGTTCACACACGTTACTTGTAAGTTACTCTTAAGTCGACATACCTCGAGATAATGTCTAGCGTACCCAAAACTTATTTCTAACCTATGAGTAACGTAATTTGAACCAATGTCGAACTTACCTCCAACGCATATTGACGTATGTATAGACATTTTGACTTGTTCCGGATGACCACAGAACTTACTGAACGCGTTTCTAACTTACAGCTACTGTATAATGGCATATCAGCAGCGTTTAGGGGAATTGGTATAAAAAAATGGGGTTCGCAGGAGGATACTACGATGTCTAGTGTGGTTATGATTTGAATCGTCGAGCGGCAGCCTTTGATAGGCTACAACACGTGATTGTCGGCAATACGCTGCCGCGCGCTATGCATAAGTTAGACTATCGTTGGGCATAAGTTGTGAATGCCGGCAACACGCTAAACATTCATTGGTATAGGATATATTTATAAGTTATCGAAACATTCTATATAAGTTACTATTATGTTATGTATTTGTCCAACTCGTTATTAATATGCTATGTATACGCCCTAAATTGGGAAAAACATCGATTGTTCAGCGTATGCCGGCATTTTAGAGAAATTTTGATATGCTGGCTAAAACATCAAGGTGTGTGACAGGGCCATTAGGCAAACAGAGTAAATTCAAGTCACATATTAAATTCAAATGAAGGAAACTGGGCTTAGTAATATGACTTAGTAATATGACTTAGTAATGAGGCAATTCAAGTCTTTTCAGTCAAACTGAGTCAATTTAGACAAACTGAGTCAATTCATTCAAACTGATTCAACTCAGTCAAACTGAGTAAATTCAGCAAAACTGAGTAAATTCAGCAAAACTGAGTCAAACCGAGTCAACTTGGGCAAACTAGGTCAATTCAGGCAAACTGAGTCAATTCAGACAAACTGAGTCAATTCAGACAAACCGAGTCAAATCAGTCAAACTGGGTCAACTCAGTCAAACTTGGTCAATTTAAACAAACTGGGTCAATTCAGGCAAACTGAGTCAACTCAGACAAACTGAGTCAACTCAGTCAAACTGAGTCAACTCAGTCAAACTGAGTCAACTCAGTCAAACTGAGTCAACTCAGTCAAACTGAGTCAACTCAGTCAAACTGAGTCAATTCAGGCAAACTGAGTCAATTCAGCAAAACTGAGTCAAGCCGAATCAACTAGGGCAAACTAGGTCAATTCAGGCAAACTGAGTCAACTCAGCTCAGCTACATTTAGTCAACTTGAGTCAAATCTGAGGTTTTGGAGTAAGATTTATTTTAACGTCAGGGACACTTCAGACAGACCAACATCCACAAGAACTTTTGCTAGTTCCCCCTTGGTGGCTCTTCCTTTCATCTGCTTCCATTTCAACATCACTTGAAAAGCCATCTCTCGCTGACCATCATAGTTATAATCGTGTTCAATATTGTCTAACTTGGAACTTTTCAGCCCCAGCTTCCGTCCAAGAACTTTCCATTTACGGCCGATTTCGCAAGACACATTGTAGATGTGTTTCTCATTCAAAATCTCACTGGAATCTACACCAGAACAAAAACAATTTAAAAAAAATGAAAATACACACTGCAGACAGTTAGCTTGTTGGAAATATTTTACGAAAAAACAAACTTTTTTGTTGTAGACTTTGCTTGCTTTCTTATTTCAAAGTTGATTTGACAAGACTTCATTTCATATCCTTTTTTGCATGGCCACAATCCCTAAGGGTTTTAACGGTCGTTTAAGATTGAGTCACCACTCTTTTATTCCCATTCATAAATAACCTTTTTGATAAAAAGCTTCAAATTAAGGAACTGCAATTGAACTTGTCTTTTTGTCAACATTTTCAATTCCTGTAGTCGGGCCATTTCCCCCAAACGGTTGTGCATACACACGCCTAGTTATAGATTTTACATCGAGTACCATATGCAGGGGTGGATCCAGGGGGGGGGGGGGGAGCAGGCGGCACGTGCTCCCGGGTAGAATTTACATGGAAATTAACATAAGTCTGCTCACTCATGATCTCCACCACCTTTGGGTCCAAGACGTCAGATTCAGAAGAAGATGGGCTGTCCTGTCTGCTGTCCATTTTCTTTTCCTTCTGCTTGTGCATTGTATCTGAGTTGTTCCGTCTTCCTGTCTGTTTCCCCCCCTTCTCCTCCTTCTGAGACTCGGGCATTGTAACTGTACCCCCTCTATCAGCTAAGATAACTGTATGCCCTTGACCTGAGATGTATAAGTTACATCCTGAAAGAGAGTTTGTCGATGTCAATATTCAAAAGAAAGGGTCAGAGAAAAATATCTAATTGTCGGGTAGAACAGAACTTGTATTTTTCATGCTGCCACTTTCTCTCTCTTGTACACTGAGTGCATCAGCAGTTAGGAAAAACAGGCCCAAATATGGCAAATAGGTCCGTCCATCATTTTGTCGAACAAAATTGTTGACTCCTTTGCACATAAATAATAATAATAATGGTAACATTTATAAAGCGCCTTACGCCCTGACGACCCCAAAGCGCTGTAACAAGAAAAGATTTAAAAAAATAAAACGAATTGAAACTACAATAAATATGAATGAATTTAAGAATAACTAACAATTAAATAAAACATAAAAACCCGAGCCAGTCAGGAGTGATTAAAAATATACACAATTTGGGTAATCTCAAAAGGTGACAATACAACTAAACTCTTGACAACTATGATCACAATATAAATTATAAATTATTTAAACAAATGACAATTTAAAAAGATAGGTTTTCAGAGCCCTCTTAAAATGGTTTAGTGATTTTGCAAATTTAATGTCATCGGGGAGTTTATTCCATTCTTTTGGAGCTGCAATGGAGAAAGCTCTGTCCCCATAGGAGGACAGTGATGTACGTGATGCTTGTGGAATTGTCAGTAATCCTTTGGTACTGGATCTCAAGGAGCGGGTAGGGGCATATGGATTTAGGAGATTCCTAATGTAAACAGGCGTCATGTAGTTAAGGGACTTGTAGACCATCAAGAGTGATTTGAACAGTATGCGTTTGCGAATTGGGAGCCAGTGGAGATTGTGTAGGATGGGTTTAACATGGTCGTGTTTTTTGGCACGGACAACGAGCTTAGCAGCTGTGTTTTGGACACGCTGTAGTTTAGCAAGTTCAAAGTGAGGCAATCCATATAATAGGCTGTTACAATAGTCTAGCTTAGAAGAAATAAAAGCATGTACAAGTATCTCAGTTGTACCACGGTTCAGAAACTTGCGTAATTGACCGATCTTTCTAATCGAATATGTAGCATTCCGGGACACCATATTTACATGGCGTGACATTGTGAGGTGACGGTCAGCCATAGTACCAAGAATACGTACTTGTGGCAGAACAAGATAGTTCACAAAGAAAAAGGAAAACCACACAATTACACAATTTCAAGGGATAATTGTGTAAATCATTATATTCTGCGTTTAAAACATCTTTCAAATCATTTCATAACAAACGCTTCTAAAGCCAAAAGCGCCAAAATTCAAGGCGTTGTGACCCTTTACGGGTATATTTGGGATATTTCATCGGAAGTTTCATTGGGAGTTTTGGGCTCACCTTGACTCCTTTGGTCTGGCACGAAGGGACAATTCTGCTGAGGATAATGTCCGGTCTGCACACATAAAAGAATAACATCAAGCAAGCAGTTAAATCATGCTATTTATGAGATATTGTGTGATGTCATAATAATGTTTGCAACCAGGTGCGTCGCAATGGGGGCGACCGGCTGGCCATGGCCGCCCCACTTTTTCCTATAACACAGGATACAAATATATACTGACAGGTAGAACTGTCAAAAAGCAAATTATCCCACCTTCCCAACCTATGCCGCGGTTAATGGATAGTAATTGTATTGTCATCCCCTCAAAATTTTTATATGGAATAGCGTCACTGCTCGCAGGGATCATAACTAAATGGCCGCCCCAGGATTGAACGTTTTCCTACACACCAGAGTGTTTTTGAACTGTGTCTGTCACTTGTTCTTTAATTTTGTTCAGATTAACTAGGTTCCTATTCCAAGCTCAAGTTTTAAATATCTTTCTTCTCAGAAATATTTTGTATTTTTTTACGATATTTAATATAAAACTTATATATATATCTTACCTGTTGTTGACTCTGTGGTTGATTATGGAATGAAGGGGGCTTTGATGTTTCTGGACTTTTATGCTGTGACTCTTGAGTGGGAATCCCTGTGAGTGAGAAAAAAGAAAACAAATTGAATCAACTTGTCACTTTTATTGCTTAATGCTATTAGTATAAATTTTTGGTAGTGAAACCTAGTTACCTCAGAGGTGACCCAGGTTTTCTGTATAATAAAGGGACAAGTTTTTGATTGACTTCTAATCTGCCAGACTTTGATTTCCGTATCTCACCTTGCGACTACTCTCCAAAAATGTTCCTCCTTTTTTATATAAGTAGCCTTCTGATTTGGGGAGTTTATCTTAAAACAACCAGTATTTGATTTTTAAATTCCAAATTTGTCTTAACTTGCAAGATTAAGTTCCGCAAAATCCCAGAACTTCTCTTCCATTGTTCTGATTGTTGATACTATTTTCTGAAATTTGGCCGCTGGTTTTTCAGATTGTGGCTTCTGATCTCCAGTAATTGGCTTCTAATTTCTACAACTCTGACTGGAAAACACTTGTGGTCCTTCTTGGTACAAACTCACCTAATTTAAATTCTTCAGTTGTGGAATGTGGGGCGAGGCCGTACCGTGGAGGATACAAGCTCTCCTGGGTGGCATCAGACTCGGCTTGCACAGCTTTTTGTCCCACTGAATATTACACATCAAAATACGTCCGTAAAAGAAAAGTAAATGATTTTTAAATTTGTTTGAATTTTGGTTCCAAATTTTTGCTCTGAATTTTCCGAGTTTGGCCTCTAATCTCCAGAATATTGTTCCCAAGTTTAAGATTTTAACTTCCATTCTCCAGAATTTAGCTTATATTTTCTGAAATATGGCCGCTAATTTCTGATAGTTAGCTTCTGATTTCAAGAACTAGGCAAAAAATTTCTGGAATTAGCCGTAAACATTCAATATTTGGGTTTCCCATTCCAAGAATGTTGCCTGCATTTTTCTTATTGTTGCTCCTACTTTCTGAAATTGTGCTTCAAATTATGGAATTTGGTCGGTACTTTTCCAGATTGTGGCTTCTGATTGCCAGTATTAATGGCTTCTAACTTTTACAACTCAGACTTGAAAGCATAGTTGGTCCTTCTTGGTACAAACTCACTGCCATTTTGTCAAGTCTCATCAATCACTCAAGTCTCATCAGCTCACGACAACTTGCAGAAACAGTAAAACACTCTACACATAAAGTTTTCTTCGTACCGTCTAAGACCAAGTTGGCCATGGCCTTGCTTACTCCTGGTAACTCGCCCTTCTCTGTATCTGACACTGTCACAGGTTTCTTTTCAGGGATGCTTCCATTTGTAGGTTGATCAAAGGAGCGTAGTGGCCCAGGCTCAGCTCCGTCATGCATGGACACATTGCCTTCCAGAAGTCTTGAATCTGTGATATCCCTACTACTCCATGGAGGAGGACAACTCCCACTTGACTCTTCCTCCTAAAAGAAAGCAATAAACAAATTGTCTCATTGATTGGCTTAAAACAATCTTTATTACTGTGTTGAGGATCTCTACCCGCTGCCATCAACGCAGTGTATTCCTTGCCCATTTAATCACGAGGTGACCCACCTTGGTACTATCAAGACCACACCTCGCTCATTTTTTGCCAGTATCACTACTCTTGGTGCAGATATTGTTGTTCCTTATTACTCAACTATCGCGATCCCCCCACCCCCATCCAATCATCGAACGATGTAACAAAAACTTAAATTATTCCATCACCCATACATAGAACTGACTAGTTCGTGGTTTATAGTGAGCGCCCTCTATCGTGATATTATCGCGCCATGTATGCAGTGCTGAGACAGTAACAATGGCATAAGATTGTCTTGCACCAAGACTACAATATCACTACCTCACTGTGAAGATTCACCACAAAGGAAATGCTAAACGAAAAAACAAGGTTGATTTTGTTTCATTTGTGAGCGTTCTCCTTGACCGCTTTGTATCAAGAACTGAAATTTTGCTTCATTCATCAACTTGAGTTATTACCACCTCACGCAGTTCATCAGCTGGTAGGAAATATTTCATCAATGAATTCAGTTAAAGTGATCTAAGTGGTTTGACAAGGTGTGGCTCTCTAAATTTGTCCTCCCCACAAAACCAGTACAAGTGGCGTAACTGGGGGGGGGGGGCACAGGGGGCACATACAAATTATGTTTCTGTTTAAAATACAACTGGGATACTTACCTTCCTTTGAGCCAGCTGCTCATAGACTAAAGAAAGGTCTTTGGACAAAGCTGTTTTGTAATTGGCATCATACTCTTTCTCAATCTCCTTTTTTAACACTGTGCAGAAAAAGATAAACTGTACTCTTATAAAATGGCAGAGAATTATAACATTAAATGTACTTTCTAATTTTCAAAGAGGAAAAAGAATTAGTTCACAAGGTTGGGACAGTTGGTGAGAAGTTTATCTATTAAAAGGTTTTTTTAAAAATTAGAATCAGGCAGCTTTGAAAACCAGGGCTTTCGGCTTAGGTGCCATCATTTATTGAATGTGTGCTGTCCTTATCGACTCCAAAATGTTACAGAGTGCACGTTAAAGAACCCAGTTCACTTAGCGCTCTTACTATAGAGAAGTGGTTTGCCCTGGTGTTCCTGGTTTGACTAGCTGCATATTGCGCCACAGCACCTTGTAAACCATTACATTGTGCTATGCAAAGGAATAGGTCTCATACTTCAAAAACGCAGGTCCACATGTACCTTGCTGAAAAATATTGAGCGCTTTGAGATGCCCATCGGATGTGATAATATTATTATTATTGTTATTATTAACCATGCAGGCAATGCCCCAGCCAAAACCCAAGCTCTAGCAGTGGCTTTCGCAAGCGACCATCACTATTTTACCTTTGCGAGAGAAAATATTTTACAAAAATATGATTAAATAAGAAAAGTAGTGTTTTGTAAACACAAATGCCCCGCAAGCTAGTCTGTTTCTTGACATTTGACCCAAGTGGTCGGAAAACAATAGGCTTTTAGATCCCGAGACCAATCCACACACCAGTTTAGAATTTATATGCCAAGTCTTTCGGGAGTTATCGCACAAACAAAATGTTTTTGTTTTAGCCATAATGACCTTGACAATTTATCCAGGAGTCAAAAAACAATAGGCGGATTCTCATGACAAATCCACACACCAAGTTTGGAGTTGATATGACAAGTCCTGTAAAAGTTATCCCTCAGACATCATTTTTGTTTTAGCTATAACAACCTTAAAATTTGGCCTAGGGTCCAAAAGCAATAGGCTTCTTTGGGATACCGAGACCATTTCACAAACCAAGTTTGGAGTTGATACATGACTCACAAACCAAGTTTGGAGTTGATACATGACAAGTACATGTACTTCTCGAGGTATTGCTCAGACAAAATTTCTTTTGTTTTAGCCACCGCGGGGCATAAAAATGTATTGAGATGTAACACTCACTTTGTGTATTAATTATTTTGACAAAAAAAGCACAAAGAAAAACTTTTTGTTAAGGTAGTTAGTGACTAAAACAGATATGGCTAGACTAACAAAGGCTGAGCAGTTAAGAGCACTGGACTATATCTCTGGTGTTTCTGATCAGCAAAGTGTGGGTTCAATTCCTGGTCGTGGCACTTGAGCAAGATACGTGTACCATTATTGCTTTGTCCTTCAGATTGTACATTAGCTAGAAGTTCACGAAAAGAACAATTCCAGAACAATTATTGTGCTTTCTGGTTCACATAGCAAACACCCTTGTTTACAGGTTTCCTCAGGTTTGCGAGCTACAGTGATTAAGTTCACTTATGAGGCATCCTTGGTTTCATTACAAGATAATAATAATAAAGTCAACTATAACAGGAACACTCAAATAGTCTAGCCCTGTTAACCTACCTTCAAATGTAGGTCGCTTGCCTGGTTCCTGATGCCAGGCTCTTTCCATCATGTCTTTTATAATTTGTGGCACATCTTTCGGGACGAGTTTCAGATCTGGTCTCTGGCCATCCGGAACAGCCAATTCTATATACTTTTGTGCATCTTAAATATGATAAAAGAGATTTCACATTAATTTTAATATTAATTTTTTATCAAACATCCACAATTACAGGATTAATAGGAAAGGAGAAGAAATCTTCAGTTTTAGATGTGGGAGGAAAATCCGAATGTGGAAATCCACGAAATCAGGTAGGGACTGAAAACCAAATTTACATGCAGGGCTCCTGTCTGAGGTGGGATTCGAACCAGGGTCCACAGGGGTGAAAGGCAGGGAAAGAAATCACTGAGCCAACCTGATCCCCAATATGTTTAGAATTTTGTATTTTTTCATAGGAAAGAAAGAAAAAAGTATACACTTATACATTTTTGGGGTAGATTGCTCTGTGTTTTCATACATTAAAATAAAAAACCTTCTGGTTGTTTGGTGTGACCTGAAAAATGAATTGTGTAATTTCTATGCGGAAGCTTACTTGCATGATTTCTGAGGGTTGGTGTCCATTCACGAATGCTACGGCACCCCCCGTCATATTGCTAAACATGGATAAATTTGACGAATTCATATGAAAATACCATGACAGTTTTTTGCTGTTTTCTCAGGAAGTACACATTGTATACACCTGACACTTTCACATGTGACTATTATTGTAGCTTTCTTGATAATTTTGCCGATAAATCAGCATCACATTGACAAAAACAAACCCAAACGATAACACTACCTTTCAAAACTGCTGAATGGAAATGAAGTTTCTCTTCTTAAAAACCAATGATGTACACATATATATAATAAACCTTTAATATCAAATACTTACATTCATAGGGATCACGACATGTAGATAGTTCCCATAGAGCTATTCCAAAACTACATCATCAGGAAAAAGTAATACAGACCAGAACGAGTGGAGTTAGTCATAATTGCACAATGCTGTAAGGTTCGTACAGATTTCTCTGCCATGGCACTTACTGTAAAAAAGGTGTACTCATGCGACCCCCCGCCCCCCAAAAAGAAAAAAATTACCCGAGTGTCCATTTTCCGTCGCATTGCAAGCAAACCATAGGTCAACCTTAGGAGCCTTCTTGAGTAAGTATGTGATCTGCTACTCTGACACAATTAACTTTACACTCGATGAAAATACCAAGGTCTCTTTTGAACACCAACGCTGTTTATCATTCACAGAGTAATTAACAGCAGAGGTTTCTCATTCAGATTAACATTTAAAATTGAACATTTAGAAAAGTTGAGACTTAACTCCCACAGGCCGAGTACCAGTTGTAGATCTATTGCACATGTACGTCTTCTCTTAATATTATTATATATTTCTTGTAATGAAACCAAGGATGCCTCATAAGTGAACTTAATCACTGAAGCTCACAAGTCTGAGGAAACCTGTAAAGAAGGGTGCTTGCTATGTGAAACAGAAACACCGGGGTTAACCCCTACTCTTCCAAGATAAGTGTTCATGGTTCTTTTTACGTGCACTACCAATCCTAGTGACCTACGGCTTAGTGCCCAATACGAAGGACAAAGCAATTATTGTACCGCATTTTGCTCAAGGACACAAGTGCCACGACTGGGACTCGAACCCACACTCTACTGATCAAAAACACCAGAGCTTGAGCCCAGTGCTCTTAACCGGTCAGCCATGACACACCACAAAGAATAGAGTCACTCAGATTAACTTTCATAATGTCAACAAACAATAAAGAGTTAATTGTTATACACTGTGGTAGGTCATTTACAAACAAAGGAATGAGCATGCCATAATAATTCACTTAATGGGTGCCTTGACAGTTTTATTTTACAAATGAGCCAAAACATACCTGTAGACATCCGACATTTTTGTAGCTGGCTCATTAATATCAATTAGAAGCTCAGGTGCCATATGGGTGATTGTTCCAGGAGTGGCTTTAGTGCGATCTTCAACAGACTTCCAAGTTGCTAATCCAAGATCACCTATCTACAAGATTGAAAGAAAATTAAGTAAAGATTCACAAACTCATTTCAAAATTGCTCTGCAATTTTAACCAGTGTCAAAACGCTTCTGAGCAGATTTTATTATTAATATCAAATAGTCAAGAACAATAGTACTGGGATCTAATATAGCGCTTTATCCCGCCCCTAGGGGTGTATCATAGTGCTCGATATTTGTTTTTCAATGGGATAAGCAGAGCTATGCTTTGAATTAAGTGATCCATTTATGTAGCACCTTATAATGGTTTACAATAATGATCATATTCTGCGACATACACTCAAATGGCCGAGCTGTAGCTCAGAGAATGTTCTTGTCTCCTTTCAATTAAAGGTAGGGTCATCGTTTGTTTTTTATCAACGTAATTGCATATTTATAGGCAAAATTATAAAGATAGATACAATAAAAGTCACCTGTGAAAGTTTCAGCGAAGTACAGTATCTACTTGCTGAGAAAACAGCAAAAAACTGTCAAGAAATTTTCACATGAGCGTCGAATCCATCCTAGGTGGCAGCGGTTACCAACTGCATCTTTGGCCGCAGCATTCCCAATCGGACATCAACCCTCAGAAATCTGAGAAACCATTCAGGCATGAATCATTTCTTAGGTTCAAATGTTTTTTTTAATTTGTAATCACGGGGGCATTTCAGATGAAATAATTTCGCAGAATGCTTACTTCCTTTACCATCTTTATAACAAGTAAGCTTTCAGATATAAATTACACAATTTATTTATTTATTTATTAAATTTTATTTTTTTGGGGGGGGGGGGGGGTGGGGGGGAGTCATTATCAAACATCGCATACTGTTTGTCCTTATACATGATCCCCCCTGTTTTCATTCTGTGTCTCAATCACTTACCTTAACAGCGAATTCATTCCCGACAAATATGTTTTCCAGCTTCAGATCTCTATGAATCATACTCTTATCATGTAGAAAGTGCATGGCCCCGATGACATCAGAAACCATATTGATCTTCAGAGAGTCTGGAAACGGCTTCAGCTTTCTGGAGAACTCTTTCAACGACCCGTATTTCATATACTCCATGACAATGTAAGAGTATTCATCTGTTTTTGTTGGCTGGATCCAGCCTAGTATTTGGACAATAAACGTGTTCAACCCAGGCTTGGCCAGACCATCCACTTCTGTTTGACTGTTCAACCTTTCAAAGAACCAAAAAGTAAAGACAAAGCTCTTGTAGTAGGCATGAATTAATTCTCCCACTCATCTTGCGCCCAGAAAAAGGGCGCGACAAAAGTTTTACCGGTAAAAGAGCATAAAGCAATAGACCCTTCCCATGAACTATGTAAATTACACATCACGCATGCGCACCAACATTATGGTTGGAAAAATGATGGAACATTGTGCTTTTTTGTATGGGGCTGATGGTGGCGACTGGCGAACCCACACTCTGCTGATGACAATGCCAGAGCTTGGGTCCGGTGAACTAGACTGCTGGGCCACGACATGCATCATGATACCATGTACAGCATTATAAGCTTTTTAATAAGTTTACTAGGCAAATTCTGGATTTTTAGTGGTTGGAGTTGGCAAAATAGATGACAACCATTCATAACAAAAGATTCATCGGGATTCATTGACAAAGTTTGGGGATTTAGAAGAAGAAAATGAAGAAGAATGTTCTAAGTTAATCCCTTTTATCAATGACATAATACCTGCACTTTTTCACCGCAACATCTCTCATGTTCTGGTGTTTAGCTTTGTACACAATGCCGAATCCACCAACTCCAATTTTTCTGAAATCTTGTAGTTCACAATGTTGGATTTGTTGGAAGGCGATGGAACTCGCACCTGTTCTGATTCCAGATGATTCTTCCATTGTTCTTTAGGAGATGAAGTATAACAAAATACAAGGAACTACCTGCACAAGAGAACAGATACTTTTGGGTTGTTCATATTATTTTAGTATACTTTGGTTAGAGTGAAAATATAAGTATTCACAGATTTGCTCGTATAAAAATGGCCATCGTGGGAAAATTGCCATTGAAAGTTTAATCAGTCATCAGGGTGTCACAAGACAAAAAAAATGCAGTTTTCACTGTTTTCAAACATCGTGTTTTTGCACTTCACATTTCTGCACCCGGAGTTCTCTTTTGAAACCTGATCTCGCCAAAATTAGGCTCTACGTGTTCTTTGTTCTAACAGTGAGCTCAGCGCGGGTCCAGAAAATCCACTCCGCAAAAACAAAGTTTGAAAAAATGATAAATTCTCGAACCTCATAGGAGTACTCATAGGAACCTCTAGGAGTACGTCCTGTGTTGGACCCAGTAACTGGGGCGCTGTACTCTTTTTTCAAAATTTTGACATCATCGGTCGTACTAGCGCCCCAGGAATCCGTTGCACATAACCACAGCAAAACTCAATTTGGCGATCCCACTCTCGCTAGTATCCGTGCCCTGCCCTGCCTTAACCGTAACGACCAGGCGGTTAGGGCAGGGCACCCGTCAGCATTTAGACGGGTGCCCTGCCACAACCGTGAGGACCACGCGGTTGAGGCAATGCAAGCAGAAAAAAGACAAACATTGGTTATGTTTTGATCACACACGTACACCGAGCAGCAGGGACGTGACATCGGCTCGTGAAGGGCGTTTCAGACCGGCACTCAAGGCAGTGTTTATCGGTGCGACACGGTGAATACAACGGTAAGCTTCGTGTGAACATCATCTTTACTTTTGAAAATGAAAGCCAACGTATATTTCATCGGCATTTTAAAATAATACTAGCAGAAAACATCCTTATAACGCAACAACGATCTACAACGTTTAACAGCGCATTTGCAAGTTTACAATAAATTTGCAATGTTGTGTTTTGCACTCGTGGGGCCCAATTTAATAATATGTACTGGAGCATTATTTTTGTGCTCCTATAGTAAAAGACATGGGTATTTGGAGAACCAGTAACTGGGGCGCTGTACTCCTTTTTCGAAATGTTGACATCATCGGTCGTACTAGCACCACAGGAATTCGTTGCACATAACCCTGCCTCAACCGCGCAGTCGTCACGGTTGAGGCAGGGCGCCCATCTAATCAACGGGTGCCCTGCCTCAACAGCGTAATCGTCACGGTTGAGGCAGGGCACACGTGGCGAGAGTGGGATCGCCAAATTGAGTTTTGCTGTGGTTATGTGCAACGGACTCCTGGCTGGGGCGCTAGTACGACCGATGATGTCAAAATTTTCGAAAAAGGTAAACAAAATGCAAGAGAAAAAAAAACAAGGAGATACATGCTGGAAAATACTGGATCTTAATTATCGAACGCGACATATGAGTGACATAGGAACTACTCAACTCCAACATCCCGACAAAGTTGGGATGAAAATGCTAGTAGTAGTCATACTTTCTCCATGGTAGTACGTAGACTACGACTTTCATGTCCCGTGCTCTATGATTTATCTATGCTAGGACTAAGTAGGACTCACTCACTGGAAGTGGGCTTCCGGCAGTGGCACTGCCATTGCATTACTGAACTTCTGAAGACACACAACAATTTCACTTTCACTCAGACTTCGAATATTTCCATTTAATTTACGATTCAAAAGGATCATGTTCTGAAAAGACAAAACATACAATAATTACCTTAACAAGAAACTCCCTCTAGTCTCTACGATCTTGACGACGTCGTGTACAATTTTATTAAAGCAACATAGTACAGAGTAGATCTTCAGCAACAAAAGACAACATTTCCTGCTTCTGGAGTTCGGCAAACCTTCACTTCGCTTCGGCAAGAACCGGGAAGTGGGAATTTCCCTCTTTACCTTCCTTGGCCATGGCATCCGTTGAATAGGCACCAGTCTTTTGCGGACACCGGTTTGACGTAGACCGCGTGTCTTGTTCCTGTAATACGAAAACGAAAGCAGACAGCTCATGACGTCACTCACGGAAAATGGGCGGGGGGGGGGGGTGGGGGGCAGACTGTGCAAGTCTCGCTTGTATTACCTCACTTATCCCAAACCTCATGAGAAATGAGGTTAAGAGCTAGATACTCTGGTTAAACCCACCGCTGCCATGGAGTAAGAAAACCTGCGTATCGCTGTTCCGACCCACCTTGAATGTCCCTACTTTAGTTGGGACCAGTCCCAAGTTGAGTGTTACAGTTGGGACGGCCCGGTATAGTGATAGGATAGTGATTTATACAACCACACTATTAGTTGGGCTTCTATTTCTAAAGTGATTTTTGGATCCTCTCAATTCGCCCGACTACCATTGTGGCTCCAGATACATACACAGTATATTTCTTCTGCAGAGATGTGAAATTTCAGACTTGTAGAATTCAGACCCTTTTAGCCTATTGTTATGTCTGCATGGTAAAAAAAAGGAAAATAAATAATGCAGTTATTTTCTTCAGATAATTATAAAGAAATCCTACTAGTTGGTCTACATCTCTAGCGCTTGGGATACTGTTCTCACAAAAGCTCATTGAAATCTTTAACTCTAGGGGTTACCACCATTTCTAGTTTGATTGACATTTATAACTTCAGAATTAATACACACAGATGTATTATGATATTACCTTGACTTGTACACAAAGAATAGACCTTATGCATATGACGTCATTTGAGTAGGGCGCCCTCACCTAGAGGTCAAAAGGAAGATGCTCATTGGCCAGTCTTGTGCGCCGCGCGTACACATCAGCGCGTTTCCATTGTTTCATCATCAGTTTACCTCTAAGATGGCGGCTTGGTGACGTCAATGCATAAGGTCTATATGTTCAATGTATACATCCTGTCAGCGTGTACAGAAAGAGAGAAGCTCGGTGCTTTTGAGTTTTTCCCTATTGGACAGATAGAACATTGAACAATGGACAAACAAAACTACAAAATACATAAATACAATAACCGAAAATAAAAACAGTACATAATGACAGCAGAAACTAGATTATTTAAATGAAGGTTGGTATAATAAATTCATTGCAAATAAAAATTAGACAGATGTGATAAATCGTAACCCTCCATCATCTGCGACCGTCGGGAGGATGGAAAAATCAGTGTTTTCCGTTTCTCCTTCATGTACACGAAACTCAACATGGAGGTAGAAATATCCACAGTCTAGTTGTGATGATCCAAATGTAAACGAATCGCTGGTTACTTGCTTAGGGACAGATCTCTGGATCACAACTATAGTTAGGCAGTCCCAACTGTAACACTCAAGTTAGGAACAGTTGGTTCCAACTATAGTTTGGGGAGGAACACCCAGTAAAAAAGAATAGACCTTTCTTTTGTTGATAAACAAAGGGCGCCGGTTGGCATGGACGGCCGAATCTTAGCAAAACATTCAATCGTGTTAAAAAATGTTGTGACCAAATTCAACATTTTCTGAGCTAAATTACCTCTCATGATTGGTCGATTTGTTTCCAACAAATTCAACACTATTTTCAGAATATTTGTTCAACATCGGCAAAATTGCTACAAGCTACTGCTATCTGTTTTTGATTTTCAGTTGTGGCTTTCCATAGTTTTCAAACCGAGGTTGGCAAAAAATCGGGCTGTGACGTTGCAATTATAATAGAAGGGTACTATAATGTATGCGGAAAATCAACTACAGTCGTGCGGGTACTTCCGGACCTACGTTAAAAAACCCCATTAAACTAAATGAATTGCTCTCTAACTAAAGTTATCAATTTTCATTTTAGGTAAATGAAGCCCAATGATTATTTTACTTACATTACAACTTGGACATAGGGGTACATAGTCGGCACAATGCCATGATACTATTACTAACTTTTGAGGGTGATTCTGTAAAGCTGGATTAGCGCCCTCTACTGATATGATGACACTCAATAATAAATTTTATTTGTGACATAAATTATTAAGTGCTATAGAGCTTTTGATTTCTTATTTGATTGTATAAATAGTCCGTTATTTTGGCTGTTTCCATCACCATGTCTTAAAAAGGCTCAAAAGGTGAAACAATCAAACAAACACCCCAACACCCCAAACAAACAAGCGAACAAAAGAAATTAAGATGACAAAAATAACACAAATGGGGAGGGGGGGGGGTGTATGTCGCCCCACGCACAGCCAGGCTTGTAATGGTGGGGGGGGGGGGGGGGGGCAACAGGGGAATTGCTTTTCAGAGTGGGGTGGGGTGGGGGCCTTGTTCTTTTAACAGTGGGGTCGTGTCGTGCTTTTACCTTTTAAAAAAATATTTTACAGTTTTCGTTTCTTTTTTGAGGGCACTGCATGTACAGTCGACTTCCATCAGAACAAGATCGCCGGGACTGGCCAAATTACCTCGTTGTTTTGAGAGTCTAAAGGGAGGTCGGGTTGGCGTAGTGGTTTCTTTCCTTGCTTTACCCTGCAGGACTCCGGTTCGAATCCCGCCGGGGGCACTATGTGGATTTTTCGAGATCCCGGCGGGGGCAATTTGAGGATTGTGGATTTCCAGTCCCTACCAGTTTGCGAGGGAATAATATTTCTTTGGGGTTTCCTCCCACTTCTAAATCTGAAACTTTCTTCTCTCCATGGGGGTTCTTCGCTTGTTAGTATTTTCTGAGAATCCTTGGCTTCACAACTAAAATTAATTTAAAAAAAATAAAACCAACATCAAAACAAATAAACAAAACGCTGAAATAAGATTCAGAATATACTCAACAGACCTCTTTATAACGTGCTCTTTTTTAACGACGTTGACTGTATTTGGATTTATTATTTTTCGATGGGGCACCTGAACTGGATTATTGAATCGAATTGAATCTTGAACTGCATGCAAAGTGTGCATTGTATTGACGTTCACAGTTGTGTCTCAGTTTCTGTAAACTATTATCTGAATTTCCTTCCTCCATTTTGCAAAATGAGTTTGGTTCCATTTTACTTACCGACGATTGACGGTAGGTGGCTGGAACGCCTACCACGGACTGACTATAGTTAGTCTCTTTCACAGCTCCGTGCTTGAGAAGGAGAATAGCATCACTGCGCCGTTCAGCTCTGAGCTCATAATCCTAACATGCATTGAGTAGGGGAAAAAGAGGTTCCGCGGTTAGTTAGTTGTTGCTCACGATCACCGATAACGCATCAGTGATCTTGTGTGTTGCACCATACCGACCGGGAGCGCTGATATACACGATACGCAAGAATAGCTGACAGCTCGCCATTCAGTCATCCATTGTCATTCTGTCTCCAGGAGGCACCAGTTGAGATTGCGAGGGATGTCTACTGCCCACCAGCTTTCTTGAGATATACCCCAGTTGTCATTTCTTGAAGACAGCAGTTTTCGGAGTTTATAGGTTTTTGCCAAACGTATGCTGTACCCTTGATGTTGGGATAGTTGTGAGAAACTTATGGTAACGTGATCAGCATGGAGTAGTTTGAACTTTGATCAAATTTTAATGTGTCTTTAACACTGGAAGTTCATTGGATGGGTGAGAAGAGCCAGAGATGAACCACCGCGTGAACCACCACTTCATCGGCTAGCTGATCGCGCCAACCCCTTCCACGCCACTCATAAGGATCATATTTATTTGGTCCTCAAAGATTATTGGTCAGAGCAGAGAATTTTGTTTCACCAGCGACCGTTCAAAGTCACTCGGGATTGGTTGACCGCCAAATGATGTAATTAAAGAAGGAAAGAAAAGAAAAGGTGGAAGAAGGAAAAAGAAAAGGAAACGGTGGAAAGGCTGTATTTCAACTTGGTCCACCCGCCTTGAAGGTCTTTGCAGTGATGAGGTCCTCTGTATGATAAATTGCGTTCTGTGCAGGAGTTTTGTTTCAGGAAAGTTTCAGGGAAACGGATGCGTCGAGCTGCATTTTTTGGGAGTGTAAGTTTTAGTTTTCTCTGCGAAAAGTTGGTGCTGTGGACGGAGTGAAGTGTTTTATCACTTTGATTTAGTCTATGGCTATCGGTTACAGCGGTGTTCCCCTATAGTTAGGCGGTGGGGTATATCCATTTCGGTGTTGGCGACAAACAAGATCCTCACACTCTAATCGGAGTGATTGGGGTTGACACTCAAAGGCCAAGCGGCCAGGCGATACTACTCGTGCTGGAGTCAGCTAAGTTTACTACTACACGTGAGCTTTTTTTGGTACAGTTCCCACTTGTTCAAGGGGCTTGATTTGATCGGATGCCCTTGGAATGGGTCACCTCGCGGCGTGTTTGAATCGTAGGGGCACTCAGAGACAAGACTCGAGTATAATGCTGGGGACGGTGCGGGTTTTAGTGATCTTGGCAGTGCGGTCGTTGGTCATGTTACCGGTTTGGACTAGCTCTACCTGTGCTTCACCGGCCTTGCCACCCCAGCGACCCCAGGCCGCTGAAGTGCCGGCCGCCTTAGGAGGGTCCTTAAACCATGGCTCGGAATACATACAACTCAACGGGTTTCCGGAAGAAGACGTAGAAGAAGATTCCGCCAGCTATACCTCTACAGTGGTAAGTACAATCCCCCCCTTTGTCGGGAAATGTTTTATCCTTATTGGTAATCCGTGTACATGAAAGGTGATGTTGACCAAAGGTGATATGCCCCGCCCACAATGTGTGAATAGGCTTTGGTTATGCTGCGGGGAAGTCAACACAAATCACATAGGGCTTCAAAGGGTCTTACGTCATTTGTAAGCACTTAAAGGCACTGGTACACGTTTGGTAATTACTCAAAATATATATTAGCATAAAAACTTACTTGGTAACAAGCAACGAAGAGCTGTTGATAGTATAAAACATTGTGAGAAACGACTCCCTCTGAAGTAACGTAGTTTTTGAGAAAGAGGTAATTTCTCACTAAAATAATAAAAGACTTCTGGCCAGAAGCCTTTTATTCCCATCTGAAAGCACACTAATTTGTACAACAAGGGTGTTTTTTCTTTCATAATTTTCTTGCAACTTCAATGACCAATTGAGTCCAAATTTTCACAGGCTTGTTATTTTATGCATATGTCTGAAATTGAAACTTTCTTCTTTTACGTCTTTCCATGGGGTTCTTGGCTGGAGTGTAATCATTAAGTACACTTTTCTGAGAGTCCTTGGCTTCACAGCCAGAAATAAATGACAAGGGCCCAAGTTCATGACACTACTTACCTTAGAACTCTGTGCTTTCAATAGTGTGTACACCATTGGAAAGAGTAAAATAAAACGTTCACAGATTTGCACACAAGTAACAAAAGATGACCATGGTGGAAAACTTCTCTGGATTTTTGTTTTGCTTGGAATGCTACTGCTACAGTTTTTGAGCAATGAGTAAAACAATCAGTTTTGATCTCGCAAGTCCAAAAACCAGATGTTTTAAAACAGTGAAAACATACAATAAGGTTTTTCCCTTTTTTCTTGTGGCTCCAATGACTGTTGGGGCTAAAACTTTCACAGGGTATGTTGGGTCACATAAAGTGTGGATACTGTTCTTTGACAATTACAAATGTTGTCCTTGTGTTTTAAGGCAGCCCTGTAGAGTAAGTGATTCTGTGGGGCTTAAATTAAATAGGATAAGCGCATAATTCCAAGATAAAACTGAGCCGAGATGAAGTTAGCATGTCTGTCAGGTCATGGAGGAAGGAAACCCATCCATCCACGGTCAGTTCCAGACTGGTAGAAAACACATCCAAGTTTGTTTAAAGAAGGCCGTTACGGTAAACAAACCATCGGGTTATTCCATGTGCCTCAGGATTGTGTGTTTGGTGATTATTATAGCAAGTTTATGTTTTGGTGACTCTAAAATTAATTTCTGAAATAATTTTAAAGCTTTGCAAGTATGCTTCTTGATCGAAAGTGGTTTTGTAATCATTATTATTATTTATTTATGTATTTATTTGTCATCGCACAAGAATAAAACAATACAGACAAGTCTGACTGGTTCCCCTCAAGCACGCTCCCGATAATTTGATGATATTATTAGAGTAAAATTCACGAAAAATCCAATCTATTATTATTAATATTGTTTTTCACAAGCCAATATTTGCTTTAAACTGCATTGCCAAACCAATTTGTCTTTTAATCATCAGCGCGTGAATAATATTCGCCCGTTTAAGTGTGTAGACAATTTACTTCTCATTGCGGTAAAACAAAATTCCTACAACTGAAATACTGTCATTTGGCAAATTTTGTGGTACAGTGTATTTAAGTTTTCACCAACGGGGTTGATTGAAAAAGGAGAGAGTTCCCAGTGGTCAACTTTTTCCACGAACGTATGTGTAGTGTGTAGCCCCCCCCCCCCCCCCCCAAAAAAACGCACTAAAAAACCACACAATGCCTAGTTTTGAATATTATTGGTCATTCCTATTTTAGTACATCGGTTTCGGCAAGCTGAAACGGCGCTCACTGTATTTTGTAATACTACGAAATCTCATCAAAATTCACTTTGAAAAGTTGGGAAAAAAAAATATATATATATATATTATTATCCCCAGAAGAAACTCAAGAAATGAACAAAAGAGAACCGATGAAAGTAGTATCAAAGGTTATTTCCCTGGCGTCCGACCCAGTGGACTAAAGCGTGGTAATTTAATAATGGATTGTGGTATTAATAGTAATAGTCTGGCTACGGACAATTGTTTTTTTGGTTGTGTGACGGATTCCTGCCTTAAAGTGCTCTGTCAAACCACGGAATTATTAAAATAAAAAAATTGTCCGCGATATACTTTTCTCTATTGACTGTTCACACTACCGGGTAAATTCCCAGGAAATACAACCCTGGGAAATTCATGGGGAGTTCGAACCACACAGGCCACCCTGTGTTCGTTTCACACTCTTGGCGCGACGTCTCTCTGAAAAAATTTAACCCCAGGCAATAATTACTGAGAGAAAAACAAAACATGCCTTAAGCCTTTCTCAGATTCAATTTTATTTTTGGACAAATTACCTTTTTCTCTTAAACTACTTCAAAGGAGATCGTTTTTATAAACGTTTTATAATATCAACAGCTCTCTAGTGCTCTTTACTAAGTAAGTTTTTATGTTCATTAATTTGTTGAGTAACTACCAAAGGTGCATGCAATTGGGGTTCGAAGCCGGTTCCTTTACCCATTGTCCCTCCCATCCCCCAGTCCCCCAAGTAGCCTTTACAGGACCGGTACCTTCCCCTATATAAGTATAATCGACCAGGAACAGATAAGAATCAGTGGTTTGTTCTCGGGCGTTTTACTTGTTAGGAGATTATGCTGACCAATTTTAGCGGCTAGCAGCACTGAAGTTGAAAGAAAGAAAAAACCCTCGCAAAGAGATAGCAGGGTGAACAGTTTACAATCATGGTACAATCATGACGTTATCACCTCTCACCGTTACGCCGAAGTGCCGATGTGTGTACATGTACATTCACACATTGACACCAGTGGTGTGTTAATCTGGCTTAATCTGGCTTACATTTAGTAACGGTCTGTATCTGGTTGGCAGTGTTGAAAACGAGGTGTATTTCGGTGGCAGGGGAAGTTATATCAGTCATTCGCCATATTTATAGACCTCTACGACAGCCATCTTGGTCTAATTTCCAGTGTACTCAATGACAAAATAGTGTTGCAAGTCGTGTCTTATGGTCATTCAAAGACCAGAAAATTGTTTGTGTGTGGAAAAGCTCCTGTTTCGGGATCGTAACAAAAACACCACAATAATTGTCGGCCATAAAAACTGATTTGGTGCATGCTTAGTGAGAAGCACTGCAGCTGTTGATATAGAATATTTTGAGAAACTATTCGAAGTTATATGGTTGGGATAATTTTGTTTCACCCCAAAACATTTGAATCTGAGAAACGATTCATGCATGAATCGTTTATATTTCTGAGGGTTGGCGTCCATTCGCGAATGCTGCGGCCAGAAATGCGGTTGGTACCCGCTGTCACCTCGCTAAACGTGGATGGATTGAAAATACGGTGACGTGACATTTTTGTGTGTGCTGTTTTTTCAGCAAGCAGACACTACATTTTGTTGAGTGTCTCGTTTGATCACTTCCATGGTTTACTTTACAATTTACCCCCCCCCCCCCCCACCCCCACCCCGGGTTACAATTGACTTGGATTTGTTTAAATGATATGAATGATATAGATAGTGAAATAATTTTGACCTTGATTGCAATAGACTTTACTTTTATGTTTCAAAAAACTTCCAATGATGTAATTCTCGTCCAGAAATCAAAGGCACACTCTGTGTTTGTGAAACGTTTACATAATTGGCCTGAGTGCGGTTTCCTGAAGCAAGGGCCAAGCTTATCAGGGAACAGGATTGGGAATAATTAATAGCTTATCTAAATCGGATTAACGCAGTTTGATAACTTTAATAAATCTATTATGCTTTTGTAAAAACAAAGAACTACTACTATATACTGAAATCAAGTCGATAATAATATTATTTATTAACATTGGTGGCATTGTGTTTTTTGAGACGAGAATGTTTGGGGCCTTGGGTGTCAAAAGGTGGCACCATGCGACCAACTTTGAATTGTTTTTGAATTGTTTGTCGGTACAGTTTTTGAGGATGAGCTGAATATAATTATAGGGGTACAGTCCTGATTCAGTGGTGCAGCCATATTTTGTTATTATTATTATTTTGTTATTATTTATTTATTATTGTTTTTATTATATTTTATTATTATTTATTTTATTTATATGTATTTATAATTTTATTTTATTTTATTTATTTATTTATTTATTAGTATTTTTTGTTTCCTCTTCCCTCTTCTTGGTTGCCAATCTGAAATTATTCTGGTCCATCTGTTGTCATTTACGCATGCCACGTGATCAGCCCATCTCCACTTTGCCTCCTGATGTCCATTGCTCCTGTTATCTGCCAGATTCTTCCTCACTGCGTCTTGTTTTGTCCCGGATGGATAATTGTAGCATTCTTCTCTCCATTGCCCTTTGTGCTGTTTGTGGTTTTGTTTTCTATGTATTCTGTTGTTGTCCATGATTCTATCTTATCTACAGTATATGTCATAGTAGGTAGCACCGTGTTATTTGCTTTCTCCATACCATATACTAGACTATACTATAGTCACAAATAATTTTGTTGTGCCTTCCAAAACAGCTCCAATTTGCTTGTATCATTCTCATTGCTTTTTCTTGTGAGCAGTCTCTCATCTTTACTGTTTGACCCAAGCTCCAGTTGATTAATTATAGCAGATCTCTTACCGAACTGTGTTGTGTTGTTGGTACGACCATGGAGGAAGGGTACGACATCGCCGTACACCTGTGGGACTCAAGACTTCCGTTAATAAGGGCTGTGACACAGTTTTACCTGAGAGGACTTTCGGGGTTCGTTAAGACGGATTTAAGAGCCTGAATTGTAGTGTACTTAAAATAACCAACAAGGGACTGAATACGACCAATTGTGATTACAGTGTGGTCTCTCTATAGTCCCCGGACTTCTCTCCGCACACCTGTGTTATTCTCTCCTTTGTGACAAGGGAGGCCCCCCCCCCAGGCCTTGTCTTGTCTCCGCACGGCATCCCTCCCCCTTCTCCCGTTGTCTACTGTTGTTGTGGTTCTTGATTGAACGAGAGAGAGAAAAAAAAAACGTTTCTCTGTAAACACAACGTATAGTCTTGAGGATGTATTTGGGGTGTAGTACTCGAAAGTGTAGCGCAGCTGTGAGTTTTGTGATCAACGAACGGTGGGTTCTTTGCCAATGAGAATGCCACTCAGTATTTTGCTTTTATTGTGTGCACGTGGCTCAATTTACTGCTTTGGCACCTTTTTGGTATTGTTAAAGGGACACGTTGCCTTGGATCGGACGAGTTGGTCTATAAAAAGCGTTTGTAACCGTTTGTTATAAAATGCATATGGTTAGAAAGATGTTGTAAAAGTAGAATACAATGATCCACACAAATATGCCTCGAAATTGCGTGGTTTTCCTTTTACATCGTCAACTAACACGGTCGGCCATTTATGGGAGTCAAATTTTTGACTCCCATAAAATAAATGGCCGACCGTGTTAGTTCGCAAAGTAAAAGGAAAACCACGCAATTTCGAGGCATATTTGTGTGGATCATTGTATTCTACTTTTAAAACATCTTTCTAACCATATGCATTTTATAACAAACGGTTACAAACGCTTTTTATAGACCAACTCGTCCGATCCAAGGCAACGTGTACCTTTAATATGCTATTCCAAATTGAAATTACCCCTCCGTTTTGGCCGGGGGTCGATTATTCTATTATTACACATCCAACAGCACAATAATAGCGTAAATAATTAACGGGATCAATCAACCAATCATACCAAATTTATAAAACGCCTTAATCAAAGGTTTGCTCAAAGGCAATGAGGCACAAAAGAAATAAATAAGTCATTGATGGTAGGCCTCCTTCAGAAGTGTCCTATAAAAGTGTTGAAGGATGTTGTGAAGGATGAATAGGAAAAGAGAAGAAAATTTTCAGTAATTACATGCAAGGTTGCAATCTGATGTGGGATTCGAGCCGGGGTCCGCAGAGGTTAAAGGGCACTGGAAAGAAACCACTGAGCCAAACTAATCCCCTTACAAAAAATGCTGAGCGGCTGAAAAATAATTGTATTTGTTGTTTTATTTGTATCTCCAAGTTTGTGCCTATCCTTGACATACTCAAAGTTATGCTTAGTAACAAATATAACATAACTGTGCATGTTTTTTGTGTTTGTTCCTGTTTGAGTTATAGTCTTTTGACCACTGACTTCATGTAATATTAAAATCAATATTTATTCGGGGAACTCTGATTGAGTTATCAGATTTCCAATATTAGATTACAAAATTATACGCAGTGACCTGATATGTAAGTATGATACATATCACGGTAGCAGATTGTGAACTCTATTTGTCGAGAACTAATCACGTGATACAACTTAAAAGACGTATGTGCATTGTTCAGGGGAACATGAGTGATGTACCCGACATGGTCCATACCTTGATCGTGCCCTCCAGAGTCCAATGTTCGTTTCCTGAAAAACAAAGTGGGCATATTATGCCTGAACGGCACCTCTGTGACATGAAGCCCTTGGTTGGTCACCCCACCCCTCATCTGCCCCTTTTCCCCGTATCAGTTGGATCCCCTTGTGTCAGTCGAATCAGGTGATTCAAAAGAAACATACCGTCAACAACTCAATTTATGCCGGCATGCCTGCGGTGCTGAACTGTCCCCCAATGAAGAGCCGCGTATACACGGGCACCGATTACGCGTTCTCCTCGTTATTGTTATCGAAGATTAAAGGTATTATACAGGATTGGTAGAGCTGACAAAATAATCACAGACAGTGTTCATGTTTTGTGTAATCAACCACAGACATGTACATGTACATGAAATAACAAACCTGTGAAAATTTGAGCTCAATTGGTCATCGAGGTCACGAGAAAATAGTGAAACTGAAAAGAGACCTTATGTGTTTTCTGTTTTTCAAACATCGAGTTTTTATCGCGCGCGATAAAAACTATTGTTTTACTCATTTCTCAGAAACGATAGCATTTTAGGCAGAAATATTTTAAGGAACCCTTTCTACCATTACTTACTTTAAATCATGTAAGTTATGTGTGAATCTGTGAACTATTGTGTTTTTCGATCTTACCAATAGAGGAACAAGCCTACATAATGAGGGACGTTTTTGGAATCAGAGAAGTGCCACGAACCCCACAAATCCAACGCGAGAGAGTCCTGTACGCTGCAAAAACTGGGATGTTCAAGTAGACACCATGGGTGTTTCAACATTAGAGAAAAATCAAAATTAACATCTTATAGTTAAAACAACACCAATGTAATTATGTTGGCAGAAAATTACTGTAAGTTAAGCAGATTGAGTGGTGTAAACAGAGTTTCAAATCAAGATACAAAAGATTTCGGGTTGAACAAAGACATAAAGACTAGAGCGGGATTTGAACCAACGACCTCCGGATTAATGTGCCGGCGCTCTACCAACTGAGCTATCTATAGCCCTAGGTTGGAGGTTTCCCAATTTTGTCAATATCTTTGTTCGTGGGGGGGGGGGGGGGGGGTGCCGAACATTTAAGTAAATACCAAACACAATGAAAGACATCATACGAGAGAAAACATTAACTATCTATAACTTATTAGCGCATTTGTTACAATATTGTTCAATGTGGTACTCTCACTTCTGTCTACTTTCTGTATTTTGGAGGATTTTTCAGAATAGAATTAAAGATGAATCATGGTTGAGAAGAACGGTGTTCTTGCTCACTCAAAAGTTGTTTTAGCAAGTCGATTTGAGAGAAAGTTCTACTCTAGATGCCAACAAGTTTGGCACGAGACGGTAGTCCCCCGAGCATCAAACCGTCGTCAATGGGCGGGCAACCTCTCCTGTTTATTGATTTTTTTCCCCCCGCCCGTTACCGCTAATTTTTCCGGAGAGTTTCTGACATTCGGTCTGATGATCGAGTTCCTTTCTTCCTCCTGTCAATCGCATACATCACCAGAAGCAAAATGGTCGCTTATCGCGTCGAGGAATCGGATGAGAGTGTGCGTGGTCTACATAAGCTGGTGCTCCTAGCTCAGATCAAGTGTGCTGCGCTCTTTTATCAAAACGTTCGCCGTGCCCTCGGGGTGCTAGACAAAATGGCGGTGGTCTCGGCATCTTTTGCATTTTATCAAAAAATGGTAAAAGAAAAAACGATTTGGTGCGAGCTTGTGGATCACTTCTCAATGGAAACGGCTCCAAACAGCATTATTGGGTTCGCTTTGAACCTTATTACGACAAAAGAAAGAACAATTTTGTCTTCAAAGGCTTTTTTCTCAAGAGAATGTAACCGTGAGAACGGAAACTCACTTGTCCACAGAAGATAGCTGAAACAGAAGTGTTGCAGTAGTTAATCTAAATTTTAGAATAATCGACATTGATGTTTTCAAATTGTGACCGACAACTAGTTGAGAGTTTCCTGGGCTGCGGTATTTGAAACATAATGGCCATTGCCATATGCTCCATACTCCATGATTATAAATGATGTCGGGATGTCGTCATCTTACGTTTATGATGTCATCAACGTTTAGTAAAATTATCCCAGGATCTCAACAAGTTGAATGGCACTTTCAGAGCTCCGTAGAGTGTAGAGCCACTATTCAACAATTCAAACCTGATGTTTATAGTGTTTGTCTGATAGCTTTTAAGTAAGCAGGGTTATGCACCTGGAGGTTGTGGTCACATCCTTTCTTATTTCCAAGAAAAGGGGGAAAAGAAAAAGGTGCTCAAGAGTATAATCGAAAAGGAGTGATTACGCGCCAATCCACTTCAAAGTTGCAAAGTTGCCTCGATTGTCATCATAACACCATGCTCTCCTCCTACACGTGTGTATATTGTCCGTTTGCATCGCATACCTCCGGCCAAGATGTAAACTTGAACAAATTGCCTTGGAAACATTTGTTTCTTCTTCTGGAGAAGCTATTTCAATTATTATATGTGCCTATAGACATTCCCTTTAAGTGTCAGAAGTAAGTCATTTCCCCGTGTAAAGCAACATGGGAGGTTGGCTCGTCTATAATAATACGAGGTTTGTCCTCCTAATGAGCATCCACCAGACCGACACAAGGGGACGGCATGCCGTGTTTTTGTCCCAATCTACGGGGAGCACTGCCACCAACTAAAGGCTCAACGACCTAGCAATTTATCTTCTTTTTTCCCCAGTGTCTGTCAGGTTACGGTTGTATAGTCTCCACCTCAAGTCTGCATAGTCAGATTCTCCAATGAGAATTGTGATGACAACACGAACGTCAGTTGGGCAAAATTCTTAGTACAAAATTATACCGGAAAGGGAGGTCAAGTATTGTTTTCGGGTTTTCTTTGTTGATTTGTGAAACTTACCTCATTTTTTATATATTTCTTTGCTAAATTTTACTTCGCCAACAATAAGATACTTAATATCCTACTTTTTTTTTTATAGCTCAACGTTACTGATGAGTATTTGAAGAAACTGAATTGCGTCAAGTAAGACTCGATATGGTTGGGACCAACTTGGTTCTGCAGTTCGAATACGTGTGAGACTTGCACAGCCTATGAGAGAAGAGTTGCGTTTTCATTAGGGAAGGTCTGGATGAACACATCATAAATGATGATGATATCATAATATAAACACTTTCACTAATTACAAGCTTTTCTGCCAACTGCTCTTACTACGAAACCATCAATCCATTCCCCTTCCATCAGCTCGTCTTATCCTACCCATTCTCCCAAACGTTTCCCTCCCCTTCCCATTTTGTCTCAAAACGGTCAAAATATACTGATTCTTGAAAACATCACCAAGATGTTCACATTATTAACTTTTTAGTGGGAAATTTACGGGGCTGTTTCTTAAAAGTTTTGACTATTGGAGCTTTGCTGACCGTGGACCTTCGCCTCCAAATAATCATCCAATCTCATTGAGCCGTGCTGGCCAATACCCGCTCAGGAGGACCGAAGTTCACCCATGTAGGCTAGGACCCGCCCCCATTGTCTCCATGTTGACTTGTTGCCAGTCATTGCTATTGTGCGCTGCATTGTTTGCTCCCGTGATTAAATAGTAGAGATGCCCCCGGGGTGTGTGCGCTAACTAAACCGCATAATCGGGCCCAGGGAGCTCGCACAGGAGTCGGGGGAGCTAAGACTGCGTGCCGGCGCACTCGTTTGGGGACTCAACCTTTTTTTTCTTCACAGTTTGTAAACCCAACTTTTGTGGCATACTTCTTCCAGGTATTAGAACTTTTTTATGTTTGGAGGCAATACAAAAACTTCAAGTATTAAAGTGAAGTGTAATTCGATGACGTTAACCGCCCTGAACAAGTATTAGGGACCCCTTTGTCATGTACTTAGGCACTTTATGGCGTTGGAACGCTTAATAATAGAAAAGTACATAAAACATGACGCCAAAGTGTAATTCTAGTAATGTAGGCATCTTTCCCGCCCTTTTATGTGGCTGTCACAGTCGGTTCATGGTAACCAGGCAAGTGCGAACGTCAGTGATGATTTGGGCATCATCCTGGGGCCAGGTGTCTGAAGGCCAGCTCAGCCTCTGACGTTCAATTTGTTTATGTAGACCTAAACCTTTCATCATTATTTCTACTTTGTGTTTTTTTTTCTTGAAGATGATCAGATCGAAACGTTGTGTGGTTACAGAACCGCCACAACTCATTCAAGGATTCTGACTGTGTCGCCACAAATTTCTTGGCTGTTTTTTCCAACCATGCAAAGTTTCCAATCACTCCCCCCCCCCCCCAATAATATTCATCATCTATAGAGTGTCACAAAGTCTATACGAATACCTAATCCACGAGTGAGACATTCTCAGTTTATCTTTTTTAAAGGCACTGGACACGTTTGGTAATTGTCAAAGACCATTATTCTCACTTGGTGTATAATTATGCATAAAATAACGAACCTGTGAAAATTTGGGCTCAATTGGTCATCGAAGTTGCAAGAAAATAATGAAAGAAAAAACACCCTTGTTGCACAAATTTGTGTGCTTTCAGATGCCTGAAAAAGGCTTCAGGCCTGAAGTCTTTTTCAGATTCAAATATTTTAGTGAGAAATTACCTCTTTCTCAAAAACTACGTTACTTCAGAGGGAGTCGTTTCTCACAATGTTTTATACTATAAACAGCTCTCTGTTGCTCGTTACCAAGTAAGTTTTTATGCTAATATATATTTTGAGTAATTACCAAACGTGTCCAGTGCCTTTAAAGAGAGAATTTGTCTTGGTGTATAGGCGCCAGAATTCATTAGTTTAGTTTTATCGTATCTTTCTGCATGGTAATGAAACCAAGACACCTTCAAAAATACCTTGCACTGTATTAACCCGTAGGTTTGAAGATACCTGTGAAGGGAAGATGTTAAAAAAATCTCAATTCTAGATGTGGGAGAGATAACTCAACTGTGGAAAACACAGATTAGGTATAGGGACTGGAACCCAAACCCATCGGAGCGGGATTTGAACTAGGGGTCCACAGAGATCAAAGACATGAAAGAAACTCGACCTCGAAACCACAACCTGAATTTATGAAACCTTTAATGAGGAAGGGATGAATCAAGTTTCGTTTAGATGTGAATAGAAAAAGGCAAACTAGCTCAGGATTCGAACCAACAACCTTTAAATCGGCTTTTTGCGGCTTACTCATAACAAGGGATTAGGCGTTATTAGTGAAGAGCAGCGTTGGACATGGAGCCAAATAGATTGTGGGTTACCGAAGGTCGAGTTGGTAACTGCTTGAGTGGTTTTTGGTATCTTTCTTCATACCGTCTGTGAGCTTATAAGGCATGTCTTCCGGAAGGAAGCCACGCATGGCTGAAGTCAGAATGTAGAGGCATCGGGAACGTTCCTCGGCCCAGCCCAAGTGTCACCATCTACGGCGCCACTACTATCCCTTTCCCCCTGCCTATACCGGTCGTGTTTTTCTCCCCGCTCAACACTTAACAATAATTCTGTGTCATCCACAATTCTTTATACCATTTTCCGGCTAACACACCCATTGTCTAGAGAATGCTCATATCCCCGGAAGACAGAGAGGGAGACAACGTTGTCATGGTTACGGCACGGAAATCTCATCTCGGTTGTTGTTATGCATGAGAGTGTTGACAGGCAGGCGTCGACTGACTTCTTAAATGGTCTTGCGTTCGTAATGTGTTTTGCTCTGGTTCATTGCGCAACGATTTTAACAACGGGTCCGCATTCCTGTTACGTGAACTGGTGGGCAATCTGAAAGCAGTCAACGGCACACGAGAAGTTGTCCGTTGTACGACTCCGGCCAGTGACCCGTACATGTACCATCTATGCCCAGATGAATGTAAACCACTCCTTCAGTTTTTAGTTGGGTAGATAGTGGAAGCATGGAGGAAGCTTTTCCTTCCTCCATGGTGGAAGTACCTGCAGGGGTTATGCTCGCGAAGAGTATTAGTAATTGTCAGAGACCAGTTTCTGAACTGCATGTGACCCAACATACATGTAATAAATAACAAACATGTGGAAGTTGAACTCAGTCGGTCATCGGAGTCATGAGTAAATTAGGAGGAAAAAAAACTTCACTGTTTCAAAACATCATTATTTGGACCAAGCTAGTAAGTTTGTATGGTCATTTATTTTTGGTGTAATTACCAAAGGTATGGCCCTCCCTTTAATTGAGTTGTCCAGTTTAAGTTCTTGGACTTTTGTTGTGCAGTCAGCCACAACTCGGCGAGCCAAACCACCCTATTATTAATTTGTGGTCACTGATATGTCACACCGTGTCTTGGAAGCGGACTTTTAGTGGACAAGGATCAATCAAATCGAAAATGAGATAGGTTCATCTGTGGGTCGATTCATCTGTGGGTCGATTGCTCAAATATATGACCCCCCCCCCCGCCTCCTATGTATTGGAGTAATGAAAAATCGTCACTAAGGTTTGCCCTGAACTTTTTCAGTGACTGGCCAGCATGACGTATTATCTTGCTGTTTTACTGGTCCACCAACATTTTCACAAGACTAAGTCCCTATTTCACACAGAACAAAGATATAGCACCCCTGAACAAAGATGTTGACATAATAAATAGGGTGAGATAACTCAGTTGGTAAAGCGCCGGCACGTTTCCAGAGGTCGCAGGTTCAAATCCTGATCTACGGTCAATTTTCTTTGTTCAACCCAAAATTATTTCATGTTTCATATTAAATAGGGATGCTAGCCAGCCGGACCATTTGGAGAGTTTTTTGACCGGTCCTCGGTTGTTTTAACTTTGTCTAGCGGACCACTGTTAAGGGAGAACACACTTACTCCGTGTCTACCAATGGAGGACAGCAATTTCCTTCATGGTTTATAACCGCAGATATTGTACCTTAGATTTTGTTCTTGATTTTGCAAGTGCCCTTGCCCCAAACCCAATGAGATTTAAGCACACAATGGTCTCGTCCTTCAAATTCCCCCAGTTGTTTTTGTGCCCCCCCCCCCCCCCCCCCCATTACACCAATGCCTATGAAGCTTATTAAAGATTCTCCAATTTCGATTCGTCAAAAAGATAAATGACTAAACTAAATAAATTGAAGTTCTGTTTGTTAAAAATAAAACAAACGCAAATGGTTGTACTAGGGACTTCAGTGGGTGAGGCTTGTCGCCTTATCCCGTGTAGACCTCGAACCCGTGTAAACATGTCACCATGGTGGAATGTCCTAGCTCATCCATCAGAAGGCTAGGCCTAGCCCCGGCAAAAAAAAAAGTTACAGAATGACAATATCGTTCGCCTATTAATTTTTTTCTCTCACCCAGCTATAGAGTACTAGAGAGATTAAACAGACCGTTTAGGATTCCTCTCAGTAAAATATTAGTTGTGCATATCATTTCACTCATAATCTCCGCTGGGCCGGGAGCGTGGCTAGCATTCCGAGGTGTCTCGCCGGTTCAATTTCAGCGTTCGCGCCAACGCGAACCCAAGACATGCATCGGTTCAATTCCAGTTTTCCCGCCATAACGACTTAATGGCGCGTAGCTGCTAATTAATTTTCTACGTTGGCCTCACTCGGTAATTCACATTGCACATTTTATTTATCGCCCGTCGGCATCTTTGACTGATAATTCACGACTCCTCCATAGTCTGGCACCCGTGTCTGTTACCAAGACTCCAGGCAGAGAGTATACACTAATTTCCCCCAGGGAAAATAAAAAAACAAAACGCTGACCTAATTCTCGAACAAACGTTACAACTGAGGCTACTTTTGTGATATATATTTTTTTAGGGGGGTCAAACTTTCGGCTTGTGTCACTGAGCACGCCATGTTCCAACGAGGTAAAGATCTTCCGGTATATGGACTGGTGATTGGGGTCTTAGTTAGGAGGACGGGCTTTCTTAGTATCTCCTTGTGTCCTAATTAATTTTGATGTAAATACTATATTTTCATGATTGCCTTTGCGAGAAGCAATAGCACTCATGTGGTACTCTGTATGACGTAAAGTTAATACAACATGGCACAAAATGCCCACTATGGACCACTGGCCGGAGTCCTTAGCACTGCACAAGTGACCTCACGACGAACAAGTCATGCATTCTAGTGTTTTCCAAACACGGACTTTTATAAGAAAATGACTGCAATGTACACTTCAGTTTTTTAAATTTCCAAACCTCGTCTGCTCCTAAAAGTGAAGCATACAAATAATTGTTTTTGTTAATTCTCCTGAAACGAGCAGAGCATACTGTTCCAAACGTCGAGACCTGACACCGGCTCTTCTCAGAGCCAACACTCCCCCCCAAAAGAAATGTACACATATTTGTACCCGCAAGTTTACTAATAAGTTGCAGTAACTTCTTATTTTCCACACCATGCAAAGCTATAGATAGGTTGCAGTATGACGTAAATCGGCCATCTTTACGGGCAATTTGGAACACACAGTCATGCGTTACGCGTGAGAACGGCGTGCAGCACGCGCACATTTCACCAAACTCATTGCATGATTGGTTAGTGAACGACGCGGCTGCGTTAATAATTTGAGCGCTTGACGCGCCTGCAAGCCAAAATGCGATTTGCCCGTAAAGATGGCGTCTACTGGGAACTATCTATATTGTTTAGGTCTCGTCGAAGATTATTTCCGGTTCCTGTAAACGTTTATAGACTTTTAGAAGAAGTACATAACCATGTGGTCTACAGTGGAGATATCCTGGAAACTCGAGCTATGCAATATAGAGAAACAAATATTATACAGATAGCGCAAATATTCTACGGCAAGATGTCAAATGAAATGATAAGGTGACGTTTATTGATGATATGATAACAAGTGGGTAAGGGCGTCCTCATTCTTGGACGTGTGTGGTCTTTCCTCCGGAAACGAAGAAGTATCCAAGGAACAACATAAATAAATAAATATTTAAATAAACTTATGAGGTTTTCTGATGAGAATGTGTGGTCCGTTTTTGATGAGTCTCTTTGGTTAAGGTTGCAAGGTCCTTTCTTTGCTGTTAAATTTCGCACCGACACTATTAAATGCATTTGTATCTTTTTTTACATTGTTATGTTGTCTTTTCGTTCGTATCATTTTAACACACCTGTAAATATTGTGGTACTTTTTAAGTTGTGTGACCTTGGTGCAAGGGGTCGAGTCGTCCAAGTCTACAGCCCAACCCAATCCTTCGTAAAGGGTCTATGTTGGTTATCCTGTCACCGCTAAGTGAGATTTATTTATGCTCAGCAAAATTTTGTTGTCATAACTTAGTTATCAAATTCACTCAGTGTGAGTATTACTAATTAGTGTTTTAGTTATGACAATCTCTCACCATGGTTTACAATAACGTCCGCATATAGTACATTGGCATCATTGACCGCATTAAAAACCGGCGTTCAACGACTCTCTTTTATGACAATCAAACGAGAGCATTTTATTATTACGCGGTATGTGCAACATTTTGCACAACCGCGTTGGGTAAATATAAACTTCCGCTTTGATGCCTAATGATTTTGTCACCTCAAACAATCGACTTGTTCAGTGTGTGTTCACTTCGATGGTTTCTGACAAATGCCATCATGTTGTGCAGTTCACCTAGGCGAGAAAGATCTTTTATGGTCACAGGGGACTTCAACATATTTTACATAGTTCCTTTGTTTGTCGAATAAACACGATGCTGTTTCCATTGTGTGTTCTTTTTTTCTTTTTTGGATTCCGGTAGTCACTTCCGATCCGGTAAAGTTGTGTCGGAATAAAGGATCACATTTTTGGTTATTTATTTATTTTTTCGAAAGTGGTGCATGAGCCTAGAAGGAGGTAGGCCCACATACTAACCCCATCCTGGTCTTTATGTCCGGGTGTATTAGACTCACAGATGGTGCCAGTCTTGGCTGGGATTTGTACCTGGGGACATCAGACGGGAGTCACAATGCCTCGCAGACGGCCAGAAGGCCTCTAACTAACCCAGATCACACTCTTCATGAAACTGTGCACAGATGCCAACAAAGAAAAATGCATAAATCCAGAAAACCGTCACTGCATCAACATATCAAATACTTGCTGCCATACAACAAGCCACCAGACAGCAAGCCAACAGACAGCAAGCCACCCAGCCACAAACAGCCAGCCACCAGACAGCCAGCCACAACGACAGCCAGCCACAAGACAGCCAGCCACAAACAGCCAGCCACCAGACAGCCAGCCACAAGACAGCCAGCCACAAGACAGCCAGCCACAAACAGCCAGCCACAAACAGCCAGCCACAAGACAGCCAGCCACAAACAGCCAGCCACCAGACAGCCAGCCACAAGACAGCCAGCCACCAGACAGCCAGCCACAAGACAGCCAGCCACAAGACAGCCAGCCACCAGACAGCCAGCCACAAGACAGCCAGCCACAAGACAGCCAGCCACAAGACAGCCAGCCACCAGACAGCCAGCCACAAGACAGCTAGCCAACACATAGCAAGCCACCAAACAGCAAGCCACCAACCAGCAAGCCTCTTCATCAAAGTTAAAACACCCGAGGACCGGTCAAAAAACTCTTCAATTCGCTGGTACAAACAAGACGTTGACAAAACTGCTATTGACTGGCTCCATGATGAGCCACTGTCTCATTTCGTCCAAAACTCACCCCGCGCGAGAGGAAGAAAACAACCAAACAAATTCGGAAAACAGATCATTAAATTGAATGATCAACAAGTGGGGTCACGTCTGCTCAAATGGCAACTTGTACCAACGGCTGGCCCGTTCCGATGCGTCAATATTTCAGACTGTTTTTTAAGGCCTGTGAAATCTGAAATAAAACGAAAAATTGAGAAACGCCCAGGCCCGAAGCGAGTCTGTTCACACCCACAAGACACCCCCAGCCCCACGGGCCTGTCGTATCACTTCGAACGAGTACTAATCCTGTCAATTGAGTGTTGTAATTTGGGAGTGTTTCCGATTCTGAATTAGGACTGTGAGATCTTATTATGAAGTTGACACAAGGGGTTAGGGGTGAGGGCACCTGAATCGACGCACCGAAAAGGAAGGAGATTTATCTGCTGCAAAAGAGATGATCTTTTGCGATTTTCTGCTCAGTGGCGTTAAGAGCGTGACGGCCCCAGCTCAGAATCCTTGCCCTCCCTCTTGCTCCCCTAAAATGAGACCAAAAACATGCCCTAAATGATTTATTAATTGTATATTTCTGGTAATGAAACCAAGGATGCCTCATGAGTGAACTTAATCACTGTAGCTCGCCAGCCCGAGGAAACCTATAAAAGTATAAGCAAGGGTGCTTGCCATGTGAATCAGATCATACTCTTCCACTAATAATGTTCGTTCTACGCAAACTACCGTACTAATCCTAGTACACGGGATTCCCATCCGAAGGACAAAGCAATTATGGTAAAGTATACATTGCTCAAGGACGCAAATGTCAAGACCGGAATTATGTCTTTGCCCCTGCTTGCCCCCCCCCCCGGATTTCCCCCAGTTACGCCACTGCCTCTGCTCTCTGTCCCCCACCCTTCGAAGAGGGTCCATTACCTCCTACTGAACGGATCAAACTATACGTTCCCTCTCGAAACAGCCCAGTCAGGTAAAACAGTTTGACCTATTTTCCTCCGGGTTCAACTTCGGAATTTGATAATGTTAATCCGCGAACACTTTTCTGCGAAATGTTCAACTTGTTTGCCCTTGACATTACAAACACCTTTTCCGTTTGGGTGAGTGGTGTAGGCCTACGTGGGCATCAGTAGCGGTCCGGGGGAAGCTGGGGGAGGGTGGGGGCGTCGGCACCACAACCATCCCCCACCCACCAGTGGAAAGGTAGCACTCCCCCAAATGAGACCCCAAAACATCCCTTCTACACTAAGTTATTTAAATATTTTCCCAATGATGGAAGGAGGGCCCTTTTAATGTTCTTTGACTTTGCCCCCCCCCACCCCACCCTACTCTTTTGAAAGTGTTCCAGCATTTCTGTGTGTTGGGGATTTCTGGAGGCGGGAATTTATGTTCAGCGAACAAGTGACCAGGTGGACACACACGTTTGCGAACTGTTGTCTAAACCGAGGACTTCATATAGGTTTTATAATGTCGCCACATCTTTTCTGTCTTGTCCCCTGTGTTACTAAAGAAGTATGGAATGCAGCTCATTACTGTACCAGACCATTTTACCCGTCCAGCTTCAGTTTCGTTACGTTGATTTGTAGGTGGAGAAAATGAACATGGCTATTGTAGGGCAGCAGATAAAAACATCGAGGACGAGTCGAACGTCCTCGGTATCACTCGGGCACCCCTTTACCGCTTTGGATTCCTGGCATTCTCCAAGCCCACCCACTGCAAACACCAGTAGCAAATTTAATTTCTGGGATGATCGTTGTCGCAATGAAACCATGACTAAACCAAATAAAAGACTCCACATGTAAAATTCACCAGGATTTATCTTTTTCCTCCCACATCTGGAACTGAAACTTCCTTCCTTGTCTTCTCTCCATGGGGTTCTTGGCTAGTACAGTGATTAGGTTCCCCGTTCTGAGAGTCCTTATAGCTTTACAACCAGAATAAAAAGATTCTCTGAATATTCTTTTTTCTGTTCAATTCTGAGACACGGAAGTTTTCTTTCAATGAGAGTTGGCACGAGCAGCGCTTTTCGTCCACAGTCCCTGCCATTGAACTATTGTATTATTTTAATTTGCTGTCCAGTTTTTTGAAGGTGAAAGAACTTCTATTTTTAACCGAATTGTTCTCAATGAATGCAATGCAATTCGTGGAGGTCAAAGTCTGCCATTTTGAAGGCGACATCTAAGTGTCAGATCGTCGTTTTTCAGCGAAAGTGATCGATCAGCATTCCACAAAGATCGGCCCCAACAAAAACAACAAAGAAATTGTGATGACAAAACTGATTGGCGAAATTGAAGGTTACATGTTGCCCGTCACGTCCGTCGACTGTTAGTGTACCTCGGAAGAACGGGGGTATTTTGCAGTAGTCTTACGGGTTCACGAGCACAGTGCGTTCGGCCGGTGAACAGCCCACGGTCAAGCAGGCCATGTTGACAGGTGACCCGTTTAGAAGCAAAATAGTTTAGACTCGAACGATACCATTACGGTGTGAATTATGACTTTATTCAGCGGTACCTTTGGTTTGTTGTTTGCTTGGAGAATTGGGGGGAAAATAAAGGAACTTGCTAGCCACCCTCTGCACCCTGCCTGTTAAACATTGAGTGCACGGGGAAAGATCTCTGAATCCGCTGTAGTTGGGCCGTCCTAACTGTAAACACTCAAGGTGGGACCGGTTCCAACTATAGTTGGGACAATTCTCAAGTTGGGACGGACAATATTGACAGACAAGAAAATGTCCACAAAAAACGTTATGTGTAGATGTCAAACTGTAAAACTTAATAAAAGGGGCTTGCTTACGGCCCCCTGAAGTTCTTAAAGTAATAACTATAAAAGGGGCCTGCTCACGGCCCCCTGAAGTTCTAAAAGTAATAACTGCGCGTATTTCTCCCAAACCGGACGCCATTGTAAACAATGTGGTATTGAATATTGAACAAATGACGGGACTTGTTTTGCTCAAGTTCTTTGTGTTTTAGTGGGCATGTGATGCTCCTTTAAGAGCGGCCGGCATGCCTTTCTGATTCATTCACAGCTATTAAATTGTAGCGTGACACAAAGGTCAAAAGTGATTCAATGTGGTACATTCTTTTCATACAGAAAAGCATCACAATTTAAAGACGTCAAGGTGGAAGTTTTTCACTCACTCCCTTCCCCTAAAAATATATAAAATACTTAGACTTATTATAAAAACAATAAATCAAATTTTAATAAATATAATTTTAGAAACTTGGTGTTTTAAAAACACCATCAAAGTTTTAAAGTGTTGCACAGATTTTTACAAAAGAGTAAAGAAAGAAAGTGTGAAATAAAAATTACTTGTTAAAAGATACAAACTGACAGGAATTACGCTAAATACTGAAATTGTAAAAAATACTGTCAGTAGATAAATAAACAAAATAAACACATAGACAAAGGTAGAATGTTGGCATGAATTATTCTTATTATATTTCATTAAAGTAATTTTTGCTTTTGTGGCCAAAGGGTGCCCCTTTAAAGGGCTCATTAATGTCATGACGTCACATTAAGTATTTTGACAGTTCATCAATTGCGACGGGAAAAGGGCGCCGTTTTGCTATTCTGAGTATGCGCGGAGTGACAACTATTCCAATGTTTATTAAAGTGACAGTCTGCAGTTGCGGCGATCGGTACAGATTCATTATACGCGTTGGATACCAGCGTAAACCTTCCAATGGGCCTAATAGTGGTACCAGTGATTGTGACCAAACCGAGGCTGGGATGACACATTTTTTAATCCCATAACTACGTCGTCTGATTTTTTTATTTTATCAAAACGTCGAGGGATACAACAGTCTACAATTCTAAGGGGCGGGGCTTTTCGTAATATATAGGTGACGTGCAAATAAACCTTTGTTTCTGCTAACCGTTTAACCCGATGTGTGCAGTACTTGGCAGATACAGAGAAAGGCACTCTGTTAATTCTTGCACTTCTTTTGATTCGAATACTACCGCTGCCAGATTGCCCCCCTTTTCACACCCGCCCCCATTCCCCAACCTTCATCTAGTCACCAAATTGTATACGTCTCTATAGCCCGATCGTCTGGATCGGGTGACTGCGCTTTGATTTTGGGCGGTCGGGTCGGCTTATTAGTGTGATCTTCCCTCGCCTTCCACCTCTAGGACCTCGGTTCGAAACTATATGGATTGGGTTTTCAGTCCCGAGCCTTTTTCCCTGGATTAATTCTCCGGGGTTTTCCTCCCACGTCAAGAACTTAAACTTCCCTCTTTGTCTTTTCTTGGCCAGTACAGTGATTAAGTTCACTTTTCTTAGAGTCCTTGGCTTCACAAGTAGAATTGATAAATTAAATGAATCTTTTTTACGGTTGTATGTACGCAACAATCAATTTTTTGACTTGTTCCACCCCCCCCCCCCCCCCCCCCCCACATACGTTGTGTGCTAAACGGACTAAAGTTTTATCCCAAAACGTAAACACTGCACGCCTTTAAGCAAGGGGGAAAACACAAACCAAACCTGAACTGAGAAGGTCTGTGGTAATTCAATGGAGGAATTTTCGGTGAGATATTATTTACGACAACGACAAGTGCTCTTTCCTCATCGGGTAAATGCTTACCGTGCGACAAGGGCATTCGGTCCTTACGGGCCAATAATAAAGGGCCCGCTATTTTAGGCCAAGGTGTTTGCCAGTTTACCAAAATATAGGTTATAATACTAAACGCACAACGCTGTATTGCATCGTTGAAACTTCTGGGGCAAAGTATGGTGCGGTTTAATCACTGTCTGTAAAAGTTGCAATGAAAAGTGAATGAAATCTTCACTAATTCAAGTAGATCTCCAACCTGCGTTTGTGTTCAACAGTGATAGAAAGTTGGTGATACTAATTATTTATGTGGGTGCAACGGTTGGCACCAATGGAGTAACGGGACATTTCCAATGGGGGAGGCAGTGACAGGGATGAGGGGAGCATTGAAGCAAATACACTATTTTGAGGACTTCATACTTTTTATTTAATATTAGTTAGTAGAAATCATTTTTAACTAGTGCCAGATACATACATTTTTAATTACATAAAGAAGATGTGCTTTATCGAACAATCATAATTACTTCATAGGGTACGCACGAAAGATGCGTAATTGCGAAAACCCAAACCTTTTTTATAAGGCCATAATTCTTTCTGTTCAATTTTAAAAGGTTTTTCGACTGGATGATGTAAACATAATGTCACCACTTTTTTTATTACACCACTGGTTATGGTACCGATTCATAAACTTCTTAAATAAGTAAGACATTACGACCATCTTGAAAATGGTTGTCCCCTTCCTCTTCCACCTTCAAAGTCTTAGTCAATAATTGCACATCAATTTGTTAATCTCTCATCGCAACATTATAAGCGGGCACGTAAACGCTAACCTTTCAAACGGAATCCAGCTTCGTCATTTGGCTAATTAATAAATAAATATAGAAACAGAATCGTGAACGCAGTTATACAACGTGGAGCCTTCCGCTAACTAGACCCAATCGCGAGGAGCGGGTAAGTGTGGCTTGGCGTCGCGGGGTTCGCGCTTCAATCATCGGCAGGGGCCTGCTCCAGAACACGCATCGGCGACCTGTGGGTGAGACATTGATGACACAGAGCACCGTTGCCGAAAATGAAATACAGGAAAGAGAAGCTTGGGCTACGGGCACCGTGCAGCTGTTACCAGAGAAATGCACCCGAGAAATGACTGCTGTTTTGTTTTATTATGCGCAAGTTGGAGGCAAATTATCACATGAAGATATTTGATCGCCAAACAGGGAACAATAAAAAGTCCCCGCAGAAAACAATACACCGATCCATTAAGCCACGCCCATTTCTCATTGACCAATCACAACCGCGAAATCTGATCACCATTTGAGCCGTTTGGTGATCTTTGCACTAATGGTGATCGGGTTTCGCGGCTGTGATTGGTCAACTCGTAAGGAGGCGGGGCTTAATGAATCGATCTATTGTCAAGTAGGGCTACGCTTACCTTTTGACGATTGCATAATCGTCAGATTTTACCCCTATCTGTGGTTGCCTGTTTCTTTGTTGTTGTGGTGTGGTTGGTAAGGTTGTTGCTATTGTTGTTGTTGTTTATTTATTTGGTTATACTTTATTTATACTGGGTAAAATCAGCTCAGCATGAAAGCTGTTTTCCACTGATGCCCAGTCGAACCACTAAAAACTAAAATATTACAAACTCTCTCATCGCGACATTATAAGCAGGCACGTAAAAGCTGTTGTTGTTGTTATTTTTGTTGTTGTCGTTGTTGTTGTTATTGTTGTTGATGATTTTTTTTTTTTAAGTGGAATAAAATAGTTAAAACAGGAAAAAAACTAAAACATTTCTGTACCCATTGTAACGATTTACGAATTGGTGTTGTCTCAAACTGTTCCATCGGTTTATGAGACAGAGGCTCAGAGCCTCATGCATATTGATTTGTTTTCATCCTGTCATCCATTTTCTGAAATGATATACTAGAAGAATTGAAATGCTTTAACGAGCGTTCAAAAGTCACAATTTGACCTCATTGAATCTTTCTGGGGGTCCAGATTTGCCGGGGCGAGGTTTCGCGGTGGTGGGCGGACACGGCGGGGAGCAACCACCAAGGCGTTGAGTTTGACTGAATATAGTGCACTATGTAATTATACTACAGACTGAAATCTCAACACATTGCATGTACTGACTGTATACGTTGTATTGGCCCTATCCTGAATTGGTTTGTGTCAACATAAAAGCTTTGCAAGGCGTGGATAAGAAGAAGCTGAGGCCGTATCCGAATTGGCGGCTACAGCTACGGCTACGGCTGTTGCTAAGGGTGTTGCTAAGGACGTCCTATACTTCAATGCACGATGACGCGCAAATCTAGCCGTAGCCGTAGCTGTAGCCGCCAATTCGGATACGGCCATAGAGCAAGTGAAGAAAGAAACCAGGAGTAAACTTGCGGGTACAACCATGTCCAAATCTCAAGAGGGAGGAGTGTTGGCTCTTGGACGAGCCGCTGAGAACTCAACAGTATGCTCTGCTCGTCTGTTCTCCTGAAGACGAGCAGAGTATACTGCTCGAAACGTCGAGACCACACCGGCTCTCTTCAGAGTCAACTCTCACACAAAAGAGATTTACACATGGTTGTACCCGCAAGTTTACTAGTAGGTGTAGTTACTTCTTGTGTCGACATTGCAATGGAAACATGTTTGTTGAACTTGAAGTGAAATTATGGGCTCAGGACGCATGCGTTTAAGCAAGAATAATAAATAGGGGCGTCTTAAAAATACGAACGACCTTCTTTGGGTATGAGATTTGAATTGGAAATCCCGTGTAACCCACACCCACAAAATGCCAACGCCCATTCTGAGCAGCAAAATCATAAGTGACGAATGATTGACAGCTCACACTCTCTTCGCGACCACATTGATGCGCAAGCGAATCTGTACTTAATATGCAAAAAGGGAAATTTGAATAACAAGGGGTTGTTGAAGTGCTGCGCCCCATTTATTTAGGGAAACAGAATAATTGTGTTTGGGAGGCGATGGGTTGGAGAAGAAGCACGATGGGTGAAAATGAAAAGGTTTAAAAGGTGTTATATAGGATTTGTAAGAGCAAAAATAGTCTGAAAGCTTACTGATTATGAAGTTCATTATTTAGAACTTTTTTTTCTGTGAAAAATTTCCCTCTAAAATGAAGTCATATTCGAGAAAACTGTATCAGAAAACCTATAAAAAAACCGCAACAGGTGATTTCGGTTGTTACAACCAAAGTTTAAGGACAATGTGTTTACACGCTGAAAATTGTGCTTGGTTTTCACTATTTTCTCCTGACTCACACAACGGATTAAGCCCAAATTTTCACAGATTTGTTATTCCATGTATATGGTTGATCACACAAAACATGAACAATGTCTGCGACTATTTTGTCAGCTCTACCAATGCTACCTTTACGTTTTGTTAACGACAAAATCGAGCAGTAAGTTTGAGTTTTAAGAATACAGCATCTTGTTAAAGGTGCTGTATACGTTTGGTAATTGGAGCCTACTGATTGTGTTAACCCTATATAAATGTAGGTATATACATTAAAACTAACATGTGAACAATTCACTTCAAAAGGTGGTTGCGTTTTTGAGATATCACCGAAAAACCGGAGCGAATATTTCCACGCAGTAAGATTATTCCCTATATAGGAACACACAGTCTGAGAAGCGTTACGGCCGTAACGTTTCTCAGATTCAAATTTTGGGGGATAACAAGTGATATATTTTTCCACAACCGTACTTCGAAGTGAAACGTTTCTCAAAAAGCATTATACTATCCAAAGCTGCTGCACTTCTTACCAAGTAAGTTGTTATTGCCATTAATTTTCAGAGTCATTACCAAACGTATACAGACCCTTTAAGCTGTGACTCGTGTGCACGCATGGTCACGTATATTACTGCTCTGGAGGAAAGCATTATCACCTGTTCCTTCTTTAACCATTCCTGTAACACGTCCAAACAGATGGTTAACGGAAATGTTTTCTGTTTTTTTCACCTCTCGTTTATTTCCTAAAAAAAAAAATGTTGAGTCTGTTTCTTTTCAAATTTACACCGACACCCCCTCCTACTCGATATGCACACCAGCTGTCCGAGAGGAGTCTAGCCTGGTACATCCACATGTAGCTATGCTGATGTCGCGTTGCACACGGATGAGCGTGAGCCAGGCTACTTTACAAAATGGCGGCAGTGCCAGATGGGAAGGTTGTTAAAATGTTGAAGTTTTGCGCTGGTATGCTGGCGTGTCACTAGCAATCAGTCCGAGTGATTCCACTCGAGGCTTGACAGGTGCGGAGAAATGGTTTGGAAGGAAACGATGACGTACAAATTTCACGGCGTATTAACTTTGATTTGTCAGCCGAGGATATATTTTTTTGTAGTTATTACAATATTAGAAAAGGACGAAGACTCTTTAAGACTCTATAGGTATTATACTGAGTTGGTAGAGCTTACAAAATGGTCACAGACAATGTTCATGAAACGACAAACCTGTGAAAATGTGGGCTTAATCCGATGTGTGAGTCGGGAGAAAATGTTGAAAAACCATGCATAACTTTCAGCATGTAAGCACAATGTCCTTAATTTTGGTTGTATCAACTGAAATCAGCTGGGTTTTTAAACAGATTTTCAGATACAGTTTTCTCGAATGCAACTTTAGTTCAGAGGAAGAAATTCACAGAAAATTTGGTTTTGGTATGAACTTCACAATCCACCCTCACTCTGCTCAAGTCAAGGGACGGCAATTCCCACCCTCACTCTGTCCAAGTCAAGGGACGGCAATTCCCACCCTCACTCTGTCCAAGTCAAGGGACGGCAATTCCAACCCTCACTCTGCTCAAGTCAAGGGACGGCAATTCCCACCCTCACTCTGCTCAAGTCAAGGGACGGCAATTCCCACCCTCACTCTGTCCAAGTCAAGGGACGGCAATTCCAACCCTCACTCTGCTCAAGTCAAGGGACGGCAATTCCCACCCTCACTCTGCTCAAGTCAAGGGACGGCAATTCCCACCCTCACTCTGCTCAAGTCAAGGGACGGCAATTCCCACCCTAACTCTGTCCAATCGGTAAAAGCTTTCAAACTAAAGTTAAACAATGATGTTTTTTTTATTTTATAATCACTGATCTTGTATAATACCTTTAATTTGAGATGCAAAGAGAAATAACAGATTATAAAGTCAGCCCTTGACAGAAACAATGTAGATACTATTTACGATTTATCTGAGGTTTCTTATGAACTATGTTAAAGGGACACGTTGCCTTGGATCGGGCGAGTTGGTCTTTGAAAAGCGTTTGAAACCGTTTGTTATGAAATGCATATGGTTAGAATGATGTTTTAAAAGTATAATATAATGATCCACACAAATATGCCTCGAAATTGCGTGGTTTTCCTTTTACATCGTGAACTAACGCCATTTTGTAGAGTCAAATTTTTGACTCCACAAAATGACGGACCGTGTTAGTTCGCAAAGTAAAAGGAAAACCACGCAATTTCGAGGCATATTTGTGTCGATCATTGTATTCTACTTTTAAAACATCTTTCTAACCATATGCATTTTATAACAAACGGTTACAAACGCTTTTCTGAGGCAACATGTCCCTTTAAGGAGTGTACACCATTTTCTACCGAGTTCTGAAAACTATCATTCTGTGCGTATGATTTGATATGTTTACCCTTATTTACCACCATTTGTATAGTCGTCTATTTGTATAGAAAATCCATTCACGCGATTTCATTTCACTAAACAATCATGATCACTTGCCACAGGACAATGCCCTTTCCTTACAAGTGAAATTGTTCACTTCTGTCCGATCCGAATGACTAATTCCGTGTGACACTTTTATCAGTTTATAGTAAGGTTTCGACGGGACCTTAAAGTGACATGGCGACACCTCAAACTCGCTGGCAACTGCTCCAGGGTGAAGGTGTAAATGAGTTAGGGTATATGGCCCCGCGGGGCTTGACCAAAGCTTGGGGTACACCGCAAACTATTGTGTTCCTTATACACTGCCAGGGGTATATGTTTTGTGTTCTTTTTTTCTATGGTCAGCTGTGGCTTTTAATGAGTTTGTTTGAAATGTTAGAGTTTCGAAAATTCAAGATAATGGTGTAATTATGTTTAATTGCAATAACCACTTGATATTTGTTTTGTCAGTTTGCTAAGAAGTATTTCTTGTTTTGGGTTGATGTTTGTTCTGGCGCACGGTGCACGCAAGCTGCACTCCGTGCGAAAAGTAAGGCTTTCTCTATTGAATTAGCACATATTCCGGTTTTTATTAGCCAATTTTGGGTAAGTTGACGAACTAAATTGAATCACTTCTTGTCGAATACAAAAAATAACGTATGTTCCGGACGATATCAACTACGCGCCAATCAGGCCTGTGGTATCGAGGGATCTGAAAAACCGACTAAGCTCAGACGTGTTGTATCGGTTAAAATATCAGACGAGACCTTGCAGTGTTCTATGTATAAAACGAATCGATACCGTAATACTTAATATTCGAATACTGGTGTATTCGGTTCAGGGGGCTCGGAGGGGCCACAGGTGCGATGTGTTACACGGCACGAGCCTGACATATGAACGAAGCACCTGGTGTATCTTCACTGGTGGCTGACAACTCACTGTCATTTTGGCAAATTGGAGGGGACGGGTCTGAGGACGGACAAGGCATGTGTCTAGCCGGGTTGACAGAAGGCCATCCTGATAGGTGTGTTAGGTGAAAATGCAACCCCCCCCCTTTCACAAAAACAAAATACGTCCACAAAATGCAACCTGCTGCACATTAATTCAGTAACTTTCATCGAACCTGTTTTAATCGAACTTATCCACTCAGCACAGAGATATCGTTTAGCAAGCAGACAATAAAAGAAACAAGTTATAAGCCAAAATGGCGTGCGTTGTCCGATTAATTATCGGTCATTAATTATTGGTAAGCGAATGGACAAAGACAAAACTCTCCAAAAAGGATGAGTGTAATATACCACCCCCCCCCCCCCCCCACCCCCCATCTTGATTAAACCCACTTTACTCGTCAATTAAGCTCAGGATCTCTTATCTCTTTCTTGAAGTGTTAATCCCTTCCGAAAAATCTGTTTTGCCTTTGATCGTCGAGATGATGGCATCCGATGATGAGACACATACGATGAGTAATGAAGGATGAACCGCTGAATCAATCACAAAAAAATCCGGTCAACGGATGTTTCACATCCAGAAAAAACCTTGAAACTTTTACAAGAAAACATTCCCAGCATGGAATGGGTGAAACATCCCTCTTTCGGCCATCCAAGAAAAGGTGTTTTTATTTAAATAATATGAAATACGGAATAGTGTTAAACTGTTTGGATCGTGACCGACCGTGTCGTTGACTCACGAAGGTTCAACCAGTTTTATGTTCGAAGCATATTGCGCAGTGACATTGTAACAGTAACTGTTGAAGCGGCTATATAATGATACAGACCTACTTTGATTTCTTCGGGAGTTCGTCATCAATAGATTTTAAGTCCGTAATTTGTGTGGAGTTATGCCTTAAAGGATATACAATGCCTGATATGTGGCAGAGGGAGTGCCCCCCCCCCCCCAATGATCCCATACTTTAACACACTATTTTCCTCTTGCACAAAAGTACCCCCCCCCCTACAATTCTTAAAAGAATTCCTGAGATTCCCAGAACACAATGAAGACACATATTGAGCACCAAAATGTTCGGACGTTTATGAGCTCTCGATTTCACAAACACCGAGATTCACAGCCTTGAGTGTTGTCAACCAAATTTGATCCCATTCACATGACGTCATCGTCACACTAATCCTGGTCGTGCCATTTTGGGAGCAAATGTACCCATGTGAACTCCGGGTAGCCCTACTAACTAAGGTATTAAACTTGATTCGAGTCCAATTGCAGGTCAGCCGAGCTCGATCTCAAAAAGCACTAATATTCATCGACGAGTTGTCAATATTATTACCATGGTGGTTTGTATTGTGACATCACACAATAGCAGTTAAGATTGTACGGAGTTATCAATCTTAGCTCTTTGTAAAATCAGCCCCTGGTCGTCTTAAACGTTTAATACACAGGATTTACTGACTCTGGTTGAGTCATTTGTCACCAGTTAATGACCAGGTCTATGACTTGAACTCTTGAACTTGACTCCTCGTGTAGGCTAAACAAATGACTAATGACTCGAAGTTGGGTCAAGTCAATAGTCGTCAACAAGTTTGACTCAAGTCGAGTCAATTAAACTGGCCTCGCCTTAAGCCAAGTTCATGGATCTTTGCGAAGGAATCATTCCAAGTTTACTGATCACAATCTTTCTTTATATTTCTGGTCTCTCTTCAATAATAAGAGACCCGAGTTGGCATCCACCTTGTTTTCTCTCTCTCATCGACTTGTAATCCGCGCTTTACCCTTGAGGGTGACCTTAGAGTCATACGGCCATGAGTCGCTCCGCAATTAGGTCTCTTCTGGTTGTTCGCTTGAGGCTTGGCTAGCCGACGGTTGCGCTCGACTTCATTCACCGGAGTGCCGGCGTGGTGTGCTGCCGGAGTATGACATACCCGCGCGTTTAGATCATAATCACTGAGGCTCCAACAGTCTTATTGCATGCCCTGCGAGACAGTGTAAGACCCTGAGAACGAGCCTGTCATATTGTGTGCAGACGATTCTTTCTGAATTTGGTTTTTTTCATCTGGTACACAAGCAGCTCTCTAAATGAAGTGTTCCCCAAGGCGGGATGGGTTTTGTTTTGGGTTAATGGTCTTCGCTGTTTGAATGTATAAATGACTATAAAGTATAGTGTTAGTGTTATTTCAGAGTTTATACAGCAATTGGAATGACGATTTCACAATTATTTCTTTGTGTGTACTTTGACGTGTATTTTGTTGACTTTGGGCGGGGAGGGGGGGGGGGGCTGTACTGACCTCGGGATCGAGGTCATAACGACACTCTTCGTTAGGGACTGTGACCTACATCTTGTCCAGTCTCGCGAACTTGGCGGTTGACTTTCGGTTCCCACGTACAGCAGGTTCCTTTGGTGTCCATCAGTAGTAAACTTCATCGTGGTAAGGACTTTCTTTTGTTTTCATTACTGTCCGTCTTGAGCGGTGACTTGAACGGGAATCGAACCCACACTGTGGTGCTTCACTAAGAACACAATATGAATCTCATGTACGGAAAAGTGGTCATAGTAGAGGGTTTTGGGGTGAAATCAAGACGAACCCTTCGAAATGTAAATGTAGGCTGTGTCTCTTGTTGTATTTTTCTTTCCCCCCACAAAACATTACTTTGATGTTAACAATGATTGTCATATTGTGCACCCATATGCTACTTGACACCATTTCTAGAGCCCCGTGCAAATCAAATTTCCGAGCAGCGGTTGAGGCGCTTCCTTTCCTGGGAGGCTTAGGGCCTGGGCGTCCCAAGGGCGTGCAACCGATGACACGCTGCTCCTAGAATTGGGAAAGAATGACCGTGCTGAAAGGAAGATTACAACATCAAAATCGAACAAGTCTCTTCTTCTCTCCACAGGAAGTTATGGATAATGTTCACACATTATGAATACTAATATATAGTAAGGGATATTCTGTAGACTGGACTAGGTAAAGTCTATGTCATTGTGTTTTCAAGACAAAATGCAGAATTGATAACTATTGCCAAACGAACCTGTCAAGTTTCGCGTCTGAAAAATCGCTAGAAGATAAAGTTCATGCCAACAAATCTACTCCAGAGAAATAGTTCTGTCTGAATAAAATCCAATCAAAGTCAAAGGAGATACCATTTTGGAAGACCTCACAAATTAAAAGAGCTAATTTCAATTGCCACATGTAGGCCTGCTCCCAATTTGTAGTTAAGTCAAGGGCAGCTAATGTTTAACTCCCTCTCAGCAAAGGATGTTGATGGCAGTTTACCACAGCTAGATTGCTGGAAAAATTCAATTGGGTTGGGTACATAACTATGTTCCAACACCCCTATAGTTCAGACACCCCTGTTCCGCCACCCCTTTGTTCCGAGGCTCCTATGTTCCGACACCCTTATGTTCCGACACTACTGTAATATTCCGTCACCCCTATGTTGCGAGGCTCCTATGATCCGACACCCTTATGTTCCGTAACCCCTGCGGTTCGACATCCCTAACAGTTGCGACACCCCCTATGTTTACACACCCCTATGTTCCGACACCCCTAACAGTTGCGACACCCCTATGTTTACACACCCCTATGTTCCGACACCCATGTGTTTCAACACCTTAATTAAGTTCCGACACCACTACGTTCACACACTCCAACAAATGCATGTTCCTATAACCCTAAACCTAACCCTAGCTTGGGGTAAACCTTCGCTCGATTTAAACCAAAGCAAAACCATCCTTCTCAACTCCACCGACACAAGTCTCGTCATCCGTGCGTTTTCTTTGAAGACGTCCCTCGGAAATTCTTTGCGTGTCCCCTTTAGTAGCATGTTACCGAGGGGTTTGTCAAATTTAATTTTAGCAGCAGGATCTAGCAGCCAACTAGACGTACTTTACCACCTGCCACAATAAATACTCGCCAAGAGTTATCCCTCTCCTAGGAATCATGGGGGAAATTTTTAATTTTTGGATTTCGTAAGCTGCGGTTCGGTGAAGGACATGCCAGGGGACTGGTATTGCCTTTATTGGGTTACCAACCAGGGACGACTGTGCCATGCGAAAAGAATACAGTGTAGGACTATAATTTTGATGTCAAGTTCTTGCATATTCAGCGTTATTCAGAAAATATGCAAATGTATATATTTTGTATACTTGCACAAGCCAACACAAACCATATTTGCATATGGACAAACGATAAGCACTATTCACTGGATCTGCATTATTACATTATGCATAATATGCATAAAACCTTGAATGCATTATGCATCATTCACACACCATAACAGGATAACACTTTTATTGTCATGAATAATTTACATATAATATATGCATAAACCATACTTGCATATTGCATAAATCGGTAACTCTTTACAACACCAACCACTTCTGAGTGTGTTGCCTGTCGTTGATTCTTTCCTCTCGTATCTGCGTTTCTTTTCCACTTCCATGACGATGTTGACATTTTGACAATTCAGCCCCGTGTGCAATCAGAGAAAGTCTTTTTGTTATGGATATTTTATACACATGGGTGAATTAGTCAACACCGCCAAGGATCTTTCGTCGTGATTTGAGTCCGAGATGAGAAAATTCAGAGAAATGAAAAGAAAAGACAGATTCATCAGACAACCTTGGACCATTGGTTTTATAACCATTTGTATCAACATCATCATGTCGCCTTTCCAAATGAGCAGCGCATTGCTGAGTGTCCCCCGCGCCAGACAATTACGATGATTCAAAATGCGAACGATTTTAAGAATCACCGAGTCCTCCGCTCATCCATCCGGTGCGTTCAAGGTAAAACCCCGCGTCTAATTCAGACATTCGGACGCCCCGAGTTCTCGGTGATGTAGTCTCCCACACAAGCTGGTGGCGGAGACTACACAATAGGAAACCACGCGGGACGACCTTTGAATTGTCGAATGGCGGGAATGCCTTTATCGAAGCTCAGATGATTTTTTAACATTGCTATGGGCACTACATGCTCCCGAATTCACCTCTGATATATAAGGTTTTTTGTGTACTAGCGAACACCCTTGAGTTAATTGTTGATGAATTTCTAAAGGGGCTTCAAATTCAATAAAGTGGTTTAGTAGTCTCACCAGTAAGAAACAGACATTTGTTTGGACATGCCGTTAAAGTAGGAATTTCATAACAACGAGAAATAATCATGTAGAGTTTGGATTCTATAGTTCTGACTTGAAGAAATCTGGGAAACAGGTCTTTTCTCAAAGACAGGTGAAAGTTGCATTGCCCGAAAGTTGTTGCAATTTGATTTAATATATAAATAGGCTTATATAAACAAAAATAGTAGGGGAGATGGCCTTAGCTTTCGATCCAAACCAGGCCTTCGTCAGAGGCAATATAGGCGTATATTAATATATATTTCTGTGTCTGAACAAATTTTGAAAGAATGATGTTTGTTCAAAACGAAACACATACAAATACAATCGCGTATGCTACGAACAATGCATGCACAAAGTACGTGCAGCATGAACAGTTCGATTGGACGTGGCTGATGTGTGATTTTATTATCAAGATCCAGACAATAATTCATTTTAAGTTTTCAATTAACTTCCACTAATCATTGGTGGATTTATCGTCGTGGAAAGCTCCTAAATTTCTCTAACCCATACAAATAGCAATTTAAAAATTAAATCTAAATTTTAGGGGGTCGAATTGGGTAATAATTGGACCTAAAGCTACAATCACTCTCTTTCATCATGTACTCTTGAAAACAGTCGTATTTTCGGTAAAATTTTATATTCAGTTACGATTTCTTGTGTCATATGTGAGAAACGCGTAAGTAACACTTTGTACCAAGACTAGTAGTACGAGCGTACGTGGTGTATCCACCACCATGGGTGGACCCAGCACGACTTGCAGAAGCAATTTTGACAAAGACTTCGTCTTGGAACATGCACCTTGTCCCATGTTGAAACCTGCATGATTTGTAAGAGGCAATTTTGACAAAGACTTCGTCTTCGGGGCACAACCAGACAGAAATGTACTTTTTCCCCTGTTTGTCATACAATTTAACAAATGTCTTGGCGACGGTGGTCATTTATACCGACAGGGCACTAACTGTCAAACTATAAAGTATACCTGTGCCGGCAAGAAAAAAGAAGGTCAAACTTTTGTCACAAAAAAATAGCAAGAAAACAGCGATTTATCTTTTGATAAGCCGTTTTTTTTTCATCGGTTCTATACCAGAAAACGCTTGCCTGGGTTTGCGGTAGCTGCGAGGCATCATCCTAGTCTGTCGTCACGCTGTCGCCACGGTGGCTCGGTCGTGGCGCTTGCTCCCCATCCCTGGTGAATCGTGTACTGCCCCTGCGGACCACCGTGATTTGACGAAGCCTTACCAAATCTCCCCCTCAAACAAACCCATCAAGTGCCAACCGGGCTCGTGTGTTTACATGCCTCAATGCAACATTTTGGCTGCCTTAATAATACACTGCCCTTGACAAGCGTCTCGCTGACGGTATAGGCGTTCCGAGCTATTCAGTTCGTGCATGTCGGATTTCTGCCTTAGACTCGGGTTGTTGTAAAACTTTATTTGCCAGTAGCGTTTACATTTCATGCGATACGACGGCGCGACGGGTTTCTCTTGTTGCTAGCGGTGCACGCGATTCATACTGGCAGACACTCTATTTCTACCTCCATGGACAAACCCACGGTGTTTCAACTACCCCACTCCGTCAACAACAGTTTTTCCCCAAGACCCAGTCAAATTGGCTACAGATTTCTGAATGAAACCAGAGGTATTTATTACCTTTATTCGGGGGGTACAATCTTACGAAACTGTACATAATTCTTTCAAACGTCCAAATGCATTCACAACTCGCTGTGTTTGTACTTCCACGGTGTTACAAAACGAAGCTAAACGCGGGTTTCTTTTAACAGTCAGGCAATCAGAGAAAACCAAAGAGCATAAATCAACTGATCTGCCGTCGCGTGTTTTTTGTTTTACTTACTAAATGAGGTGTAAAGAAATCTTAAGCAGTTTATAAATCAGTTTGGAATTCATCGCTTTCACTCAGTGAACATATTTCTCAGCAAAAATGTGTAATCCGGTTTTGCAGTTTTGCGGACAGTGTGCTCGCCGCATCAGCCGTGTTTGATGGACAGTTGCGTTGGGGGATCGACGTGACCTGCCTGTGACCCCATGTCAGTCAGCCTGTCCGGAATGGAATATTTCTTGCGGGCTGTTCACATAATATAAGTTATGGTAGAAGCTAGGCTGTATGTGGTTTTCCCAGAATCGAAAATAATCAGGTTTGTACTCTCAAGTTGGATTTTTTGAGAGCAAATTTGTGTCTATCACCTCGAGAATGAGGGTATTTTCGGAGGGGGGGGGGGCGTTATTTGGTATTTTCTTATTGGGGTGGCAAGAGGGTGCAAAGACATAATGTGGGGGAGGGGCTTTTCAGTGTATCGAACCATTATTTTGTTCATTTTTTCGATCTCATTGGGGGCAAGAGGGGAATGGGGGGGGGGGGGGCAAGGGTTCGGAGGGCGGGGGGGGGGGGGCACCAATACCTCCCATGATTGTTTGATTTGTGTCCAACAAATTCAACACTATTTTTGAATATTGTGTAACATTGGTACAAACTATATGGCTATCTGTTTTTGATTTGCAGTTATGGCTTTCCATAGTTTTCCAACCTCAGTTGGCAAAAACTCGGGCTGTGACGTTGCAATAGAAAAGGTCTATTATAACAGTTGCTACTATCCCAGGTATCCATTTTACTCCTGTGTGTAGAGGCAACTAGTTGCTTGCAAAAGGGTGCACAATTTGCAATCCCGGGATTTGAACCACAGTCTCTCGGATGTCTCATCCAAACTTTGAGTCCGAAGCACCAAACCACTCGGCCCCTCAAAAAGGCTACGCCGATACACATTTTGAGATTCACTCGCCGTAAAAGCTTTCTCAGCGGAGATAACCGTGTGCGTTCTTCGCAGATTTTATTAAACCTAGATCGGAGAGAGGGCCACTGACCAATAACTATTGAGGTCAACTATAGAGGTCATAGTTCATGCTCCATAGTGAACTGAGCTGGTCAACTTTCAGAAGTTCCTACGGAGCACCATGACATATCACAGAATAATGAGACCACCAATATCTCCCCCTTGTGTTTCCCCTGATTGCGCACCCCCGACAACGTGGGGGGGGGGGGGGGGGCAGGGGTAAAGGGGACAGCAGCCTAACAAGAAAAGGAAGTGAAGCTGGCAAGAGGAACCGGCTAAGATGGTGTCGCCACAACGGCTAGTCTCCCCGATTAGCTCCCATGTTCTCGTAATTAATAAGCCTTGTACGATTGCGTACATTGGGGAAAACAAGAATCGGCGTGAGTAATAGGGGTTTGGTAACGAGCCAATAAATTAAGACCTGACTTTAAAAATCGCACTAAATGTTGCTGATTTTTATCGAAGGCCACAGGGTTTTAGATAGTTGTTTCTCCTTTCTGCAGGCTTCATAGAAGAGTTTTTTGAATGAAAAGCCTACATAAATTAGACTTGTTTTACAAATAAGAACAGCGTGTTTTGTTGCCCTTTTTGGTTGACCTTGTGTTTTGGGGCTAAGGACTCTCATATTGTATGTACACACACCGTGTTAAGCGAGGACATTATTGTTGTTCACCATTGTTTTGTCGAATGAGAACGTAAATGCTACTAAAGTTATCAGTCCTCAGTTCAAATTCAGACTCGAGTAATTTCCATACACAGTCAATAGAAAGTAGTTTGTGACATGACATTTTCCTTCACCTATTGACCTCTTGCGCAGTCCGCCATGAGGTCAAACAATAACAGTGCGCAATGCGCATGTGTTTACGCGCCACACACAACTCTCAGCCAATAAAAGGTCTCCCTTTGACCACAGTGAGGGCGCTGTTTAAGCTTCTGACGTTTTCTTTGCAAGGACGATACTACATAACAATGATGTTTCACCATATTATTTGACCGCCACTTGGGGAGAATTTTAGATAATGACATTGTAAGTTTGTCCGTGGTCCGTCTGACTGTTGATCTAAATTCCCCAGGCTCCCCCTCGTATCCAAATCATTCCTCACTCCCTCGTTTCCTCCTCAGGAAACAAGACAAGTTGTTGCACAAATGGTGCTACACACGATTCCCTCGAATGGCCCTGTGCATCATCCCGATCACATCCTGTTGAACAATCCAGTCGTCATTTTCTCGGCGCCAGTTTCCCCAGAATTGTCCAACTCATTCAAATCGAGGGTTTCTTGATGACTTTGGCAAAACAGACTGCTGGCGTTTTGCAGATTTTGTAATAACATGGGCTCTCAGATGGTGATGATGTTGAAATTGTGTTCTTAACGAAGTTGCACGACATTATTAAAGTCACACATTGTTAGGCAATGATTGACTTTCAAGAGACATGTGGGCTGGTATTTTAACATCAATCTAATTACTTCACACCCGCAACATTAAAGGGGATAGTGAGTCAATGTATTAAACCAAGATTAAACTTGTCTCCGTCTTGTCTTTAAGGTATTAGGAATCTTTAGGTTTGAAGTGTGTCAGGGTACCAGCATAGAGAAGGGTACCAGCAAGGCTCGCCCTCCGAAACAAGGCCTGCTAGTAACATCCACAAACTCTTGCACTTGCAGTTAGCGTTTGTCTCATGTGAGTTCAAATTGGGAACGACACGTTTTGACACTTGACACGAAACGTTGCTGCTGGAGTCATCTTACATTGTCAGTAACCTTTGTTGTCAGAACCACAGCCGTCAAACTGACTTATGGACTTTCTGTATTGACGTCATCCCGCCGCCATCTTGAGAGATAAAACAATGGAAGCGCAGATCTCTGTATACGCACAGCGCACTGGATGGACCAATGAGCAACTTTCTTTCGGCCTCTATCCAAGGGCGTCCAACTAAAAAATGACGTCATGTGCATAAGGTCTATTCTAAATACTCTTTGATAAGTTTAGCTGGGTGTTTCATCGCGTATCTTGTCTACAGCGTGAATCTCTTTAAAACAAACCGTCCAAACATAAGACACTGTTTTCATTCAAGTCAATACTGCCGTTTAGATGACATTGATTGATTGGTGTATTCAAAGTCGACTTTTCGTCAGCATGACGTTCGCAACTTTTATATTATCTGGCAGATGAAGTCATCAAGATCGATCTTCATTCTGAGGCTGGATGGGAAATCGGCGTGTTCCCTTTCGTATAACATTCTTATCACACAACCGGAGACTGAGTTTTTTTCACCAACATGGTTCACTGCAGCAAACGAACGGGAAATTGAGGGGGGAAATTTCTACAGACTCCCCAGGGGTTTGTCCTGCAAAAGTTACACGGAAACACTGACCATTAATTACGCGTGTTGCTGCGATAATTGGTCATACGGTTAATTTGGAACGACACGGGACGTCGTGCGAGCCACTGTGTCGGAGACTGCACGAGGTCGTGGAATTCTCAACCGGGGCATGTTTAGTGTCGGCGGTCGGCCAAAAGTTGACTGATCTCGGGTACTAATTGCCAGGGTTCGCCACGGTGGGTGCGGACTGTTATGAAAAGGTGTGGTGAAACTTTGACACTGTTTGATGGCTGTTTGTGTCAGTTGTTTGCTCTTACGGCCAGAGGTTGTGACTCCCTTGGATCGGTCAAAATAATACATGGTCTTTGGGAATATGATAATGACTTCAGTTGAAGTTGTTGTAATACTTCTTTCCCTTTATAATTTATGCTTATAATTTGTTATATGACAGTTTTTTTTAAAGAAGTAGGCCTCATCATAAATTTATTTCACAAAACAGGCTGGTATCTTTTCAGCAGATCGGCTGATTTCCTTACAATTGGTTTCTCAGCTTTGTCATCCCGAAAATTTGAGGAACACACAACCCATTTGTATGTGCCTATAGCATGCTAGAGGGCAATACTAGATGAAAGCCCTAGTTGCATGCCTGTAGAAATTGCGAATTTGTGAAACTATACTTCTGGCTTTTCTTCTATTTTACATTTAACTTTTTTAGAGGGAAACTCTTTGTTCATTACTTGATGTTTGAAATTAAAAGTTGCATACCCTTATGGTGATCCCTCTGCTGCTGCTTCCCAGATTGTATCGTAAATTTGGGTGTAATCCCTGGCTACACGACAGTTACAGGTTGAATGGCTTCTGACCGGGTACCCCCTAATAAAGATATTGACATAATAGGAAGACCGCTAACATTATTAGGGCTAGATAGCTCAGTTGGTAGAGCGCCGGCACGTTAATCCAGAGGTCGCGGGTTCAAGTCTCACTCATTTTTTCTTTGTTCAACACAAAACTATAAGACGATTATACGCACGTTCGCAAGATTTAAGTATGAAACTTATAGTTGGCTACTAAACAAAAATGGGCGAGCTTTCATCTTAAGTAAGTTTGCCCGAAAGCATAAAAAGTCTATCTCAGTCAGAAATAGTATTTGATATTGGACATTACCGCAACAATGACGCAGAGTCTTTGTTGACATCAACATGGCCCAATGCCAAGGCTGTGGGTTGTCACGTTGACCGGTCGCGTGCCGAGCCCGCCAAGTCACAAACATTTTATTTTGTAAACATTGATGTTGCTCTAGGCTCTCCATCGAAGAGTAACTTTTTGTTAATATGTAACAAATTAGATTGGTCACCACGTTTTATTATATTTCATCCCTTGCAATACAAGCCGAAATATACCCCCCTTTCCGGCAATACCGGAAGTAGGCATACCCCAAGAAAATTGTTGCTCTTAAAAGATTTAACAAATACACTTTATTCCTAACATTTGCCCGATCAAGGTCCCCACTTGACAGTAAGCACCGTGGTTCACTGTGTTGTGGACGGCTTGGCCGCCATAGCCGCCCGGCCCAAGGGACCGTCAAACCATGGTCAAACTCAGCAAATTGAACACTTGTTCTCTTTAACTTCTCCAACTTGGTGTGTTTATATTCAAACACACAATTCGTATTTACAGAAGGAACATAATTATTATACCAAACAATAGATTGAATGCTGGACGACTCGGTGGCGCACCCGAAGGACATAGACCACGAGTCAAGTCGGCGCACGTACATTTTATAATGGGTATTGCCGTAGTGTATCGTAAATTACCATGGAAGTATTTCTACCTGTTTTCACAAGTTGGTTATTAATTATTGCTGTGAAAATTGAATGGGAGGCAGAATTTGTAATGGTACGTCACATTCTTGAAGAGGGCGGTAATGCGGTCGGTATCATTTTACAGGTACCATTTTGTCCATAATTAATAGCTTTGTTCATTTTTAAAGTGTCCTCATCTGACCTTTTGACCCCTGTTGACAGGACTTGGAAGAGGGTGGCGCGCGAGTGGATCCCAGGGGAAGCTGGTTGTCTTTCGTCAAGCACTCCTCTAAGTTATCGGAAGGAAGTAAGAAGTGCGAGAAGAAGAAAAAGAAGAAGGAGCAGCCGGAGAACTCCAGAAGACTGGTAAGTGAAGAGTCATTTTAGACAATGTGTCACAGATTATAAAACGATTGTTATTTTATAGAGGTTACAAGCCTACTGGGTGTTTTAAAAACTGCAAAAGTTGAGGAAGCCTGCAAGCCAGGGTCGGTGCTACTGGGGAGGGGTAAGGGGTGTGGGCATTTGCTTTCCACCCCTCAAGTTATTTTCTTCGCCCTTTCCGTAATTCCTACTTGAGTTTTTTCTCTAATGGCCGAATATGAATTAAACCCGAAACAATTGCACCCACAAATTATGTTCGCCTTACCCCAGCTCAAGAATAACGCTGTGTAAGTCTGTCACTGTGGTAAGTCAAATGTTTTTCAGCAGTACAACATTACATTAAAAATTAATGTTTGCCCCCCTCCCCACCCCTCTTAAATTTAAACTTTCCCCCTTTTACCCCGCTACTAAAAATAAAAAAATACGTATTTTGCCGCAATCAAAACACATGTAAGTCATTTCTAACGTGACCAGAACCGGAGTTTGGTGATTTTTAAAAATGTACTCTTCCTTTAAAACTTACTTTCCCTTGAGCTTTACTTTAATAAGCTGTTTTTCTTCTGCTTTCTAAAAAACAATTTCGTTAATAAAAGGGGGAGGCTACTCGTTGCTGGCCAGTTTAGTGCGAAAAAGTTAATCCTTATGTTATGCAAACCTTTTAAACTGTTCATTTTCATCACAATTATTTATGCCGGAACCTTGAGCATAAAGTAATTTGCGAAGAAACAAGTCTCATCCATTGTTTAAGAAAGCTTTCCAAGATGACTGATGGGGATTTACGGAAGAGGAAACACTTAAAACAAAGAAAACAAAGTCTAGCCTCGGGATCATTAATAACAACAAGTGGATGTTCCGCTGAGACGAGTCGACAACCCGTCAGCCAGTGAGTGACACACGAGGAAAGAGCAGTGTCACTTGGCTGTTGAGTTGGTTGTCGATAGATCTGTGCATCGCTCCAGTTTCCAGAAATTTTGTTAAGCCCACAAGTATGATTAAGTGTGAGTGAGCGAGTGTGCTTTGACATGTGTTTATCCTGTAGACTATTGCGTCACACGCGTCCGCATTGGTTGTGCGCATAGCCGTTACGCTATTTCAAACGCGTCCGCATTTTGGGGTAAACGCGCGGACAAAGTATGCGTTGTTTTGAAGCCTAACCACAATAAAAGATATTTCAAAACATTTTCAAAGGAAAGGGGTGTTTTGCAGGGAACATTTGCAAACAAAGAAATATGTATAGGCCTAATGTACTACATTCTCTGATTAACGTTTTCGAAAAGATATAATATTATTATTTTCTTTCTTTTACAATCAACTCTCTAAAGACTAAAGGTCATGACAAACGAGACAATTAAAAGCCAATCAAGTTCAGGCAATATAAGAAAAACACTTTCACCTTTACACTTTCCAGAGTAGGAAAGTGAGCACTATTATTTCCTATGTGAGAAATTTGACATTTTTTAAAGGCCTATATATGCTGCTGAAGTTTTTCTTTCATTCTGTCGGCTTTCTACAAGTTGCCTGTTTGTTGTGTGATACGTCCCAGGCAATAGGCCCAGCACAGGCAACCGATTTCAGACAATCGCCAAAAAGAAAACAATCACAGTTAATTTTCTTTAGGGAAAGTAAGACACTGGCACGAACGTTTCTTGTCCTGCAGTGTTCCCTTTGCATGGTCCAAGTTGCCATGACTGATGCGACTTGGTCCTTAGATGTCAGTTCAACTTGACACTAAGCAGACATCAGACAAACTGGAGTGCACCTAGACTTCATGTCACTCTCATCTTGTTGCAATTTGTCGCTCAGCTATTTTTAAAGCGTAACTTCTGGACAGAGGTGAGCAAGACTGGGTCAACTCCCCCGCAAGTTCCTCCGAAAGTTAACCCGACGACCAATATGGCTAATTCTCAAAATTGCATGCTAATACTACGAAATAATCCCAATGTGAGGGGATCAGTGAGTGAAAACGAGTTTGGACAACGACTAAGAGTGCGATTGGTGCGTAAGGGTTTATTTGGGCGGTCATTTTGAAAGAGAATGATTGATAGAAGGCTTCGAGTGGACTTTTGCAATCATGTTCGTGTCTATTTTGTTTTATTGCACAAAATAATTTCTTGAAAGCGGGCATGTGAAACTTTCCATGAAAAATATTTTCCTAAAATACTTGTGGTCTACGCCCTACTGAGATCTTGGACCGTCCCGTGGCGTGTCCTTCTAACGTCTGGCCTCTTTAATGTATCGGATACTTGGGACCTACTTTCACACCAAAAAACTTCCGCGGGAGACATTGTCGTTGATGGACTGGTCTTGCTCTGTAAATAGGGGGCGCTACCTCGTTGGGAAATTGAATTACAACCAATTAAAAGCTGACACACGTGTCCGCTGCACTGTGTGTTGTTTGGGGGAGTAGGCCTATTATCGAAAAACGGCGCAATGCTTAATTTGGCCTTCGCGGCTCTCTGTTGTGGTAGGGCGTTCATTCAAGTAATACGGTTGTATTGGCGTAGGAGGTCATGTAAAGTTGAACATTCACAAACCAATGTCGCGTTGGGTTCGAAACAAACAAACAAACAAACAATGCAATTATACCTTTATGAATGAATGTTGCGTCTTGCTAATTTTTTACCAATCGGAGTGAACTTTGCGGTCACTGACAATGTGACGTCGTACTTTACTTTGCCGTGATTAGTCACATTGTCTTTGGTAGGCGGGCACTAGCAACCTCTACGGAAATATTTGTAAATGTCAACTAGTGTGCATGGTGTTTCTCTTGTGTCCTATTGTTTATGCATTGTACTTGAGACAAGAAGGGGAGGGGGAATGGGTAGGGGATGGAGACGTAGTGTCCAGAGGTCAAATTCCCATGTGGTTTTTGTACAACAAATGGGATGACGCAACCTTTCCTTGGGCCATATTAAAATATTTAGTGATGCATTGATTATCTCGAAAGTCTTGATTTTTCGATGGAATCTCATAAAAAAAAACCCCAATAATAAAAAATTTATCCCGGAGAATTTCGCGTGCGAGAATCGTAATTTTAGATTGTTGTGGGCCCCACCCCTTCTACCCCACCCTAAAAGTTCCCGACTCCACCCTTCCCTGAGATGTTTTTCAAATATTTATTTCTCAAGTGAGAATCCATATTAGTCTTACATAGGCCTATGCCTATATTAATATTTCACTGATAACAGGGCCCGTATAATGTACACATCTTTCGATGAAAGTTTGTATTTCTACTTTTAGATTTCATTGACAGCCCCTGTTAAACTTTTGTTTATTTTAAAAATAAATTAAATAGTTAAATAAATGCAAGCTACGAACACCCCTATTCCACACAGCTCTGTGTTGCATACACTCTGTGGGCATCCCTTTGTTCTGTGGACTTTTAATAACAAATCATATTCTTCGACACTGTAAAACACACTGTGTGGACGTGTGTAAGCCAACATAGTGTTTCAAGTCCCTACATTATGTGGACTTCTTTTGTTCGCAGGTCCACACTTTATGATACGTTTAAACATAGTTACTCGTTGTGTATTTTGAATGGTAGAAGAGTTCCACTTTCAACTCTAACCCATTCGAAAAATTCACATGCTCCTTACTCCACCAAAGATAGAGTCATCCATTGTTAACATTCATACTCTTTCCCTTCACAGTCGGAGGTAGCACCCACCGGAGCTGTGGGACCCCCTGGGCCCCCAGGCCCACCTGGAACACCCGGGACTCAAATCACAAAGGAAGAACTTCTGGAGGAGTTCCGAGATCTAATAAAGGGTAAGATGCTTCTTCAAAAATATGACAAATTCTTCAAGGGGGGGGGGGGGGGGGTGGGTATTAGTTTCTGAACAGCATTATTATATTTATAAACTCCATCTGAGTTTTGAAAGTTGAAACGTTTCGTAATAATCTTTCTAGGAGTTGTGGTGGTTCTGAGAAGAAGCAGTGGTTTATCAACTCCTCTTATAAATTGTTTTCACTCAAACAAGAAGACAGATCTTGGTGACATATGCATGCATGGGTTGTTTGTGTGGTGCGTTTATGGAAGTAATTATAGAAAAAACTTAAGTGCGAAAATGATTTAAACTCTACACCGAAAACCAATGAATGATAGCTTGGAAAATTGGTCTAGAGGATTCTAGAAAAGCGATTTTCTGGTTTGGAATTTCATCTAGTTCCTGCCCTGCTTTTTACGTATTTCCGATTATGTACATCGTCAAAATGACTTTGGTTTGGGGTTTTCTTTTCTCGAGAGGTTTGGCTTCACTGTGTTTAGTTTAAGTAGCAGTGGCGCCAATTTCAACGAGTTCAGAGGGGGTGAGCCAACATAGACATATCATGGAGTCGGCCAACATGACACTTTGATCAATTACATGGTTGGTTTTGTTTCGGACTCGGAGGGCCAAATTGGATGTTGTTTGAGGAAATAAAAAGAACCATCAGTCTATCCTTTAATAAACTGGAGAGTTGGTTCGTGTGGGCCCACTTCAATTATTTATATTGAGCGAATTAGTTCTAGACATCGTGGAGGAAGGCTGGTTTAAGTTGTTGTTTTTCTTTTCAAAAAGCTTTCTAAACATTTCCTGAGAGACAAAACTTTGGTGCCGGTCAACAATTTAATGTAGGCGTTTGGTGACGTTCGATAAGCTGTCACAAAATATGTCTTCATTTTCGGCAAGAGTTATTAAAATCATATATCAGAAGTAGGAACCTTTAGTAATTTTTTTAAGTATCAGCTTTGGTTTAAAAAAGAAACAACAAAAAACTACATAACGAATTTGCCCAAAATCAGTTAACTGGAGAACTGTTCTTTTAATTTTATCAAAGTATATACTTATCAACAATTTAAACTTTCTCCTGCCTGCGCTCAACAAATCTTTAACAATAGTAACAACACAAAACATAAATCTGATGAAGAAATAATAAATATACATGTATAGGTAAATAAAAAAAATAAAAAAAATATATATATAAATGTATAAATAAATAAGTACACAAACATTCTCAGTAAGATTTGATGTGGGGATTTTTTATTGGTCAAAATGTACCATTAAAATTTGTACTTATGGCCTATAGGCCAAGTACTGTAACAGTTTGAAATAATAGGGTTTAGTGTCAAGTTAAAATAATTTAGATTTCACTTTGTTTTTGTTTTTGTCACAGAGGCTGCAGAGAGAAGAGCACAGATTATTATTCACGAGAAAGTGAGTATATAAAGACCTGTTTTAAACCTTTGCTAAGGGTGGGGTACCATTGTTATTGTTTAGGACTTGCAGATACTTAAGATGGTTTGACCCTTACCAAAATGTCAAATTCATTCCAATTTGGGTATTCATTTGGAAATAATTGGATTGAGTTGGTATTGAGTTGGTGTGAGTTAGTTTAGTGAATTTCAAATTGGAATAAAATCTTAGACCAAATCAGTCCAATTACTAAACTCAGTTGGCTTGATTTGATTGAATTGGAACTAGTTGGAATTTGTTTCTACCAATTGGACATTTCACCTCCTAATACATTTCCAATTGAAAGAGTTATTTCCAAACAGGGTCTAGTTGGAAAAAAGTCAATCTGAATCCTGCTGAGTCCAATTGGGTCCAATTGGTTTTGTGCCAAAACACAACAATCTTTGAGATACTCGGCCTTTGTGGGGATTTGTCCTCTGTCTGTAGAATCTTTAGCTGGTTTGAATCCCATCCCAGCCAGGACCTCTCAGCTCTCTGATACACTGCCCGATAAGCGTATTTCAGATGGTTTCAATGACCTCCTTGACACACAACCTGAGTGATGTATTGATGTGAACCTATTTCAGTAGTAGATGGTTCAAATCCTCATTGGGGACGTTGAGATTCTGGCTGAGTGGTTTATGTTCATGGAGACTTAACCTCTGATCGTAGATACTTTTGATGGTTCGAATCCCGGCAAGGGTGATGAAGATCTTTTGCAGAGGATGCAATTGCTGACCTGGTAATGAACATGGCCTGGATTTAAATATCCATGAACTGTCCATGGTGTTTCTTCGATAATATGTAATGCCATGGTGATGAGGTAAGAGATTCTCACAGTCAAGAATCTGAGGTTGAAATGTTTGGTGTCGTCATGTTTATAAAGTCATGTTTATAAAGGTCAGATGAGGTGCTGCTGCCTACTTAGCCCAGTGACCTTTAACCCGTCCCCTCTTAGCAACCTCTTCAGGAAGGTGACAGACGTGCATTCTTTCCCTTGTTTTGTCCTCAAATCGGAAATCCTGAGGTTACAGAAAAAAATAAGATGGGCTTACTCCGCGTAAGATTAAGACCGAGTTTCTAAAGACTGAGGCCTCGGCAGCTGTGTAAGCCTTGCCACCTGTTGAACCATAGGCCGGGATCTGGATTTAGTTAATCCCATACCTTAATCCAGGTTTAATACAACCTTCACCCCTGGACATGCCCCCATGAATCCTTAGGAATGCTTTCAAAAGACGGTTGAGTTTGTTTCTTTGTTATGCCTTGACAGGGAATTTACAGGGTGGGATATTTCCCCGAACAGACCTGTATCATTATTGCCACCATGTTTGTCATGTTCCCTCTTGCATAAGCAATAACAGATTCAGGTTTTCACTGTACCAAAAAAGTGCCAGACTAGTTTTCTTTGTAACCTTCAATCTGGGACCAACTTTCCCTTATCATGCTTCCACCATCTTGGTCTTGTTCCCTGCACTCAGTTACATTAAGAAATGCTTATATTCATTGTGCAGAAAGGTACCAGACTATTTCACCTTCCAGCCTCGGTTTGGTTACATTGATTTGAATGGGAGAAAATCAAGATGGACGAACCATGATAAAGGTTTATTTCACAGAGCTGCTTAAGCACAAAAAGTGGACCAAGCACAACAAAATAATGCTTACCAGAATTTGTTTACCAGTCAAAAATGTTACATGTAGCATCTAAGACTGGTATCCTGCTTATTTCTACTTAGCAGAAAATTGTTAAGCAATAATTTGTGCTTGGGGTAGCTCTATGAAATTAGGCCCTGATGAATTGAATCGAACGTGAGACAATAAAACAAGAATGAAAACATAAATGAAAACCCATAACCAGAAAAAACTGTATTCATAAATTTCATTTCCTATTCCACTTAATAGCTATGAAAATGCCACTTCCTGAGAAACATCAAGATATTTTGTTGAACATTTTTTAAACCCTTCTTATGATTACCTTTACTCCCCCAGTGTCCAAGCTGTGTTGCCAACTCATCACAAGTTTGGCTGCCAACAGTGGAGGATGAAATCTTAATGCCTCATCTGCCAATAGCATTTCACTGCAAGCTCAGCAGGGGTGTGGAGGTACCCAAGAAGAGCCTCATTGAAATGTCCAATTTCCAAACAGTAAGTTCGCTGTTCACATCCAGTAACTGTCACCAGTGCAAATAGTAAGTTTGCTGTTCACATCCAGTAACTGTCACCAGTGCAAATACCAGGAGGTACCCATTCAGTCACTTTTTGATGATTTTAACAAACATTCCGCCAAGCAAAAATTAGCAGAGAACCAGTTTAAAACAATTAGCATGGTATTTTGGCCGGTAACCCGTTTCTGCTCAGCAAGTTTTTTTTTCTGACCATTAAGAAATTGCGGCAAGATGGAAGATGTGAAAGCATAGTTTCAAGAAGACCCTCATCACTTAATTTTGTTTTTTTGTTTGTATGTATTTACAGCCCTTCTCCGATGGTTCCTTTCGGAGGGGAGAGGGTATGGACGTCAAATCGGGGCGATTCACCGCACCACGTGACGCCATCTACCAGTTCTCAGCCAATCTCCACATCAACCATCCAGTGTCCAACAAGCGCAACGAAGAGCTGCGACATAGAGATAACATCAGGCTGCTCATCTGCATCAACTCTCTGTGTCAGCGACACACGTAAGACGTCTTGGCTAATGTAGTCTTTTATGGGTTAAGAAGGTCCTCTAAAAGATCTCCCTCCTCCCATCTCAGTAGACCAAGTAAAAAAGGGGTTTACCTCCTACTCCCCCATCTCCTACCCTTCATAGTTAATTGAGTAAAGTAAGGTTTACCTCCTTGGGCCTCCTCCGTCTCCCTCCCTTCTCAACAGACTGAGCTTAAGTCAGGGTTTACCTCCGTGTGCCTCCCTCACGGCTCCCACCTGTCTCAGTTGATTAAGTAAAAATGGATTTGCTTCCTTGGGCCTCCTCCTCCGTTTCCCTCCCTTCTCAATTAACTGAGCTAAGTCAGGGTTTACCTCCTCGTGCCTCCCTCACAGCTCCCACCCATCTCAGTTGATTAAGTAAAAATGGATTTGCTTCCTTGGGCCTCCTCTGTCTCCCTCCCTTCACAACAGACTGAGCTTAAGTCAGGGTTTACCTCCGTGTGCCTCCCTCATGGCTCCCACCCGTCTCAGTCGATTGAGTAAAGTTGGGGTTTGTCTCCTTGGGCCTCCCTTGTTTCCATTCATTCTCAGTTGTCTGAGCTATGCATCAGCTATCCCTCTTAATCAGCTGCCTTCAAATTATCATAAAATACAATACAGTACAACTGACATTTTATAAAACAGCAACATCATACACAGTAATGCTCTAAGATGCTGAAGCTCAAACATAACACACTTATTGCTGGTAGTAAGCCTCCTAAAATGGATATGACTGTAGGAGTTGAAAGCCTTGAAGGTCTTGAATGTACTATTCTTGAAGTGTTCAGGCAGTTTATTCCGCAATTTTGGGGCATGCGCAGAAAATGCCCTCTCACCAAATAGAAAACAGTGAGTTTTGGGTCCATCTTAATATCTGAAACCCTTGCTCTCGACTCTTTGGTGACTGATTAAGATCCTTCCCCACAACGAAATCTCAGTACAGTACTCAGTCCAAAAGAATCAAACAGAAGATACAGTGGAAGTTTGAAGGGTTTGGGATACTAGTGGAAGAGTCGCCAGTAAACCAGGGTTTCTTGTTTTTATTTTTGGTCTTGAACAGGTCACTGGAATACATATCAGGCTTGGAGAGCAACAGTAGAGTCTTCACAATCAATCTATCCGGCTTGCTGCAACTTGAGGTAAGACGAAATTCAGTTTCAATTTTCTTGAAATTCTGTCTTCATCGTTAAGGGCCTGTTGTACTTCCTAGATTGTTATTTTGCCGCGTATGACGGCATGCAAGGGGCCATTACTCCAAACTTGTCGTGGCCAAGCGATCAAGCACACCAGACTCAAGTTCTGGTGTTCTTTTATCAGCAGAGTGTGGGTTCGAGTCCTGGTCATGACACTCGTGTCCTTAAGCAATACACTTAACCATTATATTGTCTTATCCTTTGGATGGGACGTAAAGCCATTAGTCCAATGTTGGGAGTCAATGTCCCAGTGTGTTATTATATGTGGTGCAATTTTTAGACACGGTGGCGTTTTTGCTTTGACTGATCAAATGGTGAGCGTTGCACAATCGCCGCATATGACGACACACAAGGGGCCATTACTCCAAACTCTGCAATAATAAAATCAGTGGAGTCATTTGGATTCAAACCAACTGTTGAATCCTGGATTTTCCTCCAGCCTTTTTTGTTTATTAATTCTGGTTGTGAAGCCAAGGATTCTCAGAAAAGCAAACTTAATCACTGTACTAGCCAAGACCCCATGGAGAGGAGACAAAAAAGGAAGTTTCAGTTTTAGATGTGGGAGAAAAAACCCAGAGAATTATTCCAGGGAAAACCCACGCAATCAGGTAGGGACTGAAACCCAATCCACACAGTGCCCCCAGCGGGATTTGAACAAGGGTCCTAGAGGTGGAAGGCAAGGAGAAATACCACTACACCAACCCGACCACCCCGCTGTAACTAAACCTTACCACTATACAGAGCTTGATTGATGATGCCCTGGTCAAAACAAGTTATTAATTCTTTTTTGTTTGTTTATGTCGACAGGCTGGTCAATATGCATCAATCTACATAGATAACAGTTCAACACAGAGAGTTACTGTTCAAACTGGGTCAGACTTCACCGGCCTTCTGATGGGCGTCTAGATCCACCATTAGTTGATGTGTTCAGGGTTCGAATTCTGTCAAGGAACTTTCCAATTTTGTCAACAAGCATCCAGATGTGGCTGCTGCTGTAACTTTATGGCCGGTGAATTTGATAAGCGCTGCGTCGTTGAACAGTTTCAAAGCCAAGATTTCTGTGGGCTAACCAGCCTCCAACGTCATGTGACAGGAGCATTTTGAGACCGCACATAATATGTACGTGGATGGCCCACAATGCAACATTCATGTTGATGTTCTAAAAACTCTTGTCCACCGCCATCTAAGGCTTGTCAAGACCAGCGTATACAATGTATGTTGACATGGAAAAAACCCACCACAAATGTAAATAATATGCACTATAATTGGTATTTTAGACGGCAAGAATGTATTTTTTTGAGACGTGGCGTATGTCAGGCCCCTGTGGGTGCCTTTTTTGTTTTCCCCCGTGGGTGGATCGTCAAAAGGGAACTTTTTGGTAGGTGCTCAAAAGTTTCCTGAACATTTACAATTCAAGTAATAAACAACAAAAGGTTCAACAAAGCTACCTGACTATAGAGGATGCTATATTTAAGAGGTTTAACTCGTTGACTGCCGCCTACTACGAGTATATTCGTAGTAACAGGTGTAACGGATTCTGCCACTACGAGTATACTCGTAGAGAATGAAAGGCTTTTGTATAGTGAATTGAATACACTGGCATCGCTGAGAACGCAACGAATACGCTTCTGGCAGTGGTGAGGACACATCATCAGAGTTTGTATGCTACAACATGTAGACACACAAAAAAATACCTATTTGGTATGCGCGCATGCGCACCACACTTAGATGCTTGGCAAATGGGATGCCCCTACGAATTTATAACTGGCAGTCAACGTGTTAAAGACTCTTTACAACACTACTTGTAGACCATGTTACCTTTATTTACAGAGTGGTGACCTTGTACATTAAAATGAATTTCCTGCAAGCAAGATACTACATAGGCTATATGGGAACTTTTACAAAAGCAACAGCTGTACAGCTTTTGAGATGTCCCCCCTTTTTTCATATCAAAAGTCGAGAAAAATCAGACAGTGCAATCTCCATAAAACATAAGATTTATTGTTTTCTTCCATTGAGCTGTGTATAAATGTGCCTGCAAAAAGTGCAAGAAGTCCAGGCTCTGTGGTTGTAAACATGTGATGTCACAGGTCACATGGTCTATACAAATCTACACTCTAAGAACTCTTAGTTAGAATTGAACCTGGTTCTGGCTGCCAGGGAGACTGACCCATTTCTGGGCCAGGCTGACCCGAAAAGTGGTAAAAAAAATCTGATTCTGCCTCATTTTGACAAAGATTCCGGGTCTTATTGACCCATGAAATGGGTCATGCCCCTCGGGACCCCGATTCGGGTAAATTCTGACTTGTTCTTTTTTTCTTTCAAAATGTTTAGGAAATGACAAAAAAAGGAAATTATTTTGAAATAAAAATAAAAACAAGATATTATTTTTTGTTTGTGTAAATAAAAATGTATAAAGTTCACCAACCATACTTTGCAGTAAACAACTTGAATAATAAAAGTCAACCTTTTCCTTGTTTTAAATCCAATAAGCACTGCCAATTATAATGAATACATTTTGATTATTTTTTGAATCAACATAAAGAGGAACATCAATGTTTGTCTTGTAAACACTGAACCAGACCCCCCCCCCCCTTCCCGGCCACGCACAAACATGTTTTTGTTGGTTATAATTATTGTTTTAACATGCAAAAAAGGAAGATGGCCATTTAATAACAAGTAGACCAGGCCACCTCCCACAGACATGTGTCTGTGCCGCCTCCCCCAACTCTCCCACGCTGCCCCACCCCAACTCTTCTCGAGTCTCTGCTGACCGACATTGTGCAGCAGCCGAAATTTCTGACATCACACTTCGAGGTGCAAGAACAACATTGTACGTTCATGAGTGGTGTAGTTTCTCGATACCCAAGTATCCTTAAATAGATGGGGATCTTAATTTTTGCAGAGAGGGTCCAAAAACGAAAATAAAGGATGAAGAACGAAAAAAAAAAAAAAAACAGAAAAGTAACTGGAATGTTGCGATGATGGTACGATCCCTGGACCCCCCCCCCCAGTGCTTCTGTGTTGGCTGTATACACAAGTCATGTACCTAGGATAGGCAAGCATGATTCAAGTGTTCACTTTGATGCATTATTAAGGGACCAGTCTACTACTGACCTTCTTACCTCACTCTGGTGAGAGTAACAATTTATGACCAAATGGACATCATTTTAAAAGATTCCGAATAACTTATGTTTGTTAACCTTGTTAACCTTGATCTTTATTACCAAAAATGTTTTTTTTAAAATGTGATTGCATTACTCACTAAAAAACACTGCCGTTATTTGTAACTAATGCTACCTTGATCTATAAAATAATCATCAACTTTTTGATGATGTTATGAAGTATGCTTTTTAAATATATTTAACTAAGTGTAACATTGTTTATAGTTTAGAACTCCATGTCTTTTGTATAATGTGGAGTAACATTGCTATAAAATTACAAAATAATTTTTTGCAAGTCCAGGTGGGAAAACCAAATATTAATTTAAACTGAAAAAATATACGATTTGAGTGAAAAATTTGAATTCGTTAGAGAGAAGGGAAACATCTCAAGAAATGTGATTACAAAAAATGTGTTATGATTGAAGCGATCAACATTTAAAGGTTCAGTAATTTATTTATTCATTATTTGATTTATGATTGATCATGTTTTGAACTAAAAGAAATTATTAAAGGCAAAGTATACCTTTGGTTTTTGGAACTGTTCAGTTGTTTTAATCCTGTATAAATGAAAACATATACATATACAACAAAATTAATCTGTGAACATTTCATTTCAAAAGGTGGTAGAGTTTTTGAAATATTGCCAAAAATCTTAAGCGGTAATGTCCACGCAGGAAGAATAATCCGTAGGTGGAATACACAATCTGGGAAAAGTTTCAAGTAAAAACGTTTCTCAGATTGAAGTGTTTTTGAATCCCTATCTTTAAAGAAGGGAATCGTTTCTCAAAATGTCAGTGCTTCTTACCAAGTAAAATTTTATGGTCATTAATTTTTCGAGTAATTACCAAAGGTATACATTCCCTTTAAAGCTAAAAACAATTCTCTGTCAATAATTATGGTTGGAGGCTGAGCGGTCTAAGTGCATCAGACTCAAGTTCTGATGGCAGAGGTTGGGTTCGAATCCCGGTCGTGACACATAGTAAACATATCTCACAAGTTCATCTCTCCGGATCTGCACATATTTGGCGACATATTTATATAGAGGTGTTTCTTTGTGCAGAGTATTATGTAATAGTATTGCCATGTTTAGTTAATCGCTTCTCACGTTGTGGCACAGATATAAAATTGTTTATTTGTATTTATTGGAAAACAAAACCATGTAGATACTCAATTTTTACTGTTTTAGAAAAATGTTATTTTAAAGAACCGCATTTAAAGTGGCATGCATATAAAGTACATGTCGGTGTAAGAGTAGAATTTTTTACTTAATAATACCAAGTGTTATTAAAAAACCAACGTAAGTTTTAATATTGTATTGAGGAATATTATGATGATTAAACTCAACACTGTATATTGAATCCATATAAAAAGTCTTTAAGTCTTTCTTTTTTTCATTTCTTTTTTATCATAAAGGACCATTTACCCAATTCACATGGCCTCATCAACATAATAATATTGGTTGCGACATTTTGGTAGTCAATGTTCCTGTGTGTAATAAGAGTGCAGTGCAGATTTTAGGCAATGTGGAGTTTTAACGCTTGACGCCCGCTGACTCCCAAAGACAGGCACCTCTGTGTGACGTGCGTGGTAATACCTCTAAGCCAGATGTCTCAACGTTGCAAATTGTAGTAAACGACGCAAAGATTTAAGAATACTCACTCAAATGAGCAGTTCCAAATTCTAGTCTTAATAACCACAAATCACAGATTACAATTTTTGAGTCACCGATTGCAAGATTTTGGAGACAAACAAACAGAAAACCTCTCAGGCAACATTCATCACTTTAAATTAAGTTCAACTTTTTTATTTTTTAACTAGTAAACAAATATTGAAAACTATTTACTTTTACAATAATGAAAAGTTTGTTGTTTTGTTTGAATTAATAACTAAATCTAAGTACTGGCTAGTGAGGTAATCATTAAAAAAAAACGTCCACGTGGAACTTATTTCTACATTTTATAATATATCATGCAAAAAAACTAAAATATTCGTAGAACGATGGAAGGGAAGTAATTCTTGAAACGTTGAACAAAATGGTGTCAGAAATCTAGTTCCCTGAATTACACAATTATTGTGCCTTTAATTAATAATATAAACTTTTCATCAGTGAAGACACTCAAGGACATTTCATATAAAGAAAATGAAATTTCAAAATGATTTTTCCATTTTGGCAATTTTTTTAAGACAAATTAAGTTTCTATAATACACTGTTCATGTGTTTGACATGCAACTTTGAAATTGTGGAAAAAGGGAACTGGCAAGCAACAAAGAAGTCGGCTTTATATTCCTCCCCTCTGTCCCAGCCCCGGCTTTTGGTCCAATATCCTTGAATTTAAAGTCGATGTGAAGGTGTTTTGGGGTCATTTGCAGAACTGCTCTGCAAAAAGTTGGGCATGCTTAATTTGTTTAAGTTTTAATTATTTATTTACTTTTTATTTATTAAATTTGTTTAAGAGGCAGGATGCATTGAAAAACAACATTTCTTGGCTTCATCCTAATTTGGCTTTAAAGTATTTATAAGAAAAGGTTGAGAATGCAACTTATACTTTCACAAATTGACCTCTCCCCTCTCAAATTAATATCTTGAACCGACCTTTTCTGAAAATCATATATACAATTACACACAATAAATTTACTTTAAACCAAGTTAGGAAATCTTAGTTTGATGCTAGACCAAGTTAAGAAACCTTAGTATGACACTAAAAAAGTGCAGAAACTTTAGTTTGATACTAAACCAAGTGTGGAAACTTTAGTTTGATACTAAACCAAGTATGGAAACCTTAATTTGTTACTAAACCAAGTAAGGAAACTATAATTTGATACTAAACCAAGTTAGGAGTCCTTAGTTTGAAAATATTCCAAGTGAAGTTTTAAATCAAGCTGCTACATGGAGGTTCAATCAGGGACACAAAATCAACTGGTGTTCCCTGCAAGTGCAAACTTCAAACAAATTATCAAAACATAAATTATTGTATAGTTGTTGATAAATTCATTTCTTGTATGTGAATCTGTTTCCACGAATGGAGTAAAATTGCAAATATAAAAAGCTCAATTTTGGCTCGGAACAAGTTGATGAACTGTTTATGATTATGATTATTTTGGCATGCATAACAAATCTTTGAGTTGTATGGGCTACAATAAAAGCCTTAAATAAACTGATGTTTTTATGATATAAAGCACAATATCGATATTTTGGCACTTTTGCTTTTTGTGAAACCCAAGGTCTGCTCCACCCACTGTTCCTCCAACAAAGCTGGGATAGTGGATAAATGTTCAATATGCAACTATGTCAAAGTTCAAAGGTCTATTACATCACTTGTTTTTGGAAGAGTAAATAAATGTCCATCCATTTGGTTGTCAGTAAACAAACCATACAACAAATATGTGACAAATTCATCAAATTCTACAATAAATGTTTAACGGAGAAAATGAAAGACAGCTTACATAGGCTTATTTGGAGTGTGGCAATTGAAATAAACAATGGTAATTGATGGGGCCTTTAAATGCTATTTCCTCCACTTTGAAAGTATTTCAGAATGAAGTATTTCTCTGAAGGATTGGTACTGGTATGGACTTTTTCAAGTTCATGAGCTTTCAGATTGAACCTTTTAAAGTTCGACTGAAACTAGTGACAATGTGCAGATGATTTTGTGCCTAGTTTCAATCGATTAAATTGAATTCAAAACTTAAAGAGAGTCGTAATCAATACTGTACTTTGGTCTATATAAGAAATGTTGTAGATTTATAAGAACAAACAATAAACATTTTCTGAAAGGTTTTTTAAAATCTAAATTAAAATTTTTTAAAAAACCCAAAAACCACACACAAAAACTAATGCCCAAAATGTTTTTTTTACAAATCCTATTAATATTCTTAGTTTACTAATAAACAAAATTAGAACTGCTTTCTAACAAAAAGTTGCTAAACATAAAGAAGTCTGGGGGAAAAATTAACTACATGGCTTGTTTTCATAAAACACACATTAAATGTTGTAAGTTTGAGGGGATGAAATAATAATAAATTACAGACAAACTTGGTGCAACATCAAGTATGTTTGTTTCAGTGCTGTACAAAAAACAGTAATTTTTTAAAGTTCTAAACTATAAACAATTGTATGCATAAATAAGACCGAAAGATATAAGTTACGGGCAAGTCCAAGAAAACGTCAGTTGGGTTTCCACGAGTAACACACCATGTTTTTTTTAGAGAATTACATAATAATCCCGAAGACTAATCACCAGGGTCTAATGTATAGAGCTGCTAGCTTTACAAAGATTATGCATACCAGAATAAGGTTACCAGCCAAACTACAGTGTTACGTGTACAAGTTGTGACTGGTATCCTGCTCATTTCTGCTAAGCAGAAAATTGTTCTATGAAGCAGCTCTTTGAAATAGAGGTTGGGACACTGGGTGTGAAATTTATCCATATCATTGAAAGCATTTTTACATTCGACACAACTATTTCATTTAACATTCGCCTGTTTGTGTGTGAAATTGTTTGTTAAATTTGTAACTTGTTTAAATTTATTCTAACAAAACTTTTATCAAAAATGTACATGTAGTTAAAGGTAACTTAGCATCAGGTCAGTGTCTTGTCAGTGTCTTTTACTGGTTTTTTTCCCCAACATTTTTGACACTTATTTCAAACACATAATTATGCTTTGTCTACTAATTACACGACACACGATGCACCGAGATATTTTTTGTTACGGTAGGTAGCCGGAGATTAATTACAAGAGAAATGGCAAAACTTTATAAAAAATAAAATCAATGAGTGCAGATGTAACAAAGATGCCAAAATGTCACAAGACATCTAACTATTACAAGACATCTAACTGTTTTTTTATCCTGCCTATTTCTGCTGTATTTAATCATCGAATACAATAACAAATGCTTTCCTTAGTGCATTGTGTGTCTTGAAGTACACAAAGTGAGAAAAGTAAAAAATTGTGATGTAACAAGGACACGGTGTCCATGTTAAGTCTAAATTATTCATTTTTCACCATTTATATTTGTCGATAAATTAAACGTAAACCATTTAACAAAAAATAATTCACACATCAAATAATCGAGTCAAATGCGAGAATGTTTTTTAATATTAATGGCAAATGTTACACAATGTCCCAACCTGTGAAATGACCCATAGATTCATCTAGCCATTCTCCTAGCAGATAGATGCTCAACATTGAAATAAAAAAAATCACAGAAAACTTTAACTGTCTGAGATTCTTGTCAGAGGCTTAAACTTTCCCCAAATGTTCAATCCGTAAAGTTCTGCGCAAACGCTTGGACTTGCCCCTTCTACACTCTATACGCGGCATTACAAAATTCCAATATGGAATTAGGAATAAAATTGCATGCCCAGGCCTGGCATAACATGAAGGCCACGGAGACCATGGCCTTGGTTGACCTGGTATTGGCCTTGGCGACCTTTCAATATGAAAATGGCCTTGCCCTCTCGGAGATGAAATTCCAGGCTTGCATGCCCTTACCCTGAATTCATATAAACACTCACCACCGTGGCAGTTAAATATTCTATTCTCTGTATTTTTGAACTTTCTCACATTTTTATTATCATCTAATTATTTTTTATTATAAAAAAGTTGTTCACACCCCAATTAAGTATTTAACATGTTTACTGAACTCAGGTACATTATTTATCTTATATTTAACTTTTAATTGGCATGGATCTGATTCCTTTTTTCTGTTGCAGAAAAGAAGACATCTTTGGGGAAGCCATTCTTGATCACCAAATAATCAATAATGGATTATCTATCAATTATTGACTATTAGTAATCAAAAAACTGATTCGTATTTTTATCCTCACAGAAAAGAAGCAAAATTGGAAAGGTCATGCATGAATTAAGAAAACAATCTATAAAAAAAAATTGGGAATGCATTTTGATCAATTTATAAGTCCCTTAAGGAAATAAAAACCAAAAAACAGTTGGACAAATAATCCCTTCTACAATGAAGAAGGCCAAATTTCACAGTGCTGCTTAAGCAGTGGACACTGCTGAAAAAAGGAACTTTGAGCGGGGAACCAGTCGGTAACAAACATTAAAAGAGACATTTATTTTGGTTGGTGCACTGTTTTTTCTAGTAAGCACAATTGATTTATGCTTACAGGAAAGCAGATCTATGGAACTGGAATAAGATTGTGCTGATTAAAAATCCTCAACAATGAGGGAACACACAATTTAATTGTAATAAACGGTGAGGTTACAGGAAATCTCAAACGATGGGAAATAAATTAAAATATATCAAAATACATTGCCCTTTTCTAGGTTTTAAAATGCAAGAAATTTTTTCACCATCTACAAAAATTGAAAAAGGAGAAGAAAAAAAAAACCCATTATATTTTCAAATGCTGTACAAGGTAAGACGTTTCAACTACACATTCCAATTACACGCATCTCCAAAATCCATCAAAAACAAAACGATCAGCAAATCTACCGCATTTTGTTACAACAAGATGCAATTATACTCCACATCTGGTATATAATTATTCACAATTTCATTAATTTGGTCCCATGTTTATTTAAATTCCAATTTCGAGGTAACTTTTGACACAACTTTTTTCGAAGAACACTTTGTGATGATCAAACTGTAGGAACAAAATTCCGGGGGGAAAAAATGTACAGTCGGCTTAAAGGGGATGTGCATAACATTGGTAAGAGTAAAAAATATAAATGTTCACAGATTTGCACACAACGTACATGGTATAAAGATGGTTATGGTGGGAAATTCCCTTTGAAATATTTTTGCTTGAAATGCAATAGTTTTTGAGAAATGAGTAAAACAATTAGTTTTGATCTTGCAAGTCTAAAACTCAAATGTTTGAAAACAATGAAATATTTCAGATTTTTCAGCTTTTTTTCTCTTGACCCAACTGACAGATTGAGCTTAAACTTTCACAGGTTTGTTATTTCATGTATAGATAGTTCCCAGTAGACGCCATCTTTACGGGCAAATCGCATTTTGGCTTGCAGGCGCGTCAAGCGCTCAAATTATTTACGCAGCCGCGTCATTCACTAACCAATCATGCAATGAGTTTGGTGAAATGTGCGCGTGCTGCACGCCGTTTTCACGCGTAACGCATGACTGTGTGTTCCAAATTGCCCGTAAAGATGGCCGACTTACGTCATACTGCAACCTATCTATACGTTCGGTCACATCAAGTGCGGATACTGGTCTTTGACAATTACCAATGTTACACATGTGCTTTAACGCACATCAACAGAAAATCAAATCAAATCAAAAAAATTGATGAATTCCGTAGTCATGTGTGCATAATCCGACGTCCTTTAGTTGAATGGATACCATTTAAATATTTGCATTGAAAAGAGCATGCGTTTTCTTTTGGCCGACTAAATATTCTAGATTGGCGATGCTAGATTTTGTATAGCCCTCGAATTAGCCACCATCGCTGATGAAATGTGCTCGAGTGAAGAGCTATCATTGGTTGAGAGTCATGCGCAGTTACATGTTTCCAAATTGTCATCAATGCAAGGGGTCTATAAGTCATCGGTAGAGGGCGCTACACTGACTGGCTCGGTGGGACTGGGCAAGTTTACCAATCGGGATCAAAATTAGTTTGTTTTGATCCAGATGTTTGTTTGACACACTCACGTCTTCTCCAGTCATTCGTGTTGGGCTATCGGCGTCTACGTCAACAAAACGAACATCGCCAATCAAGACTACAGACTTACCAGATAACAATCCACAGTTTACGTAGTTCTGAACAGTACACACACGCATTGTGCAAACAATGGATTTATCTTGGTAAGTCTGCTACCACCAAGTGTCCAAAAAGCATTTTATTGTCAGGACAAAAAGTGATAGCACACTTACCAGTTTTTCCCTTTTTTTCACTCGCTGTACATGGGCCTGTTAATCATAATGCTACGGGTCGACCAACAGCCCAATGGCGTTTCGTAGTGACTGCTGCAAGGTTGGTGACTCTCAGTTGTAAATTAGCGACACCAATAAGCAGTGGTGAGAGTCTTTGCCGACAAAAATGTCTGAAACTGGGATCCAGGTCTTTGGAGGTACATTGAAATAAAGGCATTTCCACCTTTTGATAACCTGGCGTTATAGATTCCAAGGAGCGCTTCGAAACAGCATCCTCAGTGATAGAGACATGGATCAAAGAGACGTCTTCTTTCATTTGGAGAGACACACTGCAGTTTTGGTTTAAAAAGGTCTGAATTCAGATGAAAGTCTGAAAATTCTCATCCTTCCTTCCTTCTGCCTTACCATTCAGTACCATCCACCGTGATTTTGAAGGATAGATAAACTACACGCAAGCCTGCATTGTGGTATCACGTGGTGAACACATCTACACAGTACACAGTTGGTTCTGTGCACAATTGCGCCACCACACACAAACCCACGCACGCAGTTGAACGGTTTCAAATGGTTGGTCAACTCCCTGGAAAATTATTTCCAAGCGCAGGAGGATTTATGGCCAGCTAAGAGTTGGCAAAGTGCAGCCGTCAAGGTGCTGTCACCTGGTTTTCTCCTCCAATCAAAACAGTGCAACCAAACTGAGGTTAGAAGAGATTAAAATAGTCTGGCTGCGGTCTTGTACCCCACACTCTCATCATCAGATGTATTCTGTTGTAATCAGTTCTCAAAAGACGATTGATTGATTGATTAATCGATCGATTGATTGATTTAGTCCATGCAATTTAGTATTTCCGTACACTTTAATTTTTAAATACAAATGCAAGCGCTATGTGAATTGACACTTTTAAGTCGCCACAGAGTGAACGTCATCAAGGCTGGATTTGAGGTGGTGCGGTCTTTCCCACTGATTGAATGGACATATATCGGATCTGTCACTGATCACCTTAACAACTTATTGATTGTTTGTTTGATAAATTAACTATTAGTGTGATAAATAATTGATCACTTTGAAACATCAACCCTACACCAGGGCATTTTGAACAGGAACAGGTATGATCACATCGCCGAGAAAATATGAGGCCCGCCAAATATTCTCCTCAGACAAATTCCAGTGTGCAATACCACAAGTTGGCAAGATAAACTCAGTAAAACCTCGAACGACCAAATATAGTGTCTTCTTCTTCCTGAAGTAGCTAAATACCAGTTTATGCAAGAGTGAGTTGTGTGGTAACTTAAGAAGGATCTGGAACAGTAGAGGGTGGACTTAATACCGTTGTCTCCTTTACCTCCATCGCTGAATCTTCCTCCTTCATACCTCCGTCTCCGTTACCGTTGTTTTCTCCATTAGCACCCTCGATGTCCTTCTGAACAGCGCCCTCCCCGTTGCCTTTCGGGACGGTCTCTTCGGTGTTTTTCTCCTCGACCTTCTCGTCGGCGGTCGTCTCCATCTCAACTGCTGCCTCCTTCCGGGTATCTTCAACTTTCTCTCCATCATCTGATTTTGAGGCTTCTTTTCCTGTGTTGTTGCTTTGCGTCCCGTTCTCTGCCTTCTTGTCGTCTTTCTCTTCCTCCGGCTCCTCCTCCACTTCTTCCTTCTCTGGCTCCTCCTCCTCAAGGGGCGGTTCATTCACAGCGACTCGGGTCGGGTTGAACATTGGAAGCTGCCTCAACTTCCTTCGTTCGGCAACCGTGTCGCTCTTGGCGATAAATAAAGTGTGACCGAGACCGCAGCTGAGCGTGTGGATGTGAAGACCCTCCAGAGGTTTGACTTCTTTGGCTTGGGTGGAGGAGCGAGGTCCGTTCTCACCGTAGCACAGCTCTCCAAATGTCGGTGATGGCCCCCAGCTGATGACGCTCTCATCAGCGACCAAGACAATAGAGTGATTGCTAGAAATGAGATTTAATGAAAGAAACAAAAAAACATCAGAATTAGATATCAAATCAGGGTTATCGTGAAAGGTACTTGACGATTCAACACAGTTCTAACTTACTTTAACTAAGCCCATCTAATAATCTAACAAGTTTGTGTGAATTAATAAAAAATTATCAAAATTTGGCCTCGCCATACATTAATCTCTATTGTCCCTAACCATACAAAATCCAACAGCGTGTTTTAAGGACAGACAGTGAAAAAACCCAACTTTAGATTAACGTCTGAAATTTCACATCCCTGTATGTTTGACCTGTGACCTACCTGCAACCCAAGTCTCTGACCTTCCAGCCAGTGAGGTCAGGAACTGGCTTGGGGTACATGGTGGCCTCCCCGGATGACTTGGTTTGGCCCCAGAAGAAAAGCTGATCAGCTGATGAAAGAAAATTACCGGGAGAACAAAACCAACAAAGAATGGATTAATTTCATTTCAGGATACAGCAATCTAAAACATAGGATCTGAAAAATAGGAACTAAAAACCTAGGAATATAATCTAGGAACTAAGCCTCATATATAGAAAAAATTAGAAAAAAAAACGTAAGAGGCACATTTTGGAGCAGTCCGAGTAATTCAACACTGGATTGTAACTCTGACAACATAAAAAAAGACAAGGGCCAATTTCATAGAGCTGCTTATTGGCTGATTTTGTGCTAACTTTCCTGCGCATACTGTAAGCAAATGAATAAACGTGACAATGCAAATCCATAGTGAAAGCGCTAGTCTTAGTTCAAGACGTCAGTGATTGATGTACATTGTGCATGTACGCTTATAGCAATAATAATAATAGAGTGCAATCGTACAGTATAATTTAACCGACTTGACAAGCTCCCAATAATGTATTGAGAGCCCTGCAGCATTGGGTTAACATTTTCTTTGTTTTCTCCCCAGCCCTTTCCTCGGGAACGAATCAGGGTCGTGTTTGTGAATACAAACAATTTATGAACATTTGTTTCTGCCATCGCGCACTGATTGGTTCCTTAGGTAAGGCTTGGGAGAAAACAAAGAAAAACATAAAACACATGGTGTTACTGAAAACCACAAACTCAATAGTAATTCAAAATTCAAGATACAAATAAATGATTAATGACAATCAACATAAATAATCAACAATCAAAAATTCACTGCCACTACGACAGCTCTCCGAAACAAATACACAAGTAAATTTAAGATGCACATCACAAAACTAGGCATGGTCAGTTTACACAATTAAAAATGAGACACAAATAAACGCATAGCTGTGCATTCAACAAACAAAGATGGCTGATTTACACTGTGCGACGTCAAGCGGGAACTATCATCATGAAGGATTGGAGAAGGTCTTACCATGTTCAGTGGTTGCCATGGAATAGTATGTGCCTGCATTGATCTTCTTGGCGGCTTTGTTGTGGGCTGGATCGAAGGTTCTCAAGAATCTTGGAACTGGTTCGTCTTTCGGCTCCGAGTGACCCAAGCGTCCGTAGCCGCCGAAACCCCACGTGAAGACACGACCTTGCATATCCAATGCAACCTGTCAAAACAAGTATACACAAAATTATGGAGGAACTCTGCAAGATTTGAAGCAGTAAATGGTGTGGATCATAAAAGTAACTACAGTATTAAAGGCACTGTACACGTTTGGTAATTACTCAAAATATATATTAGCATAAAAACTTACTTGGTAACGAGCAACGGAGAGCTGTTGATAGTATAAAACATTGTGAGAAACGACTCCTTCTGAAGTAACGTAGTTTTTGAGAAAGAGGTAATTTCTCACTAAAATAATAAAAGACTTCTGGCCAGAAGCCTTTTATTCCTATCTGAAAGCACACTAATTTGTACAACAAGGGTGTTTCTTCTTTCATCATTTTCTTGCAACTTCAATGACCAATTGAGTCCAAATTTTCACAGGCTTGTTATTTTATGCATATGTTGGGATACACCAAGTGAGAATACTGGTCTTTGACAATTACCAAACGTGTTCAGTGCCTTTAAAGGTAGTGGACACTTTTGGTAATTACTCAAGAAATACATTTCCATAAAAACTTACTTGGTTAGGAGCACCCGAGAGCTTCTGACAGTATAAAACATTGTGAGAAACAACTTCCTCTGTAGTTTTTGAGAAAGAGGTAATTTCTCACTGAAATATTTGAAACTGAGAAAGGCGTCAGGCATGAAGTCTTTCTCAGGCATTTGAAAGCTCACAATTCTATGCAACATGTTTTGGGTTTTTTTCTTTCATTATTTTCATGCAACTTCGATGACCTATTAAGCCCAAATTTTCACAGATTAGTTATTTTTTGTGTGTGTTGGGATACACGAAGTGAGGATACTGGTCTTTGACAATTACCAAAAGTATATCCAGCCTTTAAACTTGCGGGTACAACATTTATAAAACCCTTTTGGGAGAAGTGCTGGCTCTGAGAAGAATCGATGGGGTCTATATTCTGCTTGTCTCCTGAAGACGCGTAGAGTAAGATGCACAGAGTATAGAAGATGAGCAGAGTATACTGTTCAAAACGTTGAGACCACACCAGTTTTGTTCGGAGCCAACACTTCTCCCGTAAGTGTTTCATACACGGTTGTACCTTCAAGTTTACTACTGTAGACCCATTGCACAATGCGGAACGCATGTTCGAACATGATGTGCGCCCTTCCATTTTGTGAGTCAAAATGTACACAAGAATCATAGAGTTGACTCCCAAAATGGAAGGGCACGCATCATGTTCGAACGTGCGTTCCGCGTTATGCAATGGGTCTACAGCTACTCTTCAGCAAGATTTGATGGGCACATCTATTGGAATGCCTTGCTGCTCTAACATTGTCAGAACAATCAACTGTACGGGGTTCAAATTCATTTCAATGCATTCCTGCTCAGAGATTATACACCACGTCCTCGCATGTGGTTTGGGTTTCAGTCCCTGCCTGATTGCTTGAGTTTTCCCCTATTTGGGGTTTCTCCTCCCACTGACATCATCACCTTCTCTACACAGGTATCTTCAGCCCTACGGGTCACAGTGCTAGTCAATTTTAAGGGTCCCTTGTTTTTATCACAAGAAAGTTTTCTTTTAAACAAAGTACATAATACATTACTCGTAACTGTACGGGGTTCGAATCCATGTAAATGGTCGATCACACAAAACATAAACACTGCCTACGACTATTTTTTCAGCTCTACCAATCCTGTGTGGTACCTTTAAGCACATGGCCTGTTATGACAGTCAACGATTTCCCTTGTATAGCAGAGCAAAATGCTACACAAAATGTGTGTCGGTTGCTACTCAAAAATCATCACTTGCTACTCAATATTAGCATTCTGTGTGCACAAATAATGTTCAGTCCAAATATTTTGCATTTTGCTATGCAAAATTGGTGGACAAAATCGTTCCCTGAATGACAACAATCAACTTACTGTATGATTAGCTCCGCATGCCACGTCCTTGATCACAATGTTATCCAAGAACTTCAACCCGTCTCTGGCCTTCTCTATGTATCCCCCAATACGCCTTGGAGTCAGCACACAATCGAATGAGGTTTTGTTTGAAGACACTAAGAACTGACCGTTGGTGTTGTGACCTGTCGGTTACCCAAAAAACAAACAAACAAACAGTAATTTAATCTTCTTTCAGGGAAAACAAGGGTTTGTTTGAAAACAAAAACTGAAATGAACCCTAAAAGGTTGTTATGTTGACAGGGTTTGTCCTTAACCTTAGTGACTGGCCAGCAGGACCAGTTAGCTTGTCATTTCACTAGTCCATCACCCTTTTCACTGGTCCGTATTTCAAATAAAATAGGGCTACTTTTCAACACTGAGTTAGCCAGTCGGACCACTTGGAGTGAATTTTGACTGGTCCTCAGGTGTTTTAAGTGGCACTTTGGCCAGCGGAACACTGTTAACACTGGCTGTTTAAATTTAAAAAAATACTGCATTGATTACCATTCCATTACTTGACTGTTCAATATCATCCACTGTGATATTGAATAAGGGAATAAAAGAGTGGTGACGAGGTCTTATTATTATAAACACTGAACTAGCCAGCTGGAACGCTTGGAGAGAATTCTGACTGGTGTTCGGGTGTTTTAACTGGCATTTGGCCAACGAACCACTGTTAAAGGGTGTGTACAACATAGGTAGATAACAAAGACCAGTCTCCACACTTAATGTGACCCAACATATACATGAAATAACAAACCTGTGAAAGTTTAAGCTCAATCGGTCTTCGGAGTCATGAGAAAACAGTGAAAATCCCCATTACATGTTTTCACTTTAACTTCAAACATCGGATTTTATCACCATTTCCTAAAAACAATAGCATTTCAAGCAAAACTATTTCAATACAAGGGAAGTTTTCCACCACGACCATCTTTATACCATGTAAGTTATGTGCAAATCTGTGAACATTTATATTTTCAATCTTATCAATGTTGTACACACCCTTTAAGGGAGAACGCTAACAACACGTGCAGTTGAAGGGTTGATCAGCTCACTAAAATAATGGCACCAAGAGTAGGAGGGTTAAGACTTACCGAGTTGGCTGTATTCTGGACATCCAAAGGAGTGAAGGGTTCCCTTGTAATCTAATATCATTGTGAATTCACCTCCACAAGCGACCTGAACGATGGGACGGCCTGAGTACATTAACTTTAAGGAGAAGATGAAAGGAGGCTCAGGTTAGAACCAGTGAACGATTTCCCTTGTATAGCAGAGCAAATTGCTACACAAAATGCATGAGTTGCTTCTCAAAAATCAGGAGTTGCTACTCAATATTAGCATTCAGTGTGCACAAAACAAGTTCAGTCTAAATATTTTGCTGTGCAACATTGCTGGATGAAATCGTTCCCCCCGAGATCGATATCAAAATTACAAGAATAAACTTTTACCCGTGGTGCAGCCATCTTGTTTCTTTTTTTCTTCCATTCGAACAAATGTATCCAAACTGAGGCTGGAAGGACAAAATAGTCTGGTCCCTTCATATAACTTGAGAATTACATTACAAGTGTCATTGTGTATACAGGAAAACTGACAAAGATGACTGCAGTGTGGTGAATATACCATGCCCCCCAATGTTCTTTACTTTAACACACTATTTTCTTCTTTTACAAAAATACCCCCTAAAGTCCTCTGAAGAATTCCTGAGATTCCAAATACAAAATGAAGACCCAATAGGGGGGGGGGGGGGGGGGTGGGGGTACCGCCATGGCTTATATTGAGCACCATGGTGGTAAAGGTTTATAAGAAAAAAAATGAAAAGAAAGAATAAATGAAAATAAACATAGCGGCTATTTTTCCGACACACCCCTCCAACAAAAGAGGAAGAGTGAAGAAGAAAATAAACTGAAGACATTCAAGGTTCCACTTTTCCGCTTAGAATGATATCACAATAACAACAACTAGAGTACACTGGTTGTATTACAAGGCTTGGATGACAAGAAAATCTCCACTAGATGTTAATTTCATGCTTTGTATGAAATTTAGAATAAATTGGATTGCATCCATTGTCCATATCGTAAAACAGTTCCACTGGCAATAAAGAGAAAAACAGCGATGCAATAATGGCACAGCATCAAATTTAAGAAACATCCTATATTTTTATGTTTTACCCATTTACCGATGTATGTAACAAACATCGGTGAATGGGTAAAACATGGGTTAAAGATGCGGCCCCTAAGCACTGTATACCTAGTACTTCCTGGCAAGCAAGGTGGTCTAGTGATAAGACATCTGAGCCCAATTTCATGGCTCTGCTTACCGCCAAATTCTGCGCTTGCAATCACCATTCTTACCGAGCAAGCACCGAATTTCTGCGCTAGCTGTGTAAGCGTAGAATGCCTAGTAACGGGGGCTACACAAGCGCACCTGCTAACCCGTGAAATACTGCTCTTCAAAGTTGTTGTTTAGGTCATCACAATAATGAATTCAAATCTCACCTTAGTTGGGTTGGTTACCGGTGTGTTCTGATGGCCAATGCCGAGTTGACCGAGTTTGTTGTCGCCAAACGCATAAACAGCGCCCTCATCTGCAGAAAATGAAATAAAAAAATTGAATGTTATGTTTAAACAGACTCGAAGGGCAAGTAAACATGTTTTCTGTGTTGCATGGTAACCTTCATCAACCCTTTTATTTTTTTAGGGAAAACTTCTACTTTTCACATCATTTCATTTCATATATTTTGGTTGTGAAGCCAAGGACTCCCAGAAAAGCAAACTGAATCACTGTACTAGCCAAGAACCCCACGGAGAGAAAGACAAGGAAGGAAGTATCAGTTTTTAGATGTGGGAGGCAAACAAACCCCAGAGAATTATTCCAGGGAAAACCCACGCAGTCAGGTAGGGACTGAAAACCCAATCCACATAGTGCCCCCCGCCATGTTTCGAATTGGGGTCCCAAAGGCGGAAGGTGAGAAAAGGTGCATCTACTTCAACCTGTTCACCCGCTTTTGGATGCGGCTTCAAACAGGCAGCTATAGCCTAAGCCAAAGCCATGGTCTTGAAAAGGCCCTTAACCTCACCTGTGAGACACATGGAATGGCTTCGTCCACACGCTGCGTTGACTATGTTAAAGTCCTTCAAACCCTCAATGATCTTAGGCGCTTCACATCGGGTTGCCTCCCCGTGGCCGAGCTGTCCTTTGTCACCACGACCTTTGACATCGACATAACAAATTATAGATTAAAAAATATTCGCCACAAATGATTATTTCAAACACAGATTTAACTATATTGAAGGAGGGTCATTACATGTCAAAACATGCCTTGTAATTGGTTGACTCCCCAACACAATAACCCTCTTACACACTTGTACCACAGACTGCCACAAAGTACCATATCTTCCGCTATAGGCTAGCGTTGGGTGCATGGGTTTCTTCTGTTTGTACAGCTGGAAACCCCATGGCTTGTGTACTGTGGACTCAGTCTCCACAGTCTCCCACAGTCAATAGATCGATCCATTAAGCCCCGCCTCCTTACGAGTTGACCAATCACAGCCGCGAAATCTGATCACCATTTGAGCCGTTTGGTGATCTTTGCTCTAATGGTGATCAGGTTTCGTGGCTGTGATTGGTCAACTCGTAAGGAGGCGGGGCTTAATGGATCGGTGTGTTGCCATGACCGGAACGTGAACCTATTCTCTGACAACACTAGAACTCAAGTCTAGTACCCAAGATCGCTCCGTCACACTTGTTTCTGCTAAGCATACCCTTTCTGTGCACTTACAAATTCTTAATAAAATAGCCGCGTTAGTCTGGTAGATAAAACAATGAAGATAATGGTAGCACTTAATGACTAACTAATGACATTAAAAAACTGCATGAGCTTCCGTAGCAACAACTACTTGCATCTAATGAAGTAGTTGTTGCTACGGAAGCTTGTGCATTTTTTTAATGTAATTAGTTAGTCATTAAGCACTACCACTATCTTCATTGTTTTACAAATTCTTGACACTTCCAATCATAAACTTGAATTATCAGAGCGAAAAATCATTGATATACGATCACAGACGGTACTCACCCCAGCTCATGGCCTTGCCCGCCTCGGTGATGATGATGCTATGGCACGCTGTGGGACCTGAGATAACGCTGCGAACACGGATACCAGCTAAGACGGCCAAGCGGTGAGGCCCCCAGAGGTTACGGCCTCCGATCTGTTGTTTACCAGCTACAAAGTGGAGGTTACAAAAAATCAATTTCAGTGGAGAAGTTGATTAAATAATAAATTATTTCATGCAAAAAACATGACGACACAAAACATAAACCAACAGATAAAAGGTTACCAACAACTGTCAACAAAATGATGCTGAACAAATTCATTTTTGTTAAGTGTTTCTGCTTGACGATAATTGATTTTCTGAAGTGGTGTACATTATAAATTCAGTCAATTATTATTATACCCAACTGCCTGGACCAATCAATATCATGCAATTTCAATATCAAACAATGCAATTTGACACTGCGTGGTGAATGCATCTACACAGTACATAGTTAACTCTCTTACTGTCTGACCGTTCAATATCATCCACTGCTTCGCATTCGCGCATCTTTCTACATGTAGAAAAAATAATACACATCATGTGACATGCTCTGAACAAATCACAAGGCAGAATCTTTTTACGGGGTGTTATAATGTCTGATTTCATACGGTGAATGCAAAGATCTTCATGTACACAGTCAACCCTCCTACTGTCTGACCATTCAATATAACAATACACAGTCAACTCTCCTACTGTCTGACCATTCAATATCACAATACACAGTCAACCCTCTTACTGTCTGACCAATCAATATCATAATACACAGTCAACCCTCCTACTGTCTGACCATTCAATATAATTCAAATTTGCAAATCGCTAATCATCTGTTGGGGTTAAAAATGAAGGAGTACATCTAACTTCCCCCGAAATGTCAAAGGCTTTAATCTCTTCTATAAATATTAAATTTGTGTCTTACCAGTGGACTTAGGGAGCCTTGAGCGACCGACAAGGTCCCAGTTGGTGCCTCCGCTGAATAACAACTCTCCGACAAAGGGTGGCTCTTTCAGTTTCTGAGGGAATATTAAAAGAAAAGTAATTTTTATTCATGATATGCTACTTTGTTCTTACAGAGAAAAACAAACCGCTTATTTTATTATTATTATTATTTTTTACATGGTTCGAACTTGGAGGAAAAATCCACAAGATGGCAGGGCTTGTACATGTACCTCAGAATTTTCACTGGACCAGAATTTTTTTAACAAGACCAGAATCATGAGAAAAATTCATCTGCACAGTTTCAAAATTAACTGTTTTTATTTGAAAAGGTATAAAAAGAAGATGTCTATAATTGCCTTAAGGGTATTAATTCAACACTCTGCAGGATTGACAGATATTTGAAAGAATCAAAGTTGACATTTGAATATAATTTTTTAAATTAAAAAACAGAGTGAGGGATTGTTATTCAAATTACTGCCAGACATTTACTGGCCCGACTCTAAAAATCACTGGCCTCGGGCCTGTGGTCCAGTGTCAATTTTGAGCCTTTATCCCATGTATTAACCAAAATCATCACATACCCATCAAAATCCAACAGCATGTTTTGACTGATTCTGTTGGACTGAGAACTGCACATGTATAACTGATCATGCTTTACAATCGGGAATACCACCACAATCAGAGCCCATGAGTTATCATGCATATGGTGTTGGGTTTGGCGGTGAATGGCGGTATGCAAAAAATACTTCAGAAAAAATATCAGGAATATTTTTGAAGAAACACATTTACATTTTGTTTAAAATGGCTCAAATCATAACATGTATCATATCATGACATTTTATCACATTTCTCTTGCTCTTATCTTAATATTATGTTATACTGTAGCAGTACACATGTACTCCAGTCTGGGTGTGAATATTTTCATAACACGGTGGGGTTACAATCTAGTAAGACTTGCAGTAACACATCGACATGAGTAGAACTTGAAATCTTGCATGGTGGAGATACAATCTACATGTAGTAAGATTGGCAGTAACACCGTGTACATGGCAGAGTAGAATTTGAAACTTTGCAGGGTGGAGATACAATCCAGTAAGGTTTGAAGTAACAACAGGTTTTCTTAATGTTCCTAGGAAGCGCTTGATTAAAAAACTGAAGGACTTTTATTTTATTAAGTATAAAGAATTTATGTGTACAAATTTGAATTGCCACACATGTCTTTAAGAGCAGGACAAAAAACAAATTAATAGTGTGTACAATTTCTTAAGTTCAAATTTTAATTATTATTTAATATATGCGTTATTCTCTAAATATGTGCGTTTTAGGGATACTTTAACTTTCTTTGTTGTTTCTGGAACCAGTGAAGCATCTATTTTTACAGCAGTTTGGGTGCTCCATTACAGGAGGGTTACCTCCTCTGGTTGCAACCCCCATTTGTACTAACTTAGAGTTTATATTTGTATTTATTTACTTGTAACCATTATTCCTGTAATTTTGTTGTTGTACAAATGGAAATAAAAAACAAACAAACAAACAAACAAACAAAGGTACCATATTTTCTTGCGTATAGGCCCTAGGTTCAGTACCACCAAATCACAGAAACAAGATTCAAGTATTAACGTGTAAGGCGCATCGTAACTGCTCACACAGAGGTACTGTTGGTATTTATATCAACACATACAGAGGTCATTGTATTGATACATGACACTTCCCATAAAGTAAAGAGACTGTAAATATTTTAATCATGAAAATGAGTAAAAACTTTGTTTCTGTTTTTTTAAGTTAATTTCTTTTCATTTTAGTTTTACAGATTTATTTTTCAAAAACTTTACCTCATGGCTTTTTGTTTACACAAAGCACCCGAGCGTTGTCCCAAAGTTTGTCAATGAATGGGCTGCTAGTCTTCGTTATCTCACTATTGTGCATATAACAATATATGCAAGAACCATCGAATGCTAGCGGGTGCTTTCACAACAATACAAAAGAATGAAAGCGTTCGCCTCTGTTGGCCAAATCTAATAATGTATTGCGCAATATTATATAAAAAACGATTTGATACGTAAAAACTATACATGTAGTGTGTCACTGGTGCGCGCGCTATAGTCGTGTACAGCATGAATCGTCGCTGGTTCACGCCAGTATTATTAATATTATAGGCAGCAGCATGGTCAGCGACTTCATTCATCAGTAAGTTTTGTCATAACTTCTTAGAAACTACGATGTATAGGTTTTAATTTCATGAAATGAATGACCTGAACAAAAAAACTAAAGGATTATTTGACAGTACAATTACAAATGTAAGGTTTCACACAGTGATCATCACAATGATCTTATGCGATACCAGATAAGGCGCAGTAAGACGCAGCGATTTTTTTAATTAAAGTCAGATAAGCCACGTCTTATACGCAGGAAACTACAAAGGTTCAAAGGTTGGAAGTCCCATCCAAAAACACATGTACGCAACCCCATATGCGACAAAACAAAGTAGTAGCTCTGTGTGTGTTATGGACCATGTTAAAAAAATAAATGTACAATGTACACATTGTGACCGTACTTGCTTGCACAATAATCTCACTTGTTTTTACACATGGTATAGCACAATGCCATAATTTGAAAGGATTTTTGTTAGAGTTTATTTAGGTAAATAAGCTGATTGGATTTTGAACCTGCGACCTCCGGATTAACATGCCGGCACTCTGCCCACTATGCAATCTGGCCCTAATGTTGATTGTCTCCCTATTTTGTCAATATCTTTGCTCAGGGGGTTACAAATTGTGGGGATTGAAAATAATGTATTACAAATTTGGGGATTTAAGAAAGATAGATTCCAACCAACAAAAGGGATGTCAATAGGCCTAATGTCAATGGCAATCATTCTGGGTTTCTCCCTGGATGGTGTCTGGGGTCTCTTTTTCTTTCACTGTCTTAAACATTTAGGAAATTTTGAAATAGATTAAACGTTTAAAAAAATGTATGGTTAAAAAACGGTTTACCAGTTAAAGGCCCTGTACACTATTGGTAAGATCGAAAAACACAAATGTTCACAGATTCACACACAACTTACAATATGATTTAAAGTAAGTAATGGTAGAAAGGGTTCCTTAAAATATTTCTGCCTAAAATGCTATCGTTTCTGAGAAATGAGTTAAACAATAGTTTTTATCGCGCGCGATATTATAAACTCGATGTTTGAAAAACAGAAAACACATAAGGTCTCTTTTCACTATTTTCTCGTGACCTCGATGACCAATTGAGCTCAAATTTTCACAGGTTTGTTATTTCATTATGTGGTTGATTACACAAAACATGAACACTGTCTGTGATTATTTTGTCAGCTCTGCCAATCCTGTATAATACCTTTAAACGCCCCATCCCTACTCATTACGAAGAAAAAAGAAAAGAAAAACAGACTTGGGTAAATAAAATACCCGTTCTTGTCAGAATGAGTGAAACAATTGGCGTTCTGATTCAGCATCTTTTCCGCATTTGGCCTTGACCATAAAAGCAGAACGTACAAACTCAAGTTTGACTGGTCAGGTACTTCTTGTTTTATATCGGCGACGGTAGGTGGACTAAAAATAAAAAATACAAATAATGGAATTTCTCCCTGCCATGTTTTTTTATTTATCATGTTTCTTCCTTCATGGTTATAATAATTGATACACCAGACTCTTCTTAAAAAATATTAACAGTAAGTTAACAAATTGTTAACACTTGACAAACATCATCGTCATATATATATACTAGATCCACTGCACATCTGCATGTGCATGCAGTGCATACTGAACGTGAACATGACAAATAAAGTAAACCCCCCAAATGCCCACAGGGGGCAGAACATTGATAATTTTGATATAGTTGATCGAAGAACACATGTGTGATTTGTTCCGTTGTCCGCTGTTCATGCTACCATGCTACAACAACAACGAAAGACGCGACTCCGACAATGGTGGCATTTAAACCATGTAACAATGCCCCGTCTGTGTTAGGCTGACTAAGTGTACACACAAGGCCCGCTGCAGCTCACGTCGGGCTATCGAATATCCAACACGCATTGAATCACAATTTGACATCACAAAGAACTCAACGAAACACATACATACTTACAATCTTTTCCATTCCCGTATCCGAACCAGCCGTGGCCAAACTCGCCGCATTCGACGCCCCTTTCGATTTCTTTTTCTGTCCAGCGGCATCTCCACTCTCCCCGGGAAAACGCTTCTTCGCTCTTGGCATCTTCACTTTCAGGGAATTGTTGAAATTATAGAGAAATAAAGCCAGTCTGCGTAGCCCAGTACACAAAGAAATTTGCCGGGAAAAAGTCTAGCAAAATCATTTGCATATTAAAAATCTCCGTGGCTCATACTGACGCGCGCCCTCTACTGGCTAAAATGAACCGTTCTTTTCAATAGACTGGTACCGTAAATAACGAACATTTGCTACTTAACGTGCAATTAATGGGGAAATTCCAGACTTGTACCCAGACGTATCTTCCATACAAAAAATCATAACATCTAAGAGATCGAGATCGACATTTACGCATGCTTGTCGTGAAGTAAAAAAAAGTCTTTACACCACGCAACTTTCATCATCTCGATTACGTCATACTTCGAAGGAAAGGTATTCTGCATTGTTCTGTTTCTGAGAAAGTTATTTTAAAATTCTTATCATAAATGTATGCTTGTCTTGCCAAAAATGATTCTATGTCAAGCCAAGTCCAGTCAAAGGTGTTGACATGAGTTTGTTGACTCAGTCTCAGTCTTTGATCGTCATAATAAATTAATTATATTAGCTTTAAAACTTGCCATTTATATTTTCTTGTTGGTATTTATTATTGATGACTGATGTGATATGTGTTAATTAATCTCTTACTAATATAGTACTGATGATAGTGACTGTGATACTGCCCGACCATTCAAAGTGTGTGGATTGTAGTTTTGCCAGCCAGCCCTAGCCTGCAATTAGGAATCTCCAATGTGGTACATCTACACAGTACACAGTCAACCCTCCGACTGTCTGACTATTCAAAGTATCATCTACTGTGGTTGTTAATGATTGATAAAGATGACAGATAGACGGTACCACCAGTAATAGTATTTCCAGCCTGCAATATGGCGTCGTGATTTATGATTGTGGCTACAATCATGCATCCACCATGGAGGAAGGAAAATATGCATCTGCATTTTCACAGTGCATAGAAATCTGTTCAGTTGTTCCACCACAAAAATCCAAACTCATTCATTGGTTTGGAATGATATTCCACTCACTAGCAAATATTACATCATATTTAACGTTACTTTTTCTTCATGTTTTCCACCATGATCAACAGTGATGATATGAGTTTGTGAAGTGCCTGGGCCGCAAACAATCAGCATTCAGTATGGACGAGACAACACAGGAAGCATTACAGCGTCTGCTGATCCGAGCCCAAGAGCTTCTGGCCAGAGCTCAGATCCTTCAGGCTAAAGAAGCTGGAATCTCTGGCATTGGAAAACTCATCAAGAAAGTTCAGTCGGAGCTCACGTTTGTCAAATCGGTGATAATTCAATGGCACTAATTTTGACTCTAGTCTTGTTAAAGAGGAATTTTAACTGTTGTTAATCTTGACTAGGATTTTAAGTTTGCAGGGTTGAGATTCACTCTAGTAAGGTTTGTGGTAACATCATGTACATGAGTTGGATTTGAAACTTTGCATGGTGGAGAAACAATCTAGTAAGTTTTGTGGTAACAACATGCACATGAGTAGGATTTGAAACTTTGCATGGTGGAGATACAATCTAGTAGTAGTAAAGTTTGAAATCACTTTTATGAGTTGTTACACCACAATCAGGATGTATGGTGTTACTGCAATTCAATTCAACTCAACATTTATTTCCGTATTGCAAAATGTACATATACAAGTAATTATAAAGAGGTCTAATGAACAATAATGTATAAATAACTTCTAGAGTAATAATTATATATGGGACACAATGAAGCAGAGGCAATTATGGAGGCATATTCAAAAGACAAGAGTCTTGCAATAAGGAAAACTGTCACGTCATTACAAGACAAAGTAACGGGCCTGCAAATTCCAAGCCTGATGAAGTCAAAGCCACTCCTTTGAGTTGAACTTTTAGATCTGTTCGTGTGACTCATCCTGAAAATGACATGAGCAGGTGTAGCTAGGGTTTCATGCCCCCACACTGAATCTGCCCCTACAATATTACACATCCTGAATGACTCAAATTTGACATACAATTTAATGACTTAAACAGCGTGTCACGCTAACAATCCGAAATCCTATCTTTTATTTTTTCCAGCTTAAGAACGGCACTATCGCCCTGAAAGAGAACCAGTTGAAGAGTACCAACCTGAGCCACCTGGAGGGGATCATCCACAGCATCGAATCCTTCACTCACGTCATCAGCGTCTTGCATCCCTTCCATTTTGAGGGTTGCTACGGTGCCGAGAACACTGTCATCGTCGATGTCGTAGGTCATGGTGGGGCATCCTGGGTAAAGGTTACAGCACGCAAGGCCAAGGCTCTACACAGAATATGGGAAGGTATGAAAGTGTGGCACAGCTTTTTTGGTTATTTTTATCCTTCAAGTTCCCCCCTCCTCCCTACCCCCTCCTCCCTACCCCCTCTCCCAAACCACATCTACCTACCTACTTGCCCTCTTTGTCCCTGAGGGAACATAAGGCAGTGACAATCTTTCTCCACCTGATCCTGTCTTTGGCAACCTTTTGTGCCTCCCCCATTTTAGTCAAATTTCCTGCAGCTCGGCCATCACTTTACGCCGGGTGGTAGTTTTGGGTCTTCCTGTCAGTTGGAGACCAGTGGAGAGCCACTTCAGGGATATAGTCCTAGTAGAGTGTCATTCTCAGTTTGTGGCCAAACCACCTTGCTACTTCCTTTAACCTTTGGAAGTTTTTTTCTATACTTTTGATTTGTTGACAGAGAACTTTTTTTGATACTTAAAGTGATTTTTCTCTTTTTTCACATGTTTATTTATTATGTATTTATTTTTCCATCATCTTCTTCCTTTCTTATTTATTTCTTTATTTAATTGTAGATTTTATTTTTAAAACAAAGTTTGCGTGACTTTGGCTGTGTATATGGGAATTCCAAATTACCTGACTATTCTGTACTTCCATTGTCATTTTGGGTGTTGTAGGAGAGGGTGAATACGGGGAACATGACATCGTTGAGCAGGCTGAGCAGTATCTCCAAGCTAGCCATCAGCATCCACTCAACTACAACCCACCAACGGTCAATGTCGTCTTCTATGGAGGTGTGACAAAAGCCATAGTAGGTGAGTTTGGTGTGGACAGTGCTCTTCAGGCCTTTTGGAGTAAATGTAACAACAGGTGAAAATAAAGCAATCAATCAATCAATATGCCATTTGCAAGAAGAAATGTTCAGTTTTAGATGTGGGAGGGAAACACCACGCAGTCAGGTAGGGGCTGAAAGCCCAGTCCACATGCAAGGCTCTGGGGTGGGATTCGAATTGAAAGGCAAGGAAAGAAACGAGTGAGCCAACCGATTCCCCTGGTCTCTGTGTATTCTTCATTGGTTCTGTTGTTATTATTTGTTTGTATAGACGATCTAGATGAACTTGGCATCAGGTCACATGGTCACGTCTTCGCAAGTATTGGAGAGAGTGAGAACTATCTCCTTGAGCTTCCAACGATATCAATCCCCGATGTTGTAAGTCAGAGAGATTTTCCTTCTTTTAGCGTTCCCCTGTTGTTATTGAAAATCTGGTGAAGGGAAAAATTGCATCACTTGTAACAGAGACCCTTAACGTCCAGCTGGGATCTCATATAGAAGTGCTCCTCTTAAAATGTGTGAATTGTTCCAACTTGTGAAATTTTCAATTCAGGAATGTTGAGGAATTCCACAAAATGTGTCAGTTTACACTTGTAATGGGACAAAGTTTGTAAAAGTGAACTAATGATAATAATTGTAATAGCACGCAGTTTGTATATAGCTCTTTATAGACCCATTGCACAACGCGCAGCGCACTTGCACGCGCATCTCCTGTCCGCCATTTTGGGTGTCAAAACGTGCACACAAGGATGGTACACGTGTTTACACGAGCATTGGTGCGTAAACACGTGTACCACCCTTTTGTGCACGTTTTGACACCCAAATTGGCGGACAGGAGACGCGCAGGTATGCGCGCTGTGCGTTGTGCAATGGGTCTATTACACTGAGGGCGTCTCAAAGTGCTCGTTATTTTTTCTACAAGGTATGCTGAGCTATGTTTGAAATATAAGATCCATTCCTTTACATAGCACCATGTAACAATTTACAAGGTGCTGTGGCGCAATCTGCAGCCAACCAAACCAGAAAAATACAAGGGCGAACCCCTTCTCTAAATGATAAGTGTACTAGGTTCTTTTACATGCATAAAAACAACACCAGCTTTACATCCCATCCAAAGGACAAAGCAATAATGGTTACAAGTGAGCTTATGGACACAAGTGTCAAGACAGGGAATCGAACCCACACTCTGCTGATCAGAAACACCAGAGCTTGAGTCAAGTGCACTTGATCACTCGGCATGCCATTGTCGAAAAATGCTAAAAAATGATTACACTGAGTCATAGTTGCGTGGCGCTAAAGAAACAGTAACAGATTTTATGAAATTGAGATGCCAACCACCACTTGTTCAAACGCCTCATGCCTACTTCTTTCCGTCACAGCCCACCAAGGACTCTCACTCAAGCAACGACGAGCGCCCCAAAGTTAATTTGGATGTGACAACCTTAGTGGCACTGGTGTCCGACCTGACCCACGGTGGCTGCTGGCATTCCTTCCGAGAGCCCCTCATTCAGGAACTCGCCGATCAGGAAAGAGAGCGCCCTCTAGTGGCAGAGGTAGAACAGTTTCTTAAAGGTAGGTGTTGACCCCCAAATCACTTTCTTGCGCCGTTTTGGTAGTCAGATACCATGTGTGTTACTGTCAGTACACACATGAAGGGCACCAGTCACCTTCGGTGTAAATTACACGTGCAATTTTAGCTGGTAATCCATTTCCACTGAACAAGTTATTTTTATGACTGTCAAATATGTTTCTGTTCGGTTCATCCACAGATAAAGATCTTTACGCTTGCCAGACAGCGATTACCGACTTCAGAAATATACTACATACCATCGCCGGTCCACGGGAGAAGGAACGAGCCCAGGCTTTGCTGGGTAGGATAAGTGTTATTGACGATGGACCATCTGAGCGGGCTGCGGCTATGGAAGAAAGCCACAGAATAAAGCATCGAGCTAAAGTAAATCTATGTTTCTTGATTCAAAGTATATAGTTCATTCTATCATTCAATCTGTCATTCAAAACCACGGTGGATAGTATTGAATGGTTAGACAGTAGGAGGGTTGACTTTGTACTGTGTAGATGCATTCACCACATGATGTCATATTGCAGTCTGGCATTGTTTATCTATCATTCAAAACCACTGTGGATGATACTGAATGGTAGACAGTGGGAGGGTTGACTGTGTACAGTGTAAATGCATTCACCACGTGATATCATATTGCAGGCTGGCATAGTTCATCATTCAAAACCACAGTGGATGAGATTGAATGGTCAGACAGTAGGAGGGTTGACTGTACTGTGTAGATGCATTCACCACAGGATGTCATGGCACTGTGATAAAAATCCATGGGGGGGGGCAGTCAAGTAGGAGTTAAATTCTTTAAGTTTTAGCATATTTTTGTGTCCTTTTCAGGTGATCTTTGGAACTGGTGACAATCTTAAGGCGGTAACAATAACAGCAAATGTGGGCTTTGTACGAGCAGCTGTTAATAGAGTAAGTGTTTGTTTGGAGCAGGACTGTTTCAGGAAAAGTTGCAAAGTGAATTAATTATGTGAATTTGAAAAAAACTTTTCAAATGGCAGTCAGGAACAATACTCTGGTAGTGCAATTTTGAATGAATGTGTTTGGCACAATGGTACCAGGGTTTGCTCATCTGGAGGTTGCTGTACAAAAGCTTGCCCTGAACCATTTTACATAGCAACTGTCTCTATAGTCTGAGGAATTCAAACTTAAGCTGTAACTTGTGACTAAGCAAGTCTTTGTACCAGACATTATTCAAATCTAACTTGCAAATGGCTTATTTTAATGGCTCTTCAAAATGTGATAAACCTATATTGTTTAAAATGTATACACATTGTAGTAAGGACTTTTATGCTGAACTGACTAACTTTGAGATTGTTTTTACCCCAACATCTACCAATAGGGTGTCAGCTTTGCTGTTCATATACACCAGTCAAGAGCGTTGACCGAAAAGAAACAAAACGGCGCCCTCATTGGCAAGGCAAAGTTGCAACCCCCTATGGAAGGTGCAATATGCGATAAGCTATCAGCCCAGCTCACCGTGCAAGACAGTATACGATCTGAAAGCGGTACGGAAGACAGCGCGGATGCCCCGCCCTATGCCCCACCCGTCGTTTCATCGTTACAGTCGCGGGCAGAGAGTATACCTACATGAGCCCCCCGAAGTATTCTGAGCAATAATAACAAGAATTGATTCTAGAAGAGATATTCAGAGCATGTTGAATTTAATTTTCTATTTAAAGTAAACAGGGTTTTGTTTCCTTTGATGAAAAACATTTCGATTTTGATGTTGGGGTCCAAGTTGTAAACATCGAGGTGATTTTAGTCAAGTTCTCTCGTTACAAATTTGATCGTGTGAAAGGGCTTTTTTAGTCTACTAAATTAGCCTGTGGTATGGAAGGGTTAAGCACAAAAGTTACCAGTTCACTTGGAAGTAACAGAGTACCAGCTAGAAATGCTTTGTGTTTTCTGTTGTCTGTGGTCGGTTCCCCTCTCATGCATGCTTCTTTAATCAATCTTAAGCAAATGTCAAAGAACTCTTTTACTATAATTGTTGCAAGAAATGGTTAAAGCAACTACAAAAGGAAGAAAGTAATTCTTATTTCTTAAAGAAATCGTTGGAAATCGACTTTTGAGTTTCATTTTGCATCTCATTATTTCTTGCCTTGATTTTGTGTTTTTAAAATGTTGTTATATTTATTTGTTTTTCTTGCTTAAAAAATTGGTACAACATTGGTAAGATTGACAATATAAATATTCACAGATTATCACATAACTTACATGGTGCATGTATAAAGATGGTTATGGTGGAAAACTTTCCTTGATTTCTTTTAGCCTGAAATGCTATAGTTTTTGAGAAATGAGTAAACAATTAGTTGTGATCTTAGGTGTCTAAAACTCGATGTTTGAAAACAGTGAAGGGGTTTTCACTATATGTTCATGTGACTCCGATGACCGATTGAGCTTAATCTTTCAACGGTTTGTGATTTCATGTTCACGTTGGGTCACAGAAAGTTCAGATACTGGTCTCTGACAATTACCAATGTCGTTCAGCTTTGAAAAGAAAAGGCCGAGCATGTTTGTTTGAAAGAGACTCTGCATTATTTTTTGCAATGCAAATTGCAATCTTGATTATCACAAAATGATCTTTATTAGTAAATTTGGAAGAACTGAAAACGACAACGAGAAAAGACACTGAAGCTTCTTAAAACAACTCTAGGAGAAGAGAAAAAATGATTGTTTCTTTTTGTAAATTGTAGTTTACTGTAAAAAAGAAAGAAGGAGCGAGTGTAACCCCAAAATGTAATGTGCAGAATATTTTGTCAATTTATAGATTATGTGTATTATAGATAGGTTGCAATATGACGTAAATCGGCCATCTTTACGGGCAATTTGGAACACACAGTCATGCGTTACGCGTGAGAACGGCGTGCAGCACGCGCACATTTCACAAAACTCATTGCGTGATTGGTTAGTGAATGACGCGGCTGCGTTAATAATTTGAGCGCTTGACGCGCCTGCAAGCCAAAATGCGATTTGCCCGTAAAGATGGCGTCTACTGGGAACTATCTATTACAATATTTTGTTGGTGTCTTTCTTGTGTGCTACTTACATTTATTTAACTGGAACACAAGATTTAAGAATGTCCTTTAAAGCAAATGTTACACTAAGTATGATTTAATGGCCGTGTAAAAGTATGAAGATGAAATACAAATCAAACATCTTGTTAATCTAAAGAACCTTGATCTATTCAATTTATGTGGTTTTGTGACTGTGGTCAAACAGTCCCGTTTGAAGAATATGTTGCACCCCACACCAAAATCTGGAACTTCTTCTGAAAATAATTAAATGGCATCAAAACAGAAGTAAAGACTAACTAAAAGATTAGGCTTGAGTGAGACATACTCAAACTAAACGAGGACCTACTTTATGTGTTTTGTATGTTTCCCTTTGGTAAGCAAATAGACCCATTTTGGCAGGAAGTGCAAGTTGCAATTGTGGCCTAGGGCGTCAACTCAAATAAATTTAGTTCACTGAATCTTTGATGTAGTTGGGCAAGCATCCTAATAGAAACGAAACATCACAACAACTTTTATAAACAAGACAATGAAGACATTTCAGTTTTAGACATATGAGGAAAAACCCCAAACAGGAAAAACCCCAAACAGGGAAAACCAATGCAGTTTTCAGGTAGGACTGAAAACCCAATCCACAATGCATGCAAGGCTTCAGTCTGGCATCGAACCTGGGTCCACACAGAAAGGTGAAAGGCAGGGAAGAAATTAACCACTGAGTCAAAGTCCAAAAATCGTTTACTTGTAAACAATAAGAGGCTAATGCTCAATCTTTGTAATAAGAAAGCATAAAACAAACATTTAATTAAAAGGGTATAATATTCAAAGCTAAAAGTAATTTTTCAGAATTGACAACAAAAGTTCAAGCAAAGGTAGACCGGCAGCAGAGGGCGCTGTGCTATTGATGGTTTTTGATGTAAACATGGCGATTGACACACAGTGGGGATGGATTTCTAAGTTACACCCCGAAAAAGCTGACGAACTTCATTGTCATCTTGGCTGCTCAATCATGGCTGACATTAGTGAGTATGCCTTTATTTATTTTATATCTTGAGTAACTGGGGGTGATGGAGGGGATTTGGGGTGATTTACTGTATGGATTCGGGTGAGGAGCTGGCAAGTTACAACAAAGTCTGCTAGTGCTTGTCGATTGTTGGTGGTGTACGCCGGGGTCGACGTGTACTGCGTCAGGCAGGGCGGTCTTGTCATGAGGCGATCCACCAGCAGCCACCCACCACCGACCAGGCGCGTATCGACCGGGTGGGGACAGTGTGACAAAATCGATCGATCGAACAAAGACGGAGTTGTGGCTGAGACTGAGAGGCGTATAAATTATGATCGGAGCTATTGAGATCGTAACAGCTGTCATCTTGTCAACTTGTCCATGTCAAAATATTGACTTGATTATGATTGAACTTTTTGGAGACGGTGTCATGATAATTAATGTCACTGTCATTTTTTGTCGATGTCAATAATTTTGTTAGGTGCCCATGTTATTGTGCTCTAAAATTAAACAATCCCACTGCACCAGGTTATTTTACAATTTTAGAAGAGAAAATGATATTCTGGTGGGATTCGGATTGGGGTCCTTGAGGTGGAACGTGAGAAAAGATACTACGCCAACCCGAACATCTAATCTTAATTCTCTTTCTTTCTTCATCTTTCATTCCAGATCGTCACATAAGATAAAACAGCATCAACCCAAGATGCATTTGTTATTTGCACGCATCCTGTCCCAGCGGGATTTGTCTCGTGCCGGGGATCTCTTCTCCATTCCGGACTCGGAGATCGTCGATGACCTCTCGGAGGCCCTTCAGCATATTCAGATGATCTCATCCTCCTTGGATTATCTGAACAATCACAATGACCAGGCGGTGGTTGAGATTTGTATAACGAGGGTTACAACTGCTATCAGGTGACTTTTTAACAGAAAATAGCCCCTTTCTAAGGACCTCAATCTTTGTTATTATTTTATATTTCTGGTAATAAAACCAAGGATGCTCATAACTTAATCACTGAAGCTCGCAATCCTAGTTAAACCTGTAAACAAGGGTGCTTGCTATGTGAACCAGAAACACTGGGGTTAACCCCTACTCTTCCATGATAAGTGTTCTGTGGTTTCCAGCAACCCCCCCCCCCCCCCCCCCCGCCCCCCACCAATTATAGGTCACAGTAACCAGAGGACATTTACAACAATGGTGATATTTTCAGTAGATGACACTCGGTAAAAGGTTTATTGATGAAAATGGGCCACCATGTAAGATGGAGAAAGTAGAGTGGTTAAATATAGAAACACAACAGTGAGGCACTGAACGATGTGTCAAGAAGTTGAAAAAGTAACTTTAAGTTGCGGTATCCACTGCTAATGATACAAACTGCCTCTAGCCATCGGGCTAACTCGGTGGTCTAGTGGTAAGACATCTGCTCTAGCAATGCAAAGTTCAGGGGTTCGAATCCCATTTGAGTGATTTGCCTGTGGATTTTTTTCACAGAACTCGGGTAAGCACTAAGTATACAGTGCTAACACACATTGGTGTAAGGGTAAAAACCAAATTATAATAACTTTAAGTTCTTTTGTAAATTCTTGTTGCTGTTTTTTTGTCTGCAGAGATACTGGAACCATAGAACAACATTCAGCAGCGTTAGTGTCCTTGTGGTGTTCGTGTTTGCAGCATAACTTGAAACCATTGACTCGAGACGAAGACACGCCCCATGCCAAGATCGCATCCGATATCATGAGTTGTCTCTTCATGGTGAGTACTTCATTTCCTTCTCAACAGACCCAATTATTTTGTCTTCCTTACTTGCCTCAGGAGTGGCAAAAGATGGCAGTCATTTCTCAGGATGACTAACCACTACGGGTCGGTGTTCAGAAAAAAGTTTCCTTGCTCACCCGCTGTATAATTTTTCGGTACTGTTTGGAGCTTGAGTTATCGTTTTCCTTCGAAAATATCGTTGCCACAATGAAACCCAGACTTGACAAAGGAAAGGCAATAAAGGTTCCCATAATAAGGAATCTGATGTTGTCGAGTGAGAAAATAGAGTAGACACTCACCCTGGTTCAACAAACATCTACCATTTTCACACAATTTTCACACCAGTCATTTCAAATGGCATTAGTTTTTTTTTCTCTCAAACTTGCTATAAAAACAAACAATTTATTACTCTTGTGTAATCTGCCTTTATTTTATTTTATTTTTTGTGTGTGAGTAGCAAAATTACAGTAAGTACTCTGTCATGAAGACTGTTCTTCCTGTAGCCGTCCAGTTCCTGAAGCAAGAGAATCAGGAGATCTGCCGTAACATGTCGAGCTATTTAGCCCTGGCAGCCATCGATAACACCAGCCTTCTTGCTCTGCATTGTGATGACATCACAGAGAGTATCATTAGTGGTGAGTTTTTTCGTCCTGCTCAAAACATGCCTCTACACCAAAATAAGGCTTTCTTGTAAGTCTGGCAAGAAGAACATCCACACTCTCTGGTGTTTCTGATCAGCAGAGTGTGGGTTCAAGTCCCGGACGTGGCACTTGTGTCCTTAAGCAAGACACTTAACCATTATTACTTCGTCTTTTGGATGGGACGCCATAGATTCCGTGTGTTGTGTAATGCACATAAAAGAACCCAGTGCACTTGTCGTGAAGAGAAGGGGTTCGCCCCGGTGTTCCTGGTTTGATCGGCAGCATATTGCGCCACAGCACCTTGTAAACCATTACATGGTGCTATGTAAAGGAATAGGTCTCATACCTCAAAAACGTAGCTCCGCATATCTTGCAGGACAAATACTGTAGTGCTTAGAAACGAAGTATTAAGTGTAGTAAAAAATATTGTGGGATATTAACTCTCCTATAGACCATGTGACCTGTGACATCACATGTTTACATCACATGTCAAACCAAAGACCGCAGTCCTGAAATCGAGCTTGTTGATACTTCTTTGTGATGCTGGAGGCATTTTGTTTTACTGTATCTTTGCTAAATTGTGTTGTCTAGGCAACAGATCCCTGGCCCGCATCCTGCCCCAGATCTACCTTGAGAAACCAGGCCCGATTGATGCAACTTTCGATGAGTTACTAGGCATTTTACCCAGGTGTGAAGACATGGAGAAAACGCATCTCTTCCAGCTTGTTGGCCTGGTGGCCAAACACAACCCAAAGGTACGCGAAAAACATTCCCACTTCAAACATTGCATCAAAGCACCTTACACTGTTGCCACCCCTGTTCATTGAGCATTCCTGAAACCATCTCAACTTCTTTGGAGTATGCAGCTCTGTCAGTCAAATTGATGCACAGTTTGCTAATCATTCACATCAACAATCTCATACGTACCCATTTACTCCTGGGTGAAGAGAAGCAATTATAGTTAAAAGTGTCTGGAACACACACTCTGGTGACTCGGCCATCAGAACTTGAGTTTGATGCTGTAGACCGCTTGGCCAGGACAAGCCGAATAAAGCTGTTTGTCACATGGTTAGAGGCAAGCTTTCTTCCAATGTTGCCGTGGTTCGATTCCCGGCTAGGGCCATATGTGAGTAGAGTTATGCGCTGGTTATCTTCTGTGCCATGGGGATTCTTCCCTGGGCCTTCTGGTTTTCTCCCTCCAGAAAAATCAAACACCTTCAATCTCTGCTGTGGTCCGTGGTCAAATATGGGTTGATGTGGCTGGCTGCCAAATGTGCCCTTGCATGCCTGTGGCTTGACAACGTTGTAGCCGCATCCTTCGCAATTCAGCTTCTCAGATGCGAGTAAGGAAGGTTAGCCTCCCATATTATTATTACCCACGACGGTTGTTTCCGTTTATATTTCAGCTCCTCTTGAATCATGTCCCCTTGTTAGTGACATGCCTTACGATCCAAAACTCCTCCCAGACCATCTTAGCTGCCCTGGTGGATGTGGTTTCAATCGATGCCGGACCCTTCGCCACCTGCCTCTCTGATCTTGAAGATGCTATCAGTAGACATCCCTCACTTCTCGGCATGGCGTTGAAGATCTTCGGTGCCGTTGGGAGATTAAATCAGGTTGGATGTCTGATAATTCTTTGTAACAAAGACGAAGGTGGTAAAACAAAAAAGCAACCTCGATTTCTCACAGGGCTTGAATTACTGGACCACTGATATGAGTTCGGTGATTTTAGCATTCAGCCAATATCCTCATACCTTAACCACAACAGGTTGATATTTTAAGTGTGCCGTCATGGGGGCATTTCTTTTTTCTGAACTTTTTTGAGCTTCCAGTGTTACCATTTTTCTTTCGTAAAAAATCGTTGCCACAATGAAACCCCGACTTGACAAAGGAAAGACAAGAAAGGCTCTCATGATAAACACTGGGATTTTTTGTTCTCTTGTGAGAAAATATTAGTATGCATTTACCACGAATTGTAAAAACCTCGGACAGAGGCCTTGGCCGATAATCAGCCATTGCACGCTGGAATAATGGAACACTCGGTCTTGAGCCGAATACAATGATAAGCAATAGTGTCAGCCTGTCCATTCTTGTATGCCACATTTGTAGAACAAAAGGACAAAGGTCTGGCATCGGGGATAACACAATTTTTAAAAAGGCGGTCTTCTCTTTGTCCAGGTGAATGGTAAGGAATGCATGGCCTTCCTGGTACAGCAATTAGGAGCCATTGATCAGACTTCCCTCCCCGCCGTCTTGATCGAGATTAAGAGCATCGCTGATCAGCATTCGGGTCTCCTGGGGACGCACATCGCTGAGATCACTCTACAGGGTGAAAGTCCATCCATGGCTGCCAGGATGATCATCCAACAACTACAGCAAGATATGACATATCGGTAATTATTACAGTATCCTTAAAAAGGTTTGGCGGTTGGGTTGGCATAGTGGTATCTTTACTCGCCTTCCTCCTCTGGGTTCCCGGTTCGAATCCTGCCAGGGGCACTATGTGGATTGGGTTTTCAGTCCCTACCTGATTGCGATGGTTTTCCTTGAATAATTCTCTGGGGTTTTCCTCCCACATCTAAAACTAAAACTTCCTGCCTTGTCTTCTCTCCATGTGGTTCTTCTAAAAAATCAGCAAAATTGATAGCCATTGTACTCTGCACCTACTTTTTTCCACCAAGGGCCACGGATCATGTCTGTTTACAAGATAATATATACTTTGTCTGGGTTGTTTGATCCATAACCAGTTACTTTGATTTTGATCTCAATGATCTTAGAGATTGATATTTCCGATATTTTTATAGTTTTGTTTGTTCTGTCTTTCCATTTAGTAAAAAGGGACTTCTGGACGACGGCACTGAATACACAGAATCAGTTAGATCACCAGAGTTATTATCATCGCCAACAACTCGCACTAAAGCACAGAGCATGTCTGAGATGCACAGCATGGGCCTTGAACTAGAGAGGAAGATGCACTACAGGAAGGGCAAGGCATCCAGACAAGGCTCCGTTGATCATCTCTTCAACAGCGTCCAGAAACTGATAACGTCCACATCGTCGACGGCGCTGATGCAGTCAGAGACACAGGGATCATTAAAAGATTTAGATGGAAGCTCAAAACAGATCAAACTGAGGTCCCTAAGTCATTCAGGTCATCCTGAAGCTGGCCAACTCACAGAAAGTAGGACTAGTCTGCAAACAGTGGGATCTACTTTGTCCAAGACAAAACTTAAGAGCCCAGCCTCTTCCTCCTCGTCGCAGAAATCAGACGTCCAACGTCGAATTAGCAACAAGGAGGGGATATCTGCAGCAGGAGGAAGCAAGGGGAATCTCCACCAGGAGGAGACCTCAAGACCTAGTAGTGTCATTAATAGAGTGAGCAGCTCAACCAGCTCAAGATATATCAGGAACTCTCAAAATGGTGGCAGCAGTGGGATACACACTGGCGAGGAAGGCAGACAAGACCTGGATGGTAGAGGTGGTGACCTACTCACAGCAAAGACTTCTCCATTGGAAGCAACTAAGAAAGTGCCTTTTGAAGGAGTCAAGACAGGGTTTGATGGAGCAAGGGGATCGTCATCTTTGGAAGGGGGCAAAGTTTCTTCCTCACTAAGGTCTACAAACAGAGACAGCAGTCTTCAACAATATCTGTCCAAGAGACAGAAGGAGATCATCAACTACATGGACTCTATCAAGAAGAGAATACCAGTTCCTGATGAGTGTTCCGTCAGAGGTATTTAAAAAAACTGCAGTTCAATCAACCTGTATCATCTTGTTCTGCAATTCTTTATTTTTGTATATAAACTTTTTGTTTTGGAGGAAGGTTTCTTAAAGCTTCTTGTTTTCCCTCAACAGAGATAACTGGTCGGAATCCGGTGGGCAAACTTGACTTCTACTGCCAGAAGAAAGGACGGAACTGCCTGTACAGTACAAGCCCATTTGTTGTGGAGACCAAAGAAATTCAGCCCTGGATTCACTTAAAGTTTCTTCAATTACAGGTAAATGTTGATAAACATGGATTTGTACAGTGCGGTTAGTTATTGATTATTGAAGATCAGTTATTGATAATTGATTATCCATAATTGAGGAGTGATTTAAGATATTAAACATTTGACAATTGATGATTAAGAATAGAAAATCAATTACTGATAACTAAGTACCAATAACCGATAACTGATTACTAACTACTGATAACTGATTGATTGTTAGTTAATTTGACCTATGACCTTTCTTTCTATAGGCCACATCTCCGAGTCCAGTATCTCTTGATGACAGGGCAGTCCAGAGTCTCCGTAAGAACTGGGAACGACAAAAGACTGCGGGAGGAACGATGACGTTCCTCAAACTCATCACTCAAAACTTCCCACCGTCCAAGGTAAGTTCCATACATTACTAATAGGGTAGATGTAGAAGGCGTGTCTCAGTTGGAAGATGGAATGATGGGGGGGGGGGGAACACACCTAAACCCCAGGTAACACTTGTGGCATGTTGTGGCCGAGCGATTTAGAGCACCGGACTCAAGTTCTGGTGTTTCTGATCAGCAGAGTGTTGGTACAAGTCCCTGTCGTGGCACTTGTGTCCTTGAGCAAGACACTTTACCATAATTGCTGTGTTTTCAGATAGGACATTAAGTTGTAGGTCTCATATAGATAGTTCCCAGTAGACGCCATCTTTACGGGCAAATCGCATTTTGGCTGGCAGGCGCGCCAAGCGCTCAAATTATTAACGCAGCCGCGTCGTTCACTAACCAATCACGCAATGAGTTTTGTGAAATGTGCGCGTGCTGCACGCCGTTCTCACGCGTAACGCATGACTGTGTGTTCCAAATTGCCCGTAAAGATGGCCGATTTACGTCATACTGCAACCTATCTATACTAGGGTTGGTTGGTAGTGCACATTAAAGATAGCAACCTTGTATACATGTTTCCTCAGGCTTGCGAGCTGCAGTGATTAAGTTCACTTATGAGGCATCCTTGGTTTCATTACCAGAAATATATTATAATAATAAACTTCCCTCCCAATGAATCTTTCACCAATGGATAACGAGATGGGGGTGGGTGGAGTGAGGTGGATGTAGGGGAAAGGCACATTCTAAACCAATGAATAACGAGATGGGGGTGGGTGGAGTGAGGTGGATGTAGGGGAAAGGCACATTCTAAACTCACAACTGTTACAAACTTGGGCAGCATGTAGTGTGGGAAGGGTGTCCTGTAACCAAATCCTATTCTTTATCCACAATGCAACTGTCACATCGTATAAACTTTCTAATTGTTTCATATTCAGGTACAGCAAGCTCTCACAGCTGTTTTAAGTAAAGTCAGTTTCCACGATCTGTTTACATACAACATACATCTCAACACCTGGAATTGTTTCATCTGTAATAACCCTAGCAAATTCGGTAAGTCAAGAACTTTGAGTATAGATAGTTCCCAGTAGACGCCATCTTTACGGGCAAATCGCATTTTGGCTTGCAGGCGCGTCAAGCGCTCAAATTATTAACGCAGCCGCGTCATTCACTAACCAATCATGCAATGAGTTGTGTGAAATTTGCGCGTGCTGCACGCTGTTCTCACGCGAAACGCATGACTGTGTGTTCCAAATTGCCCTGTAAAGATGGCCGATTTACGTCATACTGCAACCTATCTATCCACGAACTAAAGCTTATTGACCAACACGTGATGCACGCCGTGTCTCCATTGCTGGGACGTTTGCAGCGCAAGATTTTGTACACAGAGACGTGAGAAAAGCTTTGTCTTTTTCACTTTTTGATATTGACAAAATAATGAGACCGTCAACATAGGGCTTTATAGCTCAGTTGATAGAGTGCCGGGATGTTAATCCAGAGGTCGCAGGTTCAAATCCCACTCTCGTCAAATTTGTCTTTGTTCAACCCAAGTTTGTTGTACTTTTTATGCGAATTAACTGTCCCTGACAGTACAGCATGGGAATGAACTACTCTTCCAAAAAACGATGATGTTATTTACCTTTAAATAATCCCAACCATGGTTTCAAACTCACTGATTCTGGCAATAACTTTGGAAGGAGTTATTTCTCCAGGCTTTTTCAAGAACCACTGTCGAATTCTTTAAAACTTCTAAACAGAAAACTTGAGAGATTTATCTTCGAGGCTAAAACCAACAGGGCACCAATGATAAACAGCATTCATTACTTTGTATTTTGACTGGTGATCAAATTCTGTTAGTTCAGCCTGAAATTACCCTGGAAAGTTTTTTCTGTAATCCACTGTGACTGTGACTGTAATTCACTGTAATCCACTGTGATTTGTTGAATTTTGACAGACCTGATCTCAGGAGGTCGGCCGTTCATCGAGGGACAACTCAAAGAGAAGAGAGTGCGCTTCAAGTTATTCCGACGATGGCGGACTCGCTACTTCACCCTAGCAGGGGAGCAACTCTACACAAAGAGCAACTCGGTATGTATACCCTAGGGTTGACCATCTACGTCTATATTTGTTAGACAACAAAATAGGGCGACCACTTCCCAGGTTGTAACGTAAACTTGGGCGTGATCCCTGGCTACACTGCAGCCAACGGTTGTATGGCTTCTGACTGGCACCCTGAACAAAGATATTGACAAAATAGGGAGACCGCCAACATAGGGCGAGTTAGCTCAGTATTGTTGGTGAAAAGATTCCACTTTCTCTAAAACTACATTACTTTAAAGGGTGTCATTTCTACCATTGTTAGATCTCCAGTGCTCTTTACCAAGTAAGTTGTTATGGTCATTGATTTATTGAGTTCAGCATACATTACTTTAAAAAAGTTCTTTTTATACTAATGTAACATTTCAATTTGTTTGTCAATGTTCAAAACAGCAGAGCAAACCCACCTTGCCAATCGAGCTCAGTAAAGTTCAAGGTGTCAAGACTGTGCACGGCGGAAGACGACACGAGCGCAGCATCCCAAAAGCCTTCGAAATCTTCACGGCCGACAAGACGTACATCTTCAAGACCAAAGATGGGAAGGGCGCGGAGCAGTGGGTGCAGTGCCTGACGTTGGCGGTGCGTAAGGCCAGCCACAAGGGAAGTAGCAGTAATGGTGGTGGAGCAACAAGCGGTACGGTCCCGCCGGACAGCGAGGGGATGCCAAGGTAGTCATTGGTAAAATCAGAGGAAGTTAAGAGAGCCAGCCATTTTACACCAAAGGGACCATGAGATTTCTCTTTCAGTTTTAGGCTGTTTTTTAATTAGCGGCTCTGGCTATTGCTGTGGCAGGATGACCTAGTTAAAAATGGTGCATTTAATTTGTTTAAATTCATCTCGTTTAATTTTAGAGCTGTAGTCTGAGGACAACAATTATTATTTTTTGTATTGTTCAGTTTTATGCAGAAAACAAAAAATTGTGGAAATATCCCTGTTTAAACATAGCATAGCTGAATTTCCTTAAAATTTAATATTTTTTTTAAAGAAATAGAGTGAATAAATGTAACAGTAGCTACTTTTATTTTTTTTATTTGAAAATAATAATTTAGTTTTATGGTCGAAGCCGATCATGAACATGTTAATTTCATATTGGATAGTGTAGACATCTCTTATTCTTCATAATTTTATGTGTTTGAAATGTGATGATTTAGTAGGAAGAATTTGAGTCTTTGCATGGTGGAAATACAATCTAGTAAGGTTTGCTGTAACACCATGTACTTGAGTAGGATTTGAAACTTTGCATGGTGGAGATACAATCTAGTAAGGTTTGCGGTAACACCATGTACATGAGTAGGATTTGAAACTTTGCATGGTGGAGATACAATCTAGTAAGGTTTGCGGTAACACCAAGTACATGAGTAGGATTTGAAACTTTGCATGGTGGAGATACAATCTAATAAGGTTTGCAGTAACACCATGTACTTGAGTAGGATTTTAGACTTTGCATGGTGGAGATACAATCTAGTAAGGTTTGCGGTAACACCATGTACATGAGTAGGATTTGAAACTTTGCATGGTGGAGATACAATCTAGTAAGGTTTGCGGTAACACCAAGTACATGAGTAGGATTTGAAACTTTGCATGGTGGAGATACAATCTAGTAAGGTTTGCAGTAACACAAGTACATGAGTAGGATTTGAAACTTTGCATGGTGGAGATACAATCTATCTAGTAAGGTTTGCAGTAACACCATGTACATGAGTAGGATTTGAAAGTTTGCATGGTGGAGATACAATCTAGTAAGGTTTGCAGTAACACCATGTACATGAGTAGGATTTTAGACTTTGCATGGTGGAGATACAATCTAGTAAGGTTTGCGGTAACACCATGTACATGAGTAGGATTTGAAACTTTGCATGGTGGAGATACAATCTAGTAAGGTTTGCGGTAACACCAAGTACATGAGTAGGATTTGAAACTTTGCATGGTGGAGATACAATCTAGTAAGGTTTGCAGTAACACAAGTACATGAGTAGGATTTGAAACTTTGCATGGTGGAGATACAATCTATCTAGTAAGGTTTGCAGTAACACCATGTACATGAGTAGGATTTGAAAGTTTGCATGGTGGAGATACAATCTAGTAAGGTTTGCAGTAACACCATGTACATGAGTAGGATTTGAAACTTTGCATGGTGGAGATACAATCTAGTAAGGTTTGCAGTAACATCATGTACATGAGTAGGATTTGAAACTTTGCATGGTGGAGATACAATCTAGTAAGGTTTGCAGTAACACAAGTACATGAGTAGGATTTGAAACTTTGCATGGTGGAGATACAATCTATCTAGTAAGGTTTGCAGTAACACCATGTACTTGAGTAGGATTTGAAACTTTGCATGGTGGAGATACAATCTAGTAAGGTTTGCAGTAACACCATGTACATGAGTAGGATTTGAAACTTTGCATGGTGGAGATACAATCTAGTAAGGTTTGCAGTAACACCATGTACATGAGTAGGATTTGAAACTTTGCATGGTGGAGATACAATCTAGTAAGGTTTGCAGTAACACCATGTACATGAGTAGGATTTGAAACTTTGCATGGTGGAGATACAATCTAGTAAGGTTTGCAGTAACACCATGTACATGAGTAGGATTTGAAACTTTGCATGGTGGAGATACAATCTAGTAAGGTTTGCAGTAACACCATGTACATGAGTAGGATTTGAAACTTTGCATGGTGGAGATACAATCTAGTAAGGTTTGCAGTAACACCATGTACATGAGTAGGATTTGAAACTTTGCATGGTGGAGATACAATCTAGTAAGGTTTGCAGTAACACCATGTACATGAGTAGGATTTGAAACTTTGCATGGTGGAGATACAATCTAGTAAGGTTTGCAGTAACACCATGTACATGAGTAGGATTTGAAACTTTGCATGGTGGAGATACAATCTAGTAAGGTTTGCAGTAACACCATGTACATGAGTAGGATTTGAAACTTTGTATGGTGGAGATACAATCTAGTAAGGTTTGCAGTAACACCATGTACATGATAGGATTTAAAACTTGGCATGGTGGAGATACAATCTTCGATCTCAATCAACAATGATCAAGTAAAACTGCAAAGAGTCCTGTATGTTAGTGGATGTCCTGTTACAGGGCGGCCAGTTTTATTCGTCTGTTCAAATGATAAGCTGCATATTAATAAAATTACTTGGATTATGGCTCTGGCTGTTGCCAATGGCTACATTGACAATGTTGAAGAATAGGGTTTTTGTCATAGCCATAGCCATAGCCACTGCCCAGTGTCATTTTGAGGCCATGTACTAAATAGACCGGTACCTTTCCTACAAGAACTTTTCATTTCAAATTTGATTAATTGGTAGTCAGGGAACCAGATTTATATCAAACCAGAAGTGCCAACCTTGCTAAAAAAAAATGCACATGCCAAAGTTTATGATGTAAATGTTTGCAATGTGGAGTAAAATTTTATCAACTTAGAAAAAATCAAATGAAAATGATTACTATTTTGTCTGTGTTCCATGAATAGGAATTGTAGCCTTTTGTCAAGACACAGGTAGCACTTGTGATGCTACGTATGGAAAACCAGCAAAGCCCATTGCACACTTTCATCATGCATCATATATGGTTGATGGGGTGACATTAGCGCCTTGACTGAAGGCTAACCGAAGGCTACAGAAAGATGTTTTTTTTTTTTTAGCTGAGAATCATTGTTGACAAATTGAAGAGACTGAAAGATTAATTTCCAGACATTTTATTTTTGGAAGCAGGTGGTTCAGGCTGATATTATGTGACACTTGTAGCTAATGAAGTTTTAATTGACTTTGCAGTCACTTTAAGTAAAATATCTGCTTGTAAACTTAAATTTATATACTTAAGTAAAATCACAGTGTGTCTTTGCAAAGCACAGAGTTTATTACTGTTGAGATATTTTTGTGTAGGTTTCTAGTTTGTGGTAAGTGTAAATACTTAGAGAGAAGAGACAACAAAAAAGCTTCATTTATTTACAGAATATATATACAAGAATGCAATATATCTCAGTGGTTTGTTTATGAAATTTTGAAAGTAAGTTTAATTCGGGTAATTTGTGATGTTAGTGCTATTTATTTAGAAGAAATTTGTTGCCAATTATAAAATAATTGTTTGCTTTGTATTCTGTATGGAGTGAGTCAATAGACTTGGACGGCTTTTCCGAAAAAGAATTTTACACACTGTTTTGAAATGGATGACGAAAGAGAAACCAGAGATTTTGTAAGCATATTGTTGCTTTAGCGAAAGTTAACGGGGGGACCAGTCATTGGCAGTATGATGACAGCAGCATTGTTGTTGGCTGGTAACCTGTTTCTACTTAGTGATATTTTCCAGTGCTAAGCTGCTCAGCAAATTTGTGTGCTCGGAAGTTTTATGGCATTGGATCTTGAATCCGGGCACCCTTTCTGATAAAACCCTTGAACACCAAACATTTACAAAAGGCCATGAAGGTTGTTGGCTGTTGTAACAATGTTAAAGATATGGCCATAGTACGCTAAAGGCGTCAATTTGTATAAAGCCTGAGTACTAGGTCTAAAGAAGGCGCACGTCAGGTTAAAACATTACGGAAAAGCTCCATTAAAGAAAGAGGCTAAAATGAAACATCCTTTTCGTCTGACAGCCCACACCTGTTATCTACATGTAATTCCTTTTCCAAACAGTGCACTTTATTGGATCATGCACAAACCAGTAGGGCTGCTGACTGCCCCAGGCAGATCAACTGCTCATCCATAAAGTTTAATGACCCAAGTAATTCAATGTAAACACACCCACTCTGTGAAAAGGATGTAAACTTTCCAAGTTTTTGTGTCCAAACTCGAAAATTCTTTAATGGAGCTTTCCCGTAATGTAGGTTTCTCAGGTCATTTGTGGCAAAAGGGCAGCCTATTTCACTTCCATGCATTTCTTTTGAAGCGATTTTGCTTTTGAGGCTTGCAAACTTATAGCGTTCTATTTTAAGAGGTTATTTTCAGCCATGTTATACCAGCATTCAATTTAGTTGAGTAGGTGCAACTGGAGATTTGTGCAAAAAAAACTGCTGCAAATTTAAATGCTGCTCCAGTAAATTCGTCAAACTGAATGGTTAGGTTTTTGTTAACCGCACGATGCAAAAACATTTGAGTGAAGTAGAATGTCTGTTTTGAGGAGCTTTCAATTTTGCTGGAATAGTCTGGAAAGAATGAAATAGAATTTTGTTTCAACCGAGAATGACCGGGAAATCCTATACTAAATTTTAATGTGCTGCAGATGTTTGTGAAGGAGTAGTGAAAACACTTAAAAGGAACAACTCTTTTTGTTGTAAAGTATTGGTTGAAATTATTTAACATTTTAACTTAAACTTCTAAAGGTACTAGCTAAGCTTACTAAGTGTGGGCGTATTCAACGATTATTTTACTTACCTGGGAGTATATTAACAAACTTAAATGCATTTTAACTTGAAGGTACTAGCTGAGCTTACTAAGCAGGCGTGTTCAACGATTAATTACTAGGGTGTTATTTGGGGTAGACAAATTGACTAGTGGGATTTGAACCAACGACCTTCGGATTAACGTTCATGCGCTCTACCAACTGAGCCATCTAGTCCTATGGTGACAACTCCCTATTTTGTCAATATCTTTGTTTGGGGGGGGGGGTGTCAGTCAGAAGCTATACGACCTTGAACTGCCGTGTAGCCAGGGATCACACCGAGGTTTACGATACAACCTGGGAAGCTGCAGCAGAGGGATCACCTTTTAGGTGATGCAACTTTTTTATTTTGAGTGTCAAGCGATGAACCACAAGGGAAACTGACTGGGTAAACTATTAAATAGTTTGGGGTTAAAGTCACTGGACATGTTTGGTGATTGTCAAAGACCAGTATTCTCACTTGGTGTATCCCAACATATGCATAAAGTAACAAACCTGTGAAAATTTGGGCTCAATTGGTCATCAAAGTTGCAGGAAAATAATGGAAGAAAAAACACCCTTTTTGCACAAATTTGTGTGCCTTCAGATGCCTGAAAAAGGCTTCAGGCCTGAAGTCTTTTTCAGATTCAAGTATTTTAGTGAGAAATTACCTCTTTCTCAAAAACTACGTTACTTCAGAGGGAGTCGTTTCTCACAATGTTTTATACTATCAACAGCTCTCCGTTGCTCGTTACCAAGTAAGTTTTTATGCTAATATATACTTTGAGTAATTACCAAACGTGTCCAGTGCCTTTAAACAAAGGACAATTGAGAAGAGCAGGCCGATTTGAACCTGCTATCTCCAGATTACTTGGGGGTAAATTAATGAAATTAAATGCATTTTAACTTAAAGGTACTAGCTAAGCAAGCGTATTCATTGATTAAGTTACTTACTTGAGAGTCTTAAAAACTTAAACTTGACACTTAAATACTTCAGTCAACGACACTTGGCCCTACCAAGGGCTGACCTACGTATAGTACATGTATAGGTTTTAATAGACTTTTGTTCCGGCTACTTAACAAAAGTTTTGCTGATTTTTCTGAGGGCAAATCGGAAATCAAAGTGGGTAGAATATCATGCATGTTACTTAATGAAAGACCAAAAATATGTGATTGTTATCATGGTAAGTGATTTGATGTTCCAGCATTTGTACTCAAAGAGTAGAATATTACGTTACAAGACAAACTGCTGTATTATTGTAAAGTTGCCTTGCATGATGAAATGATAATGAGTACTAAGAAGAAAGTATTTTTGTTTCTATTTGATACCCCAACATTTGCTGTTTGTACCCAACGTTTTGTATTCAATAAAAAAACAAAATTGTGGTCATTTTCAAACGTCACTTTTCCACCCGTCTTCTTACTACTCTGTCCAATTAGAATAGACCTGTAAATTGTAAGTCTTTCATCCAAAGAGAGTTAATACAAATGTTGCATTTAGCAGGGATGTGATTTCTCTGTTTTTGCCCTCCAAAAAATACAAAACCTTCCCCCCCCCCCCTTCCAAACTTAAGATCAAATTCATAACGAAATGAAGATAAAACCATATATAGTAGGGCTTTTAAAACTAAAGATAAATGTTATTAGTGAGCTTCGTGCTCGCAAGTTTTTGCGTTTTGCTGACGGAGTTCAGGTTTTTTTTTCAACAGCTTATCACATCCCTGATTTAGAAAAAGTGTGAAACTAGTCAGTTTCAGTTACAGCTTGGTGTGAGATCTCGGGAGTCGTCAAACTTTCCAAATTCCATCAAAACACGTCCCTTGAGTGTTTATCATTTCCCGTTTGTGTTTTCCATTTTCAGCATGGAAAGTAGAATCATTGACACCTTGTGGTGGATAACTCTCGGTATTAATATGATATCAGGGCGGTCTGGTTGGCGTAGTGGTATCTATCCTCGCCATCCACCTCTGGGACCCCGGTTCGAATCACGCCGGGGGAAATATGGGATTGGGTATTCAGTCCCTACCGGACTCCGTGGGTTTTCCCTGGAATAATTTTCAAGGGTTTTCCTCGCACATCTAAGACTAAAACGTCCTCGTCTTTCTCTCCATTGGGTTCTTGGCTTGTACAATAATTATAAAAAGTTCCCTTTTCTGGGAGTCCTTGGCTTCACAACCAGAATAAATGAAATGAAATCATGTGGTGAATGCACCTACCACAGTACAGTTATTTCTGCAACTAAGTTGAGCCACCAAATATAACCCCTGCGGTGGAATGGTTTCAAATCGTTGGTCAACTTTCTGGAAAAATATTACAAGAGAAAAAGGACAAAATTCCATGTATCCCTATCAGTACTGTTGTCGAGTCCCTCGTGTCAGAGTCCACAATAAACGGACTTGAGACCTGTCTCAAGTCCAAGACCGGACTGGAGTCCTCCCAGTTTCGTACAGCGTTAGCCGTATCACTGATGTGCATTGCTTGGCGTGCATTTTCATTCTTAAGGATTGCGCATTACGCACAACACTTGACAGACACATGAATTTTAAAAGAAAGTTCGTATTACAACAGTTCTGTTTCCATGTTATACATATACTTTATTGACATCGAATTGCATCAAATCCATTTTCTCCTTGGTGGAACTACTTTAAAGGGTCAACTAATTACCTGGTTTTCCCACACCTTAAAAATACGACACGAATAGTGGATCACTTTCAGAGAGAACATCCTTCATAGATCATTTCACCATTTGCTGTTTAACATAATTTCAGAATGTGCAAAGTTTTGCATTAGATACATCACAATCAAAACCAGCACTCAATTTTTTGAGAACACCAAGAAAAAGATTTTTTTTAAACACATTCCACCCTTGCAACTTGCTCCTTAAAAAAATGTGGAGACCACAGGCCCTTTTTAAAACCACAACTTACGCTATGGCTTACACTTGGTCAGTTATTTTGAAAGCTTGGCTTTCAACACTGGGCTTCAAACAGGTGATCAAAGCCAAAGCCTAAACCGGAAGATTTGGTTTCACAACTGAACACAGGAGCAGCTTGTACCGAGATGCTCATGGCATCTGTTGCCCCTGGTCTTGGCCTTGGTGCCCCTTCAAAAAGTTTCAAAGGCTTTTCCTATATAGTGACAGCAGAGTTTTCCCCAGCTCTCTTCAACCAAGAAGATCAAAGTAAAGGCATTTCAGTTTCTCATATTTCCCACAATGAAATACTATCATTAGTTTCTGAAAACAGAGCAAAATGTCCGTTTCATTTTCTCAATATTCAGAATTTTTTAGAAATGGTTCAGTAAAAGACGTCAAAGTCAGACGTGTCTGGGCAGATGGTAACAGCTACATAAGTACCATGGAATGTGAGATGTACAAAAAGTCAACAATTTGGGGATATTTTTACTCCAAAAGATTTGTATTATTGTAAAGCTCTACTGACTGCATAATGCTAGTATCTAAGATACACTTGACTTTTCGGCAGGTGCTGGACTGCCGGTCACATTCTATAGACAAAACAAAATGCTTACATCATCTCAAAGGAATCTTTTCATTCAAAACTCAGTGGAAGTTAAAAACAACAGTCGCTTTTAAAATTGCATAATTTGTACGGCATGGTATTGACAAAACCGAGTGAAACCTTAGTAGAACCACCAAGAGAAATGCAACATTAAATGAATTGCTTTTCAACAATCGGGAAAAAAAAAAAACACATCTCTGGAAACTTAACACAAAAACAAGTTTACAATATAGTATCATCTTTATGTACACTACAGTCCTGGAATGGATGTTTAAAGTAAAGCCACTGAAATACAGACACGTATATCTCAATATTTATAGCTGATCTATATGAAGACTTCCTAAGTTCGTTTGCTTACCACAACTACAAAAAATGCACATGACTTTCCACTGTCCTCCTAAGTATCAATTTACCAGTTAAACTTTTCAGAAACCGTAGCCCAAGCATTGGCTATGGCTTATGTCTTAGCGGCCATTTACAAGCCACACATGGTGAATGCTTAGGGTATGGCTGATGAAGCCTTAGCCATTGTCAATGCCAGAGCTGAGATTCGGAAAAGGCCCCTGATGCGTGTTTCATTTGAAAAATGTTTGGTACCCTGACTTACATATGTAAAAAGCAAATGATTTGATCAGGAATGCACAGTCTTTACATTTTAATGTTGTAATGATACCAGTGTTCCCAATCAAGGTCCTTTAGGTCACTAACTATCCCAACTCAGGTAGATTACCCGGAATGGAACTATTTCCTCTCAATGAGGATATATATGTATGTAGGTAACTACATCAATGCTATCCCAATTGGGACAATACTGACCCGATTGAGGATACAAATTCTTCCTTGAGCAAAAAGGTTCATGTTTGTATTTATACTGGCAAGCTTCTCCACGAAACACATCACTTGGTGAGAGTCTGATACCTTAGTGCTAAGCACATTCAATATGAACTATGAATACGTGGGGCCTAGACCTCTTACAGCTCAACTTTTAATACATTCAATTTGCTTGACCATACATTATTCAAATGAAACTGCTACAAGGCGATCGGACAAAGCACAATATGACTAAGGTACGGTGGGTCCTGATTGGTCAATCATATATATAGTTTGATATATGACTATTGACTGTCACCAACATACACAAAGTCATAACTGTTATATATTTGACACATTATGGCCTTTCTTTACATATCGTTACACCAATAACATTTATCAATTATTTTTTAATAAATTTAATACCTACATCATAATTTAAATATACATGTACTTTTATAATAATAATAAGAGAAGTTATTTGAATAATTCAACTAAGCTTGACAGCAGACTACTGTTAGATGCTTACATGAAAGTAATCTAACATAATGGTACAAAAATGGTAATCACTTAAGGATTTGGAAAACTTTCACTGAATGACTCATCAAGTATTTTGTGATTTATAACCGGCGCTATGCAATTATAATTATTAGACCCAATCCTTGAGTTTGTTTTTTTGTAAATAAACTTGATGTTCTTCTACAACCATAGGGCCTCGCCAAACTGAGGCTTGCAAGACATATAGACTGGTCCTCTGGAATGGACCGAGAATAAGCACTATTCTCATACTTGCGCACAGGGTGCAAGACGAAGATGGCCCAAATTATGCAGGCGGCCTGTAGAGATTGCAAATTTATCATTTCAAGTCAATACTTAACCACTGACGATCATTAACTTATGAATTGAATAAAGAAGAGTACTTTAATAAAAGATAGAAGGGAGATTGCATTTCCATCTACACGCTGATCGACACTGATAAAAAGAACTGGATAGGTTTTTAAAAACCATTCAATGCACCCCGATACATTTAGCATTTCAACAGGACCTGTGAACATAGTCTTGGCTCAAGACGTCAGCGATCGACAGTGTACTGTGGAAGTACGATTGTAGTAATTCGTCATAGTGCGCCCTCTTACAGCAAGATTTAACCAACTTGACCAGCTCTCACGAACATCATGGGAATCCTGCAGCACTGGGTTACGCTTTCTTTCCATTTTTCTCCTGAGCCTTTCATAAGGGAAATGAGAGCTGGTCAAGTTGGTTAAATCCTAAGAGAGCGCCCTTTTTACGAAAATCTATAAGCCTACATACACAATCCACTATCGATCACTCACGGCTTGGGCCAAGACTACAGGATGGATACATTTATTTGCGAGGCAAAAATTTCCAGGACACCAGTCATGATCAATGTAAATTACATGGTACTTTGGTTGGTAACCCATTTTAGGTAAGCATGACTTTTTTGATGCTTGGTAAATTGTTGTGCCCAACAGCTGGGCCCAATTTCAAAAAGCTGTGACACAGAAAATAGTGCTCAGCAAGATTAAGCAGGGAACCAGTCACAATTGACATACGTTATTAAATGGTGTTTTGCCTGATAACCAGCTCCTGCTGAGCAAATCTTTGTGTGCTTACGAGCTTTATGAAATCAGGCCCTGCTCAGCCAGAGACCATGCTTGGCAGGTTTGTTTCCAAAGCAAGCCTTTAAAACAAACTGACATACATGATGTGGTATTTTAACTGGTCATCTATTTCTGCTAAGCAAACAAATTGTCTGCGCTTAGCAAGTCTGCACATAGCTCCGTGAAATCGAAACCCGATAAGACGTTAAGAATAAATGATGACCGCCTTTCATTCCAACCATGAGAACACTTCCACTAAACATTTCATAACAAATTAATTGCTGTCTGGCTAGTCATATCGCATGCATTAAATCTGCCCCACATTTTACCCAGTTTTTGCTCTTCAAATCTATATAAAAAATAAATAATAAAAAAAAACACCCAAAACCAAACAGATTAGATATCACATCAGCACAAATCGTACAGTCTTAAATTTTGCTTACACATTTTACATTCGAGTTGATCCCTAAATGAAGTGTTTCTGAAATACAGGTTCACAGAAAAAAAATTGTTTAACTATAAAAAGACTGAAGTTGATATGCCATACATTTACATGCATACACAATAGAGAGAGATCTACGCTCTTCCCCCAAAATGCCAATAGATGGGGGGGGGGGGGGAGGGACACAGAAGACTTGGAGAGGGCGGGGGAGGGTAAAGACAAGAGGGATTGAAGAAGGGGGAACGAGAAGAAAAATTGAGACAGGGGTTCAGAAAGTCTTGCAAGGTACAGTAGAAGTACGATTTGGTCAAGTCAATTTGAGGTTTGAGTTATCAAGGTTGATATTTGACAAATTGCTAAATTCCTTTAACAAAATGGCTTTCGAGCCCGGGTTTCTTCTAGACCCTGAACTTCCCAGCTGTTACAATTCAGGAGGTTTAGACTCTGCACATCATCAACAAATATATAACTACAGATTTGGACACAATGTGAACTATTCCTTTCTCTCTTTGGCGAGTGGTTTGAGAAAAATCAGGAAATCAGGAAAAAAAACCTGAGAAATTCCATGCCTGGTTTATTGAGAAGGGGTGAATTGATGATCAAAATTTGTCACAAAAATCCCGCAGGTTTGGTTTTGATCAACTTCATAGGCTGATGTTAGTCTTTAAAAAAATGTTCCACGTGCTTACACCTAGTTTGTGAATCTACAAGCTTTGCTTTATGTACATAGCTGCTTAGGTTTGAATGCTACATTCATTTTTAACGCTGTAAACAGTCCTTAAGTGTACATGACTGGGAACACAATTAACGGGACCACTTTGCATTCGTCACGTTACCAGTTCTTCCCAACGGTTGTAATTTTTCTTAAGTACCCAAAATCATCCAAAAGTGTTTTGACACGTGAATGGACACCCAGGCTTCTAGTGAAAGAAAACAATTTAGTTGATTTATTTGGTTTTTAAATATTAAGTATTTTTTCAAAATCACCCTCAAATTTCCACCAATAATGAAAGGAAAAAAATTACCTTCCTTTCATGTTTAATATGTAAATGAATTTTTAGAGTAAATAAAACATAATTCTGAATTTTCAGTAAAAAGGCCATGACACATGAGGCAATCAGTTCCAGGCAATCTCCAATAAGAAAATTCATTCACATTTCAGTTTTCTCGTTATTTTCCTGGGGATAGTGAGTAAGAGCTAGAAGAATATCTCTTGTGCTGCTGAAGTGTTCCTTCTGCATACAATGCAAATGGTTGCCCCAAAGTTGCATGTCCATTCACAAATGCGGAAACACTTTTGGGTGGTTTTAGGTACTTAAAAAAAGAAGTTACAACCATTGGAAAAAAATTGCTAACGTTGCCTGTAGGTAAGTGGTCCATTTTGTTGTGTTTTCCCGTTACATGTGATCTCAGTATCCAACTGAATGTTTGCACTATGGTACAGCTTTTATATCGTTAGAAATATCAACAACGACAGGATGAATAAGTAATTACAAATCTTCATTCAGTTTCTTCCTAAAAATGGCATTAGAATAAAAGGTGTTTAAAACAAAAAGTGAAAATTATTCAAACATTTGTCCTGCAATAAGTAGGATTTGTCTTGACAGAAGTTTGAAACGGTGACAGCAATGTTTATAGAGTGATGTCCTGTTTGCACTGAATGCAAGTCGAAAGAGCAGAAGAAAAGTTAAGCTGGGAGAAATTGGGTATGGGTCAGGAGAGGGAAGGAGTTGGGATAGGATAAAATGGGCACAGGGTAGGAGAGGGAAAGAGTTGGGTTAGGATAGAATGGGTGCAGAGTAGGATAGGGTAGGAGTTGGGTTAGGATAGAATGGGTGCAGAGTAGGATAGGGTAGGAGTTGGGTTAGGATAGAATGGGTGCAGGGTAGGAGAAGAAATGGCCTGGGGTTAGGATAAAATAGGTGTGGGTTGGAAGAGTGAGGAGGGGGTAAGAGTGTGAAAAACTGGGTACAGGGTTAAGAAAGACAATAAAAAAGAGTTGATGTCTATTGGCAAGCACATCTTATTCTCCTCGTCAACGTCTTCTTCTTCTTCTTTACCATCAACTCCTTTCCTTCTCTACATTCCGTCAATTAATCTCGTCTCCACGTTAACCATCACCTTTATTTGAGTTGTTCACAATCACAACTGAAAAGTCAAAGACAGAGGTCAAATTAGACTAGTTTAACCAAACTACAAAGGTGCACTGGAGACCACAAAGACGCTAAGCCCAATTTCAAAGAGCTGCTTAGGCGACAAAATATGCTAAGCAGAAACGAATTGTGCTTCCAAGAAAAGGTTACCAGATTCCTACTTAGTTTTGCTGAGCAGAAAATTGTTGAAGCACTGATGTCTGATTAAGCAGCTCTGTGACCAATTTCATAGAGATGCTTAAGCGGAAACATTTTTTTGAATAGTTTGCTTACCAGAATAAGGTACCCAGCTAAATCACCATGTCACACGTAGCATCTGTGACTGGTTCCCTGCTTAGTTTTGCTTAGCAGAAAATTGTTAAGCAACATTTTTAAATTCAGCAGCTCTATGAAACTGGGCCCAGATATGATGACGTGAGATGGCTTTGAATATTTTGTTATTTATTTTGTTTAAATTGAGTATTGGTGTGATTGCCGTCTCTTACATAACTACCCAAACGCTTGACAAAGATCATGTGACATTGCAACTGTCGATATAGCCCTGAGGAATTACAATTGAAGCAGTCACTTACTCACTTGTGACTAAGTTATTTGTACCAGACATGATTAAAATCTAACACGCAAATGGCTTGTTTAGGCCCAACTGAGGCTCAATCTAGAAACATGCCATCTGAAAAGTTTCTCATATACAAGTCAACCACTCCTGGTTCCTCCGTGACAATCTTGATAACAAGATAATTTAACTCAACAATGTTTTCATTTAATTGTTACGATAACCAGGGGTGAGAGACATTGCTGACAAAAAAAAAGTCTGAAACTGAGGTACGTTGAAATGACGGCACTTCCACCTTTTGGTAACCCCTAGAGTTTAAGACTACAGGAGCTTCTGGGAACAGTAAACTCAGAGCTAGAGAAGTAGATCAAAGACCACAACGTATTTTATTTGGAGAAAAGACACCGCATTTTCGTTTCTTAACCAGACAGACTTTCAAAGAGTCTGAATTCAGATAACAGTCTTAACTTTCTCATCCCTGGATAACTAAAAGCAAGTTTTATCGTGCAGCTTCTTTCAAAAATTATACTGACAGCGACAAGTTGGGCTGATAAGTATGGATCTAGGTCTACCACTGGAGAAAACAATTACACAGATTCTAAGACTACCAAAGAAACTCAGTTAGTTGTTAGTTTTTTACTCTACACAAAAATGTCAACATAAGTTACAAGGGATCACATAATAGGCAACAAATTAAGTACAAAAACTAAACGACAAACTAATTCATCAAACATTTGATCAGCCAGTAGTTTATTTCATTAATTGATGGCCAAGAGAGTTTCTTCAGGAAAAAACTTCTCAGGGTCTTTTTAAATAAAAAAATTTGCTTTACAACTTAGTTCCTGAGCAAAGCAAAAAACAACAACAACAAAAACCACTCAAAAGATACAAGTTTCAATTTTTGGGCCCATTTGACCCCCAAATTTAGTTTTAAATTCTAAATAGCTTTTTTATGATTCAAGAGACTTAGAAGCTTTCATTATTGCAAAAAAAATCCACTCATCATAAGTGGTAGTTAATTAAAAAATAAAAATTAATTATTGCCGGAAGCCATCATAAACTCACATCCATCAGCCGCGTACAAACATTTTGCATGTTACATGTATTTTGTGCATAGCCATTGCATATTAACATTTTCTTGTAGGTTTTTCATTATCTGTCAAAATTTGTTTCGTTCAGGGCAAAAATCTGTTAACATTTTATTTTCGGCAAAAATTTGCCATACAACTTTTAAAGTGGTTTCAATATGGTGGCCAAGGCACAAGTCAAAAGCCTCTCTGTGACACCCAAAAAACAAAGTAGACTTTTGAGACAACGGAAAATTAAGGTAATTTCCCTTATGTCCCCTGAAGTCCTTGCCTCGATTACATTCAGAATGTAAACTAATAATAATAATAATAATAATAATGGAGTCTTATATAGCGCCGATATCCGCCACAAAAAAAAGGCGCTCATGGCGCTCGCTCATGATACAAAATAAACAGTTCAAAAGAAAGGAACAGAAAAAGTTTGTAGAGAGTCGCTGGTCATTTTTTAACTGCAAAGAGGTGGGTTTTGAGAACAGTTTTGAAAGAAGATGTTGTATTTGCAGTCCTGATGTGGTAGGGGAACTATTCAACAATACATGTAACTCAAACTACTTTATGAATATACACACAGGAAGCATTGTATGTAACAAGGCCATGTCAGGCAACTTTGAGGCAACCACTTGCACTGTATGCGAAAGGAATACTTTGGCAGTGCAAGAGACAATCTTCTGTTACTCACTGTCCCCAAGAAAATGACGAGAAAACTAGCATCAGAAAACTGAAATGTGACTGAATTTTCTTCTTGGAGAATTGCCTGGAGCTGGTTGTCTGTAAATTGCCTGGTGTGACATGGCCTTTAATAACAAACAAATCTGTGGTGTTTTTAATTTTTTTAGGAATAAATCCACATACTCCCTTCCCTCGTCACCACCGTGCCATGTGCAGTGATAGCACAGTTTTCCTGAGGTCACCTCGTTAGGCTGTTTTGTCCCCATTGCGCTGTGCCCAACATCCCATATAAAGTGTTGATTCTCCTGAAAGTGTGTTCACTCCTCTACCCCACAACCTCTGTGCCTATTTCAACTGCCCGTGTTACCCCCTGGTCATGGCCACGGTGCCCCTCCTTATGTTCCAACAGACTCTGACATTTTCCCCATGAAAGTGCCCTTTGCAAAATGAAAATTGCCTTGCCCACTTAAACATGAAATTCCAGGCTCATTTCATCACAACTCAAACATATCATGGACAAAGCATACCTTCTGTGGCTCATTTCCCAACATCCATTGACCCTACTACTACTGACCTTTGTGCACTTTCCCGGTAGGCCTGACACTTCACACAGGGGCAACGGAAGCAATTGCCTCTGTTGCCCCTGGTCATTGCCTTGGTGCCCCTTGAAGTGTTCCAATAGAAATTTAAAACTGCCTCATACTTCATAGAGGTGCCTTTTACCAAGGAGAAAACGCCTTGATGCCCTTGCCCTTTCAAAAACGAAGCATCAGGCCTGCCCTTTGACCTTTGCACCCAAGCACCATTATCTGTTCAGTGCACCTCACTTCACCATCCAAATGTTTGGACTCGGGTAAGATTGGCATGCCCGTTCCAATGGTAACCAGTTGTTATTTGGGCCTTTGTACCATATCCTACAAATCGAATCAGCTTCCTCAAGATGATTGTGGAAGAGCAACTCCATTTCAAACCTTATTCAATCATTGGCACTTGTGATTTCAAACTCAAATCAAACAAGCACCACAGACGCCGCAATAAAATTCAACATAGCAATTCTTGCATCAATACAGAGAAATTTCAATCATTGACAAATCAAGTCAAATGATAGAACAGGCAATAACAGTTTTAAAAAGTATCAAATCCAATCGCAAATCTTCTGTTATGTACTAGACACTTGCTGCATATACATTTACAATCATTCGAGGCTCAGTAAAAAAAAACCTCTACTGAGCGTGTCAAAGAATAACAATCTGTGCAAGAAATGGCATACACTTACAAACATGCAAATGAGCAATTTATAACAATTCATGCACTGTGATTAATTAATCTATTCATTAAATAATTCATAACAATCATCTGATCTCTCTCAACAGCCTTCAAATGTTTGCAGGGCATGACGGAAAAGGGATACGGTCTGACCAAATGGTATTTGGGACACCCGTTGGATTGGTGTGGGATTCACTGCAATTAAGTGCCGTTCAGAACTATCAACATTTTAATCCTAAAAAAATAAGGATTGATTGGTAATTGAAATTCACTGAAAATCAAAACTAGAATTTCAATTCAAAATGTTCAACAAATTAAAAAGGGCAAAAAACACCCCCAAGTTGGGGTGTGTTAAACAACTTTTTGGGATGGACAAAAAAGAAATAAAAAAAACATTTGAAACAGTGAAATTCCCCCTGGATTTTTGTTGTTGAAATTTTCCCCCCGCCCCCCAAAAAAACATTAAAAAAAGAAAGAAAAAAAAAGGAATAGAAAAACAAAACCAGTGCCATCCAGCTGTTTAGAGCACCGTCTCAACGGTTCTTTGATAGATGCAGATTCGAATCCCATATTGGTCAATTTGGTTCTCATTGTTTGACTTTCAACATACTTTATGCAAAATAGTCATGCTGTAGACTTCAATGAGTTGTTGAGAGAGAACAGATTGTGGCAAGTTCAGTATACAGAGTGTCTGCTTGCAATGTTTTTTTAAATATATTTTTTAATGCACAAGAACGAAGCAATGGCTGTTACAACGCCAAGTATCAAAGTTAAACCATACCTTACTGTGTGGCCCATACTGTAATACAAGCAGTGAGGCAAGTGATACAAAAAATGCATTCATTGAAAAAGAGAAAGTTGGAGAGAAAAGGGAGTTGGGAAAGTGAAAAGAGGAAAAAGGCAAAAAACAAAAGCAAATGCGAGTCATTTTAACATTTAAAACAATTTCAGAGGTACCGACGTTTTCATTTTGCCATCCAAAAGTGATTGTGTACAACTAATATAAATGAGGGGGTTCGCACTCGACAAGCTTGCTTCTTGCAAATCCCCTCCACATCTTTGTTTAGTCTTATCTACTTGTTTATGTAACTAAAAAATGTACCTCTGCTTCTTATTTTTTGCATTGATGTGGAAATAAAATGAATGAATGAATGAACAATCAGGGAGATGTTTAGAATTGCATTCAACATAAATAGAGAACAGGTTTTCATATAAATCAGGGAGACTGTAAAATGTGTTTGTCGGAACATGGAAAGATTTGTTTACTTTCAGCGAACTTTCTGCAGAATCAAGGAGAGATGGCAGCTCTGCAATTTACTCCAGTCAAATTTATTGACTGCGAGGGGGGAAAGACATGTCAAGACGGACTTCATTGTTATCGTCCTTTGTGTTTTTACTTTGGCTTTTTGACGCGAGTTAAAGGTATTTTACAGGATTGGTAGTTAAAAACCTAATTTTTTAATTTCAGTCTGGAAGCTTTACTGTTTACAAAGTTTATATAATTCGGGAACGATTTCATCCAGCAATTTTGCATAGCAAAATATTTAGACTGAACTTGTTTTGTGCACACTGATTGCTATTATTGAGTAGCAACTCCTGTTTTTTGAGTAGCAACTCATGCATTTTGTGTAGCAATTTGCTTATGTGTGAAATATTTCCCTCCCAATTTTTTTATGTGTGAACTATTTCCCTCTGAAATGAAGTCATATTCATGAAGTCACGTGGTATTTATCTTGGTTTTAAATGCTCTACTGTGCAATCTGGAGCATTCAATACGGTTTTCTCTTGATGTTTTTTTTTTAATAAAAAAAAAAAAAATGAAAAAAAAGTGTGTTTTGGTTGGGTTTTTTTTCGTACTAGCCAAAATTTGAGCGAATCAGCCTGATACGCTAGCTTGTGCATTGAGAGAACCCTGTGTTGTATGCACACTTTATAGCAATAATTGAAGCAGATGCTTCAAAGGCTTAGATATTTAGCAAACTGTACTCGTCCAGAGGCAAGAAGCATAGTGAAGGAAATGAAGCAGCCTGTAATGGGATAATACTCAAGGAATTGATGAAGATGCAAATGGAAATATTGGACGTCTCTACGACGAAATCAAATGCAATTTGCATTGCGATGAGAATCATACACACACACAAGACAATGTAATGCATTAGCTAGGTTTGGAGAAGAAAAACATGTTAACCCTCCTACTGTCTGACCATTCAATATCAACCTCTGTGGTTTGGAATGACAGATGACGGTGGTGAATGCATCTACACAGCACACAGTTGAAACCCCCCCAAATTTCATGGCGAAGTTCGGATAACAATCCCCCACCCTATTTTCAATCGTAATGTCATGATCACTGACAAAATTCTCTTTGAACACGAAGTCACCGTCCGCAAAACTTCAACAAAATAATATCTGCAGTACAAAATAGAAAGATGCTGCGGCAGCGGTGGTGAAAACACAACACAGACACAACAAACATGAACGCAGACCGAGCAATGATACGAGCAAATACCAGTGCCACAAGAACACTTCCTCAAGACAAAACAACACATTGCCTGTCTTACAATCAAATGAAGACAGCGTGCTATCCAGCAAGTATATCATAAATCTCTAAGAGGGGATCAAAGTTTGCCCTTAACCTTTTCAGTGACTAGCCAGCAGGACCAGTTAGCTTGTCATTTCACTAGTCCATCACCCTTTTCACTAGTCCATTATTTGGTATTAAATACAGATGCTTTCCAACACCTAAGTAGCCAGCCGGACTACTTTAGAGTAAATTTTGACTGGTCCTCTGGTGTGTTAACTGGCATTTGGCCGGCGCACCACTGATAAGGGAGAACGCGGAGGGAGGTGTACACAAATTTAACATTGTACACTGTGAAACAGTTTGACATACTGGTTAGTGTTTCTTTTAAAGTGGGGTAAATGAGATTTTAATTTTTTTCCCCAAGAGTTTGACTATTGTTGAACAGTAAATTCATTGAATTGTATATATTTTTTATGAGATATCGTCTAACATCACAAGGCCACGAACGGCCACTTCAAGGTGAGGGCTACACTTAACTGATTTGTGCTATCGACCCAAGTCAATTGACACCTGGGGCACGTTGCCACCTACTCTTGGGGCTGAAACAGGGTTACCCCCTTCACAGTCCGTACGGATGTAGGCATGGGTATCATCCACTAGGAGCCTGGCTGGTAGAGCAGAATGCACTACCTTCCCAACTTTTTACAACGCAATTATGGTTAAGTGCCTTGCTCAAGGGGCACAAGTGTCATGACCGGGTATCGAACCCACACTCTGCTGCTGACTACACTAGAGCTTGGGTCCAGTGAACTAGACCTGCTCGGCCACGACACGCCACAATGAATGCAGAATTCAGATACAATTTCAGTTCATCATAAAAAAAGTTTCTGGTCAAGTCAACTTAAACATGACACCTTTTTTTGTTACAAACAATGAGAAAAATCACAACATTGGCCGACAGATAGATGCTACAAGATTTCACTGAGTAATCAAGTCCTTTCTGAGAGTGGGTGTGACAGAAAAAGTAAGGGTGGGTCAACGGGCGTGGCTTACCAATTATAATGATGAGAATAATAATGATAATGATTGCGAGAATTATCATCATCTTGCAGTTCTTCCACCAATATTTCCTCTTCAGCTTGCCGGCATTTGTCTCAAATTGTGAGGCTCCCTGCTGAAGAGCATCTAAAAGGATGGAAGAACAACCCAAAAGAGACAATTATAGAAAGAGAAAACTATTCAAATACTTATAATTGACACAATTTTTATATTGTAACACTTTATCTACAGCAGGGAAAGATTTCGTCCAGCAAGTTTGCACAGCGAAATATTTAGACTGAACAAGTTTTGTGCACACTGAATGCTGCAATTGAGTAGCAACTGATACATTTTGTGTAGCATTTTGTTGTGCTATACTAGGGAAATCGTTCACTGCACAGGCATCTCAAAGTGCTCATTTTTTTACAACAGGTAGGCCTACATGTATACACAGTTATTTTGAACGGTGAGACAAAATTGACGAGTGCCTTATGAAAGTACCATAATCTTTGGCAAATACAATGATTTTGGCCCTCAAAAAGTTTGCTGAGGCTTATAGCCCAGGCGTCCTATACACCCACCAATTAATATTAAAGATCAAAACACAGTGTACATTTTCAATGAAAGATCATTGGTACAATTTTATTTTTTATTTATTTATTTTTTTTCTCTGAAAGAACATGCTTTCCCAAGGTGGGTACTACATGTAGATAAATTTGGAGATTGGAAAATGAAGATACAAGAAAGGGCAACTGCAAAGTAAAAGTGAGTTTAGAGGCTTCAAGTGTCGACCTCCGTTTCTTGGGCTGTGATTATTGAAGAGGATAAGAAACAATGAATTAGAAGATAGATTAATGATTACAGAGAGAGACCTTTTCTTGGAAATAATCAATCAATCAATCAAACAATCGGTTAAGCCTGTGATAGTTCCACAGTTACACGGTTAACCGACTTGACTCAAAGAATGGCGAAAAGCAGGCCACATTGCAATCACAGTAACGCTCGATACACATCTGAGCGACACACACGCACGCAGCCAAATCGTTACCAATATAATTCACAGGCTGGTAGCCTTTGTTACCTTGCTCCTTTGCATGCTACAATATAGGCAAGGAACATTAAATGCTAGAGGGCGCTTTCAAATGAGAATGACAGCATACGCCCTCCATTGGTGAAATACAGTTTCAAGTGCTTGGAGATCTACGACTACTTGTCTAAACTTGTTCTGTAAATCAATCACAGCGCAGTCATTCTAGTTTCCTAGATTTTGTGCACTTGGTGGCGTTAAAAAAATTCAAGACTAAAGGGAACTAACCTGCGCGATCGTCCAACTCTGATAGCTTCTGATCTCTTTCCAGTACTTTGTCTACATTCACTCGCATAATATCAACCACCTGTAAGTACAAAACAATACAGATTATAAGTTATAGACTTTGAATGTCAAGTTTAGTAGCCATGTTTTTAGTAATATTTTCTGTTCTATATTAATGGATGTTTTGTTTTTGCTAAGTACCTTCAGACGACAGTGTTTCATTGAAAGGTTACCCAAGTTAAATAAGAAATACACGTAAATAACAGATGAATAAATTGTTGACACAGTCAACCACTCTACTGCCTGACCGTTCAATATCATCCACAGTGATTTTGAATGATAGATAAACTACATTTGCATATGCCAACCTGCAACATGAAATCACGTGGTGAATGCATCTTCACATCATGCACTATACACGTACACAGTTTAGTTCTGTGCACAGTTGTGTCACCCTACAAAACCCATGCAGCTGAATGGTTTCAAAGGGTTGGTCAACTCATCAAGAGCAGCAGGGATAAAATAACCCTGTTTTAAAAGTATTGTTTGGACGCCATGCATTTGGGGTCGTCCAAAGTTGTCAACATTTTTCAGGTCGCACAGAGAACACTACTTTTAAGGACCACCTCCCTCCCCAAAAGTTAGTACTCAAAATTGATGCACACCCTTTTAATTTAAACACTTTACAAAGTTTTCAAAGTCTCCGACCCCCCCCCCAAAAAAAACCCAAATTTTTTACAAATTTGGGCGGCCCCTCAACAACCTATGATACATTTTTAACAGTCTATTTCCTGGTTTAGGTGGGCCCCAAAAAAAAATGTATGTACTGTAGCTCATTTCTGTTTTACGGTGTATTTTATTACACATCAACCATAGTACAACTTCCTCCAGATGGATATATCACAGTTTCGATAACTTTGCTTTTGCTAAACTACTCTTAGTAATCACTAAAACATTACATTTAAAAAAATGCTCCCTTACCTCATCCACTTGAGCCTGGGTTTGTTGTAACCTCTTATTACTCGGTGCTGGCTGCGAAGCCCTGTGATCAGAAAGAAAGATCAAACATGATTAGCGAGAGTAATAACTTTTCTATAATTCAAACAGGCCTTGAATTTCATATTTGAGAGGGCAAGGTCTTTTTATTTTTAAATTGAACTTCCATTAGAACATCATAAAGACTAAGGGAAACTTTTGAAGGGGCATCAAGGCCAAGACCAGGGCAACAGAGGCATCCGTGGCTTTTTAGGCCTGGTACAATATTGACGTTTATCATCGATGCCAGTTAATTAAAAAATCCACAACTTGGCCACAGGACTTCAGGGTACATGAACAATGTACAGATGGGCAAAGTTCAATTACAACATCACACCACCTACAATGACACGGAATTAAACGTCTGCGAACACAAAAATGGTGGTTAGTACAGGAACATAATCATGGGTTAACGTTACAAATTCCTTTGCCCAATAAACACAAAGTACTTCTTAAATTAAAGAGAACTATTCAATTCAAAACATCCGTTTCAGCTGTAAAAGCAACCTTTGAATATGCTTATTTTTCGTTCATAGTTTTACAAAAATCGATGGTAGCAGTGTTGGCATACATTTGTTTATATTTTGTGTGAGTAAGCCACACTACATGTACTCTCTACTCACTGCATGTAGTAGCCTTCAGAATTTCAAATACAATTAACCTTTGTCATGCACTAATGTGACCTGGGCTCGATTTCACAAAGAGCTCAGCCCAGTTCATACTGTACTTCACGCAAATTGCAAAACCGAAGCGAACTTCCTTGGAAAACAGCGTGTATCTGATTGTTTGCGTCACATAATTCGCTTCGCTTCCGCAGAAAGTATGATCTGGGCTTAAAGATTGATCTTAAGCTTAAATGCAAGTCAATCTGAATTGCTAAGTAAAGTGTGATGTCACACTTAAAGTCATTACGAATCTTACTGCTTTGTGAAATCGACACCAGCTTCCAAAAACGTGAGTCGCTTATTCATGGCATACTGCTTGATACATTTCATATACTGCACACAGACATTCAGTTCTGTAGAGTACAATTTGGGTTTGGGGGAACGTAAGGGGGGGGGGGTGCTTTTCTTGACAGGGTTGGAACCAGGATTTGGGTTGGGAGGGGCAGGGCTGGCTTCTGGATTAGGGTGCAGTTGTTTAGATGGTTTGTACAAGTATCTTCACAATCTATAGTAGTACATTTAACACTTAGTTATTATACATGTACACATGTATGGCATACACACAGCTTGATAAGTTTCATGTGCTATACAGTCATCTTGTCTTTTGAAACTGTATCATAAAGGGAATGGGAGGGAGGGGGTTCTTGGTGGTGGGGATAGTGTAAGGGTGGGGAATGGGGTGGGATAGGGGGAGGTTTTTTGTTAATTTTTTAGTTCAGTTTTGAGTTTAAATTAGAAAATATGTTACAGAACAGAAGGGGATGTGTTAGCTACATATGTACCTTATTTTATCAAAAATGGCCATCCGTGCTCTTTGGTTTTAATTAATGATACGTATACATACATTTCAATGGACAACGGAATCACGTACACATCACAATTCATGGTCAAAAAGTGTAGTGAGTTTAAAAATAGATAATTTTGAATGTGCAGGGAGGCTGCGCTTGCCTACACCGATGGCCATCTTTGCAAAGTCGAAAATCAAACATACAAAACAGTCTAATAAATTTACCTTGGAGGCTGATTGGGATTGGCAGTAGCATCCCTTCGAAGCGATAAATTATACATACGTATATATATCAATAAATTACTTCATCAATTAACGATAACTTGCATTTTCTCAACCACTATTCAAAAATGGATTTTATACCAAATGATGCTTTAAAACAAAACCTTGTCTTAATTATTTTCTGAACCCCTGATGCATGTATAGTGTCAAGCTTTACCCTCACACAGTGCAATACATACTTGTGTGTGTCAGAATAATTGAATGTAAATATATAATATGCACTGACTAAGTTTGTTAATAAGAATATTGTGAAATCATTGAATTGTCTGCATTATTTCCTTTCGTTGTCACATTAAGCAGTGGGTATTAAGAGGCACTACAATGTCTGGGGTATTAGGCAATACTCTTCAGTAAATTCTGAGAAATATCCCGACAGTGTGGACATGTAATTTATGTACCGTACAATAATTACATTCATGAACAAATTGATTGATAATATTATTTATAAAATACACCCAGCTTGAGAGTATCAGGTCAAACTCATTAATCCGAATCCTTAATAAATTAGCTGTGCATACGTCAACATGTACAGTAGGTCAAACATCTGCAATTACTGTTACATGTACATGGTTTATGCACAGTTCAGTGTGCGTGTTCCTTGTTGAAAGGTAGACGGTACACACTTCATATGGTGACAGCCCAAGGAGGGGAGGGAGGGGAGTGGGGGGATGGGTAGTATCTGGCTGTTGGACACCCTACACATTATTGGGGGTTTTTTCAATAAAAAAAATAAAAAAAATTAATTAATTAATAATATGAAGAAAAAAAAAAGAAAAATAAAGATAATATAAAAATATAAATACAGATATGTTTAGGGTCATGCTTTCTTGGAAAAAAAAAGCCCCTTTTTCAAATGGCCACCACACTCATTTTTCCAAGATGGCTGTCGGCTCACTTTAACCTCCTAGTAACAGGGAACTAGTAGCCTAATTTCCCTAGTCTAAAAATTCATTTGTCTTTTCACGCACAAAAAGGCTTTAAAAAAAGGAAGCGGTTGGGGACGCTAAAAAGATTTAAACAATTGTTTTATTTGGTCTTACAAATGTGTTGTGAACGACCAATTTAAGCACTTTTTATCTGGGCATCGTGTAGTCTTAAAGCAAAATTCTAACCTACATGTAAGTATCCATTTAAAACCATCCAGCACAGCTGATCATTTGGGGCCCTCACATTATATAAAAATACATCAAAGATAAAATACAAAAAGCGACAAGACTTGGCAGATGGTGCGTAAAAAGGGAAATGACATTCTATAAAGATGCAGTTAATGTATGCCCTTTGTACATGGGTACACGTTTGCCATGTACAAGTACAGTGTACATGTAATGCACTTGCCTTTGTACACTGCACTTGTAATGCGTATTCATCTCTCAAGTGCATGCCCACATAACTGAGTTACAATCAATTAATATTCATGATGCTCATAGAAGATGCTGATCTGGACAGGAGGTACAATGTACATGCACTTAATATGCATTATTACTCATGCAAAGCAGTTACACAGGGCATACATACATGTAAAATTTTCATATTTAAAGTCATCATGAGTGTCAATCAATGTGACGCAGTAGTTCCCCTACCCCCCCCCCTCCCCCCACCAAGAAGAAAACATAAATAGAAAACAAAATGATGAAGAAACTTAGGGCTTGAAATTTACACTGGAATGCCGGCCCGATGCCAGTGATTGCAGGCCCGATGCCAGTGAATGCAGGCCCGATGCCAGTGATTGCAGGCCCGATGCCAGTGAATGCAGGCCCGATGCCAGTGATTGCCGGCCCGATGCCAGTGATTGCAGGCCCGATGCCAGTGATTGCAGGCCCGATGCCAGTGATTGCAGGCCCGATGCGAGTGATTGCCGGCCCGATGCCAGTGATTGCAGGCCCGATGCCAGTGAATGCAGGCCCGATGCCAGTGAATGCAGGCCCGATGCCAGTGATTGCAGGCCCGATGCCAGTGATTGCAGGCCCGATGCCAGTGATTGCAGGCCCGATGCCAGTGATTGCAGGCCCGATGCCAGTGATTGCAGGCCCGATGCCAGTGATTTTAGCATTCGTACGACCGTACAAGTCCGGCGGTCTTGCGCTTTTGAATAATAACACCACATGAAGTATCTTTGAATTCTGTTGAGTAATGAACCCAAAAGACAAATGAGATAAATCTTCTCTTGGTGCTTGTTCCAAAAACAGCTCTAACGTAAACATAGTGTTTTTGTCATTATTTATAACAATCTCAAGATTTGTATTTAAAACAAGAAGAGGAAACAAAACAAGCAACAAAATTACAGGTACACGAGTACCTTTTTTTTTTACTATTGAAAGAGAGACAGGATTAAATATAGAAAATGGTATAACAAGAATTTTAAAAGCACTGGGAATCTAGATAAAGGCTGCCCTCTTTTTTTGTTTATATATTGGCTTAAATTTTTTTTTCCCTAAAAATTGTTTCTCTAAAATAATTTGGACAAATGATGCTGTTTTAAAAATACAGCAACTTTTGCATAGTATACCACGAACAACGCATGTACAAAATACAGTATACATGTACTAGCATGCAAAGCTGTTTGTACATGTACATGGCTGATGGACATGATTTAAACCAAACAATACTTCATTTGTAGTTTTTAATTAACTACCACTAATCGTTGGCGGACTTTTCCGTGCAGTACATGGTATCCTTACATGAAAGCTTTAAACTTTCTCAAATCTATAACAGCAATTTACAATTTAAACCTTTAGAGGAAAACTTTCATGGGCAAAACGGCCAAAAAACAGACCAAGCATCTTTAACTTTAAGCACTTCGAAGATAAGATGGTGGGTATCGTAGTAATAAGAAGGTGATACAGGAAGCACTCTGAAACAGAGTGGAGATGTATACTGCTAGCTTTACATCACACCGACTGAGCATTCTCAACTATGCACCCGTCCCATGAATCAATACGCGGAGGAAAATCAATAGGCCTTAGCCACGCTAAGAACAAGGCAAATCCTATCTGTATCTCCAGCATCATGTCAAATTAATACATTGTGTACATTGTCTGGGAATATATTACTCTGTTTGCGCGAGAACATGCACATGTGGACAAGGGAGAGACTACACACAAATATATGTGAGCCTATTATTACCATTCATTTATGTATACAAAGTACCTGAGTACATGTACAGTATAATGTCATTCTGACAATAATCCACACACTATGGTTCAGCATTTTTCCTTAAAACAGTAAATTATAAACAAGTGCAAAAGCTGACTGACCGGTGAATTGAAACGCTAACTGGTCCTGCTGGCTAGTCACTGAAAAAGCTAAGGGCAAACCCTGACATGTAGACTGTGCAAGTCTTGCGCGTATTTGGAGAAAAAAGGGACCCGTTAAAGTGACCGATTTTGTTTCCTTCACGCGTTAAGGCCAAAGAAAAAAAGTGTTCTGTTTCCGATTACAAGCCATTTTAAAATAGGGTCGGTAGGTCGGAAAGTTTTTTTTTGCCTTATTTTTTTATTCTGATACGTTTGGCGAGTTGGGCAATACCCTTCTTGCCCGATTCAAAAGTTGAAAACTATCGGCAGAATCGGCAGCTTCATTTGCCTATCGAGCAAAAGTTTGCGCAATCTTCAGATTGAGCACTGTCTTGTAGTACAAGACAGTGCGCAGGTGTGTACAAGTTGTACACACCTGCGCGCTGTGCTTTGAATTGTGGGTATTTTTCGCTGGGTACTTCAGGAAACACAACGCGACGACCGTGGATCACAAAATCATGAGACCCAAATCACGGAGATATCAGTAAAATTGTCTGGATGTGTTCTGGTTTTTTAGTTCAATTTTGTTAAAAACATGTTAGTTTGGTCAAAGTCTGACATTTGGTCCATGGAACCTTAATTTCTTTAATATTTTTTTATTATTATTATTATTATTTTTTTTTTCAAGCAGAATAAAAAGTTTAGGGTCGCGACATAAAGTTAGGGTCGGTCGGGAAACCGGAAACAGAACACTTTTTTTTCCCCCTAAAGCAATAGAACAAATCCCACCTTGGACCAGATTTTATCAAGAGACTTGCACGTGAAATGGGTTTTCAGCCCCTTACTGATTAAACATGGGTTTTCCCATGTGGGTTTCACCTACCATGTCTGAAAATCAATGTACAGTGCATATCATCGCCCTCTCCACACAGGTACAGTACTGATGGCGTGTCGTGGCCGAGCGGATAAGAGCATCGGACTCAAGCTCTGGTGTTTCAGATCAGCAGAGTGTGGATTCGAGTCCCGGTCGTGACACTTGTGTCCTTAAGCAAGACACTTAACCATTATTGCTTCGTCCTTCGGATGGGACGTAAAGCCGTTGGTCCCGTGTGTTGTGTAATGCATGTAAAAGAACCCAGCGCACTTATCGAAAAGAGAAGGGGTTCGCCCCGGTGTTCCTGGTTTGATTGGCAGCATATTGCGCCACAGCACCTTGCAAACCATGGTAATATGTAAAGGAATAGGTCTCAAACTTCAAAAAGTAGATACACATATGAGATACCTTGCAAGAAAATACTGGCAGTTGAAGCGCCTTGAGCGTCACTGAGTGACGGATATGAGCGCTATATAAGAAGCAACTATTATTGTACACACACATGTTACCCGCAATTAAACGATTTTGGATTTTGACAAAAAATGCACTTGAGGAGTATCAAACACAGTGGCATTTTACACAATTCTAACGTGAGGTTAGAGACTTGAAATTGTTTTTCCATTTTCATAAGGACTCTATCTACATGTATACAAATTAAGAGTGGATCACACTAACTGAATTTGACTGTGCATGGAGCCTCTCTGTAAAGATCCTAAGTTCTTGGTTTCATTACGGAAAACTGTTAATACAAGTCCGTTTAGCTACACTGGATTCCATGGACAACATGGAATACCTGTATAGTAATTTACCCCATGGATCTATCAGCATTACTGCCTACTGTAACGTACACTGTAAAGACGTGAATACATTCTGAGACAGAGTGTAACATGTTCATTTCATTTACTGCTTGAAGGCTTCATGACCCCAACCAATGATGTCATGCTGAATATATCACGCTACCACAGAGTCGAATCACCCTAAGTACAGCTTATTACATGTATGGCACCACACACTGATACATTGGTTTTAAAGGGGAGAATGAAGCAGGGGCCAATCTCATTGAGCCTGTAAGCAGAGAGTTTTCTGCTTATTGAGAAGTCCTTACCCTTAGCATGGTTTGTGTAAACACATCTTTGTTACTGAAAGCAAAGTAAAAGGTAGGCTAACTTGCCGACAGGGCCCAATTTCATGACTCTGCTTACAGCCGAAATCTGCGCTTGCGATCACCATTCTCCACTTACTGTGCAAGCAAAGAATGCCTATATGAGTAACATGGGGTATGCACACGCACAAGCAAAACTTCCCTGCTAACCTGTGGAATACGTTTGACGTAAGCGCAGAGTTCCCTGCTTCCGTAAGCGCAGATTCTTTGCTTACGGTCATGATGGTAGAAAGAGCCATACAATTGGGCCCAGTTCTCAAGCAAGGTCACAGGGTGGTGATAAAGGTATAATGTTAGGTTACTCAAGGTGGTACTGTGGAACACATGACTAATTGTATGTACAAATACAATGAAAGAACTGTGTGGCATGGGAAAGTTCACTGTTGTGTGCATCATACAGAGATGTTGGTTGGAGTACATGTATGCACATGTGGGGGTTGGGCTGTGTGTTTTCATTTTAAGCACACTACACATCTTGTTTTCCCTCCAAAGTACATACTTATTATGAAGAAATGTCTGTGGCAACCTAAGGCTTACAACAGCATTTGAATCTGTGCAGGTCAGCAATACATACAAGCTTTACATGTACAGTAACAATGTTGAAAGACACTCAGATGCAGCCCTTCTGGCTTACATTACACCACATAGGAAGAACTAGCTCTATGCTTTACACCATGCTACACAATGTAACCTGTTAAAATGATGTAAAATGCCAATGTACTTGATATCCTTCCACTGGGAACTTTGCCAATACCCTACAATACAATCAATTCACACTTAGGCTAATTACATTTCAAGTACATGTATATGGGTCTGTAATTTGTTGTACAGGAATCTTGTAAGTGCATCACAAAACCGAATTGGACCTCAGAGCCCCAATCGTTAAGTATTATTAGTAAATCTTCCAAAGTACGATTTTGGAAAAACACTAGACTGCACTGAGGACTTGTCAGTTGTTGAGTTCCTGGCTAAGTGTTGACTCTGGACAGTGATTGACTCTGGTCAGTGGTCCAGCGGGTATTTTGAGCCGTGCCCTTGTCATGGCAGTACATGTATAATAACCAATATGACATAAACTCCATGCCTGTACGATTTGTACATGGATGGTCAAGTGTGTGTGGTGTGTTGGTGTGTCCACAAGTTGGTTGATGACGGATACCTGCATAATGAACTGTTCGTTAAAACCACGGTGCAGTATTTGATGTCAGCAGTTAAAACATCTCATAGTAAATAGTATGACTACATGTACCAGGCTCCATGCAAATGACCTCATCAGGGCCAATTCTCATTTCTTACACATCTAGCATGTCTAGCCTTAGTAAGTTGGTTGGTTGCAGATTGCGCCATGCAACTTAAAAACCTCACAAGGTGGCACGATATGTGTCTCATAATCATATTTCATGACTTTGCATACCTGTCTTAAAAACAACAATGGGTGAGTACAATGTATCAAGGCCAAGGGCACCCATCTATGGCGGATATTGGCCCTGGGTACCCATCTGTGGCAGATACCAGTGCTTTTTAAGTGCTCATCATTATCATTCATTAGAAAGTTCTCACTCATCTTCAACTTTGTTTTCATAATTGATTGCTTCCTTATAAGCTTGTGTATGCATGTAGGCACAGGTGAAATCACTGGCAAGCTTAACCCTCCTAAGGGCTCTAGAGCGCATGGCTTGTAGCTCAAAATCTTTACTGGACCAACAAATATTTTCACTGGATCAGAATCAAATTAGAAAAAAACAAACTAGATCTATATTTTAACACAACAGTTTACCACAATTTCCATAAACTGTATTTATTTGAATCCTCTATCGAAGAGAAGATTTATCTCATTTGTCTTTTTATGGGTAAGTATACTTCAATACTCAACAGAATTGAAAAATAAGTATCATACTCAAAGTCAGCATTTGAACATTGATTATTTTTTAATAAATGACAATTCTGCTCTAGAATTATCAATGGTTATGGGTTCGTTTCCCAACCCGAGTAATATGCCTCGAGGTCAGCATTCTAGCTACGGTGGTCGGCGCCGGGCGGGCCCGACCGGCACCGAGGATTTCCGCCCACCACTTCTGATGAAAAACACTGCTTCCAACCGGCACTAATTTGACATAAAAAACTGCTGTAAACGTAACTATCTGTGATGAAAAGTAGTATTTACATTCATATTTCCGTCTTAATTCTTGTTTAAATTGCAATTGTACAGGGAACATGTTTTCAATTTGAGAAAAAATAAATAATTTTTCCATTTTGCCGCGTGTTGTTGTCTAATGTTACGTTTCATGGAAGCTGCCATATTGAATTTAACGATGTATACGTTATACACATAGAGGTAGCGGCACAGGCTCGTTCGATCACTATTCTAGAAAATGTTTATTTCACTAGCGTAAATAAAAAAATGTATATTTTCCAGAATAAATAAATTTGAGTACAATAAAATATATATATTTAACTTTGTCCACTGTAAAATTTATTTGATAATGTTACTATAAAAATATTCATTTTTTATTGATTGAGTTGGAGCCTTGTTTTGGTTGGCCTTACTCATGCATGATACGCACGTGTTACGTGTGTGATCGTGAGCTAGCGCTAGTGTAGAGTCAGGAGAGGAGATACAGGCTTAAACTTGCTTAACAATTGTGAAAGGTAATATAATATTTTGTTTTATCATTTAGTTCAGAATTATTAATGTGAGTGCCTAAATTGGTTTTATTTCAGGTCACTTTTACATACATGTACACTGTACTTCAAGTTTTGTTGTTCACTTGACTTGTTCATTATGTTCAATACACTGTACTTTTTGTTGACTCCGGCCGCTAATAGCGAGGCTCCGTTCGCTGGAATCGCTTCGCTCATTCCGCAAACAGGTCCAAGTCAGTGAAGTCACACCCACCACTAAAAATTCTCTAGCTATAACACTGCTCGAGGTGGATTTTCCTACAGGACTCGGGGGAAGTACCGAGTATACGGTGCTTTTCACACATCGGTGTATTGGTAAAACCAAATAATCTGAAATAAATATGTTATGCAGTAAATTGAAAACACCCAAAAGCCAGACTTGTGAGATTGTGAGTTTACTAGTAGCCCGACGCTACAATCATTGGCCTTCGGCCTTCGGTCCAGTGTAAATTTCGAGCCTTGCTTCTACTCTCTGACCATTCAATCATCCACTGTGGCTTGAAAGATAGACAAACTCACTCTGCAACTTAAACTTTTTACAGTGTTTCCTTATAGTTCTTTATGGAATTATTTGTATCCTTTCTCACTCACTTCTTCTGGGGACATGGGTTTCTTCTTTTTTACGACAGCTTCTACAGGAGTACAATGCTCCCCTTACCCTCTGTAGGGTTTGCCCCCTTAGCTTTTTCAGTGATTTGCCAGCAGGACTAGTTAGATTGTCATTTCACTACTTTACTATAGACTATAGTCTGTCAGCTTTTTCCCTAATTCAAATGAAACAAGGATGCTTTTCAACACTGAAATGACTGAACTAGCCAGTCTGATCAATTAGAGTGAATTTTGACTAGTCCTCGGGTGGTTTATTTTTAACTTGCATTTGGCTAGCTAACCACACTGTTTATGAAGGGAGAATGCAGAGATGCTGCTCCTTGTTTGGCTCAATTTGATCCCCAACCCCAAATATCCTGTTAAATTTTCTGTTCTTCAAAATGGTCAACATATATTTACATTAGTTTTCATGATCATTTTAAAGCAAATAACATAACGTTGCTTATATTAATTTATATTGTATAATATTTTTTTTAAAAACACACAGCTCCAACCAATGAATGTCCAATCAAATCAAAGAACATGAAGAAAGACTTAGTAAAGCAAAGTAAATTCATTACAGTCATGATTGACAGTCAATACTCATTGACCGTTTACGTTTTATATTTACAGAAACTGAACCCGTGACCGTGTGGCATGTTTGTTAAAATTATTTAAATCCTGATTATTCAATGTAGGATTTAGATTAGCGAGCACCACAACCGCTAGAGGGCGCTGTTTGTCCGTTAACGTTTTTTGTGAATGAGATCTCGTGACCCATCGACTCGTGCATTGTAAAATCGCATGACGTATGGGCGGATTGATATTAGTTTCAGACACTGTCAATCGGTTCATTCATAAAACTTACCGGATCTAATTTAAAGATGGCGATGTGCTCTCTCTATTGATATCGTGATTGACTTAACATTTAGAAGTAAAACTGTCGAAATCTTTCATCAGAAAACCTTGAAAAGTCCATTGTTTTAGCAGATACCGGAGGTGAGCATAGTTAATTACTGATTTTGTGCAGTTTAATGCTGTCTTAATAGAATTTTCTTAAGGATTCAACCAACAAGTCATTTTTAAAATAAACTGTTCAGACTGTTTCGCATTCCTGCGCGAACTTGTTCAGTATGGGCTACCGGGGACCGAAGCAATCCGAAGAGTCGGTTTGCCGCGACGTATCAGTGGTTATAAACGTTGACGCACAACTGGTTGCGCTGGTTCCCGACAGCACTCACCAATGGCGTTACTCTTGTGTTATGGGTATGGCTTTTAGAATTGTGCAGGAATTAACTGGTAGCCGGTATTATTATAACGGACTAGGATAATAATTAATAATAAACTTAAAGTAATAAAAGTAAAACATTGAGTTGGCTAATAATTAATTTTCTAAGTTTAAAAGCCCCCAAAAGGTATCCTTATAATTAAAATATAATCGATAGTTTTCAGGATTTTGTCATTATAACTTTGAATATGGTTAATCAAAGCAAACAAAAGAAGAGACAACATGATTTAAATAGCATTTTTTATTTTTTTATTTTTTTCCCATAAATTAAACATTTGGATACACACCTGTTTAAAATGTATTCAGTTTTTAAGCTTGGTTTATACTACAACATATGCAAATTATTTAAAAGTATAAAGTTATGAACATAATCACATCTGAATGCAAAGAAGCCTACGTACACTAAAGAGAAAAAATAATGTTTGGCCTCATTTCTTTTCCGCTCATTCCAGACTCTTTGACCTTTAATTAGTTGACCTTTGGACATATAAAGGTCAAGTGTTTGACCTTATATCATTGACCTTGAGTCTGAGAAAGGTCAAGTTTTTGCTCTTGTTCTTATCATAGGTTGAACTTTTCTCATTGTATTATTTACTTTAGGTTCCAATTTGATTTCCTGTAAACATACCCAAAATACACCTGACCTGTACACATTGTATAGTGCATTTTAATACACTGGGGGTCACACTTTATTTGTATGGAAATATTAACCCCCCAAAATGACCTTTGACCTGACGTAACTCGGCATCCCATCGACCAATCCCTACAAACTTGGTGTCAAAATGAACGATTCGAAGAGACCTTTCCAACTAGACTGGTCACAGGTCCATCACATGTAATCTAAAATTTTGTGGTTTTACCTATTTAGATAGAGATATTTACAACCTGGAAACAAACCTGGTAAAATAAAACAGCAAATAAACAACCCGCTTCATCCCCAAATTTTAGTTTAGCCCTAATTCCACGGTTGGATAACCACACACTGCACTGACTGGCAATGGACAGTGCACTTAACATGACTTGGTGGTATGCCATTGCAATTCCAATGCATAAAAATCCGACACACGGCAAGCACGGGATCGTCATTTTATTGTTCATAATTTCTCCCCTTTCCAAATACCGAACACAAACAGCGACAGACCATGATTAACTATTGAAATTTTCTCTCCTTACTTAAAATATTACTCGTCAAAATATCTTCGAATGTGATAAATACTTACATTTTGTAGAAGATTTACTGGCTGCTCGACGAAAAAAACACAGCGGTATTGAACAAAGATGGCGAGCTGAGCTATGACGTCATCGTAATCCGGGCACCTCGACTTTTTTTATTATTTAGCGGTCGACCGTTTACTCCTAGTTCCGTTGGTCCCAAGCTACAATTTTGTTATAATAAAACATGATTTGTCGGGTACCATCGGCAACTACCCCCTTGATGTTATTTATAGACTAGTTTGTCATTAGTCAACTATTTCGCCAATTATATTTCTCAGAAATGTGTGTATAGGGCATACAATGAAAAGTCACGGGATTTGTTTTCTTTCAAACTTTCACCAATGGTTACCATTACTCACTGACGTGTTTGCAAACTTCAAAACGCGGCATGAGTGGCACGTTTAGCGAGACAGAAACAAAAAGAAGGGGGGGGGGAGGGGGAGGGGGAGGGGGGAGGGGGGGGGAGGGGGAGGGGGAGGGGGGAGGGGGGGGGGGGAGGGGCTGCATACAAATCCCATCACTCTACAGAAACTGCACTCCTTAAAGTCCATGATGACATCCTCCGAGCTGTTGATAACCAAAGAGGTGTTATGCTGCTGTTACTTGATTTATCAGCAGCATTTGACACAGTCGACCATACACTCCTTTGTGAACGTCTTGAGAAAAGATTTGGAATAACTGGTACAGCATTAAAGTGGGTTGCATCATACCTTGGCAATCGCACTAACCGTGTGTGTGTATCTGGTGTGTTCTCTGAAATTAATCATTTATTGTACGGACTACCTCAGGGATCTGTAATCGGCCCGTTGATGTTTACCTTATACACAGTACCCATCGGTGATATCTTACGGCGTCACAATGTGACATTTCATATGTACGCGGATGATATACAAATCTATCTTGACTTCAACCCTAACGACACCAATGACATAAACCACACTTTATCCAGGCTCACTAACTGTGTCAACGATGTCCAGTCTTGGATGACAGCTAATAAACTCAAACTTAATGAAGACAAGACTGAATTTCTCATCACAGCTTCTCCTCGTCACCTGTCTCTTCAACAAATTCAAAACATATCACTGCGTATTGGGAATGCACACATACAGCCTTCAAAATATGTCCGGAATCTTGGTTTTTATTTTGATTCCGCTGCCAGAATGAGCGATCAAGTCTCAAAATTGAGTTCCAGCATCAACTTCCATATTCGTAACTTGTGGCGCATACGGCGCTTCATTGACCACAACACGTGTCACAGTGTGGTAAGAGCATTAATATCTTCTCGCCTTGATTATTGCAACTCTCTCTACAGTGGACTTCATAAAAAGGATATTACTAAACTCCAGTGCCTACAGAACAAGGCTGCCAGACTTGTTTTTTCTCTTCCAACTCGCACACACGCTGCTCCACTTCTTCAAGAACTCCACTGGCTGCCGATACGCCAACGAATCATTTTTAAGGTCCTTCTGCTTGTGTTTAAGTCTCTGTCCGATGTGAGTCCAAGTTATATCTCCGACTGTTTAGATATTCTTGTTCCCACTCGCATAACTCGATCTTCTGCTGCAATCAAGTTGAATCAACCTATCACCAAGAAACGTGCAGGCGATATGGCGTTTTCCACAGTGGCGCCAAAGTTCTGGAATGCTACTCCTCGAGATTTGAGAAACTCTTCATCTGTCATTTGCTTCAGAAAGAACTTGAAAACTTATCTGTTCACTACTGCTAGTTCAGAAACTCAAAACTGATGACTCTCCCATGACTTTGTTTTATGTTGTGTGATGTCATTTTCTTTTTTGTTCATGTGTTTTGTTTTGTTGTAAGCGCTTTGTATCCACTGGAAAAGGCGCTTTATCAAATGCTTTTGTTATTATTATTATTATTAAGAAAACTTGAGCACTGGGGATGGAAGAAAGTGAGGTGTGTTGGAGGTAGATTGTTGAATCATGGCCATGCATGGTTTAATAATACGTGAAGACTATACTGAACCAGTGAAAAAGATATAATTTCTGCCTAAACGAGTCATTTTTTGAAAGAGTAACTTCTAAGGCCTAACTTATTTAGTTTTCACCATCCAAATATAAATGCCGACACAAATTCAATATCGGTTGGGCCACACGAGAGAGATGGGCGTTATTATTTTATATGAACCATTTCGAAAACACACTGAGTTGTCATAGGCTTCAATTCAGCACACTCAGCAGCTCCATCAAACTTAATTTGGATACCCGTGTACTTTTGGTACGGGTTCAATTTCAAACACATGCACAGTGATGTGGCAAAGCCGTCGCCCAAGCCAAATACCGTAATTTCAAAAATGTGTGATGAGGCAGTGATTGCATCTTGGGGAGGGGTGGAGGGGAACTGTATTTATTGGTCTGTAAATTGATTTCTGCACAAAGTGCTGCGCCCTATTTGCTTTTTGGGACCGGGTGTGTGTGTGGGGGGGGGGGGGGGGGGGGCGGGGCCGGTTAGCGAGTTTTATGTTAATACTATATAGCGCCCTCTGTTGCTTATGTTTCGGTAGGCTTATTGATTGAGGCATCGCATAAACAACAACAACCTATTCGTGACACCCAATGATCCGTGTACTCCTGGGTATCTCTCTCTTCTGGAAGTGAAATGTAAGTAAAAGTAGACATTTATATAGTTTATCTGATTAGCCGACACTAACGATGAGTTAAAGGTTCCAATTTGAACAATCAAACAATGAACAATTTGAATGAAAAAATGGTGGCAGGATACAGAAATGTTTCCCTAGTAGTACTAGTAGTATCGTAGGACGCCCTGTATTCAGGGCGTCCCTGAAATCGAGGCAAATCTTTTACCTCTCTGTGCGCGATGTAAACAGTCCCTAGATACAATTTTTGTGGTTTGACTTGCCAAGCAAAGAGTCTCCTCTCATTTGACCAAAACTTAGAAACATGTAAGGCTCCACTGGTTAGTTCACTTGTAAATGCAAAAAGTTGTGGTATTTAGGCATTTCTGCAAGGTACAAAAATATGTCATACTGGATGTCGGGGCCATAAAAAAAAAATTCCCCACCGAAAAAGTTTCATCAAACACTTTTTCAATTCACAATTCACGATGATCAAATCATGTGACTGAACATTCTGCTGAGCATTCTGAGAAAAAAAAATACAGAGGCTTAAAGAAGCCACGTGCCTTATATCATTTTCTAATAGTCTGGATAATTTTTTTTTGTAACACTCTATCATTTTTGTTATTAATATTAAAATTTAAACATCAGCTTTGTGATTCGATTATCACTGTTTATTTATATGCTTTATTTTAAATGTTAAGAAACATAAAAAGACACAAAACTAAATAAAAATAAGATTTCAAAGCCAAAAATTATTTACATTTTTTTTTTTTTTTTTTTTTTTTTAGTTTTTGAAAAATACCATGGTTATTTTTAGAACTAGATAAAAAATATGTTGAATAAAATGAAGAAAACTGCTGGCTATAGAGTCATACACTAAGTCTCACAGAACACTTGGTAGTCACTGCAGATGTTTCTTCCACGTATGGCTTCACCCGGACACCATACTTTCTTGTTTGCATCGAAAACAGGTCAAACTCAAAACAAATGGGACGCTATTGAAGTCATCGAAGATCGGTGCGTGGTGTGAAAGTTTCAATGTCCATCACGTTTTAATATATGTTTGCATATTTCTTATAAACAAAGGAAGGTAATTAGGGCATCAGTTGATTATGGAATATTTTTATTTTTTTTCAATTCAAAGAAAAAGGCATACTACATCGAAAACCGGACAGGGGAGGATATATAATGAATACAAAAAGAGGCAGTGACAAGAGAGAGTCGGACTCGGCGGATACACTACAGTCATTTGACCAGTTCGGGATCATTGACCAGTTCGGGATCATTGACCAGTTCGGGATCACTTCAACTTTGCAATAACCAAATAATTATATTACTTCTCACACTACCAATTTCTGTTGATACATGTGAAGAATAACATCCATTAAACCAACAAACCCAAAATAAGGTGCCAAACATCATCGGCAAATTAAAAATAAGGTGCCAAACATCATCGGCAAATTAATTATGGCCATTTTCCTGGAGGTTTGTCTGCAATATTGATCATTATTTTGTTTTAAAATGTAGGTTGAAAAACGCTGTTAAAACTTCTCACCTTTAAAATTTGAACGCCAGGGTGAAAAACATTTATGTAAAATGGTAAGAATGTGTAAAAAAAAATTCACGTAAATACTGAGCAGTCATCTTGTTTTTTTGAGGAGACAAAATTACCCAAATCGTCTTTGGGGGGACATTGTACTCTTGACCAGTTCGGGATCACTCAACATCTCATTGCGTCAAATGGTGCCGCACTAACTTACTAAGTCATTTAAGTGAGGTAAAATCATACTGCTGCAGTAGAAAGTTTATTTATTGCTTTTGAGATACATTACTTCAACAAATTCTTGTAGATTGTTTTTTTGTTGTGAGAAAATGAAACTTGGAGGGGTCAATGTTGCTTTTAGGCACACTTCACTTTTTCATAATGCCTTTGCTGTTGTTTTGTGTTTTTGTCGCTGGGTTTTTGCGCTGCTGTTGAAGAAACTTGCATGATATTCACTAAAGAAAGGAAGTCTAAGTCTATGCCAACACACTTCTGAAGTTTCATGTCCTTGAGAGACAGTTTTAAGTATGGGAGTATGGGTTTGCAATAAAGGGCACGCTACTGATCCAGAATAGATTCAACTGATCCTGAACTGGTCAAACAGGTGACGATACTTTTCTCAAAGCCTCTTCAAAAGTACTAATCTTTTTTTGTCAGTGGATACTTGGTGAGTTTTATGACATGTTTAGGTAAACTGATCAACTTTTTTGTTTAAGATGTCAAAGAGATCGCAAAAAAACCCAACGTGAATTCAAAAAGTGATCCAGAACTGGTCAAACGACTGTACATAAATTTTGCCTTGCAGTGAGCGACATTCATAATAAATTTCCCCTCAGTCTAACTTGCCATATTTTCTTCAATGTAATTGTTTGCAATAACAATTAAAACCTCAAATTAATTTCTTATTTTTGAAACCTTTTACTTTTTAGTTTTGGTGGATCCATCTGTTTAAATGCTCAGTAATTAAACAAAGTCAATGAAATGGAGGGAAACATCTCGACTGGAGACAAGAGGAAGATGACAGAAGCGGAGGCAAAAGAACCACCTCTCAAAAGGCAAATATCTAAGTCAGGTATGTGGATGTTGTCTTTACTCGAGCCTGAAGAATCATCTTGAATTCCCTTCAGTCAGGAAAATTTTAGCCGTGTAAATATGACTTTAATTTTGTTCTGTTTTTAACATGTTTTGAACTGATTGAGTCATGGTTTATTGATAAAAACGTCATCGCAGCCAGAGGCTGAATTAAGAATTTGTTTTTGTAAACCGACCATTGGTTTACAGCAAATCAAAAGTCATATTCATAGGGCTAAAATATTCCTACCTTCTTGGGTTAGAGTTCATAATTCCATGTACAGCTACAGGTACAGGCCTGCTTTGATCATGATGACAGTGCCCCTTTAACGAGGTAGGGATGATAACCCAATCCACATGCAAGGCTCCATCAAAGGTTGGATTTGGACTGGGGTCCACAGAGGTGACAGCAGGGCAAGATGCCACTGAACCATTTACTTAATTTAGCCAATTACTTCATCTATTACTTTATTTTCATTCCATTCCAGGTTTGTACTCCTTCAAGAGTTACCGGGCAGAGAGGAAGGGTGAAAGAGTTGACATGCAAGATGCGTGCACACTTCTTGATGATGTCACAGAAAGCTTCTCTGCGCTTCCATCCACAGTGTAAAACTAAAACTTTGTTGCGTAGTTTGTTTGACCATCTGTTTCTAGAGACAATAACTTGTCTGTGTACGACAGTTCACTGTTGGACAACCAGCCGATCCGCTGGGGGGTTCACAATATAGTGAGCCCTCTACAGTTAACCCCGGAGAGCCCATTTACCCCCAGGGGCAGTTGATGACCTTTCAAAAGCTGACATGCATTCAAAATAAAATTACCAGCCTCACAAAGCACTTAGATTCATCTTAAGATGAGTTTGACAATATTACCAGAGTGATTTGTATTGTGACATCACACTTTGATTAGCAATAGACTGTGCAAGTCTCGCACGTATTTGAACATTAGGACCTGTTAAAGTGTGAGGGTTTGTTTCCTTCACGCGTTAAAGCAATGTACGTGGGACCAAACTGGTCCCAAAATGTTTGTATACACACTAGACTTGCACGGTCTATTAAGAATTATGCACAGTTAAGAGCAGTCTTAGGTCTTAATGAAACTGAGAAAGAGAAACACTGTTTTTGTTTGTAAGGCCCTGTCTGTAAATTTGTCCACTAAATGATAAGAACTTAAATATTTGGAGTTTGTCTTAATTTCCTTCTATTCATTCTTCAGGTCAAGAGTGGCTTACTTTGGGGTGTTTGACGGACACGGTGGAGCAAGAGCATCACAGTACGCCTCGGAGACACTTCATAAGAATCTCTTCAAGAGATTCCCCAAGACAGATACGGGACATAACGACAAGGAGATCAAGAGATGTCTCATCGACACCTTCAAACAGACGGATGAGGAGTTTCTCAAGCAGGCGTCTGCCCAGTAAGGAAAAAATGCAAAGTACTGTCGGACAGAGTAGTGTCAGGTGTAAAATGCCATATAAATTAGTTCAATAGCACTCTGCACTAATGCTAAAGATACAAGCTAGGTACCTGTATCTCAGACAAATGTGTCAAATTTCGTTAAACATAAGTACATGTGCAAATTTTAGGTTTACTCGCATGCACAGACTTTACTATTAGTGCTTCGTCGATGCGGTGATTGCATAAGTGGTGAATGTTTGTCTGACGGCCAGGTATTTTGAGTCAAAGTGACATCATTAGTGTGGAGTGCTATTTAATTTTGTCCTCTACCAGTGTTTTCCACCACTTATGCGACGCTCTTATGCTTGCGTGTACATTAGGCGCATTTGTGTCATGCTGGTGTTTTGTATCGTTACGTCAACATCAATGCTTGTATTGCATTAAAAGAAGTGAATGCTAGGCATGTTTGCGAACAAATAATGGCAGGTAGCAGGACATCCCCACTGGATTCGTCTATAGCTCCTTGATGTAATTGTTCATGTTCTGGTAGTCTTGGTTCCAAGACGCTCCAGTTGTAGTCACTAAAAACCTTGTCGAGGCTAGAGGGTGCTATCATTCATGTAACTGCTATCACCCCACAAACTGCTATCCTGTGATAGCAGTTGCAGGAATGATAACGCCCTCGTGGGGTGGATGGTGGTTAAGTTTTCAAGACTACCAAGTACTTGTGACAACGCAACTGGAGCATCTTGGATCCGAGACTAATGTTCTGGGCGTAAAGTCATCAGGGTGTGGTATCGAATCCCGGTCATAATACTTGTATCTTTGGGCAAGACACTGCACTTTATTTGCTTCCCTTCACCCAGGAGTAAATGGGTATTCTGTGAGGGCAGAGATGGTTCTTGTGTGTGATTTAGGTTGGTGCACTTCATACTTAGCAGCACAGGCTGTATACTTCCCTGGAAACTGAGATGGTTTACAGAGTAAATTAAATGGCCCAGCGACCAGGGGTAATAATTTTCATGCCCCACGAGCTTTAGAATTTGTGGATATTGACGCAGTGATATACATTTCCATTATTATTTTTAATAATATTACAGCATAATAAAAACAATCTTGTCTTTTTTTTCCTTCAGGAAACCAGTATGGAAAGATGGGTCCACAGCCGTCTGTGTCGTTGCCGTCAATAACGTCTTGTACATTGCCAACCTTGGCGACAGTAAGGTCCTCTACCCATCTGTTTTAACTTCAAGGTACAATCTGAAAAACCTTGATTAAAAATACAATACACAAGAATTTTTGAAGAGACATCAAATTTTTTAAGTGACACACTTTTGTGTTTTGAAAGATCTCAGGTGGAATCTTTGAGAAAGTTTCAGATTTTGCGTTGTATTTTTGAAAGTTGCAGGAAAAATTCTTGTGGGTTGTGTTTTCAATCAAGTAGATTGTACCTTTGAAGTAATTTCTGTTGAACTATCTCATTGTGCACTCGCTGGACTTTTCAACTAAATCTTTGTCGGAAAGCAGAATTTTATTTGTTTTTGTCTTCGAACCTGTGGCAATAAACTGAGGGTGTAAAACAGAGTGTGGGTTCAAGTCCCAGTTGTGGTATTTGTGTCCTTGTGAAAAATACTTCACCATAATTGCTTTATCCTTTGGATGGGACATTAAGTGTGCTACGATTGGTAGCACACGTAAAAGAACCCAGAACACTTATTTTGGAAGAGTAGGGGGTTAACCCCGGTTCATTGCAAGCACCCTTGTTTACAGGTTTCCTCAGGCTTGTGAGCTGCAGTGATTAAGTTCACTTATGAGGCATCCTTGGTTTCATTACTAGAAATATAATATAATAATAAAACTGCACGATTTATCAGGGGTCCAACACACAAGACTTGCATTTACTTATTGTAACCAGGATCATAGATGAGATGCTGCTTTGAAATTCATCCACGTTTTCATTTTGCTCTTTTGTATTTACTTTAGATCATTATTTGAATAATGCTTCTCTTGTAGGCTATGCTGTGCCGATTTAACGAAGAGACACAGAAGCTTTCCTTGATCCCTTTGAGCAGAGAACACAATCCCACCATGTACGAAGAGAGAATGAGGATACAGAAAGCTGGTGGCACGGTGAGGTGAGTGTCTTAGGTTCACATCCAAACCGTGGCGTGCTTAGCAATAATTGGGGAGGCTAATCATCCTTACTTGCAGCTGAGAAGCTGACGGACACGACTACAATGCAGTCAAGCGGCAGGCATGTGAAGGTTTTTTGGCAGCCAGCCGCATCGACCCATATATGACCACAGAGCATGGCTAGAGTTAGAAATGTTTGAGTTTTGGAAAAGAGAGGAAAACTGAATGCCCGGAGAAAAACCCTTGTGGTACAGGAGAGAAGCAATGTACAACTGTTCTGAATAAAGGCCCTTGCCGGGACTCAAACCATGGCCACAGTGGTGAGAAGGTGGGCTTTACACACTAGCTCCACCATAATGTAATGATGTATCTGAAGGCACCTCTGCCTCAAGTCATGATGCATCATTCACTCTTCCATTGATAGCTGAAACCATCGAGTCCCCTTGTTGGGCTGTGTCCAGTTTTGGCCACAGTTAGTCTGTTCCCTGCCAGTTAGTCTGCTCCCTAGAGGGAAGGGGACTGGTTTGTACACAAGGACAAAATCAAAGGTGTGAAGAGTGAGAAAAAGTAACTAACACTCATTTCAGACAGGTGCTCTAGAGTCGCGCCGAACCAAATAGATTAGGAGCGACTCTAGGTCGACCCAATTAAATTTAAGGCGAACTTAACAAAACATTTACATTAGGTTTGGCTCATGATAAGATCGACGTCTGAAACCAAGGCGCTCCAGAGTCGTTCCGAACGACTGCAACAGTCAATCTTCCGACTTCTAGCGCATCCAGTCACTCCTAACTATTTCAGACGTCGAACTTTTCATGTACTTAATTCAATAATTTGGTTCGGCGCGACTCTAGAGCGCCCGTCTGAACTGGGTGTAAATTATACATTTTTGAATCTCTGCACTCTTTTTCATGTAGAGATGGGAGAGTGCAAGGCATCCTGGAGGTCTCTCGATCCATCGGGGATGGCCGGTTCAAGCACTGTGGCGTCTCCTGCCTCCCCGACATCAAGAAATGTCAGCTGACCGATAACGACCGCTACCTCCTTCTGGCTTGTGATGGACTTTGGAAAGGTTTCAACCCCGATGCAACGGTTGAATTTGTTCAGAAAATTGTTGAGGTAATCTTTGAGACGATTGATTTCTTTTAAACACAGTCTCGATCCATCCTGGAAAGTGTGTTGACATCTGCTCCTTTTACATGTGGGCTGACGGAATTGGTACAAACAATAAAGTGGCTCAGCGGAAGTCACAAGTTTCATTCAAGTTCAAGTTCCATTCAACCATTTTAAGAAATAAATGTTTGATTTGGGGTTGAACAAAGAAAAATTTACTAGAGTGGGGTTTGAACCAACGACCTCCAGATTAGCATTCTGGCGTTCAACCAACTGAGCTACCTAGCCTTATGTTGGCCGGCATGTTAACCTGGAGGTCGCAGATTCAAATCCGGCTCTAGTAAATTTTGTATTGCTCAACCCAAAATTTATTCAATTTCTCTCGTTATTTTCATCAGGACAAAACCATCAAGACATCTCCAGGTAAGACACTGGAGGAGACTCAATTCGACATGGCCTGCAACAAGCTAGCGTCTGAAGCCATCCGACGAGGTAGCTCCGATAATGTCACGGTAGCATTAATCAGTATTTCAAAGACGTAGCATCTAGAAACGGGTCGTATGACATTTGTTTCTGAAAAGAGTTTTACCTCAAAACCTTGTTGCTTGAAACAGTCACTTTGTTTACAAAGATTTTTAAGGTATCAGATTACGGTATTCACACTTGCCAACTTGTGACACCCATAAATTGGTTTGGTTCGCTATTCTGAGTTTCGATTAACTCTCTTTAATTCATATCTGTTTAGTGAAGTCAGTGATGAAACAAGGCATGTTTATACCCGTCACAAAAAGTTTTATGTACATTATATTTACATGCACATGACCATAACCATGACCAGAGCAGACTGGTCGAAACGCGGCAGTGAAGTCAATCATGAGACGTCCCCTCGATCCACTAAGCCAAGTAGTTGTCAAGCCCGATTGCATACCCCCTGGTAATAACTAATTAGCTAGCTGGACTGTTCAGAACTGAGAAGTCCTTTTGAATTCTGAAATCTGCTCCGCGGTAGTGGATTTCATGCACAGACCAAACACAGACTTACTTTTGTAATAATGACTATCTGACGAAGCACTGTATAACTTAATTAAGGTAGTCTTTTAGAGGTGTTGTGTCCTCTTTCAGTCTGGTAATCAAGACTAACTTTGTTGAAGCATTGTGTGGATTCATAAAGTTTTTCTATTGGAGCGACAGGCCCTCTTCTGTTAAAGTTCATGCTCAGACCAAACACAAGCTCAGTCTTGTAATCAAGACTAAACTATGATGAAGCACTGTATGATGCAGATTCGTAAGGGTTTTCAAGTTAAGGTATTAATACATACACGGATCAACTCGAAACCTCACAACAAACGGTCTCCACTGTATTTATTTGTCAAAAATAATCAATTTAGAAGCCTCTTTATCTATTATATATACACAAACTAGACCCAGTAACTGGGGCGCTGTACTCCTTTTTCGAAATTTTGACATCATCGGTCGTACTAGCGCCCCAGGTTATTAGTACGTCCCACTTCTGGATTCCGTGATATGGCATCATTTTGAACAGGGTAGACACAAAAAATGCCTCAGAACGACCAAAATACCCAACAAAATTGCTTTAAAAACGCCTACTGGCTTCTTGATATGTCTAAGGTGCAACATCAGGTATTTAAATGTACTCACGCTTTTGTTTTGTGCTTGAATTTTACGTTTTTGTCGAGCAGATCGATGAAAATGGTGGACAGTCTCTCGTTGTGTCAAAATCAATGGCCGCCACTGCCGTCGCGATGCATTCTGGGTAGTATATTTAGTCAACGACTGTTTGCAGCGTGTGGTCAATGTATTCGTCGAAGGGGCGCGTGTTGTGATGGGAAAGAATGGTGCACTCGCTGCAAACAGTCGTTGACTAAATATACTACCCAGAATGCATCGCGACGGCAGTGGCGGCCATTGATTTTGACACAACGAGAGACTGTCCACCATTTTCATCGATCTGCTCGACAAAAACGTAAAATTCAAGCACAAAACAAAAGCGTGAGTACATTTAAATACCTGATGTTGCACCTTAGACATATCAAGAAGCCAGTAGGCGTTTTTAAAGCAATTTTGTTGGGTATTTTGGTCGTTCTGAGGCATTTTTTGTGTCTACCCTGTTCAAAATGATGCCATATCACGGAATCCAGAAGTGGGACGTACTAATAACCTGGGGCGCTAGTACGACCGATGATGTCAAAATTTCGAAAAAAGGAGTACAGCGCCCCAGTTACTGGGTCTATACACAAACATCCAGTAGTGCATAATATTGGGTTTAAAAAAAACACCTGACAGAAGTAAACAGAAGTTTGTATTTACATAATTTTTAATTTATATGCTTGAAATGAATCAACTGTAGAGTTTCTGAAATGAAAATGTCAGTGTCTAGGGATTAAAGGATTATCCCGGATAAGCGTTTGTATTAGGCATCAGAGGGAGGAGAGGCTTAGTCCTCTTACTGTCTGAATCTTGCCATTCAATATCATCCACTGTAGTTCCGAATGATAGATACGTCAGCTTGCAATATGATATCATGTGGTGAATGCGAGTACACAGTCAACCCTCCTACTGTCTGACCATTCAATATCATCCACTGTAGTTCTGAATGATAGATACGTCAGCCTGTAATATGATATCGTGTGGTGAATGCAAGTACACAGTCAACCCTCCTACTGTCTGACCATTCAATATCATCCACTGTAGTTATGAATGAAACATATGCCAGCCTGCAACATTACACCATGTGGTGAATACAAGTACACACAGGCATGCAACTCTTCAGCCGAAAAAAAAGCAGAAAATTACCGATCAACGATGTCTTTCCTAGTGAACGCCATCGTTATTTGAGCAAACACCTATCGATCGCATGGTTCACTTGCACTCTTACAGCGTCTGGTTTCCGCCGCATCCCCTTACACAAATAGCAATAAAAACACTACGGAGCCAGACTGTGCAAAAAATAGTGTAGAAGGTATGTTGTACGAGGAGAACTTGTGTCTGTGTCTGGACTGTGTAAACTTCCGCGGAGCCAGACTTTAAGAATCCTGAACATTTATTTCTTTTCAATAAGCAATGTTTCCTTCAGCGTGATTTTTGTTATGCGGATTTTTTTCGTAACGGCGGTATTCTATTTTATAAAAAGCGGAAATCTGCCGATCCGCAGAAGAGTTGCATGCCTGTACACAGTACACAGTCAAACCTCCTACTTTCTGACCATTGAATATTATCCATGTCTACATGTATGTACGTTCCAGATGAAGTGGAGCTATAAGAATGTGTGAAGAAAATAAAAATGTTTGAAACAATTTCTGATGTAGAGATTTTTTTAGAACAACTTTTAAGAAAGTGCCATCATAAATTGCTCTTTCTTGGACATTACTACAGAGATGAGAAATTTCATACTTTTTTCCTGAATTCAGACCGGTTTATATCTGCCTTGTGAGAAAAAGTAGCTGTTATTGTCTTCAAAGTAATCTTGTGGCAGGAGATTCTGTCCCCCAGTACAGCAAATTGTGTTGAAATTTCAATAGATAGTTCCCAGTAGACGCCATCTTTACGGGCAAATCGCATTTTGGCTTGCAGGCGCGTCAAGCGCTCAAATTATTAACGCAGCCGTGTCATTCACTAACCAATCATGCAATGAGTTTTGTGAAATGTACGCCGTTCTCACGCGTAATGCATGACTGTGTGTTCCAAATTGCCCGTAAAGATGGCCGATTTACGTAATATTGCAACCTATCTATAGCTACAGCTATGGCTACGGCTAGATTTCCGCGCCATCATGCGTGGAAATATAAGATGTCATTTATAGCAACACCTTTAGCAGTGATGAGAAAATTCAGACTTTTTTACGTCTGCCTGGTGAAAAAAGTTACTGTTATTTTCTTCAGATGTAAAGAAATCCTTTGTGCTTTGATCTACTTCTCTAGTGCTTAGGATACTTTTACCAAAAGCTCCTTGGAATCTTTAACTCCAGGAGCCGGTTTCATAAAGAGCCAAGATAAACCTTAGCTGCGAACCAATCTTAATTGCTTAGCAAAGTGTGATGTCACAATGCTAATCACCATAGTAACATTGACAACTCATCTTAATTGCTTAGCAAAGTGTGATGTCACAATGCTAATCACCATAGTAACATTGACAACTCATCTTAATTGCTTAGCAAAGTGTGATGTCACAATGCTAATCACCATAGTAACATTGACAACTCATCTTAAGATGTATCATAGCTCTTTGGAAATCGGCCCCCTGGCGTTACAAAAGGGTTGAAATGCCATAAAATCTACAAACCTAAAGTTAGAGCCTATTTTATACTATTTTGTCAGTAATGACTCCCAGCCCTGTTTAGCAAAAGTCGTAGCCTTAGCTGTAGTCGCCTATTCAGATATGGCCTCATACAATCGAGACATTTGAAATGACTGTTACCCACACACATCAAACCCATCAATCTCAAACTGCAATCCTGATTCCGTAAACTTCAATCTCGGGCTGCTTTCTACTCACGCGATCGTTTGCTCTACACTGTTTATAAAATATGCGTCGCGCTAAGTTTCTTACATCCAGGAAATGCCCTGGAGCGTACAAAGTCACTCTTTTGTAAAACAAGGTGACATGGTATATTGGTCAGAGGCACTTTTTAATATATACATAAATTTATAATTGATATTACTCACAAATTTACTCACAAGTTTGGCAGGATTGTGGGGAAAATAACTCTTTCTCCCTGGATTGCTGTGAATTATTCTGCACAAAATAACTTCTGCTTTGAATGTTTTTCCTGTATCTCACATGACAACCTCATCCACATCGCGAACAGTTCATAAATTAAGTTTAGTGTTTTAGAAACATTTAATTGAGTCCTCAGCCACATCGCGAGTAGAGCCCTCTGCTCAACTTGGATTTCTGCGTTTGCTCCCTGCTATGGCGCAGAAAACTGTGGTTAAAGTTGGGCCAAGTTCAGAAATTAAGTTCAATATTTTAGAAACATTTACCTACCAGAAGAATAATTCTCTAAGTAGCTGAGCACAATACAATTCTGCTTACAAGAATAAGGTTACCAGCCAAAATACCATTCCACATGTACCATCTGTGACTGGTATCCTGCTCATTTTTGCTTAGCAGAAAACTGTTAAGCAATATTTCCTGCTTAAGCAGCTCTATGAAATTGGGCCCTGGTGTCAGATCTTTCAAAACTCTGTTTTTTCTATCACAAAGTGTTATTCCTTCCATGATCTGCAACATTTAGATATGGACTATTGTTGTTGCTCGGATTGTCCGACGAGTTGGGATAGACCGATCCCGCCATCTTTAGTCGCCTCGGACCTGTATTGACCGTAATTCGGACGTTGCGCTCCGGACGCATTAAAATCAAGTAGATTCGTGGGACAAAGAGACACGCAAGGCACACGGTGGCACAAAGACTAATGGCAATGTACAAGGACACAATCCGTAGCTCTATGTTAGTCATGGTTAAGATGTAGATCGGAATCATAGCCAACCAGACTATACACGAAGAGTACATCGTGAACCCGATGCATTTGGTCTCGTTGAAATGACCTGGGATCTTGCGCGTCATGAAGGCGAACGCTGTGCATAGAATGAGCAGAACGAGGGGAAAGGATAAACCGAGCAGCGATGATGACGTCAAGAAGGCGTTGCAGACGATCTGGACCTCCCCCCTCTGTGGGTAGTGCTTAACGGCAGTGGGGGGTACGGCAAATAACCACGCTAGCGACAAGAAACCCTGAACACTGACGAGAATGAGGGTTATCACTATTTGAGACAAGGGACTGATGAATGTTGGTCTTTTGGTTGTCGATCGCCCACTAGTGAAAATTCTGTAGACTCTGTTTGTCTTAACCAAAAGTGCAGCGTAACATAACGTGAACGCAACCCCCATCAAAAACTGCTGCAGTCCGCACGTCACCATAGTGGGCGGGGTCAAAAAGAGATAAGTCATCGAGTAGCATAAGAAAACGCCCACCAGGAGTAGCCCACTGAGCTCGCGCCCCGACGCCTTCACGACAGGCGTGTCCCGATGGCGAATATAAATACACGCAGTGAAGATGGTGAAAAACTCGCCGACGGTCGCAAACGCGAGTGCCGATATTGCACTGGATGTGTTCGGCTGCAGGTACTGTACTTCAATATCAGTACACTTGGTGAGGTTCTCTGTCGGCTGGGTACCGTTCGGACATTCGGTGCACGTGAATTCGTCGTGAAGATACTCGTATTGTTGGCACAGGAGGCAACTGAAACAGCACTCCCCGTCCCGTTTGAATTTCATCTCGTTATTGCGGCAAGGTCTCCAACAAGACGACTTTGGAAATTGGCGACTGTCGAGACGATAGTGCATGTCACTGTTCAACTGCAGACCATTCTTGTAGTAGCCAACAGTTTCGTACTTGAACTCTTTCGGAGACACTTGCTGATAGTTTAAGATTTTGTAGTGGATTGGTCCGTCACCGTTTGCTGTGAACTGAAAGCTGTTGCCTGTAAGATCTAAAATTAGAAAAATTAAATCAAAATGAGTCCATCAGTTGTTAGTTGTTAGTGGCTGTGGCCAACAGTTGTTAATGGCTAGTGGCTATGGCTTTTGATAATAATAATAATAATAATAATAATAATAATTTTCTTACATAGCATTGATGTCAAGGCACTTTACAATGAATACAAAATTAACAAAAACCTTCTAAACCTTAAAAAAAATTAAAAAAAAGTGACAATACTGCATAAAACATTAAAAACTATGGTCAGACCAAAGTTCTAAAAAATACTAATACAACTGACAAGGAGTGATGCAGAATGACGACATGAATATTACATAACACAACAGTTATAATGAAAGACTCATCAGGCTTTGATGCTAAGGAGCCCTATCATGTCCCAGACCACCAACCGTGACAATACACGGAATGGTCTCCCATCCAATTACTGCCCACCTTGGCAGTTATACGAACTAGCTCTTCTGTTGAACTAACATGGGACAACAATACACGGAATGGTCTCCCATCCAATGGTTTATACCTTGGCAGTTATACAACTAGCTCTTCTGTCTGTTAAGGTGTCCACCCTGCCCCACCCTGCCCCACTCTTGTCTCACCTTCGAAAGAAACGTTCTGGAGGAATTCTCTGAGCTCCTGCCCTTTGATTGGACGCATCCTGTCGCAGAGACCATCTGTCCCACAGTAAGCTTGATGCATGTCTCTAAGAGCGTGTGCAAACGCCAAGACGGAATCTGCCACAAACTGGATCTGCAGAGCAAAGTGTGATAAATAGTTGATGCTGATTAGACTGGCCAAACAAACAATACTTGACCCTTGACCTGTGTGGCCCAATTTAAGGATCTGCTTAAAGCAGGAAAATCGCCTCAAGTTAACAATTTTCTGCTGAGCAAAAATGAGCGGGAAACCAGTCACAGACTGTATGAGAAATATGGTTTTTCGGCTGGTAAACTTATTCTAGGAAGCATAAATTGTTTGTGCTTAGCTACTTTTTGTACGTAGGCCATTTTTGCTTACCAGAATAAGGTTACCAGCTAAACAACCATGTCACATGTACAATTTGTAACTGGTATCCTGCTCATTTCTGCCAAGCAGAAAATTGTTGAAATCTGTGAAATTGGGCCCAGATGTTGCTTTGAGCTGCTTAGCTGCCTCCTTAGACTCGGGCATCACAAGGGATTATCGGAACACACGGTTATCGGAACACACGGGACGGTTGTCGGAACCATAGAGAAAGGACTCTATGTCGGAACATAGGGGTGTCGAAAAATAGAGCAGTCACCTCTCAGTATTTTATGATTAGTGCATTGCAAGAACTTTGATTGCATTAAAAATAACGGAGCCCGGTGAGAAGCGTTTTTTTAAGGTGGTGGCTGAATTCCCTGCCCACACCTTGCCTCTATCCATGAAGGCTGTAATTTATTTAAACCTACCTGCCCTTCTTGCTTATAGTTGTTGTCTATCCCAAGCTTCAGGTCATCTGCACATCTTGGAGGCAGATCAGAATCACTGTGTCTCCCTGAGCTGATGTTTCTGGGCAGGCTGCACTTGAAGTGTTTCTCCCAGAACTCTTTGAACCAGGGGTTGCGGGTGTTTGTCTGGGGATTCAGGCTGGTGAAGTAGTCGTCAAAAGCTAGGAAACAAAAAAGAAGTGGGATGAATCTTTTAAATTGAAGCTTAATTCATCTTAAGGGGTTCAAAGAGTTTTTGTCAGTATCCTGAAATTATTTCAAGATTCATTGAACTAAGTAATTAGACATACTTTTGTGAGTAGCGCTGGTTCTGATAAAAACCAGCTGGCAGAGTTGAGGTGTAGTTGAGTTTTGATGAACGAAAATAGCGTGTCATGCCCATGGCCATTCAAGCGCACTGAACTCCCCCTCTGGTGTTTCTGATCAGCAGAGTGTGGGTTTGGGTCCTAAACATTAATAAGGGAATAAAAGAGTGGTGACGAGTTCTTAAACGGCCGTTTAAAACCGGCAGGGTCGTGGCCGTGCGATAAAGGCCCGAGCCGAGGGCCTTTATCGCACGGCCACGACCCTGCAAGGTTTTAAACGACCGTTTAAGAACGAGTCACTACTCTTTTATTCCCATTCATAAATGCCAATTTGTTAAAAAGTGAAAGAATAAGGAAAATCGGTGGTAAAAAGACAATCTGTTTGTTAAGCGAATTTTCGAAGTTTTTACATTTTCAAAAACTTTTGTAACATTCTGTTTTTAGCGCGTTGGGTTGTGTGCACGCGCGCGCGCGCGTGTTGACAAGATTATGCGCTGGTATACTAATAGTTGTATATTGCGTTCCGCGTAAGTAAATTGGCGTAAACAAGCTTGCGCGCCCAACACGCGAAGCCAGCCGTGTTTAAACACTTCTAGCCGTGTTTATAGCACACGTTTAAACACCCCCACGTGACGTGCTCTCCACCAATCAGAATGGATAAACTGTCCAAGGTATTTATGAATGCTTCATAGATGGAACGTAAAGCCTTATATGAATTGTGTAATGCACACAAAAGAACCCATTTACACCTATCCTCAAGAGAAGGGTTTTGCTTATTTATTTGAGTAATAATAATAATGGCTTCTTATATAGCGCTCATATCCGTCACTCAGTGACGCTCAAGGCGCTTCAACAGTCAATATTTTCCTGCAAGGTATATATATGTGGAGCTACTTTTTGAATTTTGAGGCCTATTTCTTTACATAGCACCATGTAATGGTTTACAAGGTGCTGTGGCGCAATATGCAGCCGATCAAACCAGGAGTACACATCCAACAGCACAGTTAGAGAAAATAACAGGATGAATAGCAAATAAGAAGAAATACTCAGGTTGGATGTACCTGTAGGGAAAACCCACACAATCAGGTAGGGACTGAAAACCCCAATCCACACACAATATAGCTCCGGTCTGAGGTGGGATTCGAACCGGGATCCAGAGAGTTAAAAGGGAAAGAACCACTGAGCCAACATTCTCAGTTCTTCCTGACTTCCTAAAACAATTCAGGGTTCGAAATTAGCGGTCGCCCGGTCGCCAAATGCGAGTGAAAACAGCGGCGGGCGAGTCAAAACCCTTCCTTTACTAGCCCGCCGGGCGAGTTAAATAATTGTTCTTGTTCACAATAAATGAGGGTACAGTTGTAAAATCCCAAAGAAAGTTTTTATTAAAGCTTTTAGTTTGATAAGTCTGGATATTTGCTTGATTTAATGTGGCCGCGATCGCGATCGCGAACAGAATTGCGATCGTTCATTTTGGTATACAAACGTTAAAACACCATGCACATACTGCCGAGTATCCACACAACACGTGCATCGGCCCCACACATAACGTTCGGTCGCCCACCGGTACATGCATAGCGCATACACAACACACAGTACATGTACAACACAGTCGGTCCAAAGTCCAAGCTAACCAACATTCCACACGTTGTGATTGGTGATTAATGGCCGTTGATAATTACCATATTCATAAGAGCTTGGCTAGACTTCAACGCAGTACACGTTCACGAACGGAGTAAAGAATTGCCGCACAGTGTGCCGCACGCATGCAGATTGTGTACAATACACAGCCTTGGATGAAGTCTAATTAAACATCGACAACTTTTGCCGATAGAGGGCGATGCAGGGCAAAGTTCATTGAATTATTTCTCAATGTGCGTTGTCGAACGATCGTTGATTCGCGAAGATTTTATTGCAAATGAAGTTCAAAACAACCGATCTTCAAATCAAGAATCCATGAAAATGGTTGATGATGGAAAAGGTATGATTTAGGACAAAAATTAGGGGATAAAATCATCCCAAAACGCAATTTTGCGAACTTCACTTCCGTGCGTTTTGTTGTTGTTGTTGTTGTTGTTGACGTTTTGAAAATTGTGTGCGTCACGTCAATACATGCGGGCTAGTGAAAAAACCTGCGGGCGATCCAAAATTTTAGTTGATTCGCCCGGCCGGCGAGTGGAAAAAAAAGTTAAGGGAAACCCCTGCAATTACTCGGAGCCTTCCTCATAATATCATGGAAGCTTCAATATTTCTTGCAAGTTGTATCAATGGAGGAAGAAAAACTTGTATGGTACGTACTCTGTTTTATTGAACCATGGCTACATGATCATCATTCTATCATGGATTGTTAAAAATGTTTTTTTTTTTCATAATAAGAAAAGTGTGCTTTATTGCTAAGTAAGATGTATATTTTTTCTTCTTAAAGTATTCTTTGTTTGCTTACCTGGGATTTGAGTAGACATTGGTTGTATGGTTATAGCGCCCTCAATCACATCTTCATTGCCATTCGTCGACAGTTGCCTCCCACTCCAAGAATCGCTGCCAATCCAGATGAACGTGTTGACCGCGTTGGCTCGTTTGGCTGCTCGGAATAGCTGGGCTGCTGTCACGTCCAAGACCCAAAGGATGACGGCTGAGGAAGGTCAAGAGTAAAAAAAGTACAATCAAGAATTATCCTAGCCAGTAAATTTTGAGGAGTTCAGGTCTCCCCTTCAATATGTAGAATATTTCAGAAGAGTATAAAGTATAATCACATGGGCGCGGCTAACAAAATTCTTCAGCAAATCAGGCGATGTTTGGAGATAATTCTTTGTTGACATACTTTTATTTATTTCTAATCAACGGAGACAATTCAGACGAAACAATTTCGTAGGATGCTTACTATAGTCCTCTACTATCTTTAAACGTTGGGTTTAAAGATAACAAAAACAAATTTTGATCATTTCCAAAGTATGACCCTACTTTGTAATATTGCCGTGTGTAACAATTTCAGCCAAAAATAATTTCATTTCATTTCACATTCATACATTGCCCTCTAATTCGATCAAAGAGAGCTCCATTTTAAAGCTTATATAATAGACCTTATGCATTGACGTCACCAAGCCGCCATCTTAGAGGTAAACTGATGATGAAACAATGGAAACGCGCTGATTTGTACGCGCGGCGCACAAGACTGGCCAATGAGCATCTTCCTTTTGACCTCTAGGTGAGGGCGCCCTACTCAAATGACGTCATATGCATAAGGTCTATTGCACTCAATTTCGCTGTTTGCACATGATGGTTTCGTTATTCTCATTCAAGTTCGTGTTAGTTATTCTTTTTCATTTATTGGCATCAAGGCTCACCAATTCTTCAGTTGAATTTATACACCTAACATGTATTTCATATTTACAATTGATGAAACTGTTGACCAGCCTCTTGTGCTGCTGGCTTTTTCGCATATTGAATGATCTTTGCGACCTAATAATGAAATTAAATACTGTTGAATTGAATTATTGTCTTTGACTGTGGAATGCTGATGCGACGGAGCAATCATTTCCCAAATAAATTGAATGAGCCAGGTGTTAAATTAAATGAGTTGTTGTTGAATGGCCGGGAACTAACCCAAAAAGAGGAGAAAATTACGAAAAAAGACAGGCCAAGAGTCTTTTTGAACAGTGGTTCAAATTCTGCAAATTACTTCTAACGGTGCAGAGAATAGGTAGAGCATTTGGTTCATTTGTTGCCAAGTTGCCATTTGACGGGTCGCAGCTTTACTATTCATAAATAGTTAAGATAAGCAGTCGCGTAGGGATCACATCAGATCAAAATGCAAGTCAGGACTGACTTTTCGTTTCAATTTCGCCCCAGTGAACCTCAACACCAACAATCGAATGATCGTTCCTGATGTTTTTTATTTTTGGGAAGGCGATTTTTTGCCTTGTGTGATTGCATGAAGCGGAACACTGTCTTGACGTCAACCAGACCTCCAACGAAAACTATTATTGTTTTGCCATAGACTGATGTAATAGATTGCCACTTTAGTCACCAAGCCAAATCACACGTGACGAATATCATTATTTTATTTGGTGAAAAGGTCGCTCGCGCCTTTCCCGTTTTTACAGCTGCCCCCCAAAAGGAGGACAGATAAAGGATTATTTATAGAAGATATAGTTATCGACGTTCTTTGACGTGTATATGTAGGCCTATTATAGTTGTAATCTTTAATGTGTTGAAAAAATCAATTCGGCCCCACGTACAAAGTTTTAGTTGCATCTAATGAAGATACAATAAACCAAAACGTTATTACCAATGTCCAAATTGCACTCTAAAAACCTTCAGGTCAGAAGTGACCTGGATCAGGGTTCACTGATCCTGGCCCATTTCTGGGTCATTATGACCCGGAATATGTGTCAAAATTACCCAGAAAGGGTCAAAATCACCGTACGCAGAATCAGAGTTAAAACACCCATTATTTCAACCAGTTTCCGGGTCAGAAGAGGGTCAGGCCCCCTAGAACCTTGACTCCGGGTCAATCTTGACCGGAAGTTCTTAGAGTGTGACTTGGAGCAAACTATACTTTAAACTGATAGACAGCCACATCTTGTGTTTGGAAAAAAAAAAAAAAAAAAAAACTAGGAGCCGCGACAAGATTTGTTTCTTTATAATTTATTGATAAAATTGCAGACATGCAATTTTGTTGGTGCACTTTAAACAGAAGGTGTCAATCACACGAAACCTAAATTCTTGTCCAGTTTTAAAAGAAACTGAAAAGAAAAGAATAAATGAGGGAATCAGCTGATCCTGCTGCTGGGAAGTCGCATGCCCGAATTTGATGTTCCGACCTAGACGACTGGTATACCGTGTTGAGAAAGAAATGCACCCCGACATTTACACAAACAAGCCCCATCCGTCTAGACACATTGGTCGACATTTTGAGAGTATTGTGAACAAATCGTTCAAAACGCAGATGTGTCGAGCGTGGTATCTTTCTAGGCTATCGTTGTGATATCTCGATACCACTATCAGTTCTAGTATTAAAACACCGGGGAAGTTGACTCTTTGCGCTTTTTAACTTCAACTGTTTGTTTTTGCTTGTTTTGGGTTTTTGGTATTTTTTTGTTTTTTTGTGTGTGTTTTTTTTTTGTTTTTTTTGGGGGGGGGGGGTTATAGGCTTGGTCAGTCTGCGTAATGTATTTTGCAATTCTAAATGCGTCAATGAAACAAAATTTCAGTATTTTTATGATACGGAAAATAACGTTTCTAATTTGATCTTATTTTTCTTTTTGAACAAAGAAATATTGATTGTATAATAGAGCCGGACTTGAACCTGCGACCTCCTTAATTATTAACGTGCCGGCGCTTTACATTTAAGCTATCTAGCCCTAACGTTGGCGGTCTGTCTGAATTGTGTTGTCAATTTAATTAAAATCTTTGTTAACCATCACTTCAAGCATCAACACAAATCTCGTCCGATAAAACTAGCTACACGTGCTTCCGATACACAATTTCAAATTTGTACTTATTACCGTTTCGTCATACCGATCGATCATTTTAAAAAACCAAGCTCGTTGTCAAAGAGGAAAGGGGCATACAATCTCAAGCACGGAGAGAATATAATAAAACTTTTGCTGTTTTGTTAACGCCATAAAGGCGCATGTTGACAGTCCCGTGGGACGCTTCTAGCGGATTTTGTACATGAAATCTATCCGGTTGTGTTTTAAGATACCACCGGAGCGTGGCCAAGACATCGTCAGACAAATGTATAATCGTGCCCTAGATACGGACGTGACGCGCCAGTAACCGTAACAAATTGGGTTGTATTCTGTTACACCCATTAGAGTAGGCCTACTGCTGTTTGCTATCAACAAAAAATGCGCTAAAGATAGCTCGAAATTCAGACAAACTGCTCTATTTTAGAAAAGGGCAGGTGCGATTTTCATGAGGTCATTGTGGAAGTGCGATTCAAAAGTGAAGTCTTTTCAATGTCTGGTATTCTGAGGACGGCCGTTCACCCTTAGAGCTTTCAATAAACTTGGCTATAGTTCCGTCCGAATGCTCCCTCCCTGCGACACTCAAACGCCCCTATGCCTCCTACTCTAGCAAGACAGGATTTGAAACTTTGCATGGTGGGGGTATAATCAGGTAAGGTTTGCGGTAGCACCATGTGTAAATCTCTTTTGAGACGGTTGTTGATACTCGTTTCGATCAGTATGCTCTGATTGTCTTAAGGAGAAAGCTGGACTCTGTTGCTGGATGCTGCTTTAGCTTTCTCCTGAAGACGATCAGTATGAGTTTATCAACAACCGGTTCTTTTCATAACCAACACTACTCAAAAGAGATTTACACAATATGGTGCTACCGCAAACCTTACTCGATTCTAGCAAAACAGTTTTAAACGACAGTAGGCCTTCACGAATTTGACATTTTAATGTTTAGCAATGTAGGGCTTGTATTTTATTTATTTTTTTAATTTTTTGTACTGTGTGTCTATACTATAGGCGCATCTTCGAATATTTTCTCTGCTCATCTAGTCTGTCTGACCCTGATTGTATTTTGTTTATCGTCTCTGGTATTTTGTTTTACCGTAATGTATTGATTTTTATCAACCTTGCCACACCGTCTATTTCCATTGTATTGTCTGTTTTATCTTTTGTATTGTCTCATTCAATTTACTCTTTGTTTTATTAATGAATGCTTGTGAATGCTGGACACCTTGAAAAACAGTGTTTCACTGAACGGTCTTCCCAGGATAAACAATAAATAAATAAATATATAAATAATGCGCCATTTTGTTTACTTCACTCGTTAAAGCCACGTAACGTCGTAACACAATGGTTCCCAAAAAAGTGTCCGATTACGCAAAGCTGCAGACACCGACAGTCTTTCCCGATGTTGCTAAATTGTTCATTAAAATATGCAACTTGCATCAGATGTTGTTCCAAATGTACATGAATCAAGCTAGCTTATTCTGTGAACGTGTCCACCTACACTCAAATTACCGTTAATAACTTACGGCAAACTGGCTTCGAAAACTTCTGGCTAACTGGCTTCGAAAACTTCTAATCACCAATTTCATTATCGCTTTTTTGTTTTGTATAATCATCGATTGGTATCGACGCAACCAGGACAGATAATTAATGAAATAACGACACACAACAGATCATAATTAAAAATTGAAACGCTTCCAACGGTATAGTTAATTAGGCATCGATGAAGTCCTCGCACGTGAACATGATTTCTCTTCAACAAATCGTTAACTTTGCAGCATGTTTCTGTTTTTCATTAAAACAAAATAGGCCAAGAAGAACTTCACTAGAAAGAATTCTAGGTAGTAGGCCTTGGTGCCCCCCCCCCCCCCCCCCCCCACATAGAGACTATGTTACCTTTGTTTACAGAGTAGTGACCTTGTACATTCTATTGCATTTCTTGACGGGCAAGATACTACACAGGCTATATTGGAACATTTACATTTTGTGTCATAATTTTCACATAAATTCAAAATTTACAAAAGCAACAGCTGTATACAGCTTTTGAGATGTCCCCCCTTTCTTCACATCAAAAGTTGAGAAAAATCAGACAGTGCAATCTCCATAAAACTTAAGATTTGTTGTATTCTTCCATTGAGCTGTGTACAAATGTGCCTGCAGGAAGTCCAGGCTCTGTGGCCCTTTTGTAAACATGTGATGTCACAGGTCACATGGTCTATAGAGAGCCCATTTCAGATGAATGAAACACACTGACACTAAACATAAAACTAAGTTCAACAATGATGTTGGCATGGTACACTCTAAAACACTACCGGGTCATAATTGACCCGCAGTCTAGGTCCCAGGCTGACCTGGAAAGTGGTAAAACGTGAGTTTTTCTATTTAGATTCTGCGTCTGTTTGACCCATTTCTGCGCAATTCTGACATAGACTCCGGGTCGCGTATTTTTTTTTTTCAGGACTAACGTGGTCAATTAACATAAATGGGCATAGTAAACTTTACATTTCCCCTTGCACATGCGTACTTGGACGTAATAGTTGTGTGTTGAAATACAGTCGCGGCTTGCCGAGTCTTGATTGCCAGATAAAATATTTTGGAATAGGGTTGGGAAGGGGTTAGGGTTAGGGTTAGGGTTAGACATTAAACACATTAAAAAGAGTACGCACGCGCGAGGGTATTTTACGGTCAAACACGCCCATTTTATGTTAATAGCCCACGTTCAATACGCCTCCGGGTCAAACTGGCCCAGAGATGGGTCAACTCCCGAGGGACCCGGATATGATCCAGGTAAATTTTGACAAGTGTACGATGCAAACTTTATAATATTTTACTCTTTCTAATCTCTCTTGTTTTTATACATTATTATATATATTTCTATATGGGATTTGGGGCATTGCATGGTGAGGTATCAATGTATATTTGGTTTGCGGTAACACCATGGAGTATATCTACTTGCTAGGTAGATTTTGTTCTTTGAGAACTTGTCTTGTTATTTATTCTACTGCCGCGGAATAGATTATTCGGTCTCCTGACGATGAGTAGAGTCAGCTAGTCGAAACGTTGAGACCTATTAAGAACTCACTCCGCGGCAGTGTAGTTAATAACGAGAAGTCCCCTCGATCCACATAGCGAAAGTAGTGGTCCCGGCCAATTTCCTCCCTCCCGCCCAGGTAGTAGTTAATAAGCAGGACAGTTCTTTTCAGAACTGAGAAGTCTCCCGAATTACGTATATATATTTCATTATTATTTTATGTTTTTTTTCATCGCACACAAAATAAAAACGATGACGTGCCCGGTTTGCAAAACCACCAAGATACCACTAAGTCATGGTGGACGCTTACACCCTTTCAACTATTTCGTTGGTATCTCCGATAAGCGCGGAGCCAGGTATACAAAAGTGGGGGTAAAAAACGAAACAAAACAACAAACGGAAAAAATAACTGGAATGTCGGGAATTTAGGTCTGTAGCGAGATTAGGGCTTTCTGGCGGCACAAATTGAAGGTCTACAAAAATGAAAACTTAGGGAGAGGTCCGGACCTCAGGGTCCACCCCTTGGATCTGCACCTGCCCCGTAGAAATTTTACCCAGTAAATTTTTTACTTTTATAGCAGTAAGGCCAATGTGATTCCTTCTTTTACATTTTATCTACTTTGTAGAGAAAAACTGAGATATTCTCGCCCAGAATATTTCTCAGAACTATATTACTTTAGGATTTTCCCTCGCAGCCAGACATTCAAAACATTTTTTTCCCAACCAACGGATAGGACATGCCGATGAAAAAAGTCACCCATTGAAAATCAATTTCAGTAATTTCCAGAGCGTGTGCAGGAGTTGGAAATAAATCTGTACCGGAAAGAAAATGAATTGGCCGGCCGGGCAGGCGGGCGTAGGTTACCATTCACCCGCAGTGAATGACATGTTGATGGGATGGATATTTATTATTTGCATCATGCATTCTTAGTATTTTCTTCATGTCGCCTGTGTGTGGGTTCAGGCAGAGGGTGGCTGGCGTAGGCGTATATACGCCTGTCAGTAAAAGAATGGGACCGTCACGCAGATGTTCACGAGTGATGCGGTCATGTAAATTTCATCAACACTGAAAGAGAGCAATGGTCCGGACTCCCGCGCAAAAAAAATGACCTTCAAGTTCGTGGATTTAGATCGGCTGATTTAATCAGATTGAGGGGTTCGATGACAATCGCCACTCATAACAGCCCCGGAGGTCAGACTCGTGCCTAAAATAATCATCCACTAGGGCCGCATTTCGGCGGTCAAACGTATAGATGGAGTGCACATGACGTCAGTAACCGCCATCTTTGATGACAAACAACGGAAAAGTACACGCGTGTACGCGCTATGCGCACGACTCATCTCAGCGGATGATAGCTTTTCACGCTTGTACGTTTTATCAACGATAGCGGCTAATGCAATGGGGTCTATTATCCGTCTCGTTGGTCGGGGGAAATTTTTTACCGGCCGGTCATAAAATATGCAGAGCACTTTCAGTCCAGATGAATCGCTTGCGAAGATAAATGCCACTATCAACTATTTACATACGATCTCCGCATTGAACTACTATCTATAGGCCTGCCTGCCTGCCTGCTGTAAATAAGTTACCACGGCTGACATTGCATTCGGGAATCTATCAGCTAAAAAGTTCGATGGTTCATCCAGGGTATAATATAAAAACCAACATCAAACATGTCTGAAAATGAACTGCGATACTTGGCCTACTAGTTACAACACTAATTTCAGAACATTCATTAGTCCTCAGCTATGCTCGAGTTTACACTGCAAAAACTTATGGTGTTAAATTCGACACCCTGGATGTTGTCACGTTATATAAAAACACAAAAAGGGAATCAAAACTTACACCAGAGAGTGTTTAAATAACACTAATTTTTGCAAACAAAATTACATTGGTGTTATTTTACCCTAAAATGTAAATTTTTATTCTCTCTTCTGTATCTTTTATGGGACAACACACATGGCGTCAACTTTAATTACAACCCAGTTTTTTGCAGTGACACACAAAACTGTCAAGGTCCAGTATTTCAGATGTTTCATAGATACAATTTGCAATCATTATCCGAATATGACAGCAAACTGCCACTCAATCATTAGTTATGGTAAACGGTCCGATTAGGGCCGATTAGACAATCACCGAGCGATTGTTCAAGACGAATAATTGTACAGCTTCAAGCGTTTGCCAATCTGAAAGCAATCATTTGCACAATATCGACTGATTGCATGACTGATTGGTTGACTGATTTGATGATTATATGTCTAATTTGGTGACTTATTGATTGATTCAAATTCAGATTGATTGGAATATTCTAAAACCAATCATGGATCCACTACCAGTCGAGGAATCCGTGATTAATGTACTCTCGGGGATAGATGTAAAGCACACCTGGGACACACAAAGCAATTACCTAATGGATCATATTCATTAATCATTCTGGATCGGATCTCGAGGCGAGATGTTGCTCTACAATGTTCCGCGAACCACCATGACCAACATTAATAATAATAATAATATGGATTTATATCGCGCTTTATCACACCCAAGGGCGTCTCAAAGCGCTTCTTAACATTATTACCCCTGGTCACTGGGCCATTTATTTCATTCCTTAAACCATCTCAGCTCCCTGAGGAGTATACAGCCTGTGCTGCAATATATGTGCTACTAAGCTAAATGCGCTACTGTGAAGCAATTCCCATTGCGCGTGTGATAGGTCACCATATTAATATCATCACCTTGAATTTCAGATGCGTTTGTACGATGGCTCATATTCGCCAATAGAGACATAGTTTTTACGGCATTTTGTCCTGGAGATTGCGATGTCACCGTTATTGCGATATATCGCCGTACTATTGCGTGATGTCGCCGTACTATTGCGATAATCGCCGTAATATTGCGATAAATCGCCGTACCATTGCGATAAATCGCCGTACCATTGCGATATATCGCTGTACCATTGCGATCTATAGCCGTACTATTGCTTTATATCGCCGTAATATTGCGTTATATCGCCGTACCATTGCGATATATCGCCGTACCATTGCGATATATCGCCGTACCATTGCGATATATCGCCGTACCATTGCGATCTATAGCTGTACCATTGCGATCTATAGCCGTACTATTGCTTTATATCGCCGTAATATTGCGATATATCGCCGTACCATTGCGATATATCGCTGTACCACTGCGATATATCGCCGTACCATTGCGATATATCGCCGTACCATTGCGATCTATAGCCGTACTATTGCTTTATATCGCCGTAATATTGCGATATATCGCCGTACCATTGCGATATATCGCCGTACCACTGCGATATATCGCCGTACCATTGCGATCTATAGCCGTACTATTGCTTTATATCGCTGTAATATTGCGATATATCGCCGTAATATTGCGATATATCGCCGTACCATTGCGATATATCGCTGTACCACTGCGATATATCGCCGTACCATTGCGATATATCGCCGTACCATTGCGATCTATAGCCGTACTATTGCTTTATATCGCCGTAATATTGCGATATATCGCCGTACCATTGCGATATATCGCCGTACCACTGCGATATATCGCCGTACCATTGCGATCTATAGCCGTACTATTGCTTTATATCGCTGTAATATTGCGATATATCGCCGTAATATTGCGATATATCGCCGTACCATTGCGATATATCGCTGTACCACTGCGATATATCGCCGTACTACATTCTACACTTTTAGTCCACAGCACTGCACTTGTAATCTCCACATGATATTCTGTAAACTCTTTTGTCTTAAACTTTTCATCCACTTTGCAGAGCGCCTCGGTATTAGACAACTAGCCTAGTATGATGGCGCTCTATAAAATGCCATTGATTGATACTATAGCGATATCTTATATCACCGTATTTTATCACGTTTTGTCGCCGTAATTTGGCGTATTGTGTTTTATTGCCGTTTTTATTGCGTTAAATCGCCGTACTATTGCGTAAAATACGTTCATATAAACTGCCGGAGCCTTACGGGCCCGGCTACAGATTTATGAAGACGATAGCTCATGGGTACATGTTGTGCGCCGTACGCACGCGTTTTGCATTGTGTCATTTGGGTTTTACATCTATTAGATGGCGGCGGATGACGTCACGCATAAAGTCTCACAAAAACCCAGATCATTTGCCGAATAGGCCTGCATGTAATAAGCCTGCATGTAACGGAGGCAAGCTTTGACGAAAAGCTGGTCACTTACGAGTTCATTAATTTGACAGCCGTAGAGGGATACAGGGAGCCACACAAAATACAGTAGAGACATTTAATACGAGTGTTTTCGAAACGATGGCTCGTTCTCACTCTCAGTTCAGACTCAAGTTTCATTGAACATGTCACCTGTGCACACGCGGTTTCAAACAAACAATATAAATGAACTCCTAACTCGATTCATGGTTTCGAAAACGCTTAAGTACTATTTCAGTGATTCATTCAAAATCATTACCCTTTGCATCCGTTGCCTTCTGCAAGTTCATGACAATCCGGTCGTAGACTGACTCGTTCCCATCGCGTGGTATCATCTCCTTCACAGCCACGCACACGTCATTCGCCACCGCGAGTTTCTTCACTTCCTCGATCCCCTGCACCCCGTAGTTTGAGTTCTCGTAGACGATGGAGACGTAACTCCAGTTGAAATGCAGCACGATGTCTATCATGGCTTGGGCTTGGTACTGGTCGGACGGAACGGCCCGGAAAAAGTACGGGAAGCGGTTGGTGTTGCTCAGGTCCGGACTCGTTGACCAGTAACTGATCTGGTAAAAAGTAAAAAATCGAGCATTAGTAATAAACGTGTTACTATGTTCTTGGATTGCATGTGCCTCTTACGGGTGTAGGCTCTCTTCTTGATATTACTGACAAATACTCAGCTCAGTTCAGCACTTTATCAACGGGTGTCTCAAAACGCTTTAAAATGTTAACGGCAGCTACGCCATGTTTGAATTATGAGAACCATTTACTTAGGACCTTATACGGGTTTACAAGGTGATGTACAATGGTCTGATACCACAGGTGTCAATTATTATGTAATCTCTGGAGCATAATGTTATACCACAGGTGCCTGTTATGTAATCTCTGGATCCTGATGTAACACCGAAGTGGCTTTAGGATGTAGTGAGTAAATGTCATACTGGAGTGGTTTGTAATGTAGCCCGAATCCTGATGTAGCGGATCAAAACACTAAAATCAGTTCCAATAAAATTAGTGTATTCGTAACAGCATTTTACTACAGACATAACAAGGTTATATTTACAAACACAACACAAGCTGCCGGGGGCAGACTAGATCCGTCGATCAGTCAAAACAAGAATATTTATTCTTCAAATACATCCCACCCACCACGTAGAAACTATTCGAGCTCGTTCACGTGTGTAATTTGAAACGACACAATTCTCGCGACGGATGCTCATACACCATACGGGGGAAACCTATAACAAAACGACAGGGACTAAAAAAGATCGGCGTTTCGCCTCGCGTTGTAAACACTTTTCACCGCGTATAACTAATTAACAACTCAGACATCTGAGGTGTCAAGAAAACAAACAACAACAGTGGCTAAAATGATTAATCTTTGATGTATTTATCACATTCTTGAAGGTATGGCGTTAAACGAATAAACCTTGGACGTCCATAAGGCTAAGACCTGCTTGGAAGATTTTGTTTTTAGATTGCAAATTTGATATCCATTCCAACGAAGACGATCCAAATTTATCCGGGTAATAAGTCAGAGAGAGAGGGACAAGAGCTCTGAAATTTGAGTGATCTTCAAAGGTTTATATTGGGAATCTATCGACACTTCAGACTCAAGCTGACTGGGATGACGTCCCATATGGACAACGATATATATATTTAATCTACGGGGGGAGAAACTGGTGGGCTCGATCGCGAGTAGTAGATGGGGGGTTGTTACTTCTAAGGACATTGCCCTCTCTGACTGAATCAGTCAGTTGTCAGTTTATATATAGGCCTTCAGAAACGCACGTTTATTAAAACAGGATTTTCTAATCATGCCTCGAGGGAGGTCAGTACTTCCCAGTGAGAGACTGAAGCAGAGCTACCGACGAGGAGTTGATACTAACACCTTTCTCGCTGATTTTAACGCGCCGTGAACTCAGGTAAAATTTTGTATGAACAATCTGCAATAGTCTTGCATAAAGAATACTGTTTGTGTTTAATAAGCTTTACATGTTAAGTACACTGCAAAAACTGATGGGGTGTAAAAATGACACCATGGAATATGTCACATAATATAGAAACGAATCAAAAATAATATCAAAATTTAATACAACATAGTGTGTTAGAATATCACTAATTTCTACCAACACAACTATATTGGCGTTATTTTAACACCCCTTGGTGTTAATTTTGATTCTCTCTTGAGAATACTATGCGACAAAACTCATGGTGTAAATTTTAACAGCCCAGTTTTTGCAGTGTGTGGACCTGAGAACAAAATAGGTCCACACAATGGACTTCAAATACTATGTGCATTTACACGCGTCCACAGTGTTTTTTGTTTTACATTGTCGAAGAATATGTCCACAGAGTGGAAGCAATACAGAGTTCAGTGTTTTATAATCACTACCTCATCGAGTCAGATGATAAAAGAAAAAAGGGAAAACACTAGGTTTCTATTGGAATTCTAAAGACTGGGGTGGTGCTTCACAAGGAATGTTGTGTACAATACGAAGTATATGGGAGGATGCTAAGAACAGGGACAAAGAAAAGAACAAAAGATGTCCCCACAGGGATGTAAACATGGAATGTTTATTTTGTACAGTGTGAAGAATGTGTCCACAGAGTGTATGCAACACAGAGTTCAGTGAGTCACTTTACGAAAATTGTGTAATACAACGATTCCCATCAGATTCCCAGAACGATGACCAGAATTTGACCTGTTTTTAATTATTCACCTCAAAATGCGGTGATTTTTCTGATGCAACATCTTTGAATGACGTTGTTGTCAGGGTTCGCCCGGCCTGTGCAAACATTATGACGGTCATCTGTCGAGCCATTAAGCTACCATGTTAGAAATGATCTTATATAGAAAGAAAGAAAAAGAGAAAAACAAAACAAGATTGAAAGAGTTAAGCTCAGCGGTGTTGTATAATTTGGCGCCAAATTAATTTCTCTGTCGTCTACGATAGAAAACAACATTTGGCAGAGATAAGAACCCAGCCATTGATTTGACGCGCGAAAGTCGGACTCCCAGACATGCAAACCTCAAGACCGTATAACAATGGTAACAATGGCCGATATGGGTCACGTCAAACGGTGCAGTCATTTAGTCTGGTGCTTGTTTTGTAACCATCCCCGCTAATGTCATGACTGTGGTACAAGGAATTCGATCGTTTGTACTACTTCAACAACTTTTAAATCTTTATCATTTGTTTAAGTCAAAGGAGCAAATGTGAACAGCAGCAGCCCAACAGACATTAACGAAGTCAATGAACAGAAGGCTGAAGGACTGAAGAACTCTGATGGGCTAATCAAATTGTTCACTACAACCATGGAGGTAGGAATACCTCCATGCTACAGCTCAGAGTTGTACATGTACTAACAGAGTTGCTAGAAAAGAGTACAATAGAAAGCAAACTTCCAGGAAACACTCTGCTGATTTATGTAAGCCACAGCCAAAGACGATGCCGTGGTTTCAAAAAGGGTCGAACACAAGACCAAACTGGGGGTGAGGTTGAAAATAAAGTCTGGCTCTCTATACGCAAGTTATTACTTGCATACAGGAAATGTGACGAGCGCTGTCGGCCTTGAAGTCCTTTTGGTCGCGGTGCTTTGAGAGTCCCAGTGACGTAGTACTCTTCGTCGCTTCCGTTCCGATCGCCTCATCCCTAAAATCCCATCCGTATAAAAAAACAAGATGCGCCATGCATTGTTGTATCACCTGTGAATGCTGTGGTTGTTCAGCGTGACCCACACTGAGGTTGACAATGCAGGAATTCACAACACGATTTACGGGATATCTTGACCGCCTTTATTCCACGTGCAGAATGGATAACAGGAGACCCTGCATCAACAATCGTGTGGAAAAAAAAAAAGAGAGAACCCCCCAAAAGGGATCGTGGCTGTGAACTACTCTGAACAGATCGAAAACGTTTGGCCTTAACTAAACATTTAACCAAATACATTAACTATGTACTGATTAAATTTTCTCTAAGCGAGCAAATTATCTAGGTTAGTCAGAGCAACGAATAAAACACAAGTCTTAACAAAGTAAAAGACCTTTTACGTATGAATACATTGACGTTGGTAATGTTTAATCTCAAAAGTTAGGGTGGCATCCGGGGGCACAAACATCAATTCGAGGGAGGGGGAAGGTGCCCCTGTGGCCCCTTATTTACGCCACTGCTTGTTGTGGCGTTAGAGCAGAGATATCACCTTGCCAGAAGTGTTTCTCTAGCTCTTAAGCCGATCACGGGACACAGGGGGCATTAGCGAAGCTAACTTAGGTTGTTTTTCATCTTACAATTAACGTAAATTGAATGTCTTCATCTTTTGGGGATTGCTAGATCTAAGAATAGCCGGATTTTCTTGTTATTGTTAGCTTTCAAAATTGCATAAATAAGTAGAATGCGTGTACTGTTTTGTCCTTTCACTTCTGCAAATGTAATATAAAATCTACACAACACCTGTCACAGTGTCTAATTTCATAACAATTTATTTTAGAATAATTACAATTTTCCCTGCGGATATTGTGTCAATGGCTTATTGATCTACTGTAAGTGATTATTTTTCTTATTAGAATTGAGAGTGTCAAAGAAGAAGCCAAAAAAAAAAAAAAAAAAAAAAAGGAAGAAACTGTCAAACAAAAACCAAAAACAGAAATGTATTTGAAATTTGGAAGATATGTTACAACAGTCTAGACGAACTTTATAGTTATCATGAATTGGCTTTACGGGAGAATACCCAAAAGACACCGGCACTTGTTTCCAACCCCGGAGACAACAACCGCAGGCACTGTATAGTTAAGTCAAAATATTGTTATTGTGTTATCATCTTTGAGTAGCTCAAAAGAACCGGGGTTTTTGCATTTCTTCTCCACATCCTCTGGGAATACATATGACGCACTTTGCTGCTAGAGGGATATGCTAATTGATCGTCGATGCAACAAACAATTCAGCTGCAAGTCCAAGTTCCCCTCGTCTTTGTACTGTGGTTTCGTTTTACGGATAAGAATCTATGTCCAGAAAGAGCAAGTTTTAAGTGAGTGAGTGAGTGAGTGTGAATGAGGATGGTTAATAATGACAACTGCTTTCTCTTCAAATTGCCGTTTTGGGAAGACTGAGGTATCCGTTTCCTGTCCTGGAAACAATTAACTTGTTGGAATTACATTGAATCAAAAATTAAAACATGATACGAGGATGCTTGTTATTTTCATAAACCCAATTTGCTAATCGCTCCCAAATTTGTGCAACCTTTACACAAGTTTATAAAATAAACGTCAGTACAGTTGGGCAACAAAATAATGTTTAATTGTTTACTCAGAAATGAGTCAAGTTTGTGTATATGACCAAACTATTATTATTAGTGTTTATTTTAAATATTTACTTTTGTATAAAAAAAGAAAAAGAAGATAAAAATGTGACAAAAAACAACTGCTGCTTCAGAGGACCAAGAAGCGATCTCTGCGGCACACCACATGTTGTTAACTTAACCATAAGTCTTTGATAACAGATCCAGTTTCAATCGTCACATTCGAGGTCGGGCTAATTGGTACGTGCTTCATCTAGAATTACAGAGTGTTTCTCGTCATTGGTTATTATTTTGATCTCCGTGATCAGAACACTTTGCCGTAAATTCAGACTATTTTTGGTGCGAGAATAATCACGATAAGTTACAGCCAGTATAAAAATAGACAACTGATTTGCCCAGTTCCACAATCTAAAGGACTTCATGGAAAGTCTCATTCAAATTCCTAAGCAAAAGAAATGGAGATACCAAGAGGACTCTTGTCTGTGAGCAGTAAAGGAGCATTGGATACTATAGTCACGTTGCAAACTATCCGGCCTTTTTCGAAAGAAAATCTTTGGTTTGGGCTCAAGCCTAGACTCCGTCATCTATTTTGAGTTTTTATGAAAGTACGAGAAAAATTACAAGTCTTTTACCTCCCGTTAAAACTACGTAAAACGTCATTTGATTATGATACTCTTTCAGAGCGGAATTTGAAACATGAGGTCATCGGACATCAAAAACAAATAGGTTAGCACATTCCAAAGGGGAACTTTTGCGTCCGCTAAAAGGTCAAATTCAATATCAGTTTGATTGAATATCATCGTAATTCCGGAATGAAGCGTATAACACAAAAAGTTCCGATTATATTATTGCACTATTATATATAAATTGCACTTGAATGGTATCAAACACAGTGGCATTTTAAACCATTTTTTACGTGAGGTTAGAGACTTGAAATCCTCTCACATTATCACAAGGACTATAATCTGTTGGAAAATGAGTGGATCACAAAACTGAATTTAACCTTGGAGATCCTATTCAGTATAGATAGGTTGCAGTATGACGTAAATCGGCCATCTTTACGGGCAATTTGGAACACACAGTCATGCGTTACGCGTGAGAACGGCGTGCAGCACGCGCACATTTCACAAAACTCATTGCATGATTGGTTAGTGAACGACGCGGCTGCGTTAATAATTTGAGCGCTTGACGCGCCTGCAAGCCAAAATGCGATTTGCCCGTAAAGATGGCGTCTACTGGGAACTATCTATTGTCTGAAACTGGGACGGCCCTTGTCATCCGTCTGCATTAAAAAAAAACATACAAACTCACAAAGCCTGGTGCAGTAGTACCTCCTCAGGACAAATTATTTCCGTTCGGCAACCCCGTGTAATTTCCTTGGTGTTATTAGTTTGGATCGCCATCAGAAAACACTATAGCGGTGGAGTGTTTAACGACCATTATTTATTGATTTCGTCCCGGGTATAATGGGGGACTATCGCACGTGTAAAACACAAAACACGACTGGAGAGAACTTACTAAAGAAGAAGAAGGGGGGAAAATATCAAGTGCGCGCGAGTGTTATCGTTCGTTCCTGGGTTGATTGATCGCAACAGGGCTTGTTCGGAATTGAATTTGGACGTTTGGATAAAGGGGATATATTGCTCTTTGGAAATTAGGTAAACTATAAGGTATTTCCTGGCCAATTTCTACCCAAAAATCATCAAATTATTCTGGCCAATGGCTTGAACCCCCCCCCCCCCCCCATTTTAGGCGTGTCAACGTTGTCAGAAGACTAACCGCATATAAAATAAAAAAAACAATAAACAGGTGGCGTTTCAGCATTCACTCTATAAAACAAAACAAACAAGAAATGTTGAGGCATGAATTCGGGGTTCCAAACCGCAAGTTGGATCATAAATCTCATGGTAATTTGCCAAAACACACGCAGGCTATGGACCTTATGCATATGACGTCATTTGAGTAGGGCGCCCTCGCCTAGAGGTCAAAAGGAAGCCGTTCATTGGCCAGTCCTGTGCGCCGCGCGTACAAATCAGCGCGTTTCCATTGTTTCATCATCAGTTTACCTCTAAGATGGCGGCTTGGTGACGTCAATGCATAAGGTCTATTCTAGAAACCGCCCATAAAATACATCATTCTAAGAATGAAAAATATTACTTCAGATAAAAATGATTACGATTGTTAACACCCAACTCAATAAAATCACAGAGAACAGAAAGGAGTCTGTCTCAACCAAATAAAAAAACAACAACCCCAAATCGACTTCAAACACAGGACGCAATTTGTTCCGGCCGTCGTTCCAATCGACTTGATCTAATTGTGATGTCACCTGGGATTTATCATCTTCAACCCGCCCGTTTCAATGAGATTTATTTGATCAAAGCAATGATTGGTCCTGTGTGGATTTTGCAATGCAAGACCTATTTCGTCTTAGTGTCCCATTACGCGGATTGGTAGGCCTATACGGGAAACCCAAGGGAAAAAAATTGTTATCATCTTAATCTAGGCCCTACACTTTAAAGATTTTAAAAAGTTTTTCTAGGAACGAATTTTGACAGATGATTATAATTGTTTTTAAACTCTGAATCTAGACGGAACTAAGCCCCACAATATGGCAATAGTCTTTCAATACCCATGAGAGACTGGCTACATTTTCTGCTTAGTCGAGCACTGAGCAAGGTTTGAGTCATTCTTGCTTGGCTTGGTATACTTTTGGTGGTTGTAAGCCTCCCATAAAACATATTATCGTCTAGATTCGGAGGATAAATTCAGAGTTTTAAGATTCAGAGTTAACCCCCCCCCCCGAAACAAAACACACAAACGAGGCCAAAAGCCGCTCTTGGTAAAGGGGCTACAAGAGGAAAATATTTAAAATGAAAATAACTCGGGGAGCATGCTGCTGCTGCAGCAGCTGGAGGTAGCAATTGATATTCATCTTAAATGAGTATAGGCATATTCCTTTGGTTTTTAGAACCAATTGTCAAGTTAATCAATAAATGTAGATATTATACAAGAAAACCAACTATGTGTAAATTTCATTTCAAAATATGGTATGTTTTGGAATGATCACCGATAATCTGGACCAGTTAGTTGGTTTTGTTGGTCAGACATGAACCCAAACCAACTATTAGTTTCCATATGGCCAACTGCAGTGGGCGGTAAAAGCTTTGCAATTCCATCATTCCAACTATAGCTCAAACCCTCTCAGACTTATTACATCCGATGAGCAGAAAATCAGACGTCTTGAACACTGATCTGTGTTCTCATGACTGGATAGCGGGTTGGTCATATGAGGAGAGTGTGTACAAGACTGAGACGTCACCACACACTAGCGGCGGCCATTTTGAAACTCGCAACAAAACCCGTTTTGATTTATAAACACAGTGAGGGTAGGATGTGATACTTTGTGAATTAAAGGCACTGAACACGTTTTGTAATTGTCAAAGACCAGTATTCTCACTTGGTGTATTCCAACATATGCATAAAATAACAAGCCTGTGAAAATTTGGGCTCAATTGGTTATTGAAGTTGCAAGAAAATGATGAAAGAAAAAACACCCTTGTTGTACAAATTAGTGTGGTTTCAGATAGGAATAAAAGGCTTCTGGCCAGAAGTCTTATTATTTTAGTGAGAAATTACCTCTTTCTCAAAAACTACGTTACTTCAGAGGGAGTGGTTTCTCACAATGTTTTATACTATCAGCAGCTCTCCGTTGCTCGTTACCAAGTAAGTTTTTATGCTAACAATTATTTTGAGTAATTACCAAACGTGTACAGTGCCTTTAAAGAAGGGTTTTTCACTTATCAACAAGTGTTTATTTATTACTAAATAGCTTGTTTATGCCCACATTGTTTACTGCTATTGATTTCTTCTTTTGATAACTTGCACAAAACATGCACAGCTCGCGTTGATTATGAACACACGCAACCCTCTATCCAGAGATCAGTGGTCTTGATTCGTCGACCGAACCTTTCATCAAGCCATCCTGGGAGGGCAACTCGTAGGTCATGACCTCAGGGTAAAGGTCACGATCGAGTGCTTCGTTAGGGAAAGGAGCACAGCCGGGAATTTGCAGCTAGAGGCAGGTTGGGCCTTCTTTAAAATCGCATGACCAAACACTGTAACCACATTGCTCTAATGTAAGGTGATGTTACAACACAAACAACGTTATCGTAAAAAAGTCCCATTAGTCTGTTAATCTTGGCCTCTTCCAATTGGTTTTGGCTGTTTCTCATGTACCTGCCACCCGGTTCTGTTCTTTCCCGTTCTACTCTCATGTTCCCTCTATACTGTGCTCCAATTTTCTATATTTTCAAGTGTCTTGCTATTTCACTGCGTTTATTTAGTTGCTTTGGTAGGGTCATTGATTAGTTTTTGTCAACGTAATTCTGATTTATAGGCCAGATTGTCAATAAGTCCTACAGATCCAATAAAAGTCACATGTGAACGTTTCAGCTAAATACAATGTACATACCGTACTTGTAAAAAGTGACGCGGGTACCAACCGAATCAACCGTATCTCCAGCCGCAGCATTTATAAACGGACACCACTGAAATTTGAATCTCCAAAACTCGTCTTGGGGAAAAAGGGTGTTATTTCAATTACTCTAGTATTGCGGGGTGAAACCTATATACTTAGACAGTTTCGTCATTGCACCATTAGTCACTGGTTTGATGGAGAAGTTGCCTGGTTGTCAATGTACACCCTTACTCAGTGTGTACACAGAAAGGAAATTATGCTATAACATAACGATGTAACAACGAGTCAAAAGACAAACCTAGTTTTTAATTTACAGATGGTGTTCAATATTGACACGAGCACATTGCAGGATGAATGGAGCGAGCCTCACGGCACCCCGCAGCAGTCATGCAGTCAAGTTTATTATGGGTACTGAAATCACAGCGACCGACTTTTACAGAGCACTAGACGTGACTTCCATACATCTAACCTCATTTTCTTGATGGTGCTTCCGCACCGTTTCCATTGATTGGAAGAGTAATTATTCACTGACGAGTAGAGGCTGACACCAAGTGATCGACTTGTAAAAAACCAAGTCATGCCTCGGGTGTAAAACAGAACTGCTCGGACCATGGTGCGTATAATGATTGCTATAATTCCCAAGGACCCTAAGCAGGTTTTGGGGGCAGGTTTTTGTGGGGGCATAAAGCCAGTTTCTCGACCCTAAAGCCTGTTGAAATGACGCCCCATCATGTAAGACTCGTTTCATCATCAGCAAGAACTTCTAGAGTATAAATAACGGTGTCATTGCAAGCCCATCTTCTAATGAAAGCTTGTTGTCATGGTGATAGATTCCCATGGATTTACAGCCCCCTGGTTTTTCCTTGTCCTTCTCCTTATTTTGGGATTGAGGAGCGTAAATCGAAATTCGTGAATGCACACCAGATGTGGGATGTCTTTTACTGCTAGAGAGACCATCCGGTATTTTTTTTTACTGAGAGAACACAAAACCCCAAAATTGCCAACACGCGAATTCTTCTAGAGACCAAAGTCTATTTGAGATTTATGTTACTGTTACACGCCTATATTTCGACACCCCTACTGTATTCTCCTAACCCTAACCTTGCCCCTGTCCCCCCTATAACCCTAACAACATAGCGTGTAAATCATAAGGAGATTTTCGGAACATGGCTGTCGGAACATAGTGGTGTCCGAATACAGAGCAGTCACCTATTTTACATGAGATCCGTGTGACACATTGCCGGAATAATATTGCCTTGTGATCCCATGTTAGGCGCTTAAAAATAAAATTTCATGCAAGAAAAATGTTGAATCAACACATTATTCATAAATGAAGGATGTCTTTTGAGCTCCCCATTGTCGTCGGTACTTGAACTGAGTCAGAACCTTTTTGTAAATCCTCTAGGCACGCAATTCACTCAAATCCCTTCAGAGAGATTTCTAAGGCATAAATATACCGACTTCCTCTTCGTAACTTCCGTTATCAGACATCAGTAGTCATTTTCGTGTCTCACGGGTGCACCTTAATAATAATTTCAAGACTGCGCTGCGTAGCTGTCCTTGTTTTCAAATAATAGTCAAGAGTGCACGTAAGGCAAAGCGCTTGAACAAATAGAAACATTTTGAGACAAGGGTTTTTGAACTGTTTGCAGAATGAGACCAATTTATGTTTTACAATGTGCTGCGGGCGCGTTCAGCAGCCACTGCATGCCAGAAACATCGGGGCAAAAAGTGTTTTACAGTACACAACACACGGGACCTTTACGGCTGTATGACCCATCCGAAGGACAAAGCAATAATGCTCAAGTGTCTTGCTTAAAGACGTGTCAAGGCCGGGAATCGAACCCACACTTTGCTGATCAAAAACACCATCAACTTGAGTCCGGTGATCTTTAACCGCTTGGTCACAACACGCCATTACTGTCTCATATTGCTGATTTAGACGCACTGCCCTTATCCTTGAAATATCATTCTATCATGACTTGTGAAACATTTTTCAGTTTCCGGTAAACTTTGGATATTCTTACAGCTACATCTTGAAGAAAGTATAGCATATCTCAATTAAGCACACCACTCTTGTAGACCTGGCCATGAATTGACACGACAGTTGTTATGGCGAAACAAAACTGCCAGACATAACTTCAATCTTTGACGAATAAAACAGTCTGCATTCCGTTTCTGGGCCAAGAGAGGTCACCAACAAATACAAATAAACCAGCCTCAATGCCACATCAATCTGTATAGGCCTGGGTTCCCACATGCACTAAATACTCCAGGTTAAACCAAGCTTATCACGTCAAGCCAGCAAGGGGCATCCGCCGCAACTGATCCAGAACACCGCGGGGTCTAAAATTACTCCCGCACTTCTCTTCCCCTACCCAGCTGCGATTATCCATGAAAACAAAGTCTGAACTAGATCGGAATATTTGCCATAGGATGGCACTCGCACACTGTTATCTACAAATAAACCGAAGTTGGAACTGACAATCGAAATTGCCATCGGTTTAAAAGAAGAGACCATTAAGTGGAACTCCGTGTCGTGGCTGTAGTATGCTGTGTGGTCTTAAATGTAGTCCCATTGGAACCCGTTGTGCAGCCTGAAAGGTGATTGTGCATGGCTAATTGTATTGCAAATAATTCGAAAGTTGCAACATTACAACACCAACCGGAGGCTGGTCCGACGCTCATTATAACTAATTTAAAGACAACATGCCCACGTATTACTTAAACAATCATCATTTGTGATTTGAAGAAGATTTTGCAAAAGTTGCATAATACCTGTTTACACACAGTTGTGCGTTACAAAACTAATGTATTCAATTGGATATGTAAATTGAATTGTGCGTAGCGGGGAATGCATTTTAAAACCATTATCCGTTAATTAACAAACAGGTTACCAGCTTTCCAAAGTTTGCAGACAGTTTATGTTGATCGTTAACGTCGTTATATAAAAAGACATCTGCCTGGATAGATGAACAAACGTATTGACTTTATTAATTTAGTTAGCTTAAAGGTACAGAAATAGATTGGTAACTATACTCCAAAAATGTATGACCATAAAATGTTTGGTTAGAAGCACTGCAGCTGTTGATAGTATAAACTATTTTGAGAAAGAATTCCCTACGAAGTAATATGGTTTGGATAAGTTTTCACCCAAATACATTTGAATCTGAGGAACGATTCATACGAATCGTTTCTCAGATTACTGAGGGTTGGAGTCCGTTTGTGAATGCTGTGGCCAGAGATGCAGTTGGTACCCGCTGTCATCTCGCTAAACGTGGATGGATTCGCAATTAGAGTTGTGAAAGGGTGGAAAACAATTGTGAAATTGTTTTGCAAGTAGACACTCTAATCAGCTGAAACTGTCGCATGTGACTCTTATTATATCTTTCTTTGTAACTTTGTCTGTCGTCAGCATCACGTTGACAAAAACCAATATTATGACCCTATCCTTTAAATCGACAGAACAAGAGCTCACGACATGCAATAGCTGATCGTGTTCTGACTATGAAATTATTTTCTGCAAACTCCCTCCCGCATGTAGAACCAACAATCGTATTGAAACTCTACCGGGGCAGATACACTCCAAAATGTGTTCGTTTTTATTCACATCGCTTAAAATGTGTCCCGGGTGCAAAATAGCGGGATTGTGAAGTGTTGTTTGATTTCCAGGTTGTCTTAACACTATCCTGTGTGACAAACAAACCAGATTTCCGGTGGAAAACATGATCAACTACGTCACGATGAGATGGAGAGTCCGTAATCTCTCTCAAACAGGGCAGACAACTACAAGAGAAATACAAGACCTGGTCAAAAGACCTGGGGAGTAATCCCAGCGCGTTCAAGCCGAAGGTTGTTGTGTAAGTTTCATACAACCCACACTGAACAGCGAATGTGAACGCACCCTCTCATGCGTCACTATGACGTCAGCAACGACATTATTAAACACAAGAAAAAGCTGACAAACAAGGTACACATTGCTACTTAAAGGTTGGGTTCAGACTGGTTTTTGGTCAACTTAATGCTGATTTATAGGCCACATTATCAATAAAGATAGAGTATAAGTCACCTGTGAAAGTTTCAGCTGAATACAGTCTCGATGTATACAGTGAAAACAGCACACAAAAACACAAATCACGTTTAGCGAGGTGATGCGGGAACCAACTGCACCTCTATAGTCGCATGATTCACAAACTTACACCACTGAAATTTGAATCTCCAAAAACTGTCTTTCAACATAATTCCATTGATTGGGGCATTTCAGACGAAATATTTTCGCAGGAAGCTGACCAGGCTTTTTGATAAAAATCACACAATTTTTTCGGGGTCATCACATGTTGCTTAGTTAAGATAGATTCGCACTTGAAGTAAAATTAGCTCTTTAGTGAAATCGAGCCAAGATTTAGATAATTATGAAGATAATAAAATGTTACAAATAATTACATTATGTTTTGCTGAGAGGAATGTACAAACACCAGGGAGAACAGAGAACCATTCAAAAGTAACGTACAACCTATTTTGGATGGTTGCTTGTTCGTCTTAATAGCTACACCTGTCGGTGCTGGGGAAGTTTGTATTATTTTTAGCCGCGATGAATCCGGAGGCGTGGGTTGTGGCCTTCCCTGATATCGACCGGAACTATTTCGGTCTAATTGATAATTTCAGTCGTGACTTGCTCTCTTTAAAACAATATTAGCTCGGTTCCTGAAACGGGGGAAACGGGGGTGGAGGGGGGACACGTGACATTGGAAGGGAGTTCTGTCCGCGGATACACGGTCAAAAGCGAACACAATTTTTGATCCTCTGGCGGAAAAGCGCGGGAAATGACCCACGTGGAAATCAATATGCCACGTCTGAGCGTGATAAATGATTAGTGAACCACTTCATCCCGAGGTCCAATTACACGCCACTGCGGGTAAATTTTTTTTTTACCAGGTTGCAGTGATGTCCAGCGGTCGCCATGTTTGCTTAAGACATTAGGACTAAAAGTCAAACTTATAATCTCAAGAAGTAAATGATGACGGGAATATTGATTCGGCCATCCCAATGTTTATAGAGATTGCCAGTTTACTCTTCACATAATTAAAGATAAACAGAACACGGCAGGTCAGGGCCCGATTTCATAGAGCTGCTTAAGCACAAAAACTAGCTAAGCACAACAAAATTATGCTTACCAGAAAAAGGTCACCAGCTAAAATACCCTTTCACATGTAAAAATTGTGACTGGTATCCTGCTTATTGTTGCTTAGCAGACATTTTTTAAAGCAATAGTTTCTGCTTAAGCAGCTCTATGAAATTGGCGGCCCTGGTTAGTGAGACGAAGGTTGCCTTTCGTAACTGTTTTGAAAGAGGGCGGTCATTGGATATAAAACTGAGCTATACCTCAGTTATAATTCCATGAATGCAGAAAATATGCAACAGTACATTTTCCTAAAAGCGTCGCACATTATTACATCTCACATTACAACACACACAAGAGCTGTCCCCATTTTGAGCTCTATTTAAGAACAATTGGCTCAGAGCGAATAATGAACCAATTTCATGAGGCACATAAATTTGCTAACCACGGAACAATACTGGTAAGCTGAAATATATATTCCCATCCAACAGAATGATGTGTTGCTCCCACTTGTGCCCTGCTTATCTTTGTTACGCAATAACTAATTTCTGCTATTAAAAAGCTTTGTAAAATATTGGACTAATGCCCATACTTACGGCTAATACAGGGGTACATCTACAACAGCGATGAGATTGGATGCATGTGAAAAATCCAGAAAATGTCTTGCGGGTCTGGGTCCCTCTCAGACCCAGGACCTCCCAGATGTTACAATTCAGAAGGTTTACAGACTCTTTGCATCACTAGAAATACAAAACTACAGGCTTGGACACAAATATGTGCACTAAATACCTTTCTCCCTTCGGTGATCGCCTTTACTTCTTTACTTTTATTGGGGTATCGTGGCCGAGCGGATATTAAAGAACACCGAACTCAAGCTCTGGTGTTTCTGTTCAGCAGAGTGTGGGTTCGAGTCCCGGTCGTGACACTTGTGTCTCTGAGCAAGACACTTAACTATAATTGGTTCTCTCCACCCAGGGGTAAAATGGGTACCTTGTAAGGGCAGAGATGGTTCTTGTGATTGATTTAGCTTATTAGCGCATATTTGTTGCACAGGCTGTATACTCCCCAGGGAGCTGAGCGCTTTGAGAAGCCCTTCGGGTGTGAAAAGCGCTATATAAAAACGGATTATTATTATTATTCTTTCAAGAACATTTTGAAGGCTCAAGGAGGGTTTCGGAAAATCATGGAATCATGAAATATCATTGGAAATCACACAGCTTAGGCTTGGTTAAATTTTTTAGACAGTAGTAGTATACACTATACACTCAAAGTTTCAGAATAAGAAATTGTATCCTAGATAATCTGAGTCGTACTTACCTGAGGAATCTTGAAGAGTTTCAGTAAGTTAGCCACCGTAATGGAATTAGGACTAGAGGCCGAGCCGACCACGCCCACAACGTTTCCCTCCTCTCGTTTCCTTTGTCGCTCCTCCGAGTCATTCTCACACACGGGGCTTTGTACGAACTGCAGAGACTGCTCTAAGGATCTTGATTCCTGGTTACAGTCGTCCAGAGCACGGACACCGAGCTTAAATCCAGGCAAGAAGGTGGAGTTATTGATGAGGTCGACCGTGTAGAGCATCGTCTCTAGGGCTTGGATACCCATCTGGCTCGCCAGGGCTCCGCATTCATCCCCGTTGGCTGCCTGGTGCACCATGAACAACCCACCTAGCACTACATCCCCCGGTTCGATTGCTGTCATAACCACCTCCTCGGCGGGCCCCTCATCAAAATCCGACGGGCCTGGGTAGGGTGATGAGGATGGTGACAAGTTGATGTCACCTGCCAACAAGGGCGTGGTCATCAGGGCGGACGCCACAACCGCACCCATGATGAAGTAACTTAACACGCCGGTTGACGAACGCGGCAAACTTTCAACATTCAACAGTGAAGGCATTGCTACATGCAATGTAATTATTCCCCAAGTTGCAACAGCGCTCATGACCTAGCACTGTCGTGATTTGAAAAATTGCGAACATCCAGTCAGGCACACCGCATGTTGTTATATCCGAGTGACAAGAAAAAAGTACCTGACGACGCCAACTATGTACATGTACATGTATATTCTCTATATATCCCAAGCTTCCACACAACGTCGCACACGATGCACTGTACGAACTCTGTGTGCGCCAACAATGAATTACGCGGTACGATCCCTCGCGGTGAAGCGGTCTGGTCAGTGACTCGATAGAGCAACCAGTCTCCGCGATCTGTATGAAAAATGGTGTTTCCCATCACGTGCTTCTGGGGTTAATATTCGGAAAACGCGGCTTGCTGCGTGGCCAGGGATGGCCTTTGAACATAGCCGACTGCCGGTGTGCTCTCCCGCCTCTCTCGAAAAAAAAAAACCCAACAAAAAAACAAACGAAATGCCGTACCTTCTCCAGCACATTTAAGTGGAATGCACACTGTAGACAGTACTTGATGATGGATTTACAATCGGTTATTACGATTTCAAGCTGAATCCAATTTGGGTGCTGGAAGAAATAAAAAAATTTACGCGTGACATAATTGACTTACGACCATGATTTTGTATAACGGTTAAATTGGAGTCATAATTTGTGGTGTGGTGATGTTAAAACGATGGTAATGTTTTGTAACATTACTCAGATCACTTAACAGTTCTAGAGTTTTACTTTATTTAAAGAGACGTTCATGACAAAATATGTTTTCCCCCGTATAGGCCTATGCATAAAGTCAACAAGAATGATGGGCCCTGCATACATCATAGCTAGTTCCCACTTAGCGTCACACAGTGTGAAGTTGGGCAATGGTATCGTTTTTTGAACGCATGACTATGCGTTCTATACCGTGTAGAAAAGACAGAACTCCTGAAGCGGCTTAACACCAACCCAAATTGCCCACAAAAGATGGTGTTTATTGGGAGTTATCAATAGACGGTCTCTCGTAAGTATTTGACCGTTAAAGGGGAACATTACCTTGAAATATTCTGAAAATATTGCTGTTTGGAATAGCTCCTTATCCTTTCCAAGAGTTGTTCATGAACAAAACCACCCATAGTGTTTTGTTATTGGTGTGAGTACTCTTGAAATACAACCAACAAGTAACAAATTTGGTTCTACAAAAATAGTGGACCGTGTTTTGTCATGAAATTACACAAAACCACATAATTTCAAGGGATAGGCCTATGTGAATAAATATATTCTATGAAACCAGTGCTTATAAAAGCATTTTAAACAGAGTAATGCAATTTATCAATGGATCAAAAACAGAAATATAGTTGTTTTAACTGAGTATAAAATAGTGTTCACTTTTTTGCGATCGATTAGCGATAAAAACTAAACAAATACATGTTAGAACAAAGCCAAACAAAACCAACAGCCCTCAGGAAACTCGGTTCAATACGATCAGTATAGAATTTCATTATTAAACAAACTTGTTTTGTTATTTGTTATTCTGAGACGAACCTTGCGAGTGCTCTTCATAGATTTGAAATACAAAACGTAAAACCAGGCTCCAATTTCATGGCGTTGCTTAACCACAAGAATTTACTGAGCACACAAAACAATTTTGGCTTTTACTGGAAAACGGTTACCAACCAAAATACCATGTAATGTGCACAGTTTGTGACTGGTTACCTGCTTCATTTTGCTAAGTAGAATTCTTAAAACAATACTTTCTGCTTAAAGGTACTAGGCCTATACATGATTTGTATACATCATTGTGTAATTTTAGTCTGAAAGCTATAGACCATGTTACATTTGTTTACAGAGTGGTGACCTTGTACATTCTAAAGCGTTTCCTGCAGGGCAAGATACTACACAGGCTATATGGGAAAATTTACATTTTGTGTCATAATTTTCACATAAATTCAAAATTTACAAAAGCAACAGCTGTACAGCTTTTGAGATGTCCCCCCTTTCTTCATATCAAAAGTTGAGAAAAATCAGACAGTCCAATCTTCACAAAACATAAGATTTGTTGTTTTCTTCCATTGATCTGTGTACAAATGTGCCTGCAGGAAGTCCAGGCTCTGTGGCTCTTTTGTAAACATGTGATGTCACAGGTCACATGGTCTATACTGTTTAGGCCTATGGAGTTCATACTACAGAACAACTTTTTATGTGAAATTTTTCCCCTCTAAATTGAAGCCATATTCGAGAAAACTGTATCTAACACAGTTGTTACAACAAAAATTAAGGACAATGTGTTTACATGCTGAAAATACTAGGCCTATGTGGTTTTCACTATTTTCTCCTGACTCACACAACAGATAAAGCCCAAATTTTCACAGATTTGTTATTTCATGCATATAATTGATTCACAAAAAACATGAACACTGTCTACAACTATAATGTCAGCTCTACCAAAGAATCCTGCATAATATTTTTAAGTAGCTCTACGAAAATGGGCCTTGCTATATTGGGTGCAGATCTTACTGCTTCGACCTCACACAAGATTTTCTTATGATTGTTCTTCCGGGTTGATTTTCAAGGTAATCTTGCAGCGTCGATGCTATTTCAAGAGCTGCGTCCCGCTGATTTAATTAAATCTCCACAGCATGAATCTTCAAATCAGTGACACTTATGTCTCGCAAGATTCGGCAAAAAAAAAATCAACGTAAAAATGAGAGAGTACTAAGTAGAAAACAAGGTATTATAAAACTCTGTTTACAGGGTGTGTGCCACAGTGGGCCTGACTAATGGAACAGTTCTGGTTTAATGTTGTAAGGTCTGCGGTAATTGCATGAGCGACCTCTCTATACAGTGGTGGTTCTGATAAGTGATAGTGTAAATAACTTGACGTTTCATTTAGTATGCTCTGATTGTCTTCAGAAGAAAGCTGGATAAATGTTGTAGTAAAAAACAAACAAACAACATCACTGCGAAAGTGCAAACCTGTTTCCCTTCCTTCTCCCTTTACCAAACCAGTTGAACACCTCTCTTTACCAGTGACGTAACCAGAGGTGGGCAGGGTCAGAACCCTCGCGCCCTCCCCCTCCCCCCTCCCCCACCGAGATCGAAAACAAAAATGCACAAGTGAATGGAGCGATACATTAAACAGCCCCCTCCTCAATTATGTATTTGCCCCTACTTGCCCCGCCTCCCATGAAAGAGTCTGATTACGCCACATGCCCCCAACCTGCCCCTACGTCCCATAATTGTTTCTCTTAATTATCTCCCTCCCGTCCTCTCCGGTTTCCTTTGGAGAGATTAACTCCCAGATGGGAAATGAAATTGGACAATCTTCTTTATTAATAGAATAAACTAAACTGACTTAATTTCGGTTTTAATTGAATTGAGCTTCCAGCGATGCTCTAGTGACGAATGCGAGCTTCGGTTCGGCTGACAAATAACCTTCCCCTCTCCCCGACTCCGTCTGGACTTATTAATGACATTCCAATGGACATGAAACTATGTAATTATGCTACAATGAGATGCCCCTAATGTTATACTTTACACTCATCATCTTTTATCATTAAGGGCTCCGTGAGGAAATCCCCTGCCAGAGAGGTTTGCCTGCTGGGCCATGTAAATACAAAAACTTGGGGATGGTCTAAATGATTACGATAATGTTGATCGTTATTTATTAATCAAATTTTGTCCGCATTTTTTTATTTATTGATCTATTTATTGAATTATTTATGTATTTATTTATTTACTTTTAGTTTAGTTTATTTTTATTTTGTTTTTAAAACTTATTTATTTATTTATTTATTTACATATCTATTTATTCCCTTTTTTTGAGGGGGGAGGGGTTACAAATTGTTGATACTTATGGTGCTTTTTAAATCTTAAGTCATGAAGTAAGTATCCCACTCGTCTATTTTATCTTAAGTGGCGATGATCCCTCTTCTTCATTTTGGTTGATTAAAAAACAATGTGAGTTAGGAAAGAATATTTACTCCCGCCCAGTTTATTTTCCTTTTCTCGACAGATGATTCTATGAGCGAACGTAAAGGCTTATGAGAATAACAAGGAAACTATTTTACAAGGACAACTAACAAACTTTTGTTCTGAAAAGGTTTGTGATCTAAATAAGGTCCATATAGTGGAACAAGGTCACCTCTAGATACTCCTCGAAACCACATACAAGGCTTTGAATCCCGCATAAGTACAGACCATGTGACCTGTGACATCACATGTTTACAAAAGAGCCACAGAGCCTGGACTTCCTGCAGGCACAGTTTGTACGCAGCTCAATGGAAGAATAAAATAAATCTTATGTTTTATGGAGATTGCACTGTCTGATTTTTCTCAACTTTTGATATGAAGAAAGGGGGATATCTCAAAAGCTGTACAGCTGTTGCTTTTGTAACTCTTGAATTTATGTCAAAATCATGACACAAAATGTAAATTTTCCCATATGGCCAGTGTAGTATCTTGCCTGTCAGGAAATGCGTTAGAATGTACAAGGTCACTATATCTGTAAACAAAGGTAACATGGTCTATACAAACATATATGATGGAAACTATTTTTAAATTCAGCGTGGCCTCAGTCTTTGATAAACCGCCTGTTATGAGACACAATGTTCTGAACAGGTGAAACCAGCGGTGCATTAATTTCTGCGCCTTGGGAAGAGACTAGAAATGAATGGTGTGAATAACTCCTTGCACATTCTTATCTCCAAAAATTGTTGCATGTATACAATACACATTATTGAATGAGGTGCGCTTGGAACGTGTTAAAAATGCATCGAGTTATGGGAGGTCGCTTTTGCGTACTACTATTCCAAAACCTGTAAGGCCAAGTAAAAAGAAACGAGTTTCTCGTCCCCGCCCGCCTCCTTTTTGGCCGCCGCCTCCTTTTTCTACTATTTACTATTTTCAGAAAAAAAGAAAGAAAAAACCCCCTTAAATCTGAAGATTTAAAGCTGAAATTTATTTTTTTGGATAAAACTGAGTGGGATCTCTGAAAATAGCAGCTTTCCCAACTTTCTCATTTCAATATTCTCAGGTGTGCAGTCCCTAGCTAGTTAGTGATTCTCCTGACTTAATCAGTGTCTTGGCACCAAACCCAGCTGGGCGTTCTTTTCAGAGCGGACCGCAACTGTTGTTGAAGGTGATGGTGCTGCGATTTTGCAGTGATGGGTCTAACAAATCATTTGTTTTGTCATAAATTGCATCAATATACTCAAATAGCACAATATCAGTGAATATTTAGCATGGCGGCCATCTTGAAAAAAAAAAAAGAGCTAAAAATTGAAAAATAGTAAATAGTAACGCCCTGCCTCCTCCTTTTTTTGAAAAAGTCCGGACGAGAAACTCGTTTCTTTTTTTACTTGGCCTAAAGTGCACAGCAACTTCTTCGAGGTACAGCAACTCTTTGGGAAGGGGTTCCCTTCGGGTGACTTCTCCAAAAATGTATGACCATAAAAACGTACATGGTAAGAAGCACTGCAGCTGTTGATAATGTATACCATTTTTTAGAAACGATTCCCTTCAAAAGGAATGTGGTTTGAGAGAGAGGGATTCAAAAACATTTCAATCTGAGAAACGTTTCTGCATGAAACTTTTCTCACGTTTCTCAGATTGTGTGTTTCAATTTTTCCTTTAAGTTTTCCCCCTTTGTACCAGTGTTCAATATGAACATTCAATCTGAGAACAACTTCTCTATTCATATGTAAATTAAAAATGCATATGTAAATTAAACTACTTCAGAAACCATGGTGTGCCATGCATGAGTTTCTAGAAAAAAATTAAATGATAATAAATTACTGAAAACATAAACTGAAACATATTAATAATAATAACAGCAGCTAAATATTTATGAAACAAATTAAATTACATAACTAACCAGCACTGACGAGTTTTTAGAGAACCTTGCAAATAAACACTCACTATAAAATTATCAAGTTAAAACTTTTCAGATTGTGGCTGGTGAGGGTGGTTACTTTGCGCACGTGTTACTAAACGTTTTAGCTTGAATACAATTTAAATATTTCTGAACTCAGAAAGAATAGAAAATCTAATTGTTACGACATGATTAACTTCACGATAAACGTACGTGCTACGCCAAAAACAGCATGTCGGCAAAACAAAAATCAATATCATTTTTATGAACAATTAAAACTATTTGAAAGATACGAATTCACATTCGTAATACAGACGATGATTATTCCCGCAGGCGCTGCATTTTGATGGACTTCTTTATTTCTGGAGAAATTGTGCATCATCTGCTGAAAAACAACCCAGAATTGATGCATGACAGACGGCCAACTGGTAGATTTGGAAATTATCCACCATTAAAAACGACATATGGACCCAATCCAGAACGACTAACACCATAATCATATAATCAAAAATATGCATTCAGCGTCTAATTTTTACTCATTATCATAAACTGCACATTACAAAAACACCTACAAAAAGACCGTTTTCTCTTTGAAGCATTCAGTCGTTGTCACGTGATACAATCTACGATCGTAACAAAAGTCGTCTCAACGGGACGCGCCGTTTAATTTTCCTGCTGATGAGCTGCCATGGCAACGGCTTTATCCCACTATATTATTATATGATCAAGTGATAAATAAATAAGTGATTAACATAACAATCCTACAAATATTGGTTGATGTTTATGTGACTAAAAAGTGACTTCATTTTTGTGAGGCTGCAAAAAACAAATTATAGTTGCCTTTTGAATGTCAAAAATGTCAGTGTATATCGAGTGTATTATTTATACGGGAATTATTTTCCATGTTGTTTAGTTTAAAGGGACACGTTCTTGTTTTGGAAGCCCGGGAAGTCCAGGGAGACCTAGGGACTCTTCTCTTGTGACATCGTTGGCAGAGGACACAACTCGACGTATAGCATGACATCTGAACTACTGCCAAAGTGAATAAAATAGCATTTTATAGAGCCCCATGATCAACATTGCTTATTCTGCTTGCTTGCCGCAATCGAAACAGACATTAATATTAATTATTATGGACGGGCACAAAACCCGACAAAACAGTTTATCCTTTTCACTCTTAACGATCATCACTTATTGATCAACATTTTACAGGATTGAAAAATTGTGGATGGAATTGAAATTTACCCTTCAAAAAAAATAATGATGTAATTCTACTAATTCACCGTTAGGACAAATTGTCACAACTTAACAAATAAAAATGTTAATGGTTGTTTGGAGAGCATCAGTAATGACAAACAAAGTCCTTGGTACGCTTCGTTCCACTGGATATTGCTCTCTTTTTATATAATATAATATAGATAGTTCCCAGTAGACGCCATCTTTACGGGCAAATCGCATTTTGGCTTGCAGGCGCGTCAAGCGCTCAAATTATTAACGCAGCCGCGTCATTCACTAACCAATCATGCAATGAGTTTGGTGAAATGTGCGCGTGCTGCACGCCGTTCTCACGCGTAACGCATGACTGTGTGTTCCAAATTGCCCGTAAAGATGGCCGACTTACGTCATACTGCAACCTATCTATTGGCGTTATTGATTTACACAACCAACCAGCTTGTATGATTACATTGCTGTACCATCATTATTAATTTTTTTGAGCAATAACAACCAGTCACGATGTCCTTGAAATTCCCGTGCCTCCCATCCCAGTCAATTACTTTCACTGTAGTGACCCAATTCACCTGACGTAATCGTCACAGCGATCGTTGTTGCGCCATTTTTTGAGTTATTGTCCCTGTTTGGTATATTTTGCAACGGTCACAGCCCGAGTTTTTGCCATGGTAAGCCATAACTGCAAATCAAAAACAGATAGCCATAGTTTGTAGCAATGTTCTACAGAATATTCAAAAATAGTGTTGAATTTGTTGGAAACAAATCAATCAATCATGGAAGGTATTTCAGTTCATGAATCTTTACAGAAACTTTTGAATTTGGTCACAACATTTTCTTTAACGCATTTTTTGTTAACATTCGGCCGTCCTTGCCAACCGACGCACTTTGTTTATCACCAATGGAAAGGTCTATCAGCCTCGTGCGCGTTTTCTGTGTGTTGTACAGTGTAGTGCACGTTTTTAAGCAACGCAGCGTTTAATTAAACGCTTCCAGTGATTTTCATGTTCAATTTGGCTTCTAATAAAAACGGGAGGGAGGAAGTTGCATGTCTGATTTTCTTTTCTTTGACAAAGGGGTGGTTCCTCATTGCTAAACTATCAACAAGCCCTGTGGGCATAAATACCGTCCAGATACACTGCAGCTTAAAGAGTTGCCTGTTAAAAAAAAAATGTTTTGCTGCAGTTAACTTCGCAGAAAAAAAACAATCTCAAAGACAACGTGTCAACGTCGTTCCCGAGTACTTGCCTACTTGGCAGGTATGTAAACGCATGCACATTAACGCCAACTTAGCGGTAATGGGTAATTTACCTTGAGGGGAAAATGACCAAATTTAGGGCTGAACATACTATTAGCAACCTGTAAGTGCAACTTTATTGCTGTAGGCTTTATCACTATCACACGGGAAGGTGGGGCCTATACCCTGAGCGCCAAAGCTGTGCGTTTCAAGAAATTGTTTCGTCGGCATTTTAAGTTAACAGCGGGGTATCGTCAATGCATCTACCAAGCCCCCATCACATCACCAGAACCCAATTTCATAGAGCTGTTTAAGCAGTGAATATTGCTTAACAATTTCCTGCTTATCTATAGAAGAAATGAGCAAAATACCAGTCACAAATAGTACATGGTAACCTTATTCTGGTAAGCATAAGTTTGTTCAGCTTATAGCTACTTTTTGTGCTTATATAAGCAGCTACAGAGCCGATTCGGCAGCAAAGAGTGCTGAACATACTGCTATTAAGCAAAAACGAGCAGGGTACCAGTCACGAAATGGTACATGTTGAATGGTATTTTGGCTGGTAACCTTCCTCTGGTAAGCATAATGTTGTGATTAAGCTGCTCTATGAAATTAGGCCATCTTATTGGTGACAAAATCATTAAGTCTACCCCTCCACCTTTGGTTACGTTCTCATACCCCACACTCCCTGTTATGAAAATGTATTTCTCGTCTGATGACTTCTGTGTTTGACCACACTTCAAGACTTGAGAATGTTCACAACAGTCACGTGCAGTTTCAACCCTCCCCCACCTCAATTTCTATATTAGGAAGGGCGGATGGACTTTCAAACACCCCGGATGTGCCGGTTGAATTTGAAATCGGTCCATACAGGGTGAGGAATTCCCTAATGGGTGTAATCTGACTAACAAAACATCCTCACTTCTGAAAAACAACCCCAACAGCAGACTTTCTATATTATGAAACCAATGTTGTTCAAATTGAAATTATCACATGATCCGGATGACGTCATCCCGTCTCCCTGGGCGACGACCCTTTGGGGATTACACTCCCGCGTCATAAAGGATGGATCAAGATTAAAAACACCGGGGAACGACATTTTCGATAACGCAGCTCGCCTACAACAATATAACTCAAAACGTAGATATTAATTGGGCTAATAAAAACACGACATTGATATCGCTTGTTTGCATAGTTGGAGTACAGTGTCGACAATGTGCGTGTATTGGAGGCGAACTTTCACCTATAACAGCTCGGCGGGGTGACGATTCCCCCAAACACATCGTTCTGAAAAGTAATTATTTTGTTTGTGTGTATGTTCAAAATTAATTATTCCGATTTGAAGAGTGATGTTCAGTACGCGGGGATGTTTGCTTACATAATGTATGCGACTATACCACCAGCAGGGGCCAATTTCACAATTGATCTTAAGTGCAAATCAATCGTAGTTGCTAAGCAAAGTGTGATGTCACAATGCAAATCACTATGGTAATACTGACAACTTATCTTTCCGATGAATCTTAGTGCTTTGTGAAATCCACCCCAGAGCTGCCAACATCTGCCTCTTGCAATTAGGGAGATTTTGTACAACAATCAGGGAGATATAGGATTTGAGGCATTGCATGGTGAGGTATCAATGTATATTTGGTTGCAGGTAACATCATGTATATCTACTTGCTAGTTAGATTTTGTTCTTTGAGGACGTGTCTTGCTATTTATTCTACTGCCGCGGAGTAGATTATTCGGAATTCGGGAGACTTCTCAGTTCTGAAAAGAACTGTCCTGCTTATTAACTACTACCTGGGCGGGAGGGAGGAAATCGGCCGCGACTACTAGGCCTACTTTCGCTTTGTGGATCGAGGGGACTTCTCGTTATTAACTTCACTGCCGCGGAGTGAGTCCTTAATTGTCTCAATCAGAGATATATTTAGAATAACATTCAACACAAAGAGGGAAAAGGTTTCCATAATCAGGGAAAAGGTTTCCATAATCAGGGAAAATTTTCAAATTTGTTTCATCAGAACATGGAAAGATTGGTTTAGTTTCAAGGAAACTTCTACAGGATCAGGGAGAGTTGGCAGCTTACAAATTTATATTAAAAAGTCGGTAAAATAACATAACATAATGTCAGTGAAATTTAACATTAAAAAACAAAAATTGTAAAAAAAAACCCATAATTTTTTATAACGTCGGTGAAAATAGGGATTTTGTCGTTGGAAATGTAATCAGCAAACACTTAACAGAGAGCGACGAAACTCAGGGTCGTTCAGTGCTCACTTTACATTCACGTGGTCGGCCTTTCAGGTTTATAAATTCTAATAAATTCTAATAACCGCATTTCGCGACTGTGAGCGTTATCTTGTCCTCGATCAACAAACAGTTTTTTTTCTTTCTTCTATTGATGAGAATTATGATTCACTTGCGCTTCCAATTACAAGATAAAAATCCTTCCGTTTGTGGATTTATCAATTAAGATAAACAAAGGAAGACGACCCGTGGCGTGACAAATTGAGATGATTGGGAGGGGCGGGACTCAAGATGTAAGATTATTATTTTCCACATATTTGCACATTAATTACGTTTAAAGATGGTTTTGGTGGGAAAAATTCCCTTGACATATTTAAGCTTGAAATGCTTAGAAAGTAGTAAAACAGTCAATGTTGATATCGTGAAAAGAGAAGAAGTTTAAAACATTGAAAATGTATTAGGTTATTTTCACTATTTCTCGTGACTCCGGTGGCCAATTGAGCTTAAACATTTCACATGTTTTTTTTAGTGTGTGTATGGTATGTTGAGTCACAATGCGTGCATGCACTGGTCTTTGACAATAACAGAATGTTGCTGCGTGCTTAAACAGTGTATTGGAAAATGCAATTGACTTTGCGGTGTATTTTTTTTGCCGGGCGATGTGTTGTGTCTTCTTTCTACCTTAAAGGCACTGTACACGTTTGGTAATTACTCAAAATATATATTAGCATAAAAACTTACTTGGTAACGAGCAACGGAGAGCTGTTGATAGTATAAAACATTGTGAGAAACGACTCCTTCTGAAGTAACGTAGTTTTTGAGAAAGAGGTAATTTCTCACTAAAATAATAAAAGACTTCTGGCCAGAAGCCTTTTATTCCTATCTGAAAGCACACTAATTTGTACAACAAGGGTGTTTTTTCTTTCATCATTTTCTTGCAACTTCAATGACCAATTGAGCCCAAATTTTCACAGGTTTGTTATTTTATGCATATGTTGGGATACACCAAGTGAGAATACTGGTCTTTGACAATTACCAAACGTGGTCAGTGCCTTTAATACAGACGTCAATAATTTCATGGCGTTGCATACTGTCGGACTCTGCATGCGCGCGTGAGATTCAATGAGTTTTTGTTTCCACTCGTGGTGAGCGCCGAATTCAAATGTTATCCTGTTTGTGACGTACGTGTGACGCAATTCCACTGTATAAGCCACGCCCACTTCACGCGAACTGGCTTTTAACGATGGAATGAGTGGGTTTTTTTCTGTGAAATAAAAACACAGAAACGTAGCGAGTACCCTGCGCGCGTTTGACAATGTCTTCCCATGGTCTAACCAACATGATAGCTGACAAACGGACCGGACACGACAGTGCACTCTTGGTTGCAAAGAACATTTTAGTTGTATATAATACTTATACACAATGGATTTATTAGAGGCGCCTTTCAACCAAAGTTGATTTGGCAAATGAAAACCACCTCAACTCCTTAGGAATATGCAGCCCCAGGCCAAAGATGATACACGTGTAAAAGTACATAACCAATCAGAGTAAAGGTTACAGGTAGTCTTTAACCCCACAGGCACCAATTTACTATTGGTTGGATGCAAAGTACACATTAATGCTTCGATGGTTCTTCGTTTATGGCCGGAGCAGCAATGAAACACGGCCCAAGTAGTACAGGAGCTGAAGCGATACGGACCGCCGCTGCTCCCCGAGGCCGTTTATCGTCAGCTCCCGGACATTTTTTATTTATGGTGGTCGTCAAAGGGGGAAATTGGAAAACTCACACCCTGGGGATTATTATTACAGGAAATTGGCTCGGATGCTCAGGAGTGAGATAACAAAATGCTGCCAAGTGGCTCATCAGTGCGAAGAATTACCATAGATTTGTTAATAGGAGGAATTTGGGGGAAAACAGATGAGTGTCACCAGAGAGAGTGACCCGTGTAAATCAACCCCATAAGTTGCACAGGGGGAGATCTTCTGGAAATCAGATCAGTGCAATAATGGCGGCATCCAGGCTCTTGATATGATATCGTGTTATTGTTATTATAATATCTGTCTGGTAACTAAACCAAGGGACCCTTAAAAGTGACAGTAGCACTGTGACCGAAATCTACTCCGCGGAGCAAGACAATACAAGTTCTCAAACAAAAAACATAAATATACAAAACGGACGTTAATTTCCTTAAAATCTACGACAACAGAAGATATCCAAGACACTTGTTTCATTTTATCCTTGGCCCAGGCTACATCTTTATTATGCAGTGCAATTTAAAAGCGGTTATCAGAAGCGAACCATCTGATCAAAGTGGCGTAACCCTATGGTATAAAAAGATTAATTGTGTATTTGAACTACGAAAGGCACTCAAACATTATTCACAGAATACTTTGTGTAAATAATCCAATAAACAAAATCTAATTCTTAGGAATCAACTATTTCCAACTAATATTTCGGTTTAACCTTTACACCGGTGTGCGATATGCACGGTATATACAAACAAATCCACTGACACGAATCTATTATTTCTTACCGCTAAAAGAAAACCCACCTGAAACTTGCAATGAGGCCTCTTTTTATCAGCATTGGTTTTAGAACCAGAACACAATGAGAAACAGTCATCGATTGTGCGAATGGTTTGGGAATGCAGAATTCTGAGCGCCGTCTTCAATGATTTCGTTTCTTAAAGAACATTCCAGAAAGTTCAAAATTGCATTCTTAAATCTCACAATTAAACATTTCCTCAAACATTTCATTTTTTTATTTTGTTTATTTATATATATATATGATGAAATCGAAAGGGTGACTCAAGTTAAAATAACTCAGTAGATTTATTGACGGTTTTCGTACTGATTTTGAAATGACTTGATTTGTTGAATTTGTAAAAAAAAAAAAAAAATTCATTATGTGCAAGACTGCTTCTTCACGAAGGCAACAGAGGCACTTGCCTCCATGCTTGTTTCTCTATTAAAGTACATTGTAATGTACAGTCGACTCTCGTTATAACAAGATCACTGGGACTGGACAAATGACTTCTTTTTAGAAGAAATGCTGTTAAAGAGGACAGTAAAACAAAGAAACACAATGAGATACGAGATTTCAGAATGTACCCGTTATAAGAAGAACCTATTCTTAACATTGCTCTTTATAACGACGGATGACTGTACAAGAGTTATCAAATCTGTGCACGAAATACACAACGGGCGGCTAAGTCCAGTCTTGCTTTCCAAATGAATTGTCTGAACATTTCCGTTTCCCTCAAAAAGGGAGGCATTTCTGAGAAGAGCTAACTCTTAAAATGTTTATCAATCTTTAATTGCTAAGCAAGACAAATCACTAGGCAATACTGACAACTCATCTTAAGATGAATCTTAGTGCTTTGTGAAATCAAGCCCAGAACATTCCGGGAAAAGAGACTTACTGATAGTCAGGCCTAATTTATTGTGGTCAAGTCACGTGAGCAACTGTGGAGTAATTGCTCACCTGTGGCCAGAAAGGCACCACATGTGATTTAGTCAAAAGCAACCTGAAACTGAAAAGCGGTTGCGTATTTTACCTTGAAACAGAGTCTTTATCACAATACCGTTTTCCAGTAAGACACTCAGGGGAAATCGGGTAAATTCACACGCACAAAAATATTCACTGACCACAAAAAACGTAGTGCATATAGTTTACTACGCAAGCATTAAAGGGATATTAAGAAAGAAAGAAAATTGATGTCATAGTTTTGACTTTAAGTCTTATGTTATGACTGTATACATATCTCACAATATGAATTATTTGGCACACGTCATGACTTATGCTAAGTTTTGATCATTAGATAGTCAAAATTATGACTTTCTGTTATTTCTCTCAATGTCCCTTTAACGCTGTCATGTATGTACAACAAAACCAGGGCAAGAAATACCCACTGGACTGCAATAGGTCTGCAGGCCAAAGTGGTTCTCTGCATCAGACGAGGTACCCCACAACCGAACTGACGTCATTTAGGAACAAGTTTGGGGCTACATTTAGGTCGGGTGACATTTAGGGCTCGGGCTACATTTAGGGGCCGCACAGACGTCCGTTCTTAAAAACACATGGTATGTATCAGTAGTGCCAACGTTTGCATTTTGCAATCAGGGGGATGTCGTACAACGAACATGGACGTATTTATAACTACATTCACCAAAATAGGGAAAAAGTTTCCATAATCAGGCAGATTTTCAAAATTGGTTCACTATACGGAAAGATTGGATTAACTTCTGGGAACTTTCTGCAGAATACGGCAGCTCTGTGTGTACTCTTGAAGATTTACTTCATGACTGTGTACTGATGATTTACAGTTCCAAATCTCCTCATAAAAAAAGTTTGACAACTATAAACAAATCCTAGTAAAATATAGTTCTGGTATGGTCCCGTGACAGTCCTGAGCTACATGACCTGTGGTCTAGTGGGTAATTTCTTGAAATTCAAGCCCTTGCTTAATATGACAAATTGAAAAGTTGTTTTTGAATCTTCATGTACATGTAGGTCTGATTTGACCCCGCCTTTGTGAGGATAGGGATGTCTGGGGCTTCTCCTTGGTGTTGTGTAGTTTCCTTGTCTTGCCTTGTCCTTGGGGTGTACGGCGGTTGGGATCTCTGTTCTCCGAGTCGCTGATGTCCTCCTCTTCGTCGGAACTCAGTGAAAATTCTACGGAAATGCCAAAACAACAAAGCAAATTAAGCTTTAAAAAAAGTAAAACTTTGCACCGCGAAAATAAAATGACGAAAAAGCAAACATATTTAGAAGCAAGGAACTTAAATTTACTTTATAACTTCGCTATTCACTTGGCGTTAAACTTTAACAAATTATTATTATTTCATAATGACTTCTAAAGTAGACTTTGACAACTCAGCATAAGATACTCAACTTGAAACTTTTCTTTAAAAGAAATCAATCATCATTGTTATTCTTTTCTCTATTTGTAAAAATATGAGCAAATCAAATATAAGTTTACTTTTAAAACATTCATTACCAGGAATATCCTGGTTGAACTACTCTGGTTTCTTGATCTTTGCACTGGCTCATCGCACGTCCATTCATAAGAATTGATGTTTAATTTAATTTGCTTTTAATGGTTCAAATCATTTAATAATTATTTTTATCGATAGAAAGACAAAATAAAATAAAATAATAATCTAACAAAAAATTGTGTAGGAATTTCACCCCCCTAAAAAAAAAACCCAGACAGACAAACAAATAAATAGCAGTAGGCCTAATAAATAAATAAATAAATAAACGAAAATGAAAATGAAACATAAAATAAATGAAATAATTAATATACATAACAGAAATGTTATTCTTGATTACAAACAAGAAACATTTGTGGCAAATGCTTATTTTGTTGGATTAAAATTCCAAAATTATTTTAAGAAAAAATTTGCATCAGCCATACTATTTTTCAACGGGGGGAAAAAGGGGGAAAAAGGGGGGAAAAAACAGAAACAGAAATGTTTGCGCCATGTTTTGGATTACGCTATGACGCAGATCTACTCTACAACTGCCTCAAAGGCTCGTGTTCTTCAGAAAAAAAAAATGAAGAAAACAAGTTCCAGGTGAGCAAATGACTAAATCCAACACGTGTTTACGAGAAAACGGTCATAAACAAGGGAGTATACATTTAGCAGCAACTTCAGTGTTCACATTACGCTCTAACAACACTATCTTCTCTTTTGCCCCTTCAAAAGTCAGAAAATATTGCTTAACAATTTTCTGCTTAGCATGAAATGAGCAGGGTACCAGTCACAAATTGTACATGTAATATGGTAGTTTGGCTGGTAATATTATTCTGGTAAGCACAGTTCTGTTGTGCTTAGCTACTTTGTGTGATAAGCAGCTCCATGAAATTGGCCCCTGGTCTTCTCTCAGCAAAAAGGTGGAAGAGAATCAATACGAGGCGAGCAAGTGACTCATTCTAACACATGCCAATGTCACCGAGCATCCTGAGCAAACTGAAGTGTGATCATGTCACCAATACATATTATACCGTATATCTCAAAGAGACAGGACTGATATCTGGCTGTTGGGGGGAAAAAAAAGTAGGAACATTTGAATCCACGCAAGGGCTTTTAGTTTTATGGAATTTTCAGGCTATTTACTGAAAATCTTGCTGAGGGCAAAGGAATCGAAAATCAGATTAAAGAAGGAATAATTTCATGTCTGGAGAGCAGGAAGAGAGAGAAAGAGAAAAGAGAAAAAAAGGCAGATTTTTCCCATGGTGGTTCATCTCGAATCTGGGTAAAAGAAACCGCTACCATGACAACTCATCCAATCCACTCCTCTAATTCCATTTCACTTGGAAGGGTTTGGCATTTGTTAAGACCGAGCAGAGCCCGTCTCTATGAACGTCTTTTCTCCCTCTCTCTTTTTTTTTACAGGCAAAACATCAAAAGAAGAGTTACTACGGTACCTCGTCTCTTGTTGAAGGCGAAGATGTGCTTGATTGTATTACAGGGGCAGTAGGTATACGGTGTATTGCGACAAATCACTCCGTTTATTTGGTTAACAGTATTTCGAGGTTGTCACTGCTGAGGCCATTGGATAAAAGGAGTCTTTCAATCCCAACTAAATACAGGTATTACGTTTCACATGTTCTCTCTTGCAATAGTCCTTTCCCCATATAAAACTATATTTCAGTCCTACACAGGGAAGTATCAAAATCAAATCCATTTATTTCTCTGGAAAGTTTAAAATCTAATTATCAAGAAATTTGTGTCAGGCTTCTTATAAACCTGTCCATTCGATGTCTGGTCCCCATTGGGTTGACACATGAAGTTACAATCTTGTCATTGCTGTTCTGACTGCCGAAGGGCCACTCTAGAATTACCCATTCCCTCAAGGGTCTTGAATCTGTATACTTGAGAGTGTTTGAAGATGGGGGGTGGACTCATGTCCGGTAGAAAAGCACAGCCTTGAATTTGGTTCTTAAAGGGGGGCAAAGCAACTTCCCTTGAGAAGTGGGCACTTGATGTACAACATCTCTGTTTGATATTCTCCCCTCGGGGGCACCAAGACAATTGGGGCAATGACCTCCTTGAGGTTATAAACCTGCCCTACTTTTACTTGGGCGTTCTTTATCGAAAGTTGTGCTCACAGATATTCCAACCCAACTCCCCGGGCAAGGGAAGGGAAGTTTGGAGATGGATATAGGGTCGTGTCTGAAAGAAATGCACTGCCTTTAGTTTGGTTTTATTGAGGGGAAAGGGGAGGGGAGGCAACTTCCCTTAAGAAAGGGGGAGCTTCCTGGACAAGGGAAGGGGTTTTGGAGATGGGGTGGCGTATGTCCAAAAGAAATGCACTGCCCTGAATTTGGTTCTAATGGAGAAGGGGGAGGCAACTTGACACAAGGGAAACCTCCTCAAGAGACCAGTTTTGCTCACAGGCACCTGGGCATTGGAGGCACTGACCTCCCTGAAATTCAAAAACCTCCACTGCTACGACTCGGTTGTGCTTTATCGTAAGTTGTGCTCACAGATATTCCACCATAACCATGCAAAACTGTTCCAGAATCTATAACATTCTTGCAGCAATGGTTACACAAAGGAGAGGCTGTTCAGTGCCAGGCCTCACAGCAAGCCTACCGTGAAGAGCCTCATTCCATCAAACTTGGGTAAAACCTAAACCAGGGGAAGTATTGTTTTGAATGACTGAAGTGGCTACGACCAATTCTCAAGGAGGGAGCCAGTCTTCACGTGGCTTTCTGTACATTTACTCCTTTGGATATGGATTTACAATCAAGTCTGGTGAGTCTCTTGACGTCAGCGATTACCATGGCGAGGGAAACTTCTATTGTGCTTGGAGTCAGAACATTTGTTTTTTCTTCCTTCCTTGACGTTAACGATTCGGTCGAATATAACTACCGTTTTTTCAAACGTATTTACTGACGAATGTTTTTCAAAGCTTTACCACAGTAATTGCAAATTGATTTAATAATTCTGATGGGGTTGTTATGACAAATCCAGGAACAAGTATTGTTGTTGTTTTTTCTTTCTTTTCAAGTTGCACTTGCCCTCCTTTGAGACACAATTCTATAAGAAAATCTTTCTAATAAAATTTCATTAGAATTGACGGGGAAATCAATGTTTTCATCCTTTTATTCCAAATAGTTAAAGGAAAAAACCCAAGCAAGACTATGGCTAGCAAGTTTAAGTAATAAGTTCAAATTAATGGTTTTGAACATTGTTTAATTGGATAGGCCGAAGCACAAGCCATGAAGCCCACCATAGAAACTGTCTACTGACGTGGTAGCAACATTTGTTAATCCCCCATCACACGTACTGTAAGACCAGCCAACATTTGCATCTTGCAATCAGGGGGATTTTGTACAACGAACATGGACAATGAATTACATTTATTATAGGGAAATAGTGTCCATAATCAGGGAGATTTTTTAATTTGTTCATCAGAACATGGAAAGATTGGTTTAGTTTCAGGGAACTTTCTGCAGAATTGCGAATCGAGGACTTCTCTTTGTTCTCCCATTGTTTGGATTATTTAATTTTTTTAGCGACGTCCCCATTGGTTTTGTACACGAAAACGAAGCGAGGACGTCCTCGCTCTGTCAAACACCCGGATCTCTTTTGTTAAAGTCCTCGGTTGCAACGGGCAGACACACCCAAGTGTGTATACGCCTGCAATCGTGGACCTCCTATTGTCCCTCTTTTGTTTATACTCTTAACTTTTTTTTCAACAGCTCCCATTGGTTTTGTACACGTTTTCCAACCGTGGACCTTTCCCAAACCGTGGACCTATTGTCCTCTTTTGTTATAGGTCCCCGGTTTGAATGTGTATACCTACTCACACAAACACAACCTTATAACAGATCCAGTTTGTGGGATCCTGCTATTGTTTTTTTTATTATTCCATTTTCTAAAGAAGTCTCTAGTGGGGTCCAGGTTGAACAAAGAATTCCCTTGTAGGGTCCATTGTTCCTTTGTGAAAAAGACCCCCACAAGGGCACTCCTGTAACTGTAAGCTCACACACACAAACACAAGAAAAACTTTGTTGAGGATCAAACTTTTTCTCAGAGGAAAGGGCACTGCCCTTACAAGAATTAAAAAACAAACAAACATTGGGCTGAAGTAACTTAAATATTGAGTACACGGCAAATATATAAAATGACCGGCAGCGTCAATTTACACTATTGGAAGTAATTAAGGCCTGATGGCAGCCGTGAGCCACTTACACTGGTGCCACACCGGTGACCCCAAGAGACTGGATAAAGCCTTCTAGCTATGGATGGATATCACATTACCGAGGTAACTAAACCTCAAAAAGTTGGTCAAATTGTAAGGGTATTATTTCACCTGTGGACTCCACAAATAGGAAGAAAATTTTGATTTGATTTGGTTCGATGGAGAAGCAGCTCAAGTTGTGAACATTTTCGACATGATGAGGTAGAAACAATTACACATCTTGAAGAATAAACACATTTGCCCACATATTTGTCAGATCTTGTTTTTGACAAACTCACGTACTATTTGTTCCTCATTGACAAATCTCTATTCCTTGGAAAAAAGTAGGCAATTTTATCGAGTACAAGGGCTGACCTACACGGTGCAGATTTTAGTAGACATATTTCAGACTCTTTAATCACAATTTTTGTCAAGTGAAAACAAAATACTTAGCCAGACTTTAGTAGGAAGAATATCATGCCGAGGGTGTAAGGGTGTTAATGAATGAGATCAAGCATAGCCTGCCTACACTGTAGCTATGTGGAAAAGAAATGATAGCCAAAGACAACCCACCTTTTGTTCCAGCCTGTCCCTTTTGTGCCACGAAGAAATCATCATCACTGTCGTCTTCATCGCTGGAGAACGTCACAGCTCTCACTCTCCTGCCATTCTTGTTAGTCCTCTGGGTCTTCCCCACTGTGGTCTGTCTGGGTGTTTGACCCGGTCTGCGAGAGGGGGCAGGGGTCGCCACGGTGTCGTCTTCATCTTCCTCGTCGCTGTCTACGGAGGATTTGCCTCGACCCCGTCGTTTGCTATTCTTCTTTCGGGCTGTGTGTGTGGAGAGTTTGGGAAATTTTATTAGATCGTTATAGAAATAAGACAAGTATTGATTATTTTTAATATTATTTTATTTCTCTTTACAAAATTCCATTAATTACACTAAAATGCACAAGAATGAGAAAAAAATCACTAAAAAACCACACACCAAACACCATAAAACATGATGTAGATTTGGAAAATGCTAGACTAAGGGAAAAAAACCTGATAACATTTGTTTCCGAACCAAAATATTATGTCTGCTAGTAAAATCATTTATAAAAAGTTCAGACAAGCATAAAAAACAAACAAACATTTGAAAAACATTAAGAACTATAAACTTCAAGTTGCACCAAGGAGTAAACTGATGACTGTTGCTTTAAGAAATCGATGTTAAGCAACGAATTATCGATGGGCAGTGAGCTCCAAAAGGAAGGCAGATTATGAAATCCACCGAAAACAAGACACAATTCAACAATTCACTCCAAAGGAGGGCCAGACACAAGAGCATAAATTGTTATAAATCGAATCATACAAAACTAAGGCCTGCTTATAATTTACTTTTTTTTTTTTAAGGCACTGAACACGTTTGGTAATTACTCAAAATATATATTAGCATAAAAACTTACTTGGTAACCAGCAACGAAGAGCTGTTGATAGTATAAAACATTGTGAGAAACCACTCCCTCTGAAGTAACGTAGTTTTTGAGAAAGAGGTAACTTCTCACTAAAATAATAAAAGACTTCATGCATGAAGCCTTTTATTAGCATCTGAAAGCACACAAAATTGTGCAACAAGGGTGTTTTTTCTTTCTTTATTTTCTTGCAACTTCGATGACCGATTCAGCCCAAATTTTCACAGGTTTGTTATTTTATGCATATGTTGGGATACACCGAGTGACAATACTGGTCTTTGATAATTACCAAACATGTTCAGTGCCTTTAACAGCAAATTTACACTCGAATTAGTAGCGTTTTTGAAATATTTACTTATAATACAATGCAAACATAAACACTTGATGCCAGGAAAGTGCTCCATCTTCAGACACTCTTCGTTAATCATCGTCTAATGAGTATACACAAAGCGCTACATCTCTATCAATTTTACATTGCTGACGGTCATCCTATAAATCTTGCCCATGCCAGACTGTCAACCGTCATCACAGCGAAGCAATCTCACCATCAAATATAAACACATCTCTTGCCCGTGACTACATTTGGTACAATGTTCATGTTTATTTTGAGAGCACTCATTCATGTAAACTGATCCACGAGACGGTGAGGTGACGCCTGATCAACTCAACGCTGTCTGAACTGTCCAAATACTCGAATGGCTGATTCTTGCAAAGTCAGATAGAACTGCGGATAGTGCAAGTGATTTTGATTTTTTTTCCCCCAACTATAAATTGTCATTTTGTAATATATTGGCACTAATTCAAAGGCTCAGGAAATCCTAACTTCGCAGTGGAATGTCTGATTACAATGGACTTTTCCCAAGAAATGGGCTATATTAAGTGCACATCGCGCGTTTCGCACTAATTTACACTACTGGTAGGCAAACTGCGGAAACACCGTGACCTTTTGTATGGGGCTGATGGTGGAGTAACGCAAACACGTTTATGCGTCTGCCAAGTGCGCAAGTGTGACATGGCTGGCAATCATCAGCGTTCAAATACTGTCATCGTGCGACTATAAACCGCCCTTTACTGTGCAGTGCGCATTTTAGGCGACGCGAGTGCAACTAAAACGCAGACCTTAATAGGTACACGTTGCCTTGGATCGGGCGAGTTGGTCTATGAAAAGCGTTCGAAACCGTTTGTTATAAAATGCATATGGTTAGAAAGATGATTTAAAAGTAGAATACAATGATCCACACAAACATGCCTCGAAATTGCGTGGTTTTCCTTTTACTTGGCGAACTAACACGGTCCGCCATTTTGTAGAGTCAAAAATTTGGCTCTACAAAATGGCGTGCCGTGTTAGTTCACGATGTAGAAGGAAAACCACGCAATTTCGAGGCATATTTGTGTGGATCATTGTATTCTAATTTTAAAACATCATTCTAACCATATGCATTTCATAACAAACGGTTTCGAACGCTTTTCATAGACCAACTCGCCCGATCCAAGGCAACGTGTCCCTCTAATAATTATCTTTACATGCGTGGGCATAATAGTAGCCGCGTGTGTATAAATGCCAGGGCAAGGGGTCAACAGGTTTGAAGTAAACGTACTCTCCCCAAAGCCAATGCCGTATTAGCCTGAATTGTAATAACGCTGCATTGAAGAAGAATCGGGTGCATCTCATTTGAACTGCGTCCACAGGAAAGCTCATGCAGTTGTGGTCCCCCTCAACACCCCCAAGGGAAAGACGGCCCTTTAATGCGTGTACGTGTAGGTGAGTGTTAGGCATGCTTCAGCACGTGATTGCCTTGCCACAAGTTGGGCTCTCAAAAAAAACAAGCGCATTTATTTATAGGATTGATTTGATTGTGGCTTTCACTGATCGGCTTGAGGCAATGAAACTGAACCATTGAACCCAGAGAGCGAGAAGAGACGAGGGATGAAGAGACGAGGGATGGGGATAGAGTGACTGGCGGGGGAGGGAATCCTCTTATGACATTCTTGACGACTTCTTCTCCACAAAAAGACAGTAGGATTTGGGGTTGATTTTAAATGACATCAAATATAAAGGCGATTATTTGACGTGAGAGTTCAGCAATTTGGTTGTGATTCAATTAATTTCTAGTCCACAGTTGCCAACATTTGCATCTTGTATTCAGGGAGGTTTTGCACATCAATCAGGGAGTGTTTTAGAATTACATTCAACATAACAGCGGAAAAAAGTTTCCACAATCAGGGAGGTTTTAAAATTTGTTCCTCAGAACATGGAAAGATTGGTCTATTTTTAGGGAACTTTCTGCAGAGGTGGCAGCTCTGCTAGGTCCCTTCTTACATTTGCATAAATCAAGCAATATGGGGAAGATTATTCAACTCCTCCACACAATGCTGACTTCTCTCTCAATTTAGGTGAGTAAACCACTTATCTACTGCGACATCAACGGCACTCGAGAGCACTCAATACAAACACACGGTGAAGCAACAACCAGTACGGCAAAGAGTACGTGTAAATTGACACTTGTGTTCAAACTTTCACATTTTAATATCATCGTCAGAAATCGAGGGGGAGCTGCACATCCAGACAGTCCATAAAAAGATTTCAGTGTCAACTTTTTGTGTTCGTCTGGAGACAAGCTGGTGTTCTAATAAATCGCCGAGTATCGAGACAGGCGTCGGGCCAGAAGCACATAATCTACACAAGAATTCCCTGGAAGGGAACCCCGCTCCCGTGTCTTAAGATTGAGATGGAACAGACAAGATGTCGACGTGCTGCGATCTGTCAGCATTACTTCATGACTTCGTCACGAGGAAGTTCTTGATGATGTTTTCTGTACTCTGCATCATGTGGCTTGCTGTGGTGAAAACATGGACCTAAAGGCAGTGTACACATTGGGTACTTGTCAAAGACAAGTACCCTCACTTGGTGTATCCAATGCATACAATTTTGCTCCAAAAGAGGATCAAATAAATTGACAATTGACACAATTTTAATATGAGGTTAGAGACTTGTAAACTTCCCCGATTTTCACGAGGATTCTACCTTACTAGATTGTCTTCCCACCAAGTATTTCAAATCTTACAAGCATGTTGGCAAAACAGTTACAAAATTCGTAAATAAAGGTATTGTCAAATGTCTACTGACCTGCTGACCGGCCTCCATTGTCCCTGGCCCGAGCTGCGGCCGATGCTTTACTGGCTTTCTCTACCACGGCCTCGTCGTCCACTCCCTTAGTGTGACACTCGTTGAGTTTCTGCTCAAAGTCGTCCACTATTACCTGGGGAAAATAAATATAATTAAAATGAAAATTTCTAGAAACAACTATTTTTAATCTAGGAACTTTTTAAAATATGTCGAGGAGGAAATGTTAGTTATCATTCACATTTCTGGCAATTATCAACTTGTTTAACGGGTAATAGATTAAACAGTTAAAAAAAAATATGTTAAAGTATACAAACAACTATAAATTAATGGACTCATTAATCTGTTTTTACAATATTAGTGAGCTCGTCCTTTTTAACTGTAAACTAATTTTGAACAAATTAATCAACAAATTCAAAACAACATGATCAAATTGTGTTTAGTTGTTTTCTATATATCTATTAACAGGAACGCAACTGCATTTAGTCGAAGAAGGAAGGCATTTCCAGGCACAGCAAGACTTGTGATTTTCAATTTAATGGCACAGCCGAGAACCCCCCCCCCCCCCCCCCAATGAAATTGGGCCCAGTTCTTCGGTCGGATACCTCTCAAAACTAGAGTTATAAGGTACCTTCATTTCTGGTTTGGCGAATTTCTTGGACTTAGAGAGGATGGAAGCGAAAGAGGAGAAGACCTCGGTGTCATGGAGCTTGTCGGCAAAGCAGGTAAAGTTCTCTTGAAGACGACGGATGCACTTCTCGCTCATATTGAGAAGGTTCAGGCAGAAGGCCAAGTCTTGAGGTTGTCTGGCGGTCCTGAGGGTTGGAGTGTGGATTTTAGTTTTGGAAGAACAAAAATTAGGAGACAAAAATTAGGAGTTTTTAAGGCATGTTTTTGAGTCTGCAAATATAAAATCAACATTTACAAATGATACCAATTGTTTAATGTTATATTAAGTCAATTAAAAACACAATTAAAAACCGCATTTGACTTAGTAAAAATACAAATTAAAGTGCATTATATTGTAGATATTGTAAATACATGTTACAAAATTGTGTTAATTTTCCGGCATAAATTGTGTTAAACTATAATTCTACACAAAGTTTTCAATCTGACAAATGTTGGTGAGTCTGCTTTGTTTACGATACCATACTTCATCAACAGACCTGGGCCAATTTCATAGAGCTGCTTAAGCAGAAAATATTGCTCGACAGTTTTCAAAAATGTGCAGGATACCAGTTAAAAAGTGTACATGTTACATGGTATTTTGGCTGTTAACTTTAATCTGGTAAGTATAATGCTGCTGTGCTTAGCTACTTTTTGTGCTTAAGCAGTTCTACGGAGCCCAATTTCATGACTCTATTCACCGTAGAATTTTGCACTTACGGCGCCCTGTAAAATGCGCAATTCATGGTGGGTCGCGAGGAAGAATTCTGCGGTAAGCAGTGCCATGACATTAGGTCCCTGCTTTCCATGTTTTGTATGATTAGCCAAGTTGTTATGTCTGCTTATCTAAGTTAGCCTTGCATCTTGACTGTGTTAGACACAGTATGCGAATCCTCTTTGCTAACAAACTCAAGCTGAAGAAGAGCAGAGTATACTGCTCGAAACGTCAAGACCACACCGGCTCTCTTCAGAGCCGACACTCCCACAAAAGAGATTAATAATACATGGTTGTACCCACAAGTTTACTATTTATTTATTTATAGTTACTTCTTATTTTCACACCATGCAAAGCTTTAAAAACACCACTTAAACTCGTAGCTTCTTGAACCGAGTCATGCAGTAAGATTATGAGCAGCAGGAGGGTGTTCGTCATCATTACTGCCACATTACCCCTGAACTCCATATGGATATAGTGAGCAACAGGATTAAATCCTCACATGTATACCATCTAATTGTTGTAAGACGCGGCAACATCTAAGGAGATTCCTCGTCAGGGTTCTCCTCTCCACCTCGACCCATTAGCCCAGCCCAAGACAAGACAAATTAGCCTTACCGAGGGGGGAGCGGCCCCCGCACGCCGCCAAGATGTACTTATGGTAATTTCATGGGAATTAATGTGCTCCATGGAATGTGTTTGTGTGATGTAACCCTTGCACGAGGACAGGCAAATATGAATTTAATTGAACTAATTCCGATGACCCTCGGAAAAAAAACCTGGAAATGGTGTTTGCAGGCAGGTTCCGAAAGTTCGTGCTTAAGTGGTACACACTCTAATTGGTAAAGGCTTAAACGGAATTCGCATGAGACACGGTTCTTTCTCTCTACGATCAGGGGGCAATTTCATTAGAATTGCTTAAGCAGAAATTAGTGCTTAACCAAATTTCTGCTGAGCACAGTTTAGCAGGAAACCAGTCGTATAATGCGTTTGTGAAATTGTATTTTGGCTGGTAACCTTATTCTGTTCATCAACATTTTGATGTGCTTAGCTACTGTTTGTGCTTTTAAGCAGCTCTATGAAATTGGAGTCTGATTAACTTATGATCCAAATGGAATACGTTCATGAAAGTTATCATGTACATTGCCAAAATCAATGTTGAGCCTTGAAATGTTCAGGCCTACTGGACTACTTGGGCAGACAGGGTACAAGGGGCCAATAACCCATAAACATAAACATGTCCTGCAGTCTAGCAGTAGTAACTTAAGAAATTGTACTATAATTGTAACTTAAGCCCCTTTAATTCTCAACCAAAAAGTAAATAGTTGAAAAAAAATAAAAAAAATTGAGGTCCTATTTAAAGGAAATGTATACGTTTGGTAATGACTCTGAAAATTAATGGCAATACAAATTTACTTGGTAAGAAGTACAGCAGCTTTGGATAGTATAATGCATTTTGAGAAACTTTTCACTTCGAGTTAATACGGTTATGGAAAAATATATCACTTTTTATCCCTAAAATTTTTAATCTGAGAAGCTACGGCCGTAACGCTTCTCAGACTGTGTATTCCTATGGGGAATATTCTTTCTGCGTGGAAATATCCGCTCCGGTTTTTCGGTGATATCTCAAAAACGCGACCACCTTTTGAAGTGAAATTTTCACAGGTTTAGTTTTATTGTATATCTACATTTATATAGGGTTGAAACAATCAAACGGTTCCAAAAACCAAAGGTATACTTTGCCTTTAAGGCAGTTCAGTAAAATTTCCGACTTAATTGTACATGGTATCAGACCTGTCTTTTAGTGGATATTTTCTTGACATTCAAGCCTTTTGGTAATCAAATTTGATTTATAAACAAGTTTGATACCACTTCACAGATACATACACATCAATCTTCAATTAAAAAACGACTTATTTTTCTTTTGAACCTTAATCAGTTATTCATTCCTTGCCCCGGCGAGAAGAGAACATAAAGAGGGTGGGGTGAAAATCCCCCAAACTCACTCAAAACAACAAAACAGATCACTGCTATACCTGACCTAAAAATTGAAATAACAGGTTCTTGAATGAATGAAACACATCCAAAGATCTCCACAGACCTTTGACCGACTTTTAAAAACCAAATCCCGGCGTTATTTTCACGAGTAATCTATGCCTCACAGCCTTTCATCGTTATTGATGAGCTCGTGCGAGGGGAACTAATACCGCTTCACCTACTACTTCATGAGCCAGAGGCGAGAGATGAGACAACCGCCGAATCAAACACGTGGAAAAAGGACGGTCCGGGTTTTCCGGCAAGTGACCGGGGATTAAAGGGCAGTGTTATATCAGTGAGAAGGATATTGAAACACTTGTAAAACTAATAAAGCGAACCTGTTCTGCTTTAGAATGTTGCCCAGGGTTTTAGGCTAATGCCTGGGCCCTCTGGGACAGTTTTTTTTTTTACCCGAGTTGAAGCTTGGAAGCAAATCAGTGGAAAGCGATACCAAATTTGACAGAGAGACTGCAGTGCCCGATTTCACAAAGAGCTTAGATGTGAGATCGATCATAAGTGCGGTTCAACCTTTATAGATAGTTCCCAGTAGACGCCATCTTTACGGGTAAATCGCATTTTGGCTTGCATGCGCGTCAAGCGCTCAAATTATTAACGCAGCCGCGTCGTTCACTAACCAATCATGCAATGAGTTTGGTGAAATGTGCGCGTGCTGCACGCCGTTCTCACGCGTAACGCATGACTGTGTGTTCCAAATTGCCCGTAAAGATGGCCGACTTACGTCATACTGCAACCTATCTATACTGCTCAGCTTCACTCGGGGCCCAATTTCATAAAGCCTGTGTAAGCAGAAAATACTGCTTGACAAATTTCTTTGCTAAGTAAAAATTGAGTGGGGTACCAGTCACAACAATGCAAACTTTATGTAATTTTGGCTGGTAACCTGTATCTGCTAAGCAATACTTTTCTGTGCTGAGCAAGTTTTTGTGCTCAATCATTAGTGCTTTGTGAAATCGAGCCCTGGATGAGCTGTTATAAGAGTGTTTAAAGCAGAAAATGATACTCAAACAAAAAATTCTGCTGAGCATAAACAAATTTTGCTTTGAACCAGTCAAGAACAGTATACATTACTTTGTATATATTTCGGCTGGTAACCTGTTTCTGCTAAGCCAGTGTTTTTTTTGCTTAGCAATTTTTTGGTGCTTAACATTTTTAGAGCATTTGACTCAATCAGTGAAAGAGTCAGCTTATGATATTTGAATCCTCAAAAATAATTAAAGGTTTTTCTCTTCATGTATTTTCCCCCGTGTTTTGTCTCCAAAAATACGATTTAAAAGTAGATTAAAATTTCCCCCCACTCATTATCGCTCATCAAAGTCGGTTTTATATGAAAATTCCACGTTTTTGTTTGAGTAAATCTCAAGGCTTCACAATCTATATGAAGATAGCGCCCAGAGTGTACACGTCGCTAGTTTATCTAAGAATGCCGGCAGGGAGATGGTTCAAGACGTTAATTAAGGCTCAGTGGAATGCTGTTTCAATCAAGTTGATGGATGTTGTTGTGTACGCTGGGATCACGATGGCAGCTCATTGTGTACTCTAAGAATCAAGAATCTTATTGTATAATCGACTCGCACACAAATTTACACAGCGCATTCTGACATAACGGGGTACCAGAAGGCCTGCAGCTAATATCACGAAACACTACGCAACTGCGTATTAAAAAGTCCACTTGCGCAACATTTTTGCCTAAGTTGTGCACCACTAATACAAGAACTCTTTTACAAAAGTGGACTTACGCAGTCGCGTAAAGTTTCGTGAAATTGGCTGCTCAGGCCTCGATTTTCACAACGAGCTAAGATTGATCTTAAGTTTGCATAGCAACGTGTGATATCGCAATTCAAATCACTCTGGCGATGTTGACAACTCATCTGACGATTAGTGTTTTGAAAAAAAATCGAGAACCTGGAATTTCATCTTTGAGAGGGTGAGACATTTTCATTTTGCAGAAGGCACTTTCCTTCGAAAAATCTTAAAGGTCTATGGGAGTCTTTGGAAGGGGCACCAAGCCAAGACTATACCTAGGGCAACAGGCCAGGGGCCATGGGCCGAAAACAATTGCCTCCATTGCCTCCCGCGAAGTATACCAGGGCTGAGTAAGTACACTGTGGTCATGGAAGAAGCATCATTGCTCTGTCCAATAATGTGTGGGTGGAATATTACTTATTGATTTATTTGTCATGTGATACTACAAGCACTGTAAATACGTTGTTTTTGGTTTGATCCTTGCACCAAAGTGTGATAAGCACTGTACAAAGTGCTTCACAGGTCCTGCTGGAAAACAAAAAAGAACAAAGGCTACCCGTGTTGGATTCGAACTCACCACCCACCCACACAGTCGTCAATTAAATGTAAATTATAACACCAAATTGACATACAGTACATGCATGTAAAGCAAAGCATTAACAATACAAACAAAACTCAACAACCAAGACCCTGACTAAAATTAACAATTTCCTTCATCGAGAATGAAGTAAAGTGATGAAGAACTTTGTCAAAAGTATTGTTTCTTAATTTGAAAGAAAATTTAAGACTTCATTTTTTTTAATTTTTATTTTTTTATTTTTATTTATTTTATTTTGGGGGGGGGGGGGGGGGGGGGGGGTTTGATCTCTTACCTTGTCGCCCGGAAACGATGGCAAAGCTTCTCCACCAATGACTCTGCCTGTCGGTCTTTCTGGATGAACGCAAACACATACCTGTCAACAGGACAGAAGGAATTCAGTAATTAAAACCTGCCTTTAGTGATTTTACTAGGATCCTTCCTCACTCCAACAAAATCCAACAAAATCCAACACAATGATAAACTCAACCCCCTGACGGTTGGACTCCGATTGTGCTGGTATATACCTGATCCCAAGTAAAGCACAATCAGTTTACTCCCAGCCAAACACCATACTGTTTTATCTTTATGTTTGTTTGTGAATTTGATCTTAAGTTCCAGGAAGAAAAAAACAAAAACAAAAAATGTTTTTATTATTTTGTATTGTGTAGGCCTATTGGCTGCAATTCACACAAATCAGAACAAAGAAAGAAATTTGAACCTATACGCCCTTTATTCTTTGTTTGGGAGGTGGGGGCGTCGGTTTTATCAAGCACAAGGGGCAGACTTACGGTATATAGGCTTTGATAGGCAGTATTGCTAATTTTTCTTTAGGGGGAAAAAATGCGTATCAGATTAAAGTAGGAAGAATGTCGAGGCTGCTGTCTAACCTAGAAAAGAGGAATGTTTCAGGCACAGCAAGACTTTGAACTGTGTTTTTCTGTTTTTCAGTGGCACAGCTTGAGAAACCGAAAAAGGAGACTATCAGCTGATCTGCCAGTAAAAATTTACGTTCCTGAACACATATAAATCAAGTTTGGGAGGAATTTAAGCTGGGACACGATGTACTCATTTATGTGGCCACAGGAGAACAACAAATGTGTTTGGAATAAATAAAGTTAACACAAGTGCAACGTTACATGAGCAAGGATTGATTTACCACGACATTATTAGCAACAGTTCCCATGGTTGTTCTTATAAAAGTAGTGTCGATAATGAAGTACACTTAAAAAGACATCCAAGTTACTGAACTTTTTTCTTTGCCCGGTCATGAAACTCACTCCGGGGATGATAACTCGGACAAAGTACAAACATAAAAAACATACATAAATCTCCCTCCAGATGCAAAACAAAAACCAACCCAAAAACGTTTTATGATGAAAAAACCCCAACAAACCCCATTCCCAATACATTTAAAAGGATGGTATCTCTTTCGTAATTACTCAAAACATGAATGACCATAACAACTTACTTGGTAATGATATAACATTTTGAGAAACAATTCCCTTCAAAGGAATGTGGTTTTAGAGAGAAAAATTCAAAAAACATTTCAACCTGAGAAACGCTTCATGCATGAAACGTTTCTCAGATTGTGTATGCCAATTACGGAATATTCTTCCTGCGTGGACATAACCGCTCCAGATTTTCGGCAATTATCTCAAAAACGAAGTCTTTACAGGTTAGGTTGATTTGTATATAGGATTAAAACAATCGAACGGTTCCTAAAACCTTTGGGGATAACATTTCGTCTTTAAATCTCGACTCCCTTCGGGGGAAGATAAATCTACACAACATCCATGAACTGTTTGCCAGACACGGAAACTTAATCCAGACAACTAAACCGTCATCAATTCAACTATTCGGTGTTAACACACACAAAAACCTCTCTAACACTTTAAAGTTAAACAATATAGCATCACAGATTATTGATCGTGCCAAGAAACCTCAATTCCCCAGGGGTTAGGAAATTGTTTCTTTTAAAACGAGGGAAAAACATCCAGCTTCGATGGCATGTTTGAAAGTCAAGAAACCAGTCGCTGGATGATGACAGTATACTTTAAAAGCCGGCTCCAGGGTTTAGACAGTTTTCAGACGGTTTTCAGATGGCTGTAAAGGACTATGCCGACTACCCAACGTTTACATGTATCAATTGATTTTTTACATGTCTGTAAATGTGCTCAGTTGGGATTAAGGCTTTTACCTCTAAATATTACTCAATTGCACTTGCAGGGCATTGAGTTCAAACACATTATCTCCACGGTATGTGAGAAGGTTTGCTTGTGGCGGCTAAAGTGTTTCGTTTAGAAACCCTGCGAGCTTACAGTTACACTGGTCAAATTACACTATACTCGTCTGCAGGGTTGCTGTTGCCGCCAGTCAAACACTTCATAAAAATAACATATTTTTACATCTTTTTGAAGTAGTTGTCTCTTCTGAGGGTCTGCAGGATTATCACTCATTACAAAAAAACAAATTGTAAAAAAATATATAAATATATAAATATTTCATCTCGAAAGGCTCAGATTTTTTATTTTATTAATTTACTATTCAAATCCCGCTCTCGTTACTTTTTCTTTGCTCAACTCAAATGAATTAATACTTTACCCAGTAAGTTTTTCTTGTGGTTAAATTTAAAAGCTCTATTGATTTTAATATTTTCACTCTAGTATAGCCAAACAACTTAGCTTGATTGAGCCAGCATAATAATTGAATATTTCAAAAGTACATCTTATATGAAAAATTACACATCTTTGCACGAATAAAATGTTTCTGGAACATATGGAATGACTTACAGTCAGGTCATTCAATAGTTAATTTTTGTTTTCATTCACATAAAAAATAAAATAAAACAATAATAGAATTGTATTCAAATTTATTACTTTTGACTCGTGCCATATCATCTTTAAATGTCAATTTAACATCTGTGTGGTCCTGCGTCGTCTTGAAGACATTAGTGTTTTTTTGTTCAATAAAGGAAAGTAACATTAAACCCTAAACCCATTAATGTCAAAACATATGTTTGGATGTCCTCATCCGGTGACCTCATGACAATGTTCTGAGATTAACATACATGTACGTACTACGCTTAACCCGAATCGGTTATGACCAACACATTAACATGTCATCGCCGTCTGCCCGATGTCTAACGGCTGTCACGGTGAGGAGATACGTAGCAGCCCAGCTGAATTGTGACAATAATACCGATGGAATTATCTAGCATTTTCTGCTTTTTCATTTGGGGATGAGTGAACCAGGTGGCTTTTACATTTTACGAGCTTGCCTCATAAAAAATGGATTTTGATTGTCCAGATGTAGAGAGAGGGAAGATTCATACATTAAGACATAATGTCGTTTCTCTTTAAATCGATTCGTAAAGAATCACCTGCTTCGGGCTGAGTTTCTGCATCAAAAATATATTTATCAAGTAACAAACCGAAAGGAAGACTGGCTGGGTGAGTTTGAAACTAATTTTGGGTTGAGAGAAAAAAAGTTTACTACAGCTGCGAGGATTTGAAAAAGAAGGAAAGAAAACCCACACAACAACAACAACAACAACAACGACAACGACAACGACAACGGCGGCGGCGGCGGCGGCGGCGGCGGCGGCGGCGGCGGCGGCGGCGGCGGCGGCGGCGACGACGACAACATACTAGTACTCCAGTGGGATTAGAGTAACAATCGTGCCTGGTCACACCGAAGAGGGCAGAGGCACTCTTCAAATTTTGTTTTAAAGACAATCTACATTCTTTTGCAACAACAGCAACGGGGGACAGTGCCAGGTACAAGAAGGCCTCATTTCTGCGTATTTACAATTTCAATGGTGCAGCTGAGTGTATTCCTGCTTATCTAAGCCCTGATTCAAACGTTACATACACCTTGCATCACTTCGTTTGTGTCAAAGCATCGCTACAAAACTAAAGATAAGAATTCAGCTCGGCCACTCGGTTAAATGTGTGTCAAAAACCAGGTCTGAATATTTGTTATTGCAAGGTCTGTTCTGCAGGGACATCTCCGAAACGGCCGTATATATAATGCCTCAAGATGTGAAATCCAACACCTTGTAGAAATACTCCCTTCACATTAAAACCCGCCGTAGATCTTCAGCTACAGGGGTAGAAGACGAGATACTGTCACCTCATCTTCCCGGCCTCTCTGCGGACTGGCTTTTGCAACAACCCACAACCATCTGCTCAAATTACCACAAAGCACGGCCAAGCTCGTTCACGAACAGACCAAAAATAATATTAGAATGCATTGTGCCAACATCTCCGATTTTAAAAGCCTTTTGTGTGCGACACAATTTTTGTTTAGCGCCGTTTGATGCTCGAAGAAGGTAACCGAATGATTCCGTAATGTTTTTATTCATTCCTTGGTCTTTCTTACTCTTCATTTTTGTTTTCCCTTATTTTTTTGAGCGCGGGTTTCAGAGGGAGTATTTTGTTTCTTGTAAATTGCTTGATTTCCACCTGGATCGTAGTTTTGATGTTTAGATGGATGGCAGCAATAGACCGCGTAAAACAGGATTATTTGTCAGTATTGATCCAATTCAGCCGGCGTACTCTCGCCCTGTAAATCTTGGTAGTGCCATTTTGGGAGTCAGGTTCCAAGTGTATTACTACTGCACAGCACAGTGCAAACTTGAGACGAGGTTTTAATGATTTTTCAACTTCAGTGATCAATTTCATAGAGCTGCTTAACAGTAGCTCAAGCTGATTAACAGTAGCTAAGGCTGCTTACCGCATTAAGACAACCAGCCAAATTACAAAGTCGTATCATTTGTGACTGGTACCCTGCTGATTTTGGCTTAGAAGAAAATTGTAAAGCAATGTTTTCTGCCTAAGCAGCTTTATGAAATTGGGCCATTTTGGAAACAGTATCCTCACTGCATAGAGAAGTAGATCAAAGAGCATGATTTCTTTATCTGAAGAAAACACCAGAAAGACAAAACATAAGTCTGAAATCAGATGAAAGCCTGAAATCCCCCACCCCCCCTAGACTTAACAACATCATAAACTGATGAAAGTCTACCTTAGTCTTCAGGCTCTTTTTATTTAAAAATGTATAACCTGTCTGTTCTGACACATTGTTAGTAACAATGTTACAGCAAAAACGGTTTGTGGCCCGACACTTCAACCGTAGCAGAGTCTTTCTTAAATGCTGAATTTAATTTACACCCGTAGGTCATTTGGTTGGTAAGCAGTTTGTATTCAGGTAATTCTATTTTCATAAATGTTAGACAGAAACCATCATTAGTACCATGTCTCACTCTGGCAATTATATTTTCACAGTACATCTCAGAGACAGAGGCAACAAACTGTGCTGCATGAAACAGAAACGCGTCTGTATCAGTTACGTTGCACAGGCGAAAATTTTCTTTACTCTCCAAACATGTGTTATCATCTGCCAACAGAGGGCTCCATTGCCAACTCTACAGGGCGCACTACGGTTGCACCACACTAAATAAACCCCCATAGGAACCAATGCTAAATGATAAATATTCAAAATACTCAACAAATCGTGTAAGTCTCTCAGCCTCTTGAAAACCAATCAAACAATCCCAAACCGACTTCGCTGCCAGTTTTCGTGAAGCACTTCTCCACTTTCCCGGTCAAATAGGGCCAACTTTAACGCCTAAATTTATCAAGTCTCCTCAAAAGTTGAAGCACAGAACCCCCAGGTTGTGATAGATTCTTACATTTACACAATCTATTAATTGCATGACCCCCAAAACGTTATAATTAAAAATAAGTTGTGGGTTTACAAATTATGATAAGTAGCTTGGCGCATGAATTCTGGCTTATTTAGTGTGGTGAACCCCTACATTCAATAGAGAAAAACAATCATGTGCCTTAAAATAAAATGTAAAACGACAACTTTTTCTGTTAATCCAAGATTTGGAGACATGGCTTATACGGATTGTTGAAAAAAAATAAATAAATTGTGCCCTTGGGGTTTGACATTGAACATGGAGCATTTGGGGGTACACTGGCCCTCTAAAAAATACCTTTTAATTTGCAGACATGCACACACGGCCCTTTTTCGAGATGGAGTTTGGTCAGTTACAGGGGAATGGCTTGTGGGTCGGGGTCCCCCCTTATTCTAGACCTGGAACCTCTGAAATGTGACAATTCAGGTGGTTTACGGACTCTATGCATCACCAGCAATACAACACATGGATTGGACACAATGTGGATAATTTCTCTCTCCCTTTGGTGATTTTACTTCTCAAAACAAAATAGAATTAAGGAGATTTGGAGAAAAACCTGCCATCAGGAAAAATCCTGAGAAATCACACGCCTGCATTTTTTTACCGGTCCATTGGTGTTTTTACTCTGAATGAACACATCTCAATAATTCAATTGCTAACTTACAGGGTCAAAGGCTTACAACAAGAGGGGGGGAAAAATACAGACAAAATAACCTCAAAAACTCGAGGAAACAACAATTTCATTTAACATAACAAATGTGACACCCTGTGGCACCTCTCAATGTTTTATAAAAAAAACATGCAGTAAAAATATGGCATTACAAGTGAAGACAACTGGAACATAGGCCGGGTTATCAATGTGATTTGCTCCTCAAGCACAAGCTAGCCTATCAGGCAGATACTACATTTGACACTGGACCGCATGCCCGAAGAAAGTGATTTTAGTGTTGGGCTCGTTAAGTCACGACCGGACAAGTCCGGTGGTCTAGTGTGTTTCATTTTAATAATACCTCACTGTCACTGTGCAAATATCTTTAAAAGCAAGCAATGATGTTCAAATGTTGACTTTCAAGTCTTGTAAATATCTTTCAACTCTGTCGAGTATCAAAATATAGGCTAGGTTAGGCCTATTTCTTGACAAGACACGTGACATGTGAGATTTTTATATTCTCTTTAATAGTGCTTCGTTCAATTAATTACATTTCACATGTTTAACTTTATAGGAAGTTCTATCTCACTAATAATCTGGTCTTGAAAAAAAAAAAAAAAATTCTTGGCCGGTAAAAATATTGACCTAGTCTCGTGAAATGTTACAATTTTGAGCCCTAGATATGCGGGAATAATGGACAGATGAGAGCATTTTTACATGAAATACACTGGAATTTTACCACAATTTTGAGCCCTAGATATTCGGGAATTATAGGCAGAAATTAGCATTTTTACATGAAATACAATAGTAATACACTTTCTTTAAAAATTTAAAATCAAATTCACAAACAAATATGAAATCAAACCGTTTAGAATGTTCCATATTGCATGGGAGAGCTTTAAAACCAAACATAAACAACCAGGAAAAAGAAACCCCATTTCAAATACCTCATTTGAATTCAGAGTGCTAAGGCCAGCCAACCTTCAATAACTTGGTTTCAGTAGAACACATCCAGAATGGCCCACAGTAGAACGCTAAAATACTTATAGACCCTTATCACAATGTGCAATGTTTTTTGTAAATGCTCTTCTGCCCAACAGTAATTTGATGAGGACTCAACCCAGATTTCTAGTTACATCAGGTAGTGTCTTGTTTTGCCAGGTCTTAATAATCATCTATATTTGTATGGCTTTTCTCTGCACTCGTTTCAATGAACCTTCAATTTTCCTATGTGTAGTTACTCTCAGGAGAGATATTTAAAGAGGGTTTCCAAGATCAAATTAAGATTTGTGACGCACACTTTTTCCATTAGAGTCCTTATGTAAGTGGGGGGGGGGGGGGGGGGGGGGATTACAAATCTTTAACCTTACGTTAAAATGGGGTAAAATCACTTTATTTTATATTCTTTCAGAGCGATGTTCACCTTTTTAGTTTTTCAGAATGTGTGTGTGTGTTCATGCAGGATACATTATCTTCTATTTTTCACCAACAAACTCAATAGCGATCCCTACCTCAATTGTACACTTTCTATAAAAAGAAAAACCACTGACATGAACTGTTTGTATATGGTTCTGCCAAGTGTGTAGATCACGTGGGGTAATCTGAACATATAATTTGGATTTATAGAACATCTAGAGCAGTCACCATAACAATAGACCCTTCCCATGAAATATTTAAATTGCACATCACGCGTGCGCACTTACACTGCTGGTTGGCAAAATGATGGAACATTGCCCCTTTTTGTGTGGGGCTGATGGTGGCGTGACGCAGACGCGCTTGTGCGTCTACTTAGAGCACATCTCTATGGCGTTTGCCAACCAGCAGGGTCTGTACGCATGCGTGAATGTAATTAACATATTTCATGGGAAGGGTCCATTGCATTGTACATTTTTAAAACTAGTTAAACAGATCTCATGTATGCACAACTGTACATTCCAACGAGAAGTTTTGTTTGCGCCAGTCGAAAGGTCAATCCAAAGCTATTTTGATTGAACATTTTATCAAAATCAGGAATGAACTGACAATTCTTTGTAGACAAATGTACAGACCACACATTATTTGAAATGTGACGTCATTAAATAGTTTTCCGATTTTGAAAAAATTGTACTTAAAGGGTAATCAAACACAGTGGCATTTTACACTGTTTTAATGTGAGGTTAGAGACTTCTAAGTTTTTTTTCCCATGTTCATAAGGACTCTGTCTATTGGAAAATGGGTTGATCACTAAACTGAATTTGATCTTGGAGCCACTCTTTAAGAAAGACACCTACCTCATTATTATCTTGAACTGTTCTTGTTCCATACCATTCTCGGGATCGGACAGCCGGCTGATCATGTCTGGCATCACGTTGTAGATCGCATTACCCTGAGGAATAAATTACAAATCAGTTCAATGGATCGGACTCGTTCGTCAATTATCAACATATCAGTCTAAACAAAATCTTGGGGTGACGTTCAGCAGAAATCTGTCTGAACCCCTCCCCCCCCCCCCCCCCCCCCCCCCCGAAAAAAAACCAAAAACTAAAAAAAAACAGTAATTTAAAAATAATATATATACAAATAAATAAATAAATAAATAAATAATTAAATAAATGAACAAATAAATACAGATAAATAAATAAATAAAGAAAGAAATAAAAAGAAGGAAAAAAAACCAAAAAAACGAAGAACTAAATTATTCCTTCATTTTCAGAATAAAGGAGAGCTAAAAAATTCTTTCCTTAGATTATTTAGGAGAGCTCTTTGCACTCCTCAGAACCAAACTTTACACACTGTCTTTCTGTTATTGTTTTAGATTTGTTTTATTGGGTGTTTCCCAAAAATAGAATTAAATTTAAACAATTTACTCGCATTAAGACATTCACACGGAAGCGTTAAATGAACAATGAAAACAAAAGAAAAAGTCCTACCTAATTATAAGATAAAATTATGAATTACATCTCATGGATTAACACAGTCATAATTATGACTTGAACAACATGATTTTTGTGCCAATCAAGTCATATTTATGAGATATGAGACATTTCTCCAATCGAAAAGATATAGGGCATATACGACTTATATAAGTATAAGATATAAGTCATTATTATACCGTTATGACTTTTTTTCTTTTCTTTTTTGCGCAATATCCCTTTAACAAGCATGAAATTTGCCAACAATTATGTGAAAATTCCTGAAAATGGCTTTAGATGATGCAATTCGGGAGGTATACAGACTCTGCACATCACCAGATAACTACAAGTTCGGACACAATGTGGGCTATTTCTTTCTCCCTTCACGTCTTTCAAGAAAATTTGAAGGCTCAAGGAGATTTTGAGGAAAAACCTGAAATCAGGAAAAAATCCTGCGAAATCACATATCCATAAATTTCATCTCAAGAGGTATGAGCAAATTCTTCAAGAAGCATGGGTCATTAACACCATTATAACATAGGGCCTACGAGAAATCTTGTGAACATTACGAATAACCCATGGAGGTAGGAAGAAAAAAACCTTTCAGATGAGCCAAACAAAGGCAATCCTCGCTAGAGCCTTTTTTTAAACACTTAATATGAAAATCTGGTTGAAAGTCTGAATGTTTACACTTATCGCTCAAACAAAGGTGATTGATGGATAGTATCATTTCAGGGACGAATAGCGATTTGTAATCTGATTAAAATTGTTGATTTCAAGGCGGTACAGCTTTCATCATTGTATAATTCGAGCGCAGTAAACCTTAACGTATTCCTTTTGATGTCAAGAAAGCAACTCAATAAACATCACTTTAAGGTTTCAGATTTGGAAAAGCCATAATCAAATTTATCATCTTCTACTTGACTTTGTAAGAGGGGAAGAAAGGGGAAAAAACCAAGAGAGGTTGTGGAGATTATTGTCGCTTGCCAGAAACTGTTCCCGCTATAATTTGCAAAGTCTGACACCTCTAAATAGATTATGTCAACTGCCTGACCTTAAACTTGTTTAAAGACTAAAGGGGAACTCGGAGATGTTGATTTACAGTCATCCTCATTTGTGCAGTGTACCTTAAACGGTAATCTCTATACACTGACACTTGTGACAGTTGAGCTGCAACGGTCGGTCTGAAAAGGTTACACGGTGCACATACGTAAAACATCGCTGATAAACAGGACCCGTTTTAGTGAATTGTAACCAAGATTTCTGGAGTCATGGAAAGACCAACAGATTTTGCAGCCGAGCCTAACATTAACCACTCTAATGCAGCTATCACTGCTCTTTACATCATCTTGAGCTTACTGGGTCTACTTGGCAATGCATTCGTCGGCTTCGTCATGCTACGAAACCGCCACGTGTTTAGCTCTACAACCAACAAGCTTATCATTCATCAATCCGTGGTGGATTTTACGGCGTCAGTGGTGTTCTTTCTTCACCATCTTCTTCTATCCATACCCACCATGTCTGTACCGGATAACTTCCTCGGCACTATTTACTGTAAATTGTGGTGGTCAGAGTGGGCTTTGTACGGCGTGTTTGTCACCTCAACATACAACCTGGTGGCCATCTCTTTGGAGCGGTACTTTGCAACGTGTCAACGCGTCAGACATCGTAACATGTTCTCAAACTGTCGCCTCAAGATAATCATGGCAACTGCGTGGATGATTGGCCTTTTATCTCAGACTCATCTCTTTCTTCTGTCAAGCCTACATCTATCTGATAAAGAGTGTGTGTTGACTCGTCATAGCCCTCTCGTCCAGGCCCTTGAGGGTGTGGCTGTTTTTCTTGTGGAGCTCTTAATCCCGCTGACCATCATAATCTTTGCGTACACCAAAATAATCTTGGAGCTTCACAAGCGTTCTCGGGCCAGGGTTGCAGATAACAACCGAGATGCTCGAAAAATGCTATCTAAAGCCAACAAGAACGTGACTAAGACACTTGTTCTTGTGGCAGTCTTCTTCGCTATCTGCTGGATACCCAAAGACATCAACTACATCCTGTTCAGTCTCGGCCTCAACAATAATTTCGTCAACAGCGATTTGTTTGAGACGCTTGGTGCTATCGTGGTGCTCAACATGTGTATTAATCCGTTCATCTACTGCTTCACGTATGGGCACTTTCTGAAACAGGCCAAGAGGATGGTGTTGGGAGGGTGTCGACGGAGTGTAAACCAAGTGGGTACCTCTGATGGGACAGACAGGCTCAACCACGTGGTGCAATCCGTACACCAAAATGCTACAATATCCATCATAGGTCACACGCTCAATACTATGCCGAAGAAATGAACACAACCGCTGCACTGGCAAACTCAAACTCTCCATGATGAAGTAGGAGTTTTTACAACCCCAACTTTTACCAGTAAAACTGTAAAACAAAACCACAACACATAAAACAACAAACTCAGGAAGTTTCATTTGCCCTTCCCGCCAGAAACCAGGACCCAATTTCATGGAGCTGATTAAGCACAAGCACAACAAAACGATACTTCCCATAATAAGGTTACCGGCCAATGTATACCATGGCACATGTACAATTTCTGACTGGTATCCTGCTCATTTCTGATGAGAAGAAAATTGTTTTCAAAAGCTATGTTTTTGCTCAAGCAGCTTAATAAATTAGGCCAAGATAGTATTCTGAATTTGCGGAGAATACCTGCAGTAAAGAAAAACTGTCACAAGCTTGATTTGCCAAACGATTAAAATGATCGGACAGCTATACTTGTTGATAAGTCGTTACGTCTCACGAGTGCGGATCTGCTGCAAGCCCAAAGTTTACGCTACTTCCGGCCCCAAAGCTGGCACAAGTCTGTGCGTAATTCTACCCAAAATCACCCTTCATCGTTCAAAGGCATATCTTATGCGGAAACTGTAGACTCTAAGAAGACCAGTCTCTGATGCGTGTAAAAGTCAGGTCCAATCATCGAAGAAAAACTAGCTGTAACTCCCATGGGCTTCTGGTTATCAGTGGAGCCAGTTTGCGTGAAGTGGGCGTGGCTTACAGTGGAATAATAATGTGTCAGACTTGCCAACAGGATTGTCGAAACCATGTATGTAGGTTAATGAGTAATGAATCATTGAATCTACATGTACTTAAGTTCTGAATGTTTTGAATGAAAACATTCAACATTAATGTCAAGGTTTTCCCGAGTCTGATTCACAAGCTGGCGTATCAGGTGGATGCGAATTGCTCAATAATGATTCTATTTCATTCATTTTTTTAATTCCTTTAAAAAAAATTAACAAAAAATTCACAAAAAATTTTATTATCCAAAAAAATCATTTAAAATGCTCAGTAGAACTTTTAAAACCAAAGATAAACATTTAGTAAAAAATAATGTTCCAAGGACCTCATTTCAATGTGCTCGAAACTTGCAAAAATTTGGGTCCACTAAAACCTCCGTTTTAAAAAAATCCGATGGGGGAGAACTCTGTGTGAAACTCGGTTTTTACATTTGGCTGGCGTTACGTAGGGGGGGGGGGGGGCTGCTTATAATATAGTAAAAACCTGCTACACCTTTAAAACCCCATAAATATGTCATGTATTTACCTGCCATGGCAGGCTTACAACATTTATGTTCAACTTTTTAGTTTTTCAGAAAGCGTGTGTGTGTGTGTGTGTGTTCATGTAGTAGGCCTACATTATCTTCTATTTTTCACCAACAAACTCAATAGCGAATAGCGATCCCTACCTCAATTGTACACTTTCTATAAAAAGAAAAACCACTGACATGAACTGTTTGTATATGGTTCTGCCAAGTGTGTAGATCACGTGGGGTAATCTGAACATAAAATTTGGATTTTCAGAACATCTAGAGCAGTCACCATAACAATTGCATTGTACATTTGTAAAACTAGTTAAACAGATTTAACAACTAGAGATTCGGAGTTTGTCTTACCACAAACTCAAGGTGTTCGGTTCCGGGGGACGGGGAATGATGAGCCGTTTTTCAATACAAGTAGTATCGTTAAGAGTTTCATTTATTTTTCTCAAAATAAAATTGGACAATAGCTTGCTTTGTACTAAAAATGCGTAATAATTGGTCAAAATTTCTAAAATGTGTAACAATTATTGTGATGACGTCATCGTGTCGTCACTCTAGCTTCGAATAGCCATTATCATTGTCTATCTATATGCTAAGTTTCAACTCAGTCAAACATGTGGTTTGTAAGATACAACCTTCAAAAAGTAAACCTTTAAGGCGATACCACGTGACACATGATGACGTCATCAATCTAAAACTTTACACATAATGTTGTCTCCATAAAGGTCATTATGTATACCAATTTTGAAACGATTATCATAAACTTCGCCACAGACATCTAGTAAAAGTGTATTTTGAGCTGTTTTAACCTGCCGCTAGAGGGCGCTTTTAGATTCAATGACGTCATCGGTCCAAATTTTTGTAAACCAGACTTTTGCTCGCCTATAACATCGTAAAAAAAAACTTCAAAAAATTTGCCACTTTTAAACTACAAGGTACTTCCGGTTTCGACCGGAAGTAGAGGTCATGTCCTGTCACGCACACAATGAAAAATGAAGACCTATATTACCTCTATATAATCCCGCAAAAAGCAACCGACGGTCTCTTCGTCTTGATTTGATACAAATTTTCAAAGATTAAAACTTTTAATGTTTAAAAACCTTGTAATTTGACACCTGATGACGTCATCATGACGTAGGTGAAGGCGTTTCATCTCCTAATGGTTATCTAACTATGGTAGAAATTTCAAGTTTGGCAAGTTTAATGATTTTTGTTTTGACCCTCGAACACGGCACCTTAATTGGACACGCTTAAGTCCGGTACGTTGTCAGCACATGCTGACAAGTTGTTCAGTAGGTTAAAATGGTCTGTTTTGCATTTTGTCAACGTTTTCTTTATCTAAATGTGTTGTTTACATATCTATTGCCTGAGTAAACTAATCATATTTGTTTGCATAATTAATTAGTTTTTATAACTTGGTTAATCTACCAATTGACAGACAAATGACGGGATATTGGCAGTATTGTCTTTCCCTTTCTAACCAAACCACTATCCCATGTTGATTGCCATCTTCTATGCGGCATGGTATAATGCGTTAGCTATATCATTGAATCGCTCAAAACAATGTTGATAGCTTTTGAAATTTCAAAGAAAGTAATGTGTAAATCTTCTACGTTTATACGTTAGTTATATACAGGAAAAAGGGCTACTCGAAATATAAAATTTTCTAAATAATAAACTTTTGTTTAGCCAGATTTGAAAACCGATGACATCATTATGAAGTTAGAATTGTTTTATCGAGAATAGGTATTTTAAAATGTGCCAAGTGAAAAACAAAGGTGAACTTACAAAAATAATTAAGCAAATGAGTACATTATTTAGATTATTTGAAAGGGCCAAGGGTCCCATTGTCATTTCATAGTCATACAGAAGAAACATTCTCCCCACTTCCCCTTCATCTTGGCTACAGATCTTGAAACGAGCCTTTGAATGACTCACAAGTACAACTATTAAGTACAACTATTAACTAGCACGGTCGGCCATTTATGGGAGTCAAATTTTTGACTCCCATAAATGGCCGACCGTGTTAGTTCGCAAAGTAGAAGGAAAACCACGCAATTTCGAGGCATATTTGTGTGGATCATTGTATTCTACTTTTACAACATCTTTCTAACCATATGCATTTTATAACAAACGGTTATGGCCAGGCCATTTTAAATCTATAAGTGTATTAAGAAAAAGCGCATCCCGCCCCCACAAAGGAAAAAATTTTAAAAAAGAAAGATGTTAAATCTATGATGATTAGTTATTATTATTTATTTATTTATTCGACCTCAACAGTACAAGTACAGAAAATACAGTACAATGCAATAACGGAGGGGGAAAAAACCCAAAACAGAAACGACAAAGCAACAAAACAAAATGAAAAACAACATAAATAAATTAATGACAAACAAATAAATAAATAAATAAATCAATCAATCAATCAGTCAAAAAATTAAAAAGGAATTAAACCAATAAATAAATAAATAAATAAATAAATAAACAAACAAAATAATATAAAATAAAATAAAATAAAATAAATAAATAACTGAACAAATAAACAAATAAGTAAATAAATAAGTAAAACAAATATATAAAAAATTCTGATGACGTGAGGGCAAATAGAGAGAACAATGAAAATGAGCCTATGAGGGGAGCATGCACGTATAAGAAGTTAATCTGAGGAAGGACACAAGAAAACTACTCGACAAATAAAAGGACCAAACAATACTATGTGGGTCAGGGACAACAAAAGTAAACTAAATTACTGATGCTCGGAAGCATGTTGTCCCACTGACAAATGAGCACAACATCAAATTCAGACATGGCCGGTTAATTACCAAGAAAGGACAGACGTATTGTACAAAAGTGCACATCATTTCAAAATAGGTGTTTCCAGCTGAGCACTCCCTTCAAAACAATACAGGAATGGACACGGCGCCCCCCGTCATCAAAATGGTTTTGGCGCTCGTCCATTATTTTTTAAATCAGTAATTGAGTAGGATTAGTTTTCAAATGTCGCAACAACAAATGGTGACTATACCATTGGGGAAAGAGAACACAAAACACAAAACACAAACTTCAGATGATATTTGACAGGAGTCTGCATACGTAAAGGAAGGTATCCATGGTATTAGCAATAAGTGTTCATTGTCCGTTCAACCACAATTCCTAGGGGTAAACAGGCACTTACTTCACCCCATTAACTTATCAATGTAAGTATTGCATCGTTGATGAAGAAGACAATTGTATTTTCTTGCATACATCCAGCCAGTGGAAACAGAGCATGGCAAAGTAACCCATAAAAGGATTGGAGGGAGGATTTTTCTGATGCAGGTTTTCCTTTTATTTTGAGAGGCATCTCAACGCAAACGCACACTTTAGAAAACGGAGGGGATAGTATCCAAACTTTTTGAAGAGTCGCCAGACCTCGTTTTATTATTAGCCGGCTTTTCAGACAAAATGGAGATGTCTACTAATGTTTCAGGCACTCTGACTACGCCACAAGATGACTCCCACGACACGACGTTCTTCGTGAACATCGTCATTGGTTCACTGGGGATGATCGGCAATGCGTTTGTCTGCTTCGTCATGCTGCGCCACCGTAACATTTTCAACTCTTCAACGAATAAGCTCATCATCCATCAATCCGTTGTGGATTTCCTGGCATCGTTTATGCTGCTTCTCCGTCGATTTCTGGTGATTGACCCTCCGGACAGAGTACCTGAAAGCTTTCTCGGCTCACTCTACTGCAAGCTGTGGTGGTCAGAGTGGGCCTTATACGGCACCTATGTCACCTCCACCTACAACCTGGTGGCCATAGCTATCGAGCGGTACTTTGCGACCTGTCAGCCGGTCACACATCGTAACAAGCTCACAAACCGTTTGCTCCTGATGATCATAGCTGCCGCCTGGTTGTGCGGGTGGCTTCCTCAAACGCACGTCCTACCGATATCATATCAACAAGGTGGGGAATGTCATCTGACCTGGCCCAACACTTCAGGTCAGGCTCTTTGGGGTGTGGCCTCCATCCTGATTGACTTAATCATACCTCTGATCATCATGGTTTTTGCTTACGCAAAAATAGTTCTGGAGCTCCGCAGGCGCTCCAAGGCCAGGGCTGGGGACAACAACAAAGGAGCTAAAAACATGTTATCCCGAGCGAATAAGAACGTCACCAAGACTTTAGTTGTTGTTGGCGTATTCTTCGCCATCTGCTGGACACCGACAGAGATTAACTACTTGCTGTATAATCTTGGCCTGCATGAGGGCTTTAGTATCAGCAGTGCCGTGCACGGAGTGATCGGCGCTGTTGTGGTGGTGAACCTCTGCATCAATCCGTTCATCTACTGCTTCACCTATGAACGCTTTCAGAAACAAGCCAAGAAGATGTTGTGTGGTGGACGTCAACACAATACCAACCGTGTGGACACCACTAGTGGATCACCAAGACAGGAAGAAAATGCACAACACACCGTACAAGTGAGTGCTTCAGTATCAGTAATTGGTCCAATACATAATCCGGCCGAACCTTAGAACGTCAGGTACAGAATCCAAGTGCAGTACAAAATAACATCTACACCATACCATGTACGCATAATGTAATAAGTTAGACAAATGCTCAGATATGGCAAAGTTCCCACAATGACCGTTTGTCGACAAGCAGCTGATATTAACGGGTACTCGTGCTCAAAACAGGTGTCGGGTACCAGGCAGTATCGATAAGCATGCATGACCTGTCCATTTAAAGGCACTGAACACGTTAATTACTCAAAATATATATTAGCATATAAACTTACCTGGTAACCAGCAACGGAGAGCTGTTGAGAACATTGTGAGAAACCACTCCCTCTGAAGTAACGTAGTTTTTGAGAAAGGGGTAACTTCTCACTAAAATAATAAAAGACTTCATGCATGAAGCCTTTTATTAGCATCTGAAAGCACACAAAATTGTGCAACAAGGGTGTTTTTTTCTTTCTTTATTTTCTTGCAACTTCGATAACCGATTTAGCCCAAATTTTCACAGGTTTGTTATTTTATGCATATGTTGGGATACACCGAGTGACAATACTGGTCTTTGATAATTACCAAACATGTTCAGTGCCTTTAAGTGTGGACAACTTTTTGGGAAAAAATGCCAATGTGACGGTAGATAAGTCGTTTATTGTGTTTCCTGTCTAATGCACTAATAAGAAGATTAGTTTAGTTAAATTAAATGTTTGATTAATTTCAGAAATTATGAATCTTGCATCAAAAATGTTAACCATGATCTCACTCTCTTGTAAGTTACAGCAAAACTGATAAGGCTTAACAAGACAATAGTTTTGCTATCAGTAACATGCTGAAAAGAGAGGGTCGATATAAAAACGTTAAACAAAATATATATAAAAATTAAATATTAATAAACAGATTAAGGAACTAAATCATATATGACTTACTATAATTATGATTTTTTTTCTCAATATCACGTTATAACACTTCCGTATAAAATGATCATTAAACAGGTCAATGTTAATACGCCCAAAGTTGTTGCAGTGGTAAACGGGGGGGGGGGGGGGGGGGGGGAGACAGACGTCGGACACCGACTTGGAGCCTAGATACATTAAAAAAAAAATTATAATAATAATAACAATATATATAGTTAATCGCCTGTAAAAACCCATAAAAATGTCATGTATTTACCTGCCTAGCTTACAACGGAACAATTTATGTTCACCTTTTTTAGTTTTTCAAAATGTGTGTGTTTCATGTAGGCCTACATTATCTTCTATTTTTCACCAACAAACTCAATAGCGAATAGCGATCCCTACCTCAATTGTACACTTTCTATAAAAAGAAAAACCACTGACATGTACTGTTTGTATATGGTTTTGCCAAGTGTGTAGATCACGAGGGTTATCTGAACATGAAATTATGATTTTCAGAACATCTAGAGCAGTCACTATAACAATTGCATTGTACATTTTTTAAAACTAGTTAAACAGATCTCATGTATGCACAATATACACATCAAAGAAGCTTTTCATTAAACTGTGTTCAAAGATGAAAGCCTGGAAACCAGATGGAGAAAACAAAATAAATGTTCTTATTATGCAGCAAGGCTTGAGTTCTAAGGAAATTTCCACAAGACTCTGCATTTCGTTTTCTTACACAGTGCAGCTGTCATAGTAGCCTTTTGACAAGGCCATCGTGGCTTGGACAGCTTTGTAAACAGCGGAGCTATTGGAAAGGGAGACCACGCGTGCAAACAAGTTGGAAAAAACCCTCGTGGCTGCGCCAGTCGCTTGAGATCGCGGCGCTACGATGCTGTCCAAGGTACGAAGGCCTTGACAAAAGGCTACTGTCATAGGAATGAAGCTATAGGCCTAACACACTGCTTTCATTGTATTATGCACATAGCAACTCAGTGTGCATGCACCAACTACGCTGAACAAATTATGATTGACAATGACTGTCACTGAGACCAATAATTTTCACAAGTGAAGGGCAACTCTTTGAGGAATATAAGATTAAGAGTTTGTACTGGCACATTTCAAAGTGCCCCAAGGCAATGACAAGGGACAGGAGGCGCTGAAGCATCAGGCTGCGTTGTTGTGAGTGATTAGTTCAGTGATTAATGTCATACAAAAAAGGCTAAAACAACTGGGGGAAAATCCTTCGGTAAAAATGCTTTAAATGTCATGAAGGAAAGAGAAGACCTTCTGAAAAGTACGATCATCACGGAGTCACGACTTTTAAGTGGTTTCAGTCCATTACCTAATGTCAGGCCATCTATATAAGTGTATTAAGAAAAAGCGCATCCCGCCCCCACAAAGGAAAAACATGAAAACAAAAAAAACAAAAATCGTTAAATCTATGATGATTAGTTGGTGACAAATGAGCACAAGATCAAATTCAGACAGACATGGCCGGTTAATTACCAAGAAAGGACAGACGTATTGTACAAAAGTGCACATCATTTCAAAATAGGTGTTTCCAGCTGAGAACTCCCTTCAAAACAATACAGGAAAAGGACACGGCGTCCCCCGTCATCAAAATGGTTTTGGCGCTCGTCCATTAATTTTTTAATCAGGGAATGAGTAGGATCAGTTTTCGATTGTTGCAACAACACATGGTGACTATACCGTTGGGGAAAGAGAACACAATTAACAAAGATGAAATTTGACTGGGTTATCGTTTATCATATGTTTTATAGAAGAAGGTATCCATGGTATTAGCAATAAGTGCTCATTGTCCGTTCAACCATAATTCCTAAGGGTAAAAATGCACTCACTAAAAATATGGTTTCACCCATTAACTTATCTAGAGCACATTAGTATTACATCTTTGATGAAGAAGACAATTGTATTTTCTAGCAGACGCCCAGCCAGTGGAGACAGAGCATGGCAAATTACCCCTATAAAGGGATTGGAGGGAGGATTTTTCTGATGCAGGTTTTCCTTATTATATGTGAAAAGCATCTCAACGCAAACGCACACTTTATAAAACTGAGGGGATAGTATCCAAACTTTTTGAAGAGTCGCCAGACCTCGTTTTTATTATTAGCCGGCTTTTCAGACAAAATGGTGGAGATGTCTACTAATGTTTCAGGCACTCTGACTACGCCACAAGATGACTCCCACGACACGACGTTCTTCGTGAACATCGTCATTGGTTCACTGGGGATGATCGGCAATGCGTTTGTCTGCTTCGTCATGCTGCGCCACCGTAACATTTTCAACTCTTCAACGAATAAGCTCATCATCCATCAATCCGTTGTGGATTTCCTGGCATCGTTTATGCTGCTTCTCCGTCGATTTCTGGTGATTAACCCACCGGACAGAGTACCTGAAAGCTTTCTCGGCTCACTCTACTGCAAGCTGTGGTGGTCAGAGTGGGCCTTATACGGCACCTATGTCACCTCCACCTACAACCTGGTGGCCATAGCTATCGAGCGGTACTTTGCGACCTGTCAGCCGGTCACACATCGTAACAAGCTCACAAACCGTTTGCTCCTGATGATCATAGCTGCCGCCTGGTTGTGCGGGTGGCTTCCTCAAACGCACGTCCTACCGATATCATATCAACAAGGTGGGGAATGTCATCTGACCTGGCCCAACACTTCAGGTCAGGCTCTTTGGGGTGTGGCCTCCATCCTGATTGACTTAATCATACCTCTGACCATCATGGTCTTTGCTTACGCAAAAATAGTTCTGGAGCTCCGCAGGCGCTCCAAGGCCAGGGCTGCAGACAACAACGAAGAGGCTAAAAACATGTTATCCCGAGCGAATAAGAACGTCACCAAGACTTTAGTTGTAGTGGGCGTCTTCTTCGCAATCTGCTGGACACCGACAGAGGTAAACTACTTGCTGTATAATCTTGGCCTGCATGAGGGCTTTAGTATCAGCAGTGCCGTGCACGGAGTGATCGGCGCTGTTGTGGTGGTGAACCTCTGCATCAATCCGTTCATCTACTGCTTCACCTATGAACGCTTTCAGAAACAAGCCAAGAAGATGTTGTGTGGTGGACGTCAACACAATACCAACCGTGTGGACACCACTAGTGGATCACCAAGACAGGAAGAAAATGCACAACACACCGTACAAGTGAGTGCTTCAGTATCAGTAATTGGTCCAATACATAATCCGGCCGTACCTTAGAACGTCAGGTACAGAATCAAATAACATCTACACCATACACATAATGTGATAGTTAGTTAAATGCTCAGACATGGCAAAGTTCTCACAAGGACCATTTTGTTGACTAGCAGCTGATATTAACGGGTACTCGTGCTCAAAACATGTGTCGGGTACCAGGCAGTATCGATAAGCATGCATGTCCATTTAAGCGTGGACAACTTTTTGGTTGTTTTCAGGTACCCGGTACTTAGAATAAAAAATTACGACCATTTGAAAAAACCTGTCAATGTGACGGTAGATAAGTTGTTTATTTTGTTTCCTGTCTACTGCACTACTAAGAAAATTAGTTTAGCTAAATTTATTTTCCGTTAGAACTTTTTTGACTAGTTTCAGAAATTCTGGAAATTGCATCAAATGATTACCAGAATTTCACTCCCTTTTGTAGGTTACAGCAAAAGTGTGAATGCTTAACAAGACAATAACTTTGCAATCTGTAACATGCTGGAAAAAGAAAGGGGCGATATAAAAATATAATTATTCTCAAAGAATTATGAGTAAGTCATACTATATGACTTGTAAGTCATACTATATGACTTGTAAGTCATACTATATGACTTGTAAGTCATACTATATGACTTGTAAGTCATACTATATGACTTATAATTAAGCCTTTTTTAACGCTTCCGTACACTTGGCAGTGCATTGGAAGTTTAAACTGACCATTTACACTCCCACAGTTGTTGCGGTGATAAACGGGGGGGGGGGAACTGACCAGAATGGAGCCTATAGATACATTAGGAAAAAAATAAAAGAAAAAAAAAAATAAATAAAAAAAAAAATGTCCAGAAATTGAAAAGGTAGGATGCCTAAGAAATATATATTTTTTAATATATAGGCCAAGGCCTACTTTTCATAATTATTTTCTTCTTCTTGTTTTTTTATACTTCAGATCGAACTTACAAAAATCATAAAGATAAAATCATTTAGAATGCCCCAAATTGCACAGCAGGGCTTTTAAAACTAAAGATAAGAAGAAGAAAACACAAAGTAAAAAACATTGCGAAGACTTCGTTTCAATTCAGCGTGTTAAATTTGGGCCTAGTAAGATGCCCTACATGCTTCCTTTAAAAAATCCATTACAAACTGATGATCAATTTTAAACCGAGTCTTAAATGTACAACTCCTCCAGGCATTTTTCACACAACGAGAGCAAAACATTATTTTTTCCTTTCATTTGATTTTTCTGACCTTACAATTATGATTGACAAACTGAAGATGTATGTTGGATTTGAGGCATTGCATGGTGAGGTATCAATGTATATTTGGTTTGCGGTAACACCATGTGTATATCTACTTGCTTGGTAGATTTTGTTCTTTGAGAAATTGTCTTGTTATTTATTCTACTGCCGCGGAGTAAATTTTCGGAATTCGGGAGACTTCGGAGTTCTTATAGAAAGATGTGGTGCTCCATATTTATATCGTTTTCCACCAGTAACATCCCCAAGTCATTGTTCTGACAAACAGGTTAACCACAACAACACCTTTAAAAAAAAATGTGAAACGAGAAGTGACCTGTTAAAGCTGTCATGTAATCTAATGAAGTAAACAAATTAAGGAACTCTGACTCTCAACGCAAACCTTTCCATTCAAAGAATTGATTGTATCTTTGCCCTTGATACGGCAGTCATCTACACATTGCTTTTCTTCCAAGAGTAGTGTGGAGAAGAACAAAAAAGTTTATTCAATTTGGAAGTCTTTTACTCTTTTGAAGTAATAAAAAAGAAAGTTTTCATCAAGAATCTTTTTTTAAAGTACCAAAGCCCAATCAAGCCAATGAAGTATTTATTATCAGCAGAGAAGTAATCCGTTCCAACAATTTAAGTAATCCGTCATTACGAATTAAGTAATTTGTTATTGCAATTTAATAATTTGTTATTATGAACAAAGTAATTTGTTATAATTCAATATTTACAAGTTAAGTAATGAATTATTACGAATAAATAATTTGTTATTACAAATGACCTATTAGATATTACGAATAAACAGTTTCAAGATCGTTCAAAAACGAATTCATTATAACAAATTGTCAGTTCATCCATGACGAAATATTAATTAGAAGTTACGAATTATTAATTCGTAATTACAAACTAATTAATTTGTTGCTATGAATGATTAATTAGTAAAAACAAATTGTTTAGTTTGTTACAACAGATTATTACTTTGTAATAAACGTTTTGGGTAAATTAAGTACAAAAGGAATGCAAAGTTAAACAGTCGGTCTTTTAACTTTTTAAGGGTTTCTGGATTAATCCAAAGGGTTTAACCTTGGGTTTCTTCGAGTCACCGTTTTTTAATTGTGTCCTGCATTTCTCCAGGACACAGAAATTTCAATTCTCAATCAAAACAATTTTGGTAACGTAATCATCTTCTCCAACAGCAGTTTGGAAGCTTCTCTTTTGGGACATAAATGTTTAATATAATTAAATGATTATGCTATGTGTTTGCTCGGAACTGGATTCTGAGAGGTAGAAAAGAAATATAAATGAATTAAACTTTGTGTCGTTTCTGGATGCAGAACTTGAAATTCGCAATCATTTTAATCAAATAATCAATTTAATCGTTGCGCTAGGCACGTAAATACATTGCCTCCCATCCCAGAGAAGTCTTAGAAAACAATACAAGGGGGAAGTCTGTGATTTGATTCAGTGTAAAGGAAAATGTTCGTTGGTTAAAAACCTCAAAAACTGACAACAGAGTGTGTTCAGTCTAGTCTTGTCAAACAACATGGATATGTCGACTGATTCTCCTGTTGGTACATCTGAGCCACAGGACATTTCTGGTTACTCTGCTTTCTACGTGAGTATTTTTATCGGCTTACTAGGACTGATTGGCAATGCGTTCGTCTGTCTGGTCATGCTGCGAAATCGAAGCATCTTCAACTCAACAACCAATAAGCTCATCATCCATCAATCAGTCGTGGATTTTCTCAGCGCTTTTTTGTCTGTTCTCCGCTAACTTCTGGTGATATCGCCACCGGCGATCGTACCGGACAATATCCTGGGGTCGGTCTACTGCAAGCTGTGGTGGTCACCATTTTTGCAGTACAGTTTGTTCATCACTTCGAGTTATAACCTGGTTGCTATATCTATTGAGCGGTACTATGCAACGTGTCAACCGGTCAAGCATCGAACCATGTTCTCCAACTATCGGCTAAAGATGGTCATAATAATTACCTGGCTGTGCGGCTCTATACCCACTGCTCACACCGTCCCAATATCACACCAAACTAACGGCGTCTGTGATTTTTCTTGGCCAAGCCCAACCGTCCAGGCAGTTGGAGGTTTCCTGGTGGTTGCCAAAGACCTTCTCATTCCGATGGCTGTCATGATTTTCGCCTACACTAAGATAATCCTGGAACTCCGCCGGCGTTCGAGGGCCAGAGTTGACGACAACAACCAAGACGGCAGAAACATGTTATCAAGAGCGAATAAGAACGTCACCAAGACTTTACTCGTCGTGGTTGTTTTCTTTGCCGTCTGCTGGACACCAACAGAAATCTCTTACATGTTTCTAAATTTCGGAGCGATTGAGGTATCTGTGTACAACGCTACACTTCCGATATTCAGCGCTGTTGTGGTGGTGAATCTTTGCATCAATCCGTTCATCTACTGCTTCACCTATGAACGCTTTCAGAAACAAGCCAAAAAGATGTTGTGTGGTGGATGTCAATACAATACCAACCGTGTGGACACCACTAGTGGATCAACAAGGCGGGAAACAAATGCACAACAAACCGTACAAGCGAGTGCTTCAGTATCAGTTATTGGTCCAATACATAATCCGGCCGTACCTTAGAACGTCAGGTGCAGAATCCAAGTGCGGTACAAACACAAATGAACTTGTAAAGCATACGCATATAGTAACACCAATATTCAGGTAAGGGGCCATTCACTCTAGTCAATGTTAACAAATTTCGAAATTGTGGGTGGGTGGGTCAGAACAATTCACTGAAAATCAAAATTCAATTTTTACAATTAGGCCTACAAACAAGTATATAAATTGTCAAAAAGAAAAAGAAAACTAGCCTTAACGTGTTTGTGACAACAAACACTAGGTGTTCGGGTTTCGCTGGGGATCAGTGCTAAGCAATGCGTGAGCTATTTAATTAAGTTGTGCTTTGGTGTTATTACTGTTTTGAGGTGCGTAACAAACTACACACTTAAGCAAAAGTCTAAAACAAACACACGATCAAAAGTATAGCATTAATTTGATTGTTAACGAGGTTTGCATGGACGCGTCGGCTGTTTTAGAGACTAACAAAGCGTATAGTCAAAAGCAGGTTGCGCGAACCTTGAACCTAGACCACAAGCATGTTTGATGGACTATGAACCTTGCGGTTGATTCGCTCACCGTTTAACTGGTAACTGGTTTAGATCGCGTATTGTGTGTGTATCCCGTGGCTTGACAGCGGGTCAATAAATACCCGTAATAAATGGTCAAAATTTCAAATATTTGTACAAAAAAATGTAATGACGTCATCATGTTGTAACTTTATATTTACGTAGTCATTATAATTGTCTATCTCTATGCCAAGTTTCAACTCAGTCAAATTTTAGGTTTTTGAGATGCAAGGTTTCAAAAAGTAAAACTTAAAGGCATTACCACGTGACACACGATGACGTTATCAATCTGAAATACCACACACATATGTTTTCTGCATAAAGTTCATTATGTATACCAATTGTGAAACGTATACCAATTGTGAAACGATTGTCATAAACTTCACCGCATAAATGTAGTAAAAGTGTATTTTGGTATGTTTATAACCTGCCGCTAGAGGGCGCTTTGAGATGTTTTGACGTCACCGGTAAATTGTTTGTAAACCAGACCCTGCTGGATTATAACAACATTGAAAACAACTTGAAAAAATGGGCCACTTTTAAGCTACAAGGCACTTCCGGTTTCGACCGGAAGTAGAGTTTATGTCATGTCACGCACACTTTGAAAAATGAAGACCTATAATAACTCTATATAATCCCGCAAAAAGCAACCGACGGTCTCTTTGCTTGATTTGATATAGATTTTCAAAGATTTAAATTTTTAATGTTTAAAAACCTTGTAATTTGACACCTGATGACGTCATCATGACGTCATAACTACTTAATGGAATTTTGATCAAGGTCCTAATTATGGTCTAAGAAAGCAGACACTATCAAGATCCTAACATTGATTGTTAACTATGTTTGCATGGACGACTGTTTTAGAGACTAATAAAGCATAAGGCTAAAATCAGGTTGCGCGAACCTTGAACGGAGACTAGACTACAAGCGTGTTTGATGGACTTTGAACCTTATGGCCTCCCTATGATAGTTTCTTAAAGTATGAATTTTGAAATTTTCAACTTCCAGTTTGAACAGGAACTCGAGGACAATCGGCATAAGATTAAGACTCTGGGTAGTACTTGCTACATTTTTCAAAACCTTTCCGATGATGTATAGATTGTTGTAATAGCTTATGTACTTCTTGAGTTATGAATTGTTGAAGTATTAAACTTTGATTTACTGTATTTCAACACCTGATGGCGTCATCATGACGTCACAACTACATAATGGAGGTTTTATCAAGGTCCTAACATGGTGTAAATTTGAAGTTGATCCGATATACAAAAGTTAACATTTCTGCCGGGAATTGTTTTTTATGACGAATTACACAAAGGCAAACTTTGACCTTCCGGTACGACCGGAAGTAAAGGTCATGTGACTTTGGCGTTAACTTTTCAAATGTTGCCCGTGTCTTCTATCATATGCTTAAATATGAATACTGTAGCTTAAATATTCAGAGACATACAGGCATTGGCGCGAGGTCACTTTTTGAACCTAAATGGCTTGTAACTTGACACCGATGACGTAATCGTGACGTCACAACTTACTCAGCTTCTGCTAGTTATGTTTTAACTTCACATGAAGTTTGAAGTTGATCAAAGGTTCGAAAGTATGCGTTTGCTTGCGGACAAAGCCCAGGGAGAAGAATACGAAAAACAAAGAAGAAAAAACCGAACAAAAACAAAGAGTTGTTCGGGCGTAAGGCCCGAACACCTAAAACCAGAACAATAACAAAGAGTTGTTTGGGCTGAATGCCCGAACACCTAAAAAAAGTACCAAGTTGGCCAAGATCGTCAATTTCATTCCTGATTCCTGATTAAACTACAAAGTTGTTTGTTTTTAGCCAGAAAAACAGTGAAAACTACTGTTGTTGCCTTGTTGGAGATATTTGATCTAAAATATCTTGTTAATTTTAGGCATTACTTTCTACTTCAGTTTATAGATTGTATTATGAAGCCAATCAATGTTTAAAAATCGAAATTTAGTGTGGGATTACAGAAAGAAAAATCCACTGCTTCATTAATTATTACTTCTGACATTCCTAGATGCAGTTTATAACTTATTAAAGACAAACTAATTTATAGTGTCATGCTGGACTGGTGTGTATATAGACATACGGCTTTGTTTACAAAAAGAATGACCTTGTACATTCCAGGGCATTTCCTGGCAGGCAAGATACTACGCTGGCCACGTCTATGTCCCCATTCCCCAAACAATTGTTGCAACCCCACACATCTTTTAAAGATTCAAAGATGTTCAAAGAGTTACACCCGATTCTCTGAATCGACCTACATGCAACTAAAGAGGAAGCGAACAAGACTTCAGAAAGCTAGCTATTGCTACCCAAAGGATCTGCAATAATATCCTTGATCTCGAAAAAACCCCGTCCGACCCACATGGTCAAAAAAGGTCACACTATTTCGGTTGAACTATTTCCCCACCACTTCCCAGTTAAAATAACACAAGTGGAAATAGTCCAGCACAGTTACCATAGGAATTGTATTGTCACAAACATATTTCTTCAAATTACAACAAGTCAACAGATACAGCGTCACTGGATGCCTGGATGGGATAGCACCAACATTTATTATCCCATCCTCCTGGTATAAATGACATTTTGAGTTATAATCTCCACACAAAACAAATTCGAAAGTTATAAAAATAACAGCTGGACAAGTTTTGAGATATTCCCCCTTTCTCGATGTACCAAAAGTTGATAAAAATCGGTCGGTGCTATCCAAATAAATATCACATTTAATGGGTTTTTTTCCATTGAACTGTGCACAAATCATGCGTACAGGAAGTCCAGGCTCTGTGGCTCTTTTGTAAACATGTCACAGGTTGCGCGGTCAGTATGCTGTAAATTTCCACGCAAATCGTTTATGCACACTCTTCACTTTTGATGGCACAAGTGAAAAACCTGCACAATTGTTGTAATCAGTTTAAAATATTAAAGTTATTCTTAACATATTGATGATGCACAGCTAATTTAAAGGTATATAAGATTGGTAAAGGATAAATTATATCATTGTTTGATTTTAGTCTGAAAGCTTATAATGATGTTCATACCAGAACAATTTTTCTGTGGAATATTTCCCCCTAAAATAAAGTCATGTTCGAGAAAACTGTGTCTGAAAACCTAAAAAAATGCAACAGCTGATTTCGGTTGTTACAACCAAAATTAACCCTCCTACTGTTCGCAACATTTTCAAGTGAGTTGACCAACCATTTGTAACCATTCAACTGCCAAAGTTGTGTATGGTGGCACAACTGTGCACAGAACTAACTGTGTACTGTGTACATGCATTCCCTCATGGTATCATATTGCAAGGCTGGCATAGCTTATCTATCATTCAAAACCACAGTGAATGGTATTGAATGGTCAGACAGCAAGAGGGTTAAGGACAATGTGTTTACATGCTGGAAAATGTGCTTGGTTTTTCACTGTTTTCTCCTGACTCACACAACAGATTGAGCCCAAATTTGCACAGGTTTGTTATTTCATGGTTGATCACACAAAGCAGGAACACAACTGACTACTACATGGTAGCTTATTAAAGTGAATTGACCAACCATTTGAAACCAATCAGTTACAAGAATTGTATACGGTAGCAAAACTATCTGTGCACACACGTGTTTATGGTGCGATGATTTTAAACTGTGAGAAATAGCAGGGAGGTTCCAATCGGGAAAGTACCGAGTATACAGTACTTTACACGCATCAGTGAGCACTCACTTAAAGGCACTGGACAACTTAAAGGCACTGGACAACTTAAAGGCACTGGACACGTTTTGTAATTGTCAAAGACCAGTATTCTCACTTGGTGTATCTCAACATATGCATAAAATAACAAGCCTGTGAAAATTTGGGCTCAATTGGTCATCGAAGTTGCAAGAAAATAATGAAAGAAAAAACACCCTTGTTGCACAAATTTGTGTGCTTTCAGATGCATGAAAAAGGCTTCAGGCCTGAAGTCTTTTTTCAGATTCAAATATTTTAGTGAGAAATTACCTCTTTCTCGAAAACTATGTTACTTCAGATGGAGTCGTTTCTCACAATGTTTTATACTATCAACAGCTCTCTGTTGCTCGTTACCAAGTAAATTTTTATGCTAATATATATTTTGAGTAATTACCAAACGTGTCCAGTGCCTTTAAGAAAAACCAAATAATATTATTTATCCCCAATGCAAATTTAACATCTATTGAAATGTTCAGGTATCCACTGCTAAAATATATGATTCGAACTGCCTCTAGCTACCGGGCAATCTCGGTGGTCTAGTGGTAAGACATCTGCTCCAGAATGGCAAAGGTCGTGGGCTCGAATCCCACCTGAGTTATAACTTATATGTCTGTGGATTTTTTAGAGGACTCCTCAGAGGACTCAAAGAAAGTCCTTTACACACATCAGTGTATGAGTAAAACCAAATAATATTCTTTATGCCCGATGGAAATTGAACATCTATTTAAAAAGAGGTTTCAATAACACAAATATTATAAGACACTTTTGTAAAGCATATTCAGATGTCAATATCGTTTTTTAGCAATCTTACCTTTTTGGACAGCTCAAAGAAGAAGAGTTTGGCCAGGGCAGCGATGCGCTCCTCGGGGTCCACGATACACGTGGCCATCTCGCTGATCTGACCTTTGACCTTTACCATATCGTTCAATATCAAATGGGTCAGAACCATGAGTGTGTTCTTGCGGACGTGTGAAGAGGAATCTCTCAGTCTGAAAAAAATTAAAAGTTCCAAAAATTAGAAACGAAATTGACACGCTCAGTTTTAATATAATTTTTCAAGGACGAAGCACTAATGGTAAAGTTTCTTGCTTAAAAACAGAAGTGACCGGAACTCACACTCTACTGATCAGAAACACCAGAGCTTTAGTCCAGCGCGCTTAACTAATCTTTGATGAAGTTCGATCATTTATTTATACTGTATCCGATTTGTATACCTCTTCAAAAAAAAATTCCTTCAAGAATATATGGAACAAGAAAGTTATTAAAGGGACACGTTGCCTTGGATCGGACGAGTTGGTCTATAAAAAGCGTTTGTAACCGTTTGTTATAAAATGCATATGGTTAGAAAGATGTTTTAAAAGTAGAATACAATGATCCACACAAATATGCCTCGAAATTGCGTGGTTTTCCTTTTACATCATAAACTAACACGGTCGGCCATTTATGGGAGTCAAATTTTTGACTCCCATAAATGGCCGACCGTGTTAGTTCGCAAAGTAAAAGGAAAACCATATGCATTTTATAACAAACGGTTAACAAACGCTTTTTATAGACCAACTTGCCCGATCCAAGGCAACGTGTCCCTTTAAATCCTTAAATTTGTTTGCTTAAAAAAATGTGACTTAGGTGATTTGTATTATGTAGAAATTTTTGACAAAATACTCGGAGTACAATTTAAGAAAATACTCTTTTTTAAATGTCATAACATACAATGCATTTTAATAGTTATCCTGCTGCAAGTGGCTTCACTTACTTTGTCTTGAAATAAAATATTGATAAGAGAAAGTTAGAGTTTTATTGTGTTTTGATGATCTTACCGTGCGTATAAGTTGGGGGTCCATGGTTCAATCAGGTTGGGGAATCGGAATGTGAGATCTCCGAGGGCAATGATGAGGTTAGCTCTAATCACCGGTTGAGGAGCCTGAAATAATACAAAGAAAAGATAAAAGTTTCTTTCCTAATTTGGGTATGGAGGGTGAATAAAACTACCGCTTGATAATAAAATGGCCTTTGTGCTCAGGCTTCAGTTCTTCTTTGTGTGTAAACCTGGGCGACGAAAGTCACTAATGGTAATGAAGAGGGGGTATGAGTGCAGTCAAGAAAAGTCGCTAATGGTAAAGAAGAGGGGGTATGAGTGCAGTCAAGAAAAGTCGCTAATGGTAAAGAAGAGGGGGTATGAGTGCAGTCAAGAAAAGTCGGCAATTGTAAAGAAGAGGGGGTATGAGTGCAGTCAAGAAAAGTCGGCTCGTCAATTGTAAAGAAGAGGGGGTATGAGTGCAGTCAACAAAAGTCGCCTATGGTAAAGCAAGGGGGTATGAGTACAGTCAACAAAAGTCGCCAATGGTAAAGCGAGGGGGTATGAGTGAAGTCAACAAAAGTCACCAATGTTAAAGAAGAGGGGGTATGCGTGCAGTCAACAAAAGTAGCTATTGGTAAAGGAGAGGGGGTATGAGTGCAGTCAACAAAAGTCACCAATGGTAAAGAAGAGGGGGTATGAGTGCAGTCAACAAAAGTCACCAATGGTAAAGAAGAGGGGTATGAGTGCAGTCAACAAAAGTCGCCTATGGTAAAGAAGAGGGGTATGAGTGCAGTCAACAAAAGTCGCCTATGGTAAAGAAGAGGGGTATGAGTGCAGTCAACAAAAGTCGCCTATGGTAAGGGAAGGGTTTTACCTTCTCCAGTATAGTGAAGAGAAGCTGCAGGTGAGACTCGCAGAAGTCAGAACTGACCAGCATGAACTTGGCCAGGGCCAGGGAGCTTGCTGCCCTCAGGCCAGGCTCGCTGTATTTGACCGGGTTGCTGCAGACCATCACGAGTAGTGGACGGATGGCCGACAGGAGATTATGCCCTATTTACAGTGGATTGAGTAGAAAGGGTGATACAAAATTATCCTGGCGTGAAATGGAATTCTTGGCATGAGCGAAAGTATCCACCTATATCTTGCGTACCAAGTGGATCTTTTATTGATGCTTGTAGCTTTTCTAAGACTTACGACCAAGGTCGATTTATGATTTGTTTATTCCAAGTAGGTTTCTCCCCATTCACAAGCTACATGGAGGGCCGATACATGTGAGTTGAGGCCGATACATTAATAAATAATAATAATAATAGATTTTATAGACAAAGATCAAATTATATGAATCATAAAATAAAACCATTTAAAATGCTCCAGATTCCTTGTTATTGCATGGTAGAGCTTTTACAACCAAATGTAAACATCAAACAAAATAACATACTGGGGACCTCGTCTTTAATTCAGTGTGCTTCAGCCAAACTTTCACAATTTTGGTCCATAATGCCCCCCCCCCCCTCCCGCACCCAAATTTGACAAATCTTGGGAGGAACCCTGCCAATGCAGGGCTCAGTATACCCACTTGGCAAAGATTTCGTTTTACAGAGACTGAAGGCTAAAATCATACCTGTCACTAGTTCGGATTCACAGATCTTACGGATGTATTCAGCCTCAGCATCCTCGACAGCGGCTCCTCCAAGCCCCATCTCATCCTCAATGGATGTCTGCTCACCAGAAACACTCCCCTTGAAAAGACAGATTTTTTTTTTTTTTTTTCTTTACAAAATTAATTTCAGACCCACAAAGAGGCCACTATTCAATGTGAGTGCTTGAAAAGTGGGGGAATCAAATGCAGAAGCTGGAAAAGGTTTTACAGGCCTCGAATTTACCCACAGCACCCACAGCAATACACAGATCCATTAAGCCACACCCATTTCTCATTGACCAATCACAACCGCGAAATCTGATCACCATTTGAGCCGTTTGGTGATCTTTGCACTAATGGTGATCGGGTTTGGCGGCTGTGATTGGTCAACTCGTAAGGAGGCGGGGCTTAATGGATCGATCTATTGTCGTGGTGCCCTGTGCTTTTGCTGTGGTGCCCTTTGCAAAGTTCCCATGGATACAAATTTACCTTTTCCTCATAGATGTGCCCCTTACACGAGGAACAGTGCTGTGCCCCTTCAAGAGTGAAGTTCAAGGCCTGGTTTATCATTCGAATAGTTTGTTAAAAAAAATTTTGAGAGAGAGTTTAACCCTCCCATACACCGATACCACAGACTCAACACTCAAAAGTTGTGACCCGCTCTATCGAATTGAGGAATGTCTCGGAATTTTCGAAATTTGAGTTATGCGTACCATGTTAACAAGTAACTCACTGACTTTCCATCAATGCCATTATTATTTCCGTAGCTTATCCAGTCCGAAGTTATCGGGCAATGAAGAAAGTCTACAAGACAAGGCCACTTCCATTTTTTTACGACGTGTTTAATTAGATAATCGTTTTTAACAACAGCTAGCTATTCGCGCGCTACGTGAACAACCACACACGCATAGAACGAATCTCCACGTAGCTCATGAATAATTCATACAGAATTCATTGAGAAGTTTTCCGGCCTCCTGACTATTTTATCATAGGTAAAAAAGAACAGTTGAGGTCGTGACCTTTCTAACGGTACCAAAGACAGTCGTTCAAAGTGAACGGAACTGCTCGTTCGCTGCAGTGGAAAGAAAAATAATATTAATTGCATACAAACATGCTCAAGAAAACGTACTTTTTGTGGATGAACTCATCTTTTCAATTAAAGGTAAGACCACGAAAAGAAAGATCAAGTTTTGTTTAACCACAGAAATCATGGAATCGGTTTTTGTAGTGTTTTTTCTTGGTTTTCGATTGTCAACAACTTTTGTATGGCGAATTACACGTAAACGTGATTTCCGAGACATTCCTCATTTTGATAGAGCGGGTCATAGTTGTGCGACATGCGCATACTTATTGATATTAAATTGAGAACTAAATGTATTGATTGCGTTAGGCGTTATTAGGGTCTGCGTAAGCTTGTGTGCAAACACGCGTATAGCTGTGAACACCGAGCGCGCAATAGCCAACTGGGCCCAATTTCATAGAGCTGCTTAAGCACAAAAAGTAGCTTAGCACAACAAAACTATGCTTACCAGAGTAAGGTTACCAGCCAAAGTACCATGTCCGGGTACAATTTGTAACTGGTATCCTGCTCATTTCTGCTAAGCAACAAATTGTTAAGCAATATTTTCTGCTTAAGCAGCCAGCTCTATGAAATTGGGCCCTGGTCTGAAATGGCTCCAGCTATGTCTTTATCAGACGTTTAATACCAGGTAAACATGGTCATGTGACCACCTTTCAATCAAAAGGACTGCCTAATCTGTCTGGGGTATTCATGAATCAAGAATATAAAAGAGGAAATGTTTGGTTTTTAAAGAGATAGATCTACTCTTTTAATACCTTGGCGGCATCCCTGGGACCTTTCTTCTCTTTCTCCTTATCCTGGATGATGTGTCTCCGTTTCATCTCTCCAGCTACCATCACGTCGAGATGCACCAGCTGGGCCAATGCCACATGGCCAGCGAAGGCTAAGAAACGAGACAGGACACCGGCTGGGCAGCTGGTACTCGCCGACGATTCCCCTTTAAAAAAAACCAAAAAAACATTGCCAACATTAAACTTTCAAGTCATATTCTTATTGAAATATTTTGAGAAATGGATCTTCAAGACCAATCTGAACACCGCAACCAGATACAAATTTAGTTTTACTGAGTTTGCAGTTCTCTAAAAATTGTCATAATGGAAAGCATAACTTTTTGAAAAAAACCAAAAACCAAAACACAGATAAATGTTTTTCTCCTTCAACAATAACCTTGAAATGACCAAGAAGACTGTCTTCAAAGCAAGGGAAGTTTAGCATACCTTCCTGCTCTGGTTGGGTTTCACTGTCCTCCCCATCCTGCGTTGTTTCGTCACTCTGTCCAGCCTTGATAATCGCCGCTGCCAATTTCTTTACGATGTCTCCGCAGACTGTATCAGGGTGCTCGGCCAGCCGGTAGATAGTGTTGACTGCTTGCTCAGCCAGCGGTAACCAGTGCACTTTCTCCAAATCACTCACTCCTAAAAAACAAATCCATCAATGTGTTTTATAATCTACAGCAATGGCAGAGCTGCCAACATTTGCATCTTGCAATCAGGAAGATTTTGTACAACAATCAGGGAGATATTTAGAATTACATTCAACATAACAGGGAAAAAATAATCCATAATCAGTTTTCTTTTTTTTCTAATTTATTCATCAGAACATGGGAAAGCTTGGTGTATTTTCAGAAGAATCGGGGAGAGTTGGCAGCTCTGCAGTTGTCTGTGCAGTCTCACGCATTTACAAACAACTTTAAGAATGTTGGGTTTTAGGTACATTGCTTGAAGACGTTAAATTTCAAACTTCAAACTCACCTATAAATTGTCTCAGCAAAACAACACGGACTGCATGTGACCTTTTTGCGGTTGTCAGAGATGTTTTTGTCTAAAACCGAAAATCTTGACAAATGGGTTGCAGTGATTTGAAACCCAGGAGTTTATGGAGCGTTACATTTCAGAGGGTTTAGACACTCTACATCACTACAAATGGCCACGGTATCCACAAAGCATCATATGGGTTAAGATTTTCAAATTTTTACAAATCTGTGTTAGTAAAAATTATTTATATTTTCAATACTGTATATTAGGTTTGCGGTAATACCATGTGTACATAACTTGAGTGGAAGGGAAGGGAGTGTTGGTAGAAGGTAGGACTTACCTGTTATCAAGATGGTGGAGAGACGAGTGAAGATCTGATGGTCGGCTGGGAAACGAAACGGTTCCTCTCCATCGAGAACCTTGGGCTGTGGAGGTTAACAAAATATCCCCAAAATGTTCAGAAACGTTGTCCTTCCAGTTTCGATTTGGGTGCATAGAGAGGAATGAAAAGGGGGAAAACAAATTGCAGAACCATGAAAATGGTTGATCTGGTCCCAATTTTATGGATCTCTGCACTTGCAATTACCATTCTTCGCTTATAGGACAAGTGCCGAATTTCTGCGCTAGCTGTGTAAGCGAAGAATGCCTAGTAACGTAAAGCGTGCTAACCTCTAAAATATGCTTGACGTAAGAGCGGAATTTCAGGGCTCGATTTCACAAAGAGTTAAGAATGATCTTAAGTGCAAATCCATCGTAATTGCTTAGCAAACAGTAATGTCACAATACAAATCACTATGGTAATACTGACAACTCATCTTAAAATGAATCTTAGTACTTTGTGAAATCGAGCCCAGCTTCTGTAAGCTCCGATTCTTTGCTTACAGTTAGCAGAGCCATGCAATTGGGCCCTGGTCTGAGCTGTACGTACTCACCTTGCCAGCTTTGACAGTCTTGAGTAACGCCAAACAGGTGTCTCTGGCCAAGATGAAGTCTCTCTGCCCTCTCTCACCTAGACCCTCCGATACTAACAGGTCAATGTTAGAGCGAACAATGCTCATGTCAGCCCTAGGGAATAGATGGAGGATAGAATTGGAAGGGGTTGGTAGGAGCAACAAAATGAGGAAATATCTTTCATGAAAATGACCAGTCAGGAGAGAGAATGAACAAAGTGAACAATCCTGACAACAGATAGCAGTCGTGGATGAAAACCCTTAAAAGTATTATACAGGATTGGTGAGGATAAAAAACATCCTTGTTTAACTTTGATCTGAAATCTTACTGATTATGAAGTCCATATGAGAACAATTTTTTCTGTGAAATATTTCCCTCTGAAATGAAGTCATATTCAAGAAAATTGTATCTAAGAACCTAAACAAATGCAACAGTTGATTTTGATTGTTACACCGAAGGACATGTTTAAATGCTGAAAGTTGTGTGTGTTTTTTTTACTATTTTCTCCTGTCGCACACAATTGATTAAGCCCAAATTTTCCCAGGTTCGTTATTTCATGTATATGGTTTAATTTTTTAATCACCCAAAAAATAATAATAAGCAGTTCTTGTAGAGCGCATAATACAATAAAGTCTCTATGCGCTTCTTTAATTAAAAAGATGGGTTTTAAGTTTTGATTTAAATTGTTCTAGCGTTGTACAGTCTTTGACATTGTTGGGAAGAGAGTTCCATAGTTTTGGTGAAGCATATTGGAAGGAACGTTGACCGTAGAACTTTGTGTGGACTGGATACGCTGTGAGAAGACCTTTCGAACTGGAACGAAGTTTTCGCGGAGGGTGATAGTCTTGTATTAATTCCTGGAGATAGTCTGGTGCTGATCCGTGTTTGCATTTGTGGGCGACACTGTCTACGACTAATTTGTCAGCTCTACCAATCTTGTATAAAACCTTTAAAGTGACCAACATTGGTAATTATCAAAGACTAGGTATCTACACTTGATTTGACCCAACAATGAAGCTCAAACTGAATGTGAATATGCTTCTTCTTGGAGATTGCCCTGATGACACGATTCTCACCCACCCAGCAGTCATTCCAAGGATGACCAGCGCCGCCTTGCTCTCCTCCTCAGTGGTGTTGGAATGCTTCTTGGTGAAGTGCTCCCACAGTATCTGGATGGCCTGGGCAGGAACGTCATTGCTCTTCATGAACTCTGCAAGGAGCTCTTCCAAGGAGGTCAGCTCCCCGAGGCGAGCACCAAAGGTCAGACTCATCAGACTCTTCACGATGGTCAGACAACGAGATCTGAAAAGTAGAAACAGGGGTGAGATTTTTACAGACAAGAAAAATCCTGAAAATTTGACAATTTCCTGATGATGAAGCCCCCCCACCCCCCGGAATTTACAAGATGTCTCTGGTATGGTTGGCTACAGATTGCGCCACAGCACCTTGTAAATTGTTACATGGTGCTACGTAAATAAATGGGTCTCATATTTTGAACATGTGCTCCGCATACCTTGTAGAAAAAATAACAAGCACTTTGAGACGCCCTCAGGTGTGACAAAGCAACATATATAAGAACTGCTGCTATATTGTGTTATAATACTGACGACTTATCTAAAAGTATGATTTTGGGTTTTTGGTTTTTTTTTTTTAATGAGATATCGCCTTACTCACAAGGCCACGGACGGCCACTTCAAGGTGAGGGCTACACATAACTGATTTGGGCTATCGACCCAAATCAATTGACACCAGGGGCACGTTGCCTCCTACTCCTGGGGCTGAAACAGGGTTACCCCCTTCACAGTCCATAAGGATGTAGGCATGGGTATCATCCACTAGGAGTCTGGCTGGTAGAGCAGAATGCACTACCTTCCCAACTTTTTCGAAGCAATTATGGTTAAGTGCCTTGCTCAGGGGCACAAGGGTCATGACCGGGTATCGAACCCACACTCTGCTGCTGAAAACACCAGAGCTTAGGTCCGGTGATCTAGACCGCTCGGCCACGACACGCCACGGCCACGTCTTGGCGTTTTGTGAAATCGAGTTCCACTAGGCATGTCCTATGAAAAGCTTCTGAAAAGTTATTGGCAAGTGTGGTGTACGTGATGTGGGTGAGCAGTGAGAGGTTGTTACTGTACCTCTGGGTGCCTCCTGTGGGGTTCAGGTACAGCCTCTTGTACGCTGCAACCACCGCGTCTTTCACCCCTTGCTCCTTGGACCATACCAGCACCATCATACGACGGATCCCCTCCACTGCGCTCATCACTCCGAACTCGTGAGCTCTGACGAAGAACTCTATCGCCTCCAGGACGTCGCTGTTTATCTTGGAGCTCAGGAGTTCGCAGAGGATGGGTACAGCTTGTTGGATTTGAGCAGCGAAGGTTACACAGTCCTGGTGAGGTAAAGGTCAAAAGCACGACTTTAATAAATTAATAAATAATATTCTTCATCCTCGACATCAATTGCTGCAGCGGCAAACAGGCCTCTTGCAACCAGGCATGCTTAGTGGTCTTGTGGTAAGACATTTATTCTAGACTGGTGGGGGTCGTGGGTTTGAATCCCGCTAGAGTAGTATGCCTGTAGATGTTTGTATGCATCTGATAGTGCCCTCTTTTGATTAAATTTCCTCAGGCCATGTTTAAAAAAAATCCTCACCATGTTCATATCGCATGCTTGAACATGGTGGCAAATCTCCTCTGGACCAATCAGGGGTTCAATTCGGGGACCCTAACTGAAGATGACTGAGATTTAGTCATTGGATAAGCGTTATCGCTTTTTTGGTTGAAGCGCGGCTGTTCCAACCAAACCGTAAACGACTTGTTGGCTCGGTTAGGTTTGGTGTCAAGATTTCAGGTCCATGGTTTAAACTAACTGGAAAATGTTACCAAGAGTAGCGCAAGTTTTAATAAAAGCAGTTACCTGGAGGTATTTGACGAGCACCTGTTGCTTTGTCAACTCGTTAACAACAGACTCTACCCCGTCACCCTCGGCAGTCTCCCCAGTGAGCCCATTGACATCTTGAAGATTCAACACCTCCTCCTCCTCCTCCTCCTCCTCCTTCTCACCTAAGAAAGTCAAAGCAGGTTTTCATAAATAAATTTTTGATTGAAGATGTAAATTTTTAAAATGAGCAAGGCACACTGGGGAAAGAAAATAAAAAAATTACAATGCTGATAATCCTGAAGAGATTTCCCCAGGATTTTTTAAAACTTGGGAGCTTCTGGACCTGAACCTTGGAAGTTTGGCCCAAGCACGCTAAATTAAAACAAGGTCCACGGAACAGTTTTTACTTCATATTTATCTTTGGATTGAAAAGCCCTACTGTGCAACCTGGGGCTATCTAAGTAGGATTTGAAACTTTGCATGGTGGGAGTATAATCAGGTGAGGTTTGCGGTAGCACCATGTGTAAATCTCTTTTTGAGTAGTGGTGGTTCCGAATAGAACTGGTTGTTGGGGCATTCTAAATGGTTTCATCTTCACGATATCCTACCTGTATCTTGCTTTCCACCATTTTACAATCTACTCCAATTTAAGAGGAATGTGAACAGATACCTTCTCTCTCTCTTTAACCCTTTCAGCCCGAAGAGTGACTTTAGTCGACTGTGAACTATAACCCTGTTGGAGCCCCAATGGCGACTTTAGTCACACAAGATAACACACAAAAAAGCACTCAAGCCTGAGCACAAAGGACATTTGTTAAAAAGCTGTAGGGTTGTCCATGTTCACCCTCTATACACAAGCTTACCATCATTGGAAAGAGAAAGTTTTGATCTTTCCAATGACGGTAAACAAAAATAGGGTTGTTATTACGCAATCACTTCAAATTGGAGTGGAAAGATCCAAAATGCCAAACACCCAACGCCTGTTGGCCTTGTGTTGGGCAATTTTTCATATAAACAAAATAATAATTATATCCACATGGTGTAACTGCAAAACTTTACCTAATCTCCATGTCTTATTTGACGTAAAAAGAACCTTACCTAGGTAAACAGCTTTGAGAGTAGACAGAAGCTGTGCCTGGGAGTCTTGAGCTTCATCTTCCTCATCGTCATCACCATCAAGGGGACTAGAATTGAAGGTGGGAAAAAATATCATAAAGCGGTGAGCCTGCTTAGTGGGAACTAAATACGGTGCTTGATGCATAGACTGGGTTTACCAGTGAATAGCCAGTAGGGCCAGGGCCCAATTTCATGACTCTGCTTACCGTAAGCAAAGAATTGGCGCTTACAGAAGCAGGGAATTCCGCGCTTATGTCAAGCGTATTTCACGTGTTAGCAGGGAAGTGTTGCTTGTGCGCTAGCGTAGTCCCCGTTACTAAGGCATTCTACGCTTACACAGCTAGCGCAGAAATTTGGCGCTTGCTCTGTAAGCGGAGAATGGTGATCGCAAGCGCAGAATTCAGCGGTAGGCAGAGCCATGAAATTGGGCACTGTTAACTTGTCATTTCACTGGTCCTTATCTGTTCAATGTCAACTGCACATGACTTGAGTTTGAGACCATGCACACAATCAATGCTATACAGCTTTTGAAATCAATAAACTAGCCAGAAGGACAATTCTGAGAAAATTTTAACTGGTCCTCAGAAGCTCCAACTGGTATTTGGCCAGCGGACCACTGTTAAGGGAGAACGCTGATTGAGCACCATAGCTCTACGCTTGATGGCAGACAAATTTCAGAGGGTAAAAAAAGTGATAGGTAATTTTGAGTTATACCTGAAGACCGGCGTAGGTTCGATGAAAAGTTTATAGTCTGGCCAGGAACCTCTGGCAGATCGGAGAAGTTGCAGAGCCTGGCGGTGCTGAGATTTATCCAGAAGCTCACGAATGGTTGAAATAATGCTAAAAAGAACCACAAAAGCAATATGTTTAAACATTTACCATGTGACAATAGCACAAAGCTTGTTGAACTAACTTTTTACAGACAGGCCTACTGCCTAGAAGGACAAGGCAGTTTTCCCCGCCATAAAAGGCAACTCTATCAGGGACATTTAAATCTCAACTTGGGCAGGTTTAAGGGGCACCACGGCAATGACCTAGGGCAATTAAAGTATCAAGCCTGCACAGATATGCAAGTATTTTACTAGTCCTTTATGGATACTTGCACAATAGGTTAATTTGCATATATTTGCGTACACTCCGCATACTTTTCCACAGTTGTATCTTCAGGTATTTCCTCACAGTCATCCTCATCCTTTTCTGCTTCTTCCTCAAGATGCTCCTCGACGATGGTAGTCAACTCTGGCTCCATTGCCTGCCACATCTCTTCTGTCCTGCCGTGTACATCTTTAGAAGAAAAAATTGTCATTTGAGTTTACAGTCTTGAGATTTCAAATTTTGTGGAAACTTAAAAAACCAAAAAACAAAAACAACATATTTACGGAAGTACAAGTCTGATTGAGTTGAATCTTGGAGGGACGTGTTATAGGTGAAAAATTAGACAAAGTCATGTTTTGTTCAGTATATATATATATATATATATATATATATATGGTTTATTGTAAAAACATTCGAATTAAAGCAGCCGATATAGGCCGAAAACAATTCAAATTAACAAGTTTTAAAAAGGCAATATGCAATAATGTTACAAAATATTAAAAGTGAGGATCATAAATTGCACAATACAAAAAAGGCAAAATTAGCTACATTTGTAAAAACATTACAAAACAAACATTATATGAAGTTACTTTAAAATTTGAACAAGCGAAGGAATAGCAGATCTTTTGTAGCGCTGTTTTACACTTGAAAGCCCTATGCTCTGTTTATCAAACAGACACACAGATAATTTTGTTTTGTTTTAAGTGTCGGCTTTGGCTTCATCTAAACGCTAAGGAAAGTTGGAAACAGATTTCAAAGTCTTTTTAATAGTAAAGCAGGCAAACATCCCAACCCTTCCTGATATTTTTCTTACCTCCTGATACATCAAGTGGCTCATCAGGCATCATCACTTTCAGTCTCTCCTTCTCTTTCTCAAGGGTGGCTTCCAGTTCATTCACCGGTAGCTACATTACAGATAGGACAGGGATAAGCATAACACATCAGGACCCACTTTCACAGTCCTGCTTAAGCAGAAAGTATTCCCTTCACAATTTTCTGCTAAGCAAAAAAATTAGCAGGATACCAGTTACACATGGTAAACATTGACATGATATTTTGGCTGAGTAACCTTTTTCTGGTAAGCATAATTTTGTTGTGCTTAGCTACTGGTTGTGCTTTAGGCAGTTTCATAAAATTAGACACTGGGTTCAGCTGGTAAGCACAAACATTTGCTTCTCACAGAAAAATAACACTAAGCAGAAACAGGTTACCAGCCAAAACACTGCATTAAAGTTTGATCGCCCTGTTTTGACTAGCCTGCTCTTGTCATTGCCAGGTGATTGAAGGGTTTTTGATAACATAGCTGATATTTTTGATTATATAACATTAAAAGTTCTTATAAACGTTCCCCTCCCGAACTGGAAATTTGAGGTTGCTAGTAAAACCAGGGATGAGATTTGCCGAATGTGAACATTCCTGAAAAGTAGATAACGAACCTGGGTTCCCCCTTATTCTAGACACAGAACCTCTCAGATGTTTACAATTCAAGAGGTTTAAGACTCTGTCCATCACCGGAAAAACAAAACGGCAGGTTTAGACATAACTTAGACTATTTCTTTCTCCCTTTGATGGCAGTGTTACTTCTTTCAAGAAGGCACAAAGGTTGACAAAATCCTGAAATCAGGAAAAATCCCACGCCTGTTAAACTAGAAGCCCAGCAAACTGTGTGAAGAGCTCAAGACCTGTGGTTTCACATCCATATTTGAAGTTATTTAATCTTCAGATATCAAATAACAAACCACAAGGGAAACTGACTGGGTAAATTTAAATGATTTTGGGTTGAACAAGGAAAAATTGACTAGAGCAGGATTTGAACCAACGACCTCCGGATTGACGTGCCGGCGCTCTACCAACTGAGCTATCTAGCCCTATGATGGCGGTCTCCCTATTTTGTCAATATCCTTGTTCGGTGGGTGCCAGTCAGAAGCCATTCAACCGTAAATTTGTTATTTAATCTTGATACATGAAACCAAAATAACAAATCATTGAAAATACCAGGGCCCAGTTTATGGCTCTGCTTACTATAAGCAAAGAATCGGCGCTTACGGAAGCAGGGAATTCCGCACTTATGTCAAGCGGATTTCACAGGTTAGCAGGGAATTTTTGCTTGTGCGCTTGCGTAGTCCTTGCTACTAGGCATTCTGCACTTGCACAGCTAGCGCAGAAATTCGGCGCTTGCTCGGTAAGCGGAGAATGGTGATTGCAAGGTGCAGAATTCGGCGGTAAGCAGAGCCATGAATTTGGGCCCAGGTCGACTTACCTTGGCAGCAAAAGGATTACTGGTCAGAAACTCGGACAGCAGCTGCACAGCATTCTTACGGACGATGCTTGACTTGTCCTGAAGACGACCAAGCGTCAGTGACATCACGCTACGTTGTCTTGGCAACGGGATGGCCTTCTCTCGGCAGAGATGCAGCCAGACCTGAAGGACGCGGCTACGGCTGAAGGCGTTGATGTCGTGGATGTGATCCTGTTTGAGAAGAGCGTAAAAACAGTCATTACCCCAACCAAAACCAAGGAAGAAACCCTTCACAATGACTGTGTCATTATTCACCTCAAGTACCTGATTTTACATCTTCGTGAGAATGTAAATACCTCTAATTTATCCAGAAGTTGGTCCCTGGTGTTCTTGGCTTGCTTATCGAGGCCATCTTTGCTCAAGACCTGGATGACGATCTCCCCTAGGACCCCAAGGACACCGTTGCGCATGGTGTAAGACTGCAATGAGTAAACAGAAAATATGAGATGAAACAATGTCAGAAAGTGAGCTTTTTCAGCACTGAAATGCACACTTCAGAAGGTAGTGTACCTAGAGTCACTAAATCTACTGAAAGTTTTTTCTTATTTTTCAACAAAAACTCACTTATAAAAAAATAACTCAATTGTATGAAAAACTCTTAAGTCTTATGTGAAAAACTCACCAACACGTATGAAAAACTCATAAAGCTCACTTTTATGAAAAACGTAACTATATGAATAGCTCACTCACAAGTATATGTAAAAAACTCACTTGTATGACAACAAATCTCACCAAATATGAACAAATCACTCAGGTCATTTTCTGGTAATGGCAATAATTTAGACATAGTTCTTGCATTGAGTTCTTTTCGGTTGACTTGGCAAGCACTGATTATGAACTGTATAGTCACAAATTGAAAATAGGCTAAAGTAAAATAGATTGACTGATTATGTTTTCACCTTGATTTTCGCCAAGGAAAGGGGGGGGGTTTGGGACATGGAGGATGAGGGGTGGTAATGGGTGGGTCTGATTCCTACCTCTCCATCAAGATGACGCAGCAGCACACTGATGCTAGGCAGCATCAGACTTGGAATCTTCTCCGATAACTCAACGAGGAAAGCAGCGTAGGATCGGGTACCGCTGTTATCACGCGCAAGGTCATATGGGTCCAGACTACCGAGTTCCCTGGGGGTCAAAGGTCAAAATGATGTCATGAGACTACGATCAGAAATGAGACTACCACCAGTGGTTTAGTAGCAAGTAATTTTTTATGAAATTTCAAATAATGGTGAACAGGCATCAAACTAACCCATGGCACCCACAGCAACTGTAGTGGTACCGTGTGCTTTTGTTGTTCTTCCCTTTGCAAAGTTCTCATTAAAAAAAATTCTCATAGAAGTGCCCCTCCAGAGGAAAATTACTGTGCCCCTTCAAGAGCCAAAATCAAGAGCCAAATTACTTGATTTATGTCGACAAAGAAAAATCTTGAGGACCTACTAATTTGAATTATTTTTTCTTACCTCATGATTTCACTGACAATATTCTTGGCCCCGAACTGAGTGACGATGGCTTGCACTCCCTGCGCCATTGGGCTGACAAGATGCTCAAAGTGCTGCAGCAGCTGGATTATCTTAAGACTTGCTCCTACAGGCAAATAAGCAACATCAACAAATAATGATACAGGCTCTTATTTCAAGAAAATCTCAAATTGACCACAGGTCTTGTAGCTCAACATTTACAATCAACAAGGAAATGGATTTACAAGATAACTTACTTATGATTTATTTTATTTGCAAAAAATTATTAACAGCGTCATATTTCGACTTCATTTTAACCGCCTTACGTTTCGATCCTGATAGAGTCTTTCTCACCAGTGTTTCTGTTTTCAGACACCTATTACTTACCTAATGTATGGTTGTATCTCTTGATGAGCAGACCAAGCAGACTGAATATCGCCTCTTTGGTTCCAGCGTTCCTCCCAACCGAGGGATTCTCCAGGAGTCTATAGCAGCAGCAGCTTACGAGACTATAAGATCAATCAAAACCATCTTATTACCAACATGGGTGTGATTTCCACCACTCGGGACATTTCCTGTGGTGTACCCCAAGGTACAAAACTGGGACCCATTTTGTTTCTGGTGTTGGTCAATGATGCATCAACTGGAAGCTGCGGGCGATGGAAGTATGTTGACGATCTTACTTTAGGTGAAGTTATTAAGTATGATCAACAATCTTCTATACAAGTTCACCTTGATAATTTATCTTGCTGGTGTAGTAGTAATGATATGCTCCCCAAACCTGACAAATGCCGCACAATGACAATATCTTTTTTGAAGCGAAATATACCTCAAACTTCAGTTTCTCTCAATTCGATAGATCTCAAGTGTGTAACTTCAATTAAATTGCTTGGTGTGACTGTTCAAAACAACTTAAAATGGGACATACACATTGCGGAAATTGTTTCTAAGGCTTCCCGTAGGTTGTACACTTTGTGCGTACTACGTAAATCCAAAGTACCTATAACAGACATGGTGGCAGTCTATACTTGTTATATTAGACCTATACTAGAATATGCTAGTCAAGTTTGGCACAGCTCCATTACTGAGCGACAGGTCATTTCTGTTGAAAATGTTCAGAAGCGTGCCGTCCGCATCATCCTTGGTCATCAGTATCACTCCTATACCTTGGCACTTGAATTACTAGGCATCTCACCACTCAAGTCTAGACGAGAAGACCTTTTTATTAAGTTTGGTAGTAACTTACTTAGATCAATTAAATTTAGGAACATGCTCCCCCCTGAAAAAGCAACTGTCGGTAATAGGGTACTACGAGCTAGTACAGTAACCGGGCTTCGCATCCCCAAGTGCCGTACTGAAAGGTACACTCGTTCCACTATCCCGTCTCTTGTTCGCATTTTGTGAACATCTGGCTGATCCTCCATGAATTTCTATAAAAGTAATTAATGGTTTTAATGTAAATTGGTTTTATTGGATGACCAAAAGTTGTTCTGTATTTTGCCAACTGTGATTTGCCATTCCTTTAGTTAGAGTGTAATAATTTCAATTCCAATAATAATTACTTTAATGTATAGCCATGCATTTTGGTTTACAACGTGATGCCTTTTTCTCCACTTTGACATTTTTTCAGGCTCTTTTGATCTTGAGCAATGGGTGAATTTGAATCTAACCAAAACTTGTTGGCTTTTTGAGTATTGTGCTGTCACAAATTTGTTGTGTGTGTTTTTCTTAATAATTATTTGATATTTCAATCTTTTTATGTAATATTGCTGGTGCTTTTATGAGATTTTTAATGACTGTTTTTGTAAACTGTACATTTCGGCTTTTAGCCGCTGTATTGCAGTATTTTAATAAACCATAAATAATAATAATAATAATAACTTTGAGAAGCTAGGTGCAGACACGCATCTTTTTACCTCATGACAGGAAAGCTCCATTAAAGAAAGAGGCTAAAATTAAACATCCTTTTCGTCTGACAGCTCACACCTGTTATCTCCATGTAATTCCTTTTCCAAACAGTGGACTTAATTGGATCGTGCACAAACCAGTAGGGCTGCTTACTGCCCCAGGCAGATGACCCAAGTAACTCAATGTAAACACACATAATGGGTGAAAAGAATGTAAACTTTCAGAGTTTTTGTGACCAAACTCAGAAATTCTTTAATGGCCAGCTTTCCGGTAGTGTAATCTGAGCCCAATCTCATGGCTCTGCTTACTGCCGAATACCCATTGTACAGACATGCAACTTTATAAATGCACAAACTTAGTAAAATATGTAAAACTCGGGCCCGATACTTCATTCTTGTGAGGGCAAGGCGGTTTTCCTTCGATAACATGCACTTCAATGAGAGAAAAATTTGTACTGCAACATTTTCAAAGTGGGGCACCAAGGCAATCACCAAGGGCATGGAGGCATTTGCCCCTATTGCCAACGTGAAGTATCAGGAAAACTATCTCAGCCGTGTTCTCTCTTAACAGTCTCTCTTAACAGTTAAAAAAGCTGAGAACCAATCAGAATTCACTCCAAGTGGTCCGGCTGGCTAGTTCAGTGTTGAAAAGCATCCCTACTTAATTTCACTAACGGACTAGTGATAAAAGCTGGTAGACTACAGAAACAACAGGCTAACCGGTCCTGCCGACTAGTCAGTGAGAAAGTGAGGGCAAACTCTTCAGTAATTTTGTTATAATCACAATTTGAAATGCTTTCACACCGACTGCATAAATAAATTTCCCACTTACTTACTATCGGATGAGGGACACACTTACTTGACAAACTCTTCCTCCACGATGGGCGGATCCCACAACCTCCAGACCTCTAACTGGAGGAGATGAAACATTCCTTGTAAGAAACGCTCTTTCTCGCCTTCCCAATCCCATCCAGCTGCTGTCTTCTTACTCTTAGATCGACCCTGAGGCAAAGGAAGATTTTGTCTTGTTAAAAGAACTTACACAGTAACGAGAACCATCTTATGTAATAGAAATCTTGAAGAAGAAAGTTTTGCTATGATTACAAAGCACCTCTCTGAAGAACAATGGTAACATAACATAACATAACAATTAAAATTTATAAGGCGCTATTCCATCAAGATCATAGCGCACATAAAAGCAATTAACATGGAAAAAGGTGAGTCTTTAGAACTTTACGAAATGTAGATAAAGTAACAGATTCCCTAATGACAGTAGGAAGATTGTTCCAAATCATTGGCCCAGCTACACTAAGATTGAAAATAAAGATGCTCACAGATTTACACATAACTTGTATGGTATAAAGATGGTCATGGTGTAAAACTCTGTACAACAAAATGTTATTGCCTGAAATGCTCTTGTTGTTTTAGAAATGAGTAAAACAATTAGTTTTGATCTTGCTAGACCAAAAATCTAATTTTGGTGTGACTCTGATGACCAATTGAGCTTTCAAATTTTACAGGTTTGTTTTGTGTGATGGGTCAAACACAGTGCAGATACTGGTCTTCGATACATATCGGGCTTGAAAACAGGGACCAGAATCAAGAGTCAGAATCAAAATTTAAAAAAACAAAAAACACAAAACCAAAAGCCACCTTACCTAAATTTAACTACAGTATAACTGTTATTATTTGAACAAGTGCCAAGAGAAGAAATATCTCCTTTGTGTGATCTATTGGAAAGTATACTACACTACTCAACAAACTGACAGATATATATCAGACTAAACCTAAAAGTCACCAATTGTTATTACAAAGTGAGGTATAATTATTCAAATCAGGGCTCGAATTTTACACTGGACCACAGGCCCGAGGCCAGTAATTTTAGTGTTGGGCCAGTAAACTTATGACCTAACAAGTCCGATGGTCTTGTGTTTTTCAATTGAATAACAGAAACGAATTATGTTCAAGTGTCGACTTTGGGTCTGATAAATTATCTTTCAATTCTATGAGTAATCAAGTATACTCTTCTCTTACTTGTCTCAGTTCTGGTTCATATAAAAGCAGTTAAATGCATGTTACAGCAAGTTTTTGGTTTTTTTCACATTTTATATCTGGTCTTGTAAAAAAATGTCTGGTCCAGTAAAGATTTTGAGCTACAAGCCCTGTAGTCTTGTGGATTTTCTCCCCAAATTCGAGCCCTGCAAATGAGAAAAAATAAAATAAAAAAATACACAAGACCGCCGAACTTGACCGGTTGTGACTTTACTGGCCCGACGCTAAAATCACCGGTCTCAGGTCTGCGGTCTCAGGTCTCCAGTGTAAAATTCAAGCCCTGCATGTTGCTACAAAAAGAAACCAATTTGATTGTCTACATACCCGCCCTCCTCTGACTGTCGTATCCGTGGACGGCTTGCATGCATCTGCCTCAAACGCCTCGGCCGTCTGACAGAGAAGGTAAGACACCATCTTGAGGGTGTTGAGGTGCTGCTTGGCATCGGCTTGCCCGTCTGGGTCATCCAGGAGAGATGAGAGCTTGGTCGACAATTGCTGCTGAGCTGGTGGCATTAATCAAAACACAGAAATGAAACTACCTACTCTTACCAACCACCAAACCCATCAAAATCCACATGCCTGTTTTGTTTGATTCCGTTGGACTGGTGACTGCACCACTAAACCCATTATGCTTCACATGGGACCAGGCGTATCACTGTATAATCAGAGTCCAACAGATTGGATGGATTGTGTTGGATTTGGTTAGAGTGGGGAAAGATCCTAGTTAATAATCCAAGGGGGTTAGGTTTTGTACACAGATGTGCACTGTACACAAACCATGTAGTTGAATGGTTTCAAATGGTTTGTCAATGCACCTGAAAATGTTACCAACAGTAAGAGGGTTAATCAATGTTATCTACACCCAAACAAAAGTGAGGGACAACAGAAAAACACTTGATGAAGAATGATGGGGAAAATGCAAATAAGGATTTCACTTTTTATATTAAGTACCTTTCAGTAAAAGTTCCCAGGCTTCTTCTTTCGTCTCCTGTTGTACTTCGTTAAAATGTCTGCAACAAAACAAGAGAGGGCAAGGCCATTTTCATTTTGCAAAGGGCACTTCCATTGGAAAATCTTAAAGTGTAAGGGAAACTTTTGAAGGGGCACCAAGGCCAAGACAAGGGCAACAAAGGCCATGTTGTCCATGGTTGCCGTGTAATTCCAGGCCTGTGATAGCCATAAACGTCAGGCAACAAGAACTGACACAGCTATTTATTAATAGTTACCTGAGCAAACTGTAGAAACTGTCAAAGTGGTCCAGGATCATTGAGGGACCCTCTGTCCTTAGTGCAGTCTTACACCCATAGACCCTGTCGGGTACCTGCCTAGCGGGGTACACCTCTTCCACCACATACTGGTTGGTACCTCTGCTCTGAAGTAGGTCCTTGTGACTCAATGGCAGAACAAACTCAAAACTCATTGCTGACGTCGTTGGTGTGTGACACTGCAAAGTTTGAATATATACACACTGCACTTTATAAAACTTAAAAGAAACAAGAGTAATTTGTTACTGTTTAGTCGCCTGCAAACAGTGCAACTGCAAGAGGAAGTGCTCATGCTACTGTCTGATAATATAGCCAGGGCTCGAATTTTACACAGGACCACAGGCCCGAGGCCAGTAATTTCAGTGTTGGGACCAAGGTTTTAGCCAGGATTTGGTAAAAGGGTGTCCAAATCTGCTGGAAATTGAAAAACTGGGTGTCCAAATTGTTCACTTACAATACATTTACATGTAAATGACAGATGAAACAGAGTGTCCAAATTTAAAACAGGGTGTCCAAAAGACACCCAGACACCCCTCTGGCTAACACTATGGTTGGGACAGTAAACTTATGACCTAACAAGTCCGATGGTCTTGTGTTTTTCAATTGAATAACAGAAACAAATTATGTTCAAGTGTTAACTTTGGGTCTGAAATATTATCTTTCAATTCTATGAGTAATCAAGTATACTCTTCTCTTACTTGTCTCAGTTCGGGTTCATATAAAAGCAGTCAAATGCATGTTAAACTGTGTCAGCAATTTTTTATTTTCACATTTTGAATCTGGTTAAAAAATGTCTGGTCGGAAACAGGTCCAGTAAAGATTTTGAGCTACAAGCCCTGTAGTCTGGCTTTTTTCGCAATTCATCATCGAAAGTGGGAGGGTGCCTCCAGACAAACTACTCTCACACATAAACTGCTAATCTATCACATCTGAATCTACAAGTGACTGGACAGTATTTCACTCAATATTTCCTTTGATTTATGTTATTATACTGATATATTAATATTAATAACAATTATTAAAATAAAACCCTAATCGGTTAAACCCTCCCCCTCTGACTCAGTCTCATTCTCAAATCCATCTCTTTGCCGAAATGAAGGACTCAGATTCAGAAGGAATGAGAGCTGAGCTCATTTTGATATTTGTTGGCACTTTTGATATTGATAAATTTTCGAATTACCAAATTACTTTTGAAGTTTTAGACAATCACTGCGCTCCATTTGTTTACTAGTTCGATGCCCATACATACGCGTAAAGTAGTAACCCTCGCAAATTTAAAACTTAGCTGCACAAGCTTACGAAACTGCGCGCATTCACTGATTAATATTGCAAACATAGTTTTTATACTTGCGCAAAAGCAAATCTTTAACTTGTGCCAGTTTCTACCTTGTGTTAAACACAAATATTGAGGGCGCCCTTCATAAAATAGCGGTTTTTCTAACATTATTTTACATGATATTTCACCAACAATTGAATTTGTATTATTTTATTTTTTAATCAGGTCTAAAAAAGGTTAAATACTAAAATAGTAATAAAAGTAATTACCGATTTAAAAAAAGGCAAGTCGTTTGACGTTTGACTTGCCTTTGAAAATTGAACTGAAGGCTTTGGTAATGGTTGGTAGTAGTCATGGTATTTTGACCGCAAAAAGTAATTTTTTCTGATACTAAGTTTTAACTAACTGAGGTAGAACTTGATAATTAATAATAATAGATTATTAGAAGACCTGCGATAATTTATTTACAAATATAAGTTATAACAAACATGGAGCTATGGAGGAAGGCCTTCCAGATCCTCCATGATAATAACGAGACTTGACATTACAATTATTGATTTGAATACAACCATAGAGCAAGGACAGATACAACATGCCCCTGTCACCTGTGTCTGTCAGCATCATGAGCATGTATTGTCAATGGGGGATTGTCAGTTTGTGTTTTTGTCACAAAATCTTTGAAAAATTGCTAAAACTGTCTCTTCGGTTCGTCTTCACTCAAGAATTGTATTCTCATTTGTATCCTGAAAGTGTATCACTTTAATTTGCACATAATGTTAAGCATATATACTCTGCAATACTCACATATTATCCGATAAAAGGGGTTACTAAAGATCAGATCTTGAATAATTCTCCGTCCAAATTTATTTATGTTTTTACCACATCAAAATGGCCGCTCAATCCCTGCCGCCGTTTGATTGGCCAATGAAAAGCGCGCTTATAAAAGACGAAGGCACTTTTATAGTTTTTATTTTCAACTATTTTGTCCAAACTTTAGAAACAAAGGTTCTATGTTTTGTGTGAAAGGTGTATTCTAAGTATCTGAATTTGAATTACCATAAATAACAGATCTCAATATGTCTTACTAAATACTATTTTGCGAAAAAGCTAGTATTTGAGATGAACCACTGGCCAATCATAATCCTTCTTGAATATTTTTTTGAACAACTATTCGGAAGAATGTACCCAATCTGAATTTTCATGTAAAAATCGGCCAATCAAAGTAATATTGACGAAATGCCTGGAGTGCAAGATAACATCAGTTGTTAATAAGAACTTGTGTAATTTGTTAGACAAAAAGAATATCATCTTAATACTGTTCTAAATTATTTCCTTCATTTTAAGCATCATTTCCTAAACTATTCCTCTACGATCATTAAAGTATTCGTTATCTTGCGCTGCACCACGGCACACAACTAATCGATTCTATTAACTTCTTGCGGGAGAATCGGGCCTTGGCCGGCTGTGTTGCTTAAAATTACACAAATCTGCAAATGTATCTAAATGAAATTATACCACCGACAAGCCAGACTACAACTTTAAATTTAACATAAATTAGCAGAGGTGAAAAACAATGAAAAGCCAGAAATAAAAAGTATAGTTCTGATTCGATCCTTTTTATAGACTCGAATACAATTAGTTAATTCTGGTATCGACAAATGCTAAACGTGTGACAGACATGTGGTGGACCGTCAAAGATGTCTGAACGTCGACTGCTCATCTTGTTGTGCATAATTTGTCCATTTCTTCTTCACTTTGGTCTAAGTTTGGGTGTGCTGTCAGTAGTTCTACTATGGTTGACATTGACGGCGTCAGCTTTTGCTTTCACAACCGTAATCAGCAAAAAAACCGCGGGAGCAGCACAACAAAATGCGGTTGTCACACACTCGGCAAAACGTGCGAAACGCGATAGCGGCAACAACTTGAACGTCGTCAATGCTGCCGCCGGTGACAATCGCGCCGAAGTCGATTGGCGTAAACCACCAGGCCCCGGCACCCGCAGTGGACCTTTCAAAAACTATGTTTCTCAACCAGTTATTAGCCCCATCATTTCCCCAATAAGTCCGACTCGGAAAGCCTCTCTAGTAAGAGAGTCAGAATATTTACAAAGATCCGGATATGAAACTGACGAAAGTGGATGGAAGAGTAAACATTTCGAGCCGGTAATTTTGTCAAAGTTTCCGCCAGATCACCGCCATAGAAATCAAGATTTGTATGCTTCCAGAGGTCTGTACTCACCAAGTTATAGTTTTACAGAGAAGTTTTCACCTAGACAAGTATCCAATACCAGCTTGGGCAGGACACCACTGTCAAATGTGCGGTCACCTTTAATTTCGCCATCAAAGAATCATTTTATAAAGTAAGTTTACCTGTTCATCCCTTGCAATGAATTGGTGTATTTTTATTGTATAACTTTTAATCCTCCAGATCTGGGTCCAACTTCATGGCAGTGTTTTATACTGTGAAATTCAATGTGATTGTTTTTTGCCTCATGGCAAGAAATAAACTTAGTGCTTAATACTAGTTTACTACTACTAGTCCCCCCTAGTATAGTTGCGATAATCGTAACCCTCCATCCAGATCCATCCGACCGTCGACAGGATGAAAGGTTTTGATTATCGCAACTAAGTAAGTTTACACAGGTTGCCATTATTATTAAATAAGCACAGAATTCCCCAGTAAGTAGAGCCGTAAAATTGGACCCTGTTTTAACTTTAACAAATCTGCAAAGTGACAGCACTGGTCAGGTGGTGGTAGTGTTGCACTTGTTTTTGTTGTAGTGTTCTGTTGCTAGTGTTATTGTTGGTCATGTAATTGATGGTGGTACATAATAATTGATGTAGGCCTAGTCTGGCTCAGTCTTACTGGCCATCTTACAAAGCATAATCAGAATGGCCCTGCCGGCTAGTTATAAATGTCCATCATTCAACATGTTCAAACAAGAAATACCAAAAGTAAGATCTGACGTTTACAATTTAAAGTGATTAAGATTAATATTTAATTACAATTTTCAGTAACTCAAACTTTTTCATTTTTCAATTTTTTAGTTTTTGTTCGATTCCGGGAATTATTTCTGGATGAATTTACATTTTTATCCCTCATTTTCTCAACTGCAGCTCATCACCGCAACCCTTCAAACCAATCCACAAGATGCCGTCTCCCTTGGACCATGACAACAGCATCCCGCTTCCCCTGACAAACCGTCACTACCCTACCCATCAGCCTCAGTACACCCGCACCAGCATGGGGCTCCTGCCAGCAAGCTCCATCTTCTATGGAGACGGGGCAGGCCTATCCTTCAGCCCACTCAGGAAAGGGGGCGGAGTCAGGACTCATAGTCCAGTCACAGTGAAGATTGCACGGCCAGACAATAGACGGTCTGCAAGTCCACTGTAAGTTTTAATGTTGGTGCTCGCTTTAAATGGCAAAACACCCTGCGTTTAAACCCCCTGCGTTTAAACCCCCTGCGTGTGATGTCAGAAGCTCAAATAGGGCCTTCACTGAGGCCAAAGAAGATCATTGGTCGAGAGTTGTGTGTGGCACACTATGCCCATTTTAATAACATTGTTAACATTCATAATGGCGGCCTTTGCAAGGGTCTGTTCTCGTTAGTAGTTCTCATTGCAGTGATAATGTTGAACAAAACAAATGGGAGACGTTGGATACTAGGTGGCAGCAGACTTACCAGGTAAATTTCCATTGTTTACGTAGTTCTGAGCAAACAACATGTTACCGAGAACGATGGATTTACCTGGTAAGTCTGCTGCCACCTAGCGCCTCAAAAGTCCCCCATTTCTAATATATTCTTCATTCAGATGATCATTCCTGTTTGTTCATTGATAACCCAGGATTAAGATTGACTATATAATGTAGTCCTTGTTGTGATGTATCCCAACATGGCCACTACAGGTGTGACCCTATTTTACATAAAGGTCAAGGATACAAAGTATGGTGCAGCAGAAGTGACACAAGCAAGTTATAATTGGAAATTAAACTTAAGTCCGGTAAGTGGGAAAGAAAAGTATATGAATTTCATCTTCTAAGAATGAATTTTGATTCCTCATTACAGATTTCGTCGGTTATCTCTGGAGCGAAACAGTGGGAGTTCCAACCCTCTCCATAGGGATGCAGTCATAGCAGCACTGAACGAGAAACGCAAGAGGAACATTACTGAGGAGCCGGACGATGCAAGTAGTGTAGCTTCGTCAGCTGGAGTCATTGCTAAACGCAGGTGGGATTTCCTAATGATCTGCCGGCCTTGGCAAATCTGAAGAGTGTTTATTTGGTGCCATTTTTTTTGGGGGGGGGGGGGGGGTTTGAGTGTGAAATTAAAAGCAGCACAATTTGCAAAAAACAACAAAATTTATTCCCATTTCTGTTTGTGTGAAATTAGCCAAAGCTGTATCACTGTTGACAGACATTCTACTAGGTAATTTTTCACCAATTTAGTAATAAAACAATGGACATACATGTACTGTACAGCGCTGTCGTTTGCCTATTCTGGTGCTCATGGTACATGAACATTATTAACCCTCTCACTGGGCAATTTATTTTTTTCTTTAAACTATCTGAACTCCCTTGGGAGTATACAGCCTTTGCTGCTAAGTATTTAGTGCATCAATCTAAATCAAACACAAGAACCATCTCTGCCCTCTAAGCTCTAAGGTACCCATTTATAGTCATTCAGGTGTCTTGCTCAAGGACACATGACCGGGAGTTGAACCCATGACACCCCAATGACTTTGCCAGCAGGGTCCAATTTCATAGAGCTGCTTAAGCAGAAAATATTGCTTAACAATTGTCTGCTAAGCAGAAATGAGCAGGATACCAGTCACAAATTGTACATGTGACTTAGTAGTTTGGTTGGTAACCTTATTCTGGTAAGTGAAATTTTGTTGTGCTTAGCTACTTTTTGTGCTTAGTAGCTCTATGAAATTGGGCCCAGAACTTAAGTCCAATGCACTTAAAAGTCCAGTCCACTCGGCCATGACATGCCATTTTGTTTGATTTATTAATTTTTAAATTTTTTGTTTTGTTTATCCACAGGCGTCTTGAGAATGGATCAAGGAGCAGCACTCCAAGCATAGCAGATTCGTCCAATTACTCGATGATCAACGGTTACCCACAGTCAGACAGCTCGCCAGAGGGTAGTACACGGGCAAGAAGAGCCTCCTTTTGGTCAGGAATGAGAGGGATACAGTCTCACACCCCTCGGAATGCAATCGACAGCTCCGTCAGTTCCAGCCGGAGAGCAACCATGGCAAATGTACGAGAGAAATCAATCGTTTATCTGAATGTGAATTGTGAATTAGTTATAAATTTTGTGTGATTAAACCAAATTCAAGATGACTAGATGAATTTTCGAAAGGCATACATTCTTCTATTAAAAAATACAAATTAATTTTTTTTAAATTTCTGTTGCAGATAATGATGAGAAAAAGAGTGATGAGCCAGCCTCCGATGCCGGAAGATTCTCCTACTAAGAAGCCATGGCAACCTCCTGGCAGTCCTCAAAGAGGCGAGGCAAGGAGCAGAGGAGACATCTTACAGTCCACTCCTCAGGACAGACTGACCCCGGCTGGACTGACAAATATGACAGGGAAGATTGGAAAACCGGATTCGGAAATGCAAGGGGTCACCGAAGATCCAAAGAGCTCTAACGACGCCACGCCAAGAGCCAAGACTCTATTAACGTCTAGATTGAAAACACCCAAACTTGGCAGGCAGGGACACCATATGATCAAGGTGAACTTACCTTTATTGTGGTGCTGCCATCTTGTTTTTTTCTACCACTCAAACCAATGTAAGGCCGTATTCAAAATGGTAGCTACAGTTACAACTTTAACGCGCGTCGTCACGCGTAGTATTCAGCATCCTAAGCATCGTCCTTAGCAACAATTGGGATTGTAGCCGTAGCCGCCAATTCGGATATGGCTTAACCAAACTGAGCCTAGAAAGGGAAAACTAGGCTAGCAACTTTCCACTAAACAGAAAATCAAATTTGGGTCCAGAATGCCGCACTGTTTAAAAACAAAATCCTGGGGAAAGTCCGTGGTTTTAGTGTACCCCATAAAACATCCGAGCCCAAAACAAATATTTTTTTAAATATAATTTTCTTTGCCCTTTTTCCCATCTCAGAAGTCTGGCTCCCCTGGGGAATACACAGCTGCAGATCTCCAGGAAGATCGCCACTTTGCAAAGCAGCGAGTGAACTACATCCTTGGTTCACTACAGGAGGATGAGGACAAAGATAAGCCACAAAGTAAGTCTCCCCTCTTAAAGGATGTGTACAACATTGGTAATTGCCAAAGACCTGTATCCACACTTGATGTGACCTAACATATACATGAAATAACAAACCTGTGAAAGTTTAAGCTCAATCGGTAATCGGAGTCATGAGAAAACACTGAAAAACCCCATTATATGTTTTAATGCAGGATAAAGACTATTGTTTTACTCATTTCCTAAAAAACTATGGCATTTCAAACAAAACTATTTCAAGGAAAGTTTTCCACCATGACCATCTTTATACCATGTAAAATTATGTGCAAATCTGTGAACGTTTATATTTTTAATCTTACCAATGTTGTACACACCCTTTAAAACAGATTCTGTCTCTCGGGGAAAACAACCCTCTGTTTAAGCAGGTGCACCTGAGATGTGCCTTTTTGTCTTCCAGAGAGTTGGTGTTAATACATGCTAAAAGTTTCAATTGAAAATCACATTTCAAATTCACATCTGGACACCTGGGCCCAAATTCATACAGCTGCTTTAACACACAAAAATAGCTAAGCACAACAAAATTATGCTTATCAGATAAAGGTTACCAGCCAAAGTACCATGTCACTATCGTTGACTGGTATCCTTGTAAGTTTTGCTTAGAACAAAATTGTTAAGCAGCATTAAAGAGAAATTCCTCTTTGGAATGTAAAAAGACCCTTTTGAGTTTTGCTGTCCGATGACGTCATGTTTCAAATTTTGTTCTGAAAGAGTATCAATTAAAATGTTATTCTACACCATTTTTATGTGAGGTGAGAGAGACTTTTTCCCCAATTTCATGAAGACTCTGTTGGAAAATGAGTGCATCACAAAACTCATTTTGACATTGAAGCCTCTCTTTAAGGTTGAACGCTGATTTCTCTGGTTAAATATAGACTTGGTTGTTAAAAAGCTTTTCTTTTTATTTGCACAGATGAACAAGAAGTCACAACAACAAGCTCAGGGTCAGAGAACCCTGTGAGCTCAGGTGGCATGGATCCCTCATCCTTTTCTTCTACTGAGATGCTCCAACTCAGCAAAATGAAAACCTTGCCTGTCTCCTCACTCCCAAAAGAAGGCTTTCTGCTTCCAGATTCAAGCTTAAACATAAACAATAGCGGAACTAATGTTAGCGGCAAACAGACACAAATTCAGTGTACAATTGCAGGTAAACAGCCGTCTAGTGCTCCCCTCGGTGTGTCCAAGCCATCTCTGGGTAGTGGTTTCCCTGCGTCTGGCCTTGAAAAACAGGCTGGACCCACTTCATCAGTGCTTGGAGTTACAGAGACTGACAAAGCCAACCCCTCATCTGGAACCAACCCCACAGCATCATCCATACAGACTGCCGGTGGTACAGAACCTGCATCCGCCGGACCTTCGCTTCAGCTTGGTGGAGCCACCTCAAATGCAGCTTTTGGGCAGTTAGCGGGGAAGCTAACCACCACATCCCAAGCAGGACATGGTCTTAATCCCATATCAAAGTCATCGGACAGTGGAACCTCGGCTCAGGGAACTATAAGTGGGCTGTCTAAATTCTTAATGCAGCCACAGACCTCTAGCATCATGTCCACAGCATCGGGACAACTCCAGAACAAAAGCATAAGTTCACCGCTCTTTTGTCAGGTCTTTGCAAGTTCGTCAGTAACACAAACTGCAACCCCTTCTGGGACACCAGCAACATCAAGTTCTGGATTTCAGTTTGGTGCATCAGTGGCTAAACCACCAGCATCAACAAGCAATCCTATGTCTGGATCCTTGGTTGTATCGCCATTCCAGGCTACTACCAGCAATACCCAATCAACTTTACAATTTGGTGGGACAACTTCTCAAGTTCCTCAAAGCAGTGCCCCATCTACTACAGGATTCCAATTATCAACCACAAAGGCAACATCGGCTTCCTCACTTGGAGGTCCATCTGGACTCTCATTTGGCGGCGTGCTTGCTGGTGCACCACCTACACAGAGCAGTGTAGCACAGCCGAGCACTCCGTTCCAATTTGGTGGCCAAGCCACGCAGATGACATCAGGAACCCTGAATGCCACCTCAGTTACTGGCAGCTCCATGTTCAGTACGTCCAATCCTGCTGTTGCCACCAAACCAAGTTTTACCCTTGATGCTTTTGGTCAGTCAGCGAATTCTAAACCAGCTCAGCCATCTGCGTCTCCTTTTGGAAATCAAGGGGTAGGCATGGGTGGCGCAGTCGGACATCAGTTCAAGCCAGCCTTCAGTGCACCAACGCAACAATCCCAACAGCCGAGCAAACCGTCTTTTCAGTTTGGCAGCAGCCCGGCAGTCCCTGCAACCCAACCTGCCGCAGCCAGTAGCGGGGGTTTCACATTCAACGCAAAGCCTACAGCAAGTAGTAGTTCTGTATTCGGAACAGGTGCAGCCCCTGCTGCTGGGGCGTCTCCGTTTCAAACGGGTGCCACAAGCACAACAACAGGAATGTTTGGCCAGCAGTCCACCCAACCGCCTTCGTTCGGATCTACATCTCAGCCAACCAATACCTTTGGTGGTACAGCTCCTGGGCAAAGTATGTTCGGCAGTCAGTCTTCCACAGCTGCTACGGGCGCAGGGGGTTTCAACTTTGGCGCATCCAACCCTGCTCAAGTAAATCCCAGCTCTGGATTTGCTTTTGGTAAGTACCAGAATCGTTAAGGTATCGTTCATGAGGTCCCTTCGTTATCCCTTCATAATTAAAGCTCAAGGTAAATTCAAGTACCAAAAATGGTCTCAAGAGACAGCTGGCGGTAACATAAGTCCTTACTCCCTCTACATTTTTGCTCATATGTAGCGTCAACCTCCAATAACTTTCTCTGCTATGTCACTTCTGAGTTTCCACACCAAATTGTTTGGACTTGGATGAGATTGGAATGCATGACCCAGTGATCAACAATTTTTATTTGGGCCTACAGCCCTCAGTCCTTCAGCCCTCAGTCCTTCTGAATCCTTCACTTTGGCAAAGCGGATATATACACAGCCGGCTAGCGGGGGGCTATTCCAGTTTGGTCACACCAGCCAACAACAGGTCAGCCAACCCATGGGCGCAGTTGGCGGCTTTGCCACACCGAGCAGACCAACATCATTTAACTTCGGTGCTGGTGAGTACCTTTCCCACCTAGCCATAGCCTCCAGGTCCCAATTTCATAAAGCATGTAAGCACAGAAAAATATTGCTAAGCAGAAACTGGTTACCAGCCAAAAATTCAGAAAGGTTTACACTGTTTTGACTGGTGCCCATATTATTTTTTGCTTAGCATAGAAATTTGCTAAGCTGTGTTTTCTGCTGAACAGCTTTATGAAATTTAATCCTGAATTTAGATCTAATCCTGAATCCTCCAGTACTTGAAATGTTTAGACTTAGATAATAATAATATTAACTAATTCTTATGGTGCCCATTTAACAATAGCGTATCAATGCATGTTACATTAGAACCCTGGACATTGGGCCAATAACACTCCGTAATCTTTCTAAGCTCCGTAGGGAGTATACAGCCAAAGTGCCCAAAAGACTTTTCCAAACACAATATCAACCTCTACCCTCGCAGGTACCAACTGATACCCCTGGATAAGACTGCTAGGACTGTTTCTATGATAATAATAATCAGTTCTTATAATATATAGCGCTTTATCATACCCCTAGGGGCGTATCAAAGCGCTCAGTATTTTTTTCTGCAAGGTATTTGGAGCTACGTTTTTGAAGTATGAGACCCTTTTCTTATAGTACCATACCATGTAATGGTTTACAAGGTGCTGTGGCACAATATGCTGCCGATCAAACCAGGAACACCGGGGCGAACCCCTTCTCTTTACGATAAGTGCACTGGGTTCTTTTACATGCATTACACAACACACCGGACCAACGGCTTTACGTCCCATCAGAAGGATGCAGCAATAATGGTTAAGTGTCTTGCTTAAGGACACAAGTGTCAAGACCGGGACTCGAACCCACACCCTGCTGATCAGAAACACAGAGCTTGAGTCCGGTGTTCTTATTTGCTCGGCCACGACACGCCATGATAAACATTTGTTATTTTTTGTTTTACAACTCCAGGTGGAGGTGGAGGTGGAGGCTTCAGCACTCCTGCCCCATCAGCAGCTCCTACCTTTGGAGCGGTAACTCCAACAAACCCTGGAGGCTTCAACCTGGGATCATCCCAGAAACGGACCAGCAGAGTGTCTCGGCAAGCCAGGCAGAGAAGTAGCCGTCGATAAGGAATTACTGTGGCTATTGTAGATACTGTATATATACTTGCAACTTTTATCGGGCAGTGGTTGGGGGGAAGGGGAAGTTATGGGCCGCTTCAACCTGTGCCATCGGTGTCGGTCTTTTGTTATTACACAGACAACAGAGTTTGTTCTCTTAATAGCGTTTCATATTCCTGCAGACCTAGGCCCAATTTCATAGAGCTGCTTAACGGTAAGCAAATTTTTGTGCTAACTATAGCAGAAAAATTTGCTTAAGCATAGGCGTAATTCACAGGTTAGCAAGAAAAGAAGGCGGCCATCTTGCGCGTTCACCATGAACTTGCACTGTTACGTCATTCATTTTTGTGCAGTAAGCACCGGAAGGTTAGCATGCCTTTTCGTGTGCTTACGGTTAGCAGTGCTATGAAATAGAAACTCATTCGTAAGCAGAGAATCAGCCGCTAAGCAGCTCTATGAAATTGGGCCCTGACGCTGCATTCCAAGAAAGGCAAGGCAGTTTTCCGTTGTACTGAAGGGCACCTCTATGGGGGAAGTTTTAAATTATATCGGGGAGAGGGTGGGGGGGATTCTAAGAGTACGATCACAAAGACCAGGGGCCTGCAGGCAATGGAAGAAATTGTCTTCAATGTCCCATTGCCTTATGAAGGATCAGGCCTCCTCTAGAAAGTAAATTAGTGCATATTTGTTTTTCATAATTCTGCACAAATATTTTCTGCTAACATATTTACTTCTCCATAGATGTGAGGTATGTTGACTTGACTGGAGTGTAGCAATCACATGTATTTATATAATTTGGTTTTGACACCAATGTGATTGAAGCACTGTATACTCTTTCCTGAGTTCTGTGATTCGAACCCACGACCTTTGCATTGCTAGAACAGAAGTCTTACCACTAGACCACCGAGCTAGCCCGATGGCTAGAGGCAGTTCGAATCGTTAGCAGCGGGTACCGCAACAATTTAATATTTTTGCATCGGGGATAATGAATATAACTTGGTTTTTATCCTTACACCGATGTGAGTTAAGCACTGTATACTCGGTACTTTCCTGAGTTCTGTGAAAAAATCCACAGGCAAATCACTTGGGTGGTTAATTTGCGCTTTTTTTAAAAGCCAAGCAGGCCTCAAAGCGCCTTACACTATTACTACTCATGTTCATCCTAAGCATTCCTGAAACCATGTTAACTCCTTGGGAGTATGCAGCACCAGCAGCCAATCGGGGCACAGGCTTTGCTAAAATGCAGGTACCCATTAACTCCTGGGTGATGAGAAGCAATCATGTTAAAAGAAAAAAAAAATAATAATCAAATCAACTTTAAAAAATCGTAAGAAGTCCCACCAAGCTTTTTACAGCAAAGAGAAAATTATCCACAAACTCATAAACTTTTCCCCCGCTGCTCAACTTGACATGGGGTGTCGCCAAGGCCTGTTGAGCTATTCTTTCTCCAAATAAAAACACCCCCACAGGTTAAGCGTCTCGGCTCTTGGGATACCTTGAGGTGTCATGACAGGGATTTGAACCCACACTCCAATGACTCGGCCACCAGAACTTCTTTCCCTGCCTTTCACCTCTGTGGACCCCGGTTTGAATCCCACCTCAGACAGAAGCTTGTATTTGAATTGGAGTGTCAATCCCCTACCTGTTTGCGTGGGTTTTCCCTATTGGGGTTTTCCTCCCACATCTAAACAAACGTTTCCTCACTGTCTTCTACTCATCCAGTTATTGGCGCTAATTGCGCTGTTGGATGCTTATAAATGATATAAAACACTAGGCCACTCTGCTTGCTCAGGCCATCAAGATATAATTTGCTAATGTTAATAGTTGTTTATTAGGTGACGATGTAAATACGATCATAGAAACTAATCATGAAAACTAATGTGAGTTTAATGTTCTTTTCTAGGACTGTTCAAATTATTTGTTTATATATACTGGCCTTCCTGTATTATGTGAATTTAAAATTCGTCAAGCTATTCTGTATGCCCATTGTATTTCTGTTATATTTTTTGGTTTTGTGCTGAAGTACCTCTCTGTGTTGTTTGAAACAGTGAATTGAGGAAAGAGTAGAATGTGATGTTGGTGTTACGGTTGCACACATTTGTTCTGTTTTTGATTTGCAGTTTTCCAACCTCGGTTGGCAAAAACTCGGGCTGTGTGATGTTGCAATAGAAAGGTCTATATAGGACTTGCTCATTGTGAAGCCATTTTGTATGTCACATGTTCATACCAGTGTAACTAAAGCGAGGCTTGGAGGGGGAAAAATCCAGCCTCATTTAGGTATATTGCAGTATCTCAATAATGTACTTAATTCTGATGTTTTCTGATCATTTTCTTATACCTCTGCATGTAAATTTATTTTTCAAAATTGGGAGGGGAAAAAAAACCCACACAAACTTTATGTGAACACACAGTTAGCAGTCGTTGTCTTGCCTGCAATATTTGGTATCTACTTTTTCACTCGTCAAGTATGGTATTTTTGTACAGTCGTTATTGTGATAGTTCTACAATAAAACGAATGAGAAATACACAAAAAAATCGACAGTAGCGTTTATTTTAAGGCAGGGTTAATATAGTTACGTGTAATTTGAAGATGATTGAATAAATAAAAAGTATTTAAAATAATGTTGAACAATAATCAAAGTTTGAACCGTGCTTTTGCAGTGATAATCTTGGTGATCGCCGTCATAGAGAAATGTTTGTCAATCTCTCACAATAGACCTTATGCATATGACGTCATTTAAGTAGGGCGCCCTCGCCTAGAGGTCAAAAGGAAGATGTTCATTGGTCAGTCCTGTGCGCCGCGCGTACAAATCAGCGCGTTTCCATTGTTTCGTCATCAGTTTACCTCTAAGATGGCGGCTTGGTGACGTCAATGCATAAGGTCTATTCAAAGTGCTGCCCACTCTACATTTGTGTGATGTGTCATAAAAGTGGCCAAACGGGGTATATCTTGACCTCCGTTGAAGCACCATCAACGGACATAACAATTGAGATTTTATAATTGTTCTTTTATGCAAAGAAGCTCTCGAATAGGGTCCCATATTGCGCGGGCAGCTGACCGTACGGTGTATACACATACACGTGTCATCAAATGTTGTTTAAATCATAGCCACCTTATTGGGTGACGAAGATCACATGTTGGTGCTACGTCATCGGGTTTGAGAGAAGGTTGTGTCGTTGGGGTGTGGGTTTAATCGTCAGTTCGGGTTACAGATCGATTCTAACTTCATCGAAAGACTATACGGAAAACACGAAAACACAATGCGTAAAGAGTCTGACAAAATCAAGTAAGTAAAACAATATCTTCTGTTTTTAATATTAGGGGCCAATTTCACAAAGAGCTAAGATTGATCTTAACTGCAAATCACTCTTAATTGCTAAGCAAAGTGTGGTGTCACAATACAAATCACTATAGTAATACTGACAACTCATCTTAAGATGATTATCGTAGTGCTTTGTGAAATCGAGTCTAGCATTATATTTTTCACACTTTAGGCCTATCCTAAGTCTGATTTTCGATTTTTTTCCATAAGACAAATCAGCAAAACTTATTTATTTTAAACCCTAAAAGTATACAAAAGCTTTATACTGTATAATGTCTAGCAAGTGAATTTCATTTTTGAGATGGCAAGGCCATTTTGTTTTGCAAAGGGCAATTCCATTGGACATCTTAGTCAAGGGTAGGGCCTATTCTGAGGCCGTGGGCCAAAACCTGTAACATGCACTCTCGTCTTAACTTCCGAGTGGCAACTTTATTTCTCGTTTATAGGTAGTTTGGAATGTATAAATCGTTATTTAACCTGTTCCCATCTGATCTGCTTGCACGTTAATGAGAAATTAAGCAAGAAAAATCGCCGTTTTCCAGCACTATTTTTATGCCCGTATTATGCCGTATGATGGCGCTATTCTTCAACCTCGAATCACTATTGCCATTGCGTTCTGAGGAGGTTTCAACTCAAGATGGCAGCGCCCAGAGAAACGTTTGTGTGTCATTTAATTGAGAGTCAAAGGGGGAAAAACCCCAATTTACGGCAGTTAGTTAGCAGAAGTTTCGTGACTGCAATACCAGATGAAAACTTCTTGATGGGAAGCACTGGCAAGCACTGACAAGAACTGGCTGAAACAAATAAAGGCTTGTAGAAAAACATGAGCCCGACGCCGGACTTGGCTACCATCGCATCGGATCTCAGTGTTATCAAAAGGTAGGTAGGTATGGTAAGGAGGCCTGCCCCATCGTAACAACGTTACACATTTGAAGTACAAAAATGGATGATTTTCTATAGTGTAGGCCTCAAGCAACCATTTTAAGTTCTTGTAGTTCCTGGCTTTTTTCATAATAATAGTTTGATAGGCTTACATAAAGAAAATAATTATACTTTATAGATGAACATTACAAAGAAAATGTCCTACAGAAGGCCCTGCTGGCATTCGTTTGTAATTGTTTGTTTAATTTTTATTTAATATGGTGAGAGGGTGTGTAAATAAGAATGGACAATTTTGTGCCTTAAACTTGTAATAATTATTTTGTTAACCTTTTCTGTATGCAAATGAGGAAAACATCCAAAGTCAAACTGTTTTTGATTTTTTTACATTTTCAAATTATTTTTAAACTGAAGACTTTGCATTAGCCCTAACACAAAAATACCTGAATCCTCCAATTTTAATAAGATTTTCCACTGGTGTTTTTAAAACCTGGCATGACTTGTTTAATTATTTTTTATTTCATAATCTCACTAAACTTTTTAAATAAAATGCTGTTATATTATGGGTAAAGACAAAACTTGTACAAAAGCGTGACGCTTTTCCACACAGGGAAATCACTCCCCCAAAAATCTATAACAAATATTAAAAGATAATTGATAAACAAGTTAAAACAATTGAAATAAAACTAAGCAAATTGTTGTAATGACAAAACAAAAATCAACCCATCCATATATCCAGATAAGGTGATGTAATTGGTGTATCTTCTACACTATGCACATGATAGTACAACAGCTAGTGCATCAATAAGATATAACATTGTCAAAGCCGTTCCAATGTCCGATATTCAATAAGAGTTCAAACATATTTCTTGAAAATGTTATGTTTACAGGTTTTGTGATAAGACATGTTTAGCAAGTGTTGAAAACAGTTTGGCTGAAAGGGCTACTGAAGATCGAAGCAGATCAACTGCAGATGAAGGAGCACTGGATTCGAGCCTTGAACCATCTAGAAAATCCAGTCGGCTAGCATCAGTAGCTTCACCTGCACAGCCGCAGCGCAAGGCTGCGCCAACCCACATGTTCTGCCACTCAGATGTATCATATGCAAAAAGACAAGTGGATAACGAACAAACAGTCACACGCAAGCGGTCAAGGGAAAGACTGTCAAACTGTGAATACCAGTCAGGTTAGTATACATGTTCTGATTTCACATGGCCTGTTAAGTTTTCCTTGGTTGTAACTTAGCAAAGAAAATGGTGTGCCTGTCTTTCCCCATTTATTAAACTACATCTACCCCTTTTATTACAGGTGGTCTGCTACTCAAAGCTCGGCATACCATATTTACTCTGAAATGCCTTGTGGATGAAGCATTGCCACCTAACAAGGACTCCCTAAAGCTCCATGCGATGAGGGCATCTTATACCAAGCAGCCATTTACAGACGATGTCTTCTTCCTTAAATCTATGCACCAAGCTCTGTTGGTCATGGATGGGAGATAAATAATGGAAACTTAACCTTCAAATAGATGACCATGCCTCCAGCTCCTGCAGAAACAATGCACATGTGCACTGTATGTATGTGCAGGAAAAGTCACTGCACCACTTCAAGCTGCTCTTCCCAAAAAGCATATCTCCCTTGTATTGTACTCAGCATAGAGCAAGGACTCAGCAAGTGCAGTAATTGCAAGAGTTCACTTGCAGACTTTGATGGTGACGCAGAAGAAGATGAAGATGAAGACAATTGATTATGATCACAACCATTTAGAATATCCCTCCACTTATTTTTCAGACTTCAAGTTATTAATTAATTATGACATTTTAAAATGTGATGGTTCATCTCGTTTTTTTTTCTCTAATAATCCGGTCTGTTATATAATTTTTTCTCTCAAAACATTAGTAAAAGACATTGAAGACATTTGCACCAATTTTGTTTACCCACCCACCCCAAATTTGGATTTTTAGATATTGAATGTCTGTATAATATAATCTATATGCTGAAAAATAAAGCAATGCCTCAAATGAAACAGATATTTTCGCCCAAGTGTCTTTAACATCAGTAGTTTTCACTGGGTTTTTTTCTGGCTTAAACAAACAACTTTGTAGTTTAATCAGGAGTTAAATTAGTGACGATCTTGGCCAGCTGGTCCTTTTTCTTCTCCTTTTTCGTTTATTTGTATACTATTATTTTTTTTTTCAACTGAATTTCGATTTTTAGTTATTTCTTGTGACCAACCAACCAACAATTTCGATGAAAAAAAATTGACTTGCCCCTTAAATTAATGCCAAAACAATCATGAGTAGTACATGTATAACTATCTGTGTGGTCACTTGATTATTGTTGCCCTTTAGTTGTGTAAACTCGGCATAAACTCTTTCTCATACATTGGCATAAATGACTAGCTGAAATTTTGGGTGTGCAAATTCTATTTCATGTATGTAGGCCTACTTACTTGAGATGAAATGACTGAAAAATCAAAATTGGTATAGCACCCCCCCAAAATCAACTTTGAGGGTTAAATAATGATTTATTGCATGTACAATGACCCCAAACCTTATTGTACCAAATTTGAAAGCATTTGATTGGAAAATGTAGAAATTATACAAAAAATACTGTTTTTGACCAAAAATGAGCAAAAATAGTCTTTAAAAAGTTAACGTGCAGCCTGAGCTCGTGGGAACAATCAGATTTGGAATCAGCACCATCGAATTAATAAAGTTGACTAAAATTCAAGTTGCCACTAAAAAGTTAAGACGAACTTCAATTTCTGGGCCTTCTACAGATTTTGGCCCACGGCCGGGCAACAAGGCCAAGACCACGGCAACAAGGCCACGGCAACAAGGCCAAGACCACGGCAACAAGGCCATAACCAAGAAAAAGAGGCCATGGCCGCCGGGCCTCTGTATCATTCCTATATATACCGATAATTGGTCAGCCTAATTGTTCTAAGCTTTTTACTAAGAGCTATTTGTTCGAGAAAGAATTAGAACATCAAATGGACTAACAATTACTGCGTGTTAGCTGATAACTCCGTAAACTGTTATTATGTACAACACAAACAAATTAGAAGATGGGAAGATGGGAGATGTTTCTGGAAAGTCGTGTCACCTCTTCAAGTTTAATTTGGACTACTATAAAACGGAAGAAGAAAACATGAACATTTGTCATTTTTGGCGTTATATATAATATATGAAGGCAATTAATTGGTGTGATGTTACGCACGAGGTATCACTGTTAATTTTGTCCTACATCAAACAGGATGCTCCTATTGGCCATGCTACTGGTGACGTCATGCTATGCATCAACCAATGATACAGAGTTGCTTGTTCATCTTGAAGGTCTATTAGGCAGTGGTGACTGGACACGCCTTGACTTGGAACGAACGATTGTCCTTTCAGCTGGTTTGTACACGAGCTATATTACCTAATTAAAAATTTGTCTCCACTTCTGTTTCTTCATCTTTATTTTTCTCAATCCATGTTGGGGTAGTAATCGGTACTAGCCTTCAGTGGACGCGCTCTCGGCTTCCCGGATGGTATACGACACAAACAGCGCTACCATAGACCCATTGCAAATGACGTCATCATCTACACGCGCGTAATTTTGGGGGTCAAAACGTGCACAAAAGAATGGTACACGTGTTTACAAGCGCATTGTGCGTAGACACGTGTACCATCCTTTTGTGCACGTTTTGACCCCCAAAATTACGCGCAAGTATGCGCGCTGCGCGTTGTGCAATGGGTCTATACTGCTATTACATAAAAAAACAGCGCGTCGCGGCTCTTGATCCTCCGCCCACACTAGTCTTTTATCGTGCTGCAGTTGTGGTGATGTTCGTTTTGTATACCATCTGGGAAGCCACGAGCGCCTTGAATAAAAGCTACTAGTAGATATACGTATGTTTTTCCCTCTTTTTCAAGAACCAAGATTTGAGTTTCGCGTCTGCTATCTAAGCGTGGATTGAGTTGTTTGTTTGTATGTTGTTTGTCGCAGTATAATTGCCTGCTTGCTATTTTATTAGTTTTCTGTGTACACTGTGTTTGTGATGTGAATTTAAGAAATGTTGTAAGTTTTCCCAAATGAAAATAGCACACTTTTGTTGATCATAAATAATGTATTTTTTAGTATTATGTTTGTAAATTTTTCCAGCTAGAGTTGATGGTGATGAATCATTTACGAGGTATCCCCTTGACGTCTTGAGACAGTTCAGGAGTGTCATCATCTCTTCGATTGGCCACAAAAGATTGCTGAAGTTTCTCGCGAGTGACCAATCAGAGTTTCTTCACAAGTAATAATCATCACTATCAGTATTCCTATTTTGTCACTAACCCGCGTTGTGTTTGAAGTGTGTGCACAACATCGGTGAAGATCGAAATAAAAATACATATTATTAAAAAAAATAAAAAAAATAAAAAATATTACAATGGTATTAAAAACGGTCATGGTGGGAATTAAACACTTCTCTTGAAAGTGTCTTTGTGCCTAAAGTGCCAATAGCTTTTGAGAAATTAAATAAAACAGTTTTGATCTGGCCAGACCAAAACTCAATCAGTGAAAACATAGTATGGGGGTATTTCACTATTAACTTCAAAGCTGATGTAATGTGATTCACACCCTTGGAAATCAATGGACAAATGTAACACTCTTTACAAAGATGAAAACCCCCAGACAATTGGCTTTACTAGAAGAAAAGCAGCTCTATAAAATGTTTGGGGCCCTATGTGTCACGGGTTCGTGTCCAGTGGGTAGCAGATTATGTCTGTTCACGATGGTACGGTTTTTATATTCCATAAACTGTTTAACAGGTTCAGGCCTCTTTAATATTCTTAAAGAGTTCAGTCCCACGAACAAATTTTCAAACTTTTGCATGTGCATTTATAATAGCCTCGACCCAGAAACGACCAACACACTAATAAGCGGAATACTTGAACGACTTGAGCTAGTCTATGGCGGTATCACCTGTGACGACCCACCGAGTCGGTACCGAACCTTCGACGGCACCTGCAACAATCAACGTCGCCCCGAACGGGGTATGGTTAAACTTCCGTTGAGACGATTAGCCCCATCCGCCTACAGTGATGGTGAGGATTCCGTTATGTCCTTTTGGCAAAATTTGAATGGTTGATTTTATGTTTGATAACAATTTGAATGGAAATTATTTTCCCAGGCAAAAAAGCTCCGCGAAAGTCAACCACAGGGCGAGAACTACCCAGTGCTAGAGCGATCTCCAGGCACGTCACAGGAGGAGACAGTGAACTGATTGCCAATGGTTATGCCGCCCTCATGGTTCATTTTGGCCAGCTCCTAATCCATGACACTGACCAAGTGCCTGTAGAATCTGGTGAGTAGCAAGATCATCTCAGCTAGCTGAAGTGCCCTCTCACGCTTATTTTCTCTTTGTCGAGGATTGTTTTTGTTATAATCTTACGGGCCAGTATTAATACAACTGACATTTTAGAACATCAAAACCGACCCAGTGTAACAAGGTCTGAAGTTCTCATGTGTAGATCACAACAAGTGAAGACAAGACAGATTTTCAATTTCAGATGTGGGGAAAAACTCCAATTAGAAAACTCATTTGCCTTCGTACATAGGTAGGGACTGAAAACCAAACCCAAGTGCGGGGCCGGGAGGGGATTCAATCCAGGCTCTACGGGTGAACGGCAGCTGGAGCAAGATACCACAAGCCAACTTCACATCCCTATCAACAGATACCCTTTTTACTGTTTCAGATAAATGTTCCGGATGCCAGACATCTGACGTCTGTTTACCGATTCCAATCAGCGAAGGAGACCCTATATTCCCAGATCAGGACTGCATCGAGTTAGTGCGGTCCGTCGGGGCGCCGTCACTACACGGGGACCAGCCATGGGCGTACGACCAACCCAACGTCATCACTGCGTACTTAGACGCTTCCTTCATCTATGGGTCGAGCCTTGCCACTGCGAAGAACCTCCGGAAAACTGGAGGTAGGAGGGCCCTTATTTGTCACTTGACTCGTGATTTTTTTTGGGGGGGAGGAACCAGGTCGGACACACTGGTGGCACATTTACCATGGAAATATATGTAGAAAAGACAGAGGCTGGCTACATACCTACGTTGCAGGGAGTAAGGTTGCAACTTTGATCCCAACCGTTTACTAACACGATTAACAAATACGCTTCCGCGCTATCGCTATAAAAGATAGATGACAGTCAGAAGCTCTGGCCTAAATTATGAAGAAAATGCAACTTTTGGGGATGTAAAGTTGTATTAGGCCTATGCATGTAGAGAGTAGCATCAGGAGGTAAGAACTTTCGCAATCAATACAGAACCGACTCGCATGGAAGCACTCTTTGCAATGCCTGGGGTGACCTCTCCCAACTGGCATTAGTGGAGATGTGGTAGAGTGGTATCGGTGAGGGATTCCACAGGCCGAAAAGTCTGTCTGATGACGGTTCCACAGTTGCCTTTTCATTACAGTCTCAAAACTTATTCATGTGACCCTTTATGAAACCACTGACTTGAACTTGGGCTCTGAGCTTTATAGGCAAAGTCCATTATTTTGAAAACGTGTGCGTTCGGTCCGGGTTTTAAACAGTCGGATGGAGGTTAAGTTTCGAAAAGGCCCATTATTGTCTCCAAATGAAACCGAACCTTTTATTCCACCTGTCCACACACACTTGTCTTTATCCTTCAGTCTATGAAACAGAACAAAACAGAACAAAACAGCCCTTTGAAATTAGAGTAATTTTCAGAACTCTTACACACCCTGCTCATCTTCCGTAACTCCAAACTTGTTTAAGACCGTGAACCTACTTTTATGTAAGCACGGGTTGACTGTGTTTCTGTTTAGATCCCCAGGGTCTCCTGCCTGTCACACCCAATCCCGTCCCTGGGGGGAAAGGACTCCTACCGTCTGACAATAATATTCAAAACTGCGCTGGACGGAACGGCCAGGTCTCGTGCGGTCTGGCTGGGGACAACAGAGCGGCCGAGCAAGTTGGCCTCACCGCGCTTCATACAGTGTGGCTGCGAGAGCACAACCGCATCGCCGGGGAGCTTTCGGGTGTCAACCCTCAGTGGGACGGGGACAGGGTGTTCCACGAAACACGTAAGATCGTCGGTGCTGAGTGGCAGCACATTGTGTACAATGAGTACCTGCCTCTCCTGATTGGCCAAAGGTTCATGAAGAGGTACAGGTTGGACGTGAACCAGGTGGACTTGGAGGAATATCGGTACCGCGCCGGGGTTGATGCAACGATCCGGAACGTTTTTGCCACGGCAGTGTTTCGACTGGGTCACAGCCAGATACCGACGACTATTTGGAGAGTAGATAAGGAGTTCCAGAGAGTCTTCAGCGATATCAAGACGAGGGAGGCTTTCTTCAATGCGACACACGTGTACAATGTTGATCAAGGAGGAGTGGGGTCGATTCTTAGAGGGATGCTTGTGCAACCTCTTAACATCGTAGATGGAGCATTCTCACCTGCCCTTACTGATCATCTATTCGAAGACCCGGAAAAGGGGTAAGAAACATCAATGTGGTTCTCGTGAGGACACACAAGTTTGAAAGTTGCATAGAATAACACAGCAAAACACTGACAGAACCATCAGAGACTTACGATGATTTCTCATTCTAGCTTGTTTCAACGAATGATATAATACTACCCAAGATCTCACTGACACATAGCGCTAACAGAGCATTCCACTTCCGTTTGTTACTCTTAAGATCTTGTCACTCGATATATTGACTCCTGCGCCCCCTGGAACACTCAGTTACCATCCACTAAGGTGTAATCTCTTTTCACCCTGCACCAACGTTTACAACCCCTCCCCCCCACCAAGACTATCTTGACAAATCTTACTGTGCCTGATGTCACTGCTCCGTTTTCCCAGTTCACGAGATCCACTCTTAATCTACCAATGGAGCTATAAAATAGATATACTCGAAGTTGTTTCTTTGGTCGCACGCTTACATAACCTTGGTGTGATATTCCAAAGTGGGGTTATGCGGAATATCTACGTATAGAAGTAACTGGTGGGGTTTTTCCCCAGGACCCTGGAAGAGTTCCGTTTGAGCGCTATACACGCCCTTGTGGTTTATTACTTGGCAGAAAGCAAACAGTTGACAGCTAAATATTGTATTCAAGATGCCATCAATCGATTTATCTCCTTAATAAATTGACACATCTTGTGTTCTGATCAAATTAATTTTATATTTTATCCATGAAGGTTTGGGCTGGATTTGATTACGCTAAACATCCAAAGAGGACGCGATCATGGTCTGCCGGGATACCCAGTTTTTAGGGAGCAAGTATGTGGTTTCAGTCCGGTACGTAGTTGGAAAGAACTGGCCACAGTCGTAGGGGACAAGACGGCTCAACGTCTTAGGACGATTTACAGGTAATTGACTTCGAGTCTTCTAAATAAAACAGTTTTAAATTTTTGTTGCAAAATTAGTTAGTGGCCTGACGTTTCGACCCTAGCAGAGTCTTTCTCGAAGGCTAAATGACAACACAACACACATAAACATGTATACAAGTGTAACAAGAGCAGTCAAGTGGAAATACCTGAAAAGATTATTTTTTGTTGTGAGAATTATCTATTTCGAACAATTATCTCATCAGCTAACCTCCTTGATTTGCCTGACAGCAAACTCCTGTAGACAAAAACATCATACCGTAGGAAAATTTGTCCAACAATAAACCTTACTGTCTTATTTTGGACGCTGGTCTTTTTCGAATGCTTATTAAAAACCATTCTGAAATGTTTGCAGTACCGCCCGTGACATTGATCCATTCGTCGGTTTCGTCTCCGAGCCTCCAATGAAAGGAGCTCTTGTTGGACGGACTCTGGCGTGTCTGATCGGCAAGCAGTTCCGTTCCCTCAAGTACGGTGATCGTTTCTGGTACGAGAATAACAGTGGACAGCAAGCCCTCACTGATGGTAAGGTCTTTTACTTCAGTTCGATGGAAAAACTCCATAATTGCAAGAACAGAATTGCTTGTAGAGACTATAGGCCAGAACCATTTGGTTCTCAAAGATCTTGATGCTGATGCTTAGCAGTGGCGCGACTAGATGTTCGAGCAGGGGCAACGACTTCTTTTACCGGGGGATTCTGAAGTATCGAACTGTTCATTGGTGCCCTCTTTTCGATCCCGTTTTAGGGACATGGGTTCTGAGCTTCCGCACTGTACGCCACTTGAGCTTGGGTCATTTTTTCTTCTTCTTCAAGTTATTGCTTAAATGCAATAATTAAAAAGATATGCTATTCTAAAGTCAACCTCAATTAGTTATACGGGTTCTGTATAGGTCCTATTTTATTATTGTTATATATTTCTGTTAATCACTGTAGCTCGCAAGCCTGGGCTGTGGAAACCTGTAAAAAGGGTGCTCGCTATTTGAACTAGAACCACAGAGGTTAACCCTCTACTCTTCCACGATAAGTGTTTTCTTTTACGTGCGGCCTATGGCTTAATGTTACATCCGAAGGACAAAGCAATTATGGTAAAAAGCATCTTGCTCAAGGACACAAGTGCCACGACCGGGACTCGAACCCAAACTCTGCTGATCAAAAAACACCAGAGCTTGAGTCTGGTGCTCTCAACCACCCGCTTTCTAATAAACTGTTGTCTTTATATTTCGCAGTCCAACTAGATGAGATCAGAAGGTCGAGTATGGCCCGGCTGCTTTGTGACAATATGGACGACTTGCCGGAGATTCAACCATTTCCATTCCTGCAAGCTGATGAGAAATCGCGCTACCAGTAAGTCTGTTTTAGAATACCGGCATGGCGATTGTGGCTACGGCTGCAGTGATATGGTGTTCAATTCATGTGACTCCAACCGTAGCCATAGCCAGAGCCGCCATTTTATACGTGGTCTAAGGATGTTGCAAGATTAGCAGGGTACCAGTCAGAACTTTTAATGTCGACTTCGAGACATTTTGGCTGATAACTTTTGTGTGTGTGCTAACTATTGACTTTCTGATGTGCCAAACAGTTTTATGTAAAATGTGCCCAAATTAGTAGCTTTTTCTGTGATTGTCACGACATTATTTTCCCCTATGAATTATACAGTCAGCAAAGTATCCTAATGGAAACATCAAACCAACTTTTGTAAAGAAGACAATGAAATAGTTTCAGGTTTAGACTTGGGAAGAAAACACCAAAATAAAGGGAAAACCAACGCAGTCAGGTAGATCGTAAACCCGGTCCATTCAAGGCTTCAGTCCGTGAACTGAAGCGGGGTCTACAGAGGTGAAAGGCAGGAAAAACCTGGCTGACCTGGGCACAATTTCATAGAGCTGCTTAAACTGAAAATATTACTTAACAATTTGTTGCTTAGCAGAAATGGGCAGGATGCCAGTCACAAATTGTACTTGTGACATGGTAGTTTGGCTGGTAATCTCTTGTAAGCATAATTTTGTTGAAATTGGGCTCGATGTAAAGTTGAGCTGGTTAACTTCGCACCTTGTGAGACAATTGCCGCCGGGTCTTCAATCAAACATTCCATCCCCATACATGTAATAATATTCCTCTCCAGTATAATTGTCTTTTGTTGTTAATGAAGCATAGATTTAAGCTACACAAATAAATAATCTAATATCATGCTATTGTGTATTTGTAGGAGCGTGAATCCGTACACGTCTTTCGTAGAGTACAGCAAACACTACCGCTATCCCAGCCGAACGGGCCGCCTGGATGACTTCTCGAACCTCCGGGTAAGCTGTCAGGACATCTCCGCTATCCCCAAGATGGACCTCGGTGCTTGGGCTGAACACTATTACTAAGTCAACTCAATACAAAACCATTTGTTTATGAGCGGTGAAAATTCCTGGTGAAACTCTTTATTTAGTTGACGCTCATTCAGCGACAAACTTCAGAAGTGAAAAAGTAACGTCGACGTTTTAGTAAAAAAAAAAATTACTTGAAATGTCACTTGTTTTCTTCAAGATTCAAAACAGCGAGGCATATTATAAGTATTGAAGGTGTTTTTCTTTGTGTACTTTTACAATTGTTGTTATGGATACATAATGTTAGGAGACACGGATAGACCATTAATAAAACATTCTGAAAAAACTGTTAAGCTTTTAGCCGTGCTTGTTTTAAGAGTTTTAATATTGTTTTTTCCCTACTATGAATACGACATGAACTTACAATTAAAGGGAGTTTATACTTTTGGTAAATGTCAAAGACCAGTATCCTCACTTGGTGAATCCCAACATATACATGAAACAACAAACCTGTGAAAGTTTAAGCTCAATCGGTCATTGCAATCACCAGACAAAAGTGGGGAAAAACCTTAAGTGTTTTCACTGTTTTCAAACATCGAGTTTTTGACTTATTGAGATCAAAACTAATTGTTTTACTCATTTCTCAAACTATAGCATTTAAAGCAAACATATTTCATAGGGAGTTTCCCATCATGACCATATTTATACCACGTAAGTTATAAGTGAATCTGTGAACATTTATATTTTTACTCTTACCAATGTTACAAACACCCTTTAAAGTTTAAGACGGCCTTTTCACAAACGGAAATTTCGCACAGACAACTGTATGCAAGAAAACTTTGGAAGCACAAGATATGTTTAACAGCATAATTATTTAGTTTTACCGATCCAAGCAAATTAAGTAGAATGCTGTTCCTACTTGGATTGTATCACATTGTGCATTAATAATTATTAATATAAGCCCTTTTCACACGACGCCAATTTAGCAGGGGTCCCCTGCTTTATTTCAGGATGGTTGAGAAATGTTTACAAATATTGCACTTCGTGTGGAAGGACAACATTGTTTGGACTGTCTGAAATTGTTTGAATGAGCGCCACCAATTGCTTTGCAAATCTCCCTGTCAACCAAACGCACACTTGACTCATCACAGATCTACAGACGCATGCGCATTTCTTCAAGTCTGCTTACATTTGGTTCATTGCACTTGTTATCTCCAATATATAAAAAAAACCTGTAAACTGTGTTGTCTTTAATTTCTCTTCACTTCGCTGAACGCTTCCAACTAGGAAACTGGAATGATGGCGCCCTACAAAAAAAGTCCGTTGGTTGACTGACAATGATTATAGCGTGTGCCATGGTTCCTCAAGTCTATAATATGCTACCAGATTCGCCCACACACACAGCGGGTCAATGGCCTTGAAACAAACTTGGCGTAGTTTTTCATCCCTTTCTTCTCGGTGTAAATAGAATAATAAACTTCATGAAGTTTTGAACCAAAAGATATAAAGATATCTTATAACACTGTGAACGCCATCTATTCTAGCACATGGAGTACAGGATGTCAAATTCATTCTGTTATTTGAACCAAAACGTATGGATCTCTTACAAGTGGTTTGTTCAAATAATATGCGGCTGGTCCCGACAAACAAACCAGTCTTACTTCCAGTGGTGATAGTCATTGCTGACAAGAAAGTCTGAAACTGGGATCTAGATCTGAGGCCCCGCTGAGAAGTAGATCAAAGAGCCTGACTTAATTAATTTAAGTGAAAATACGTGTGTGTGTATAATGTACCAGGCAGACCTGCAAAATCTGCGGTGTTAAAACTGACACCATGGTGTTGTCACATACAGACACTCAGTCTAGAGAGAATTTCGGCTGGTAACCTTATTCTGGTAAGCATAATATTTTGTTATGCTTAGCTTGTTTTTGTGCTTAAGCAGCTCTATGAAATTGGGCCCTGAATTCAGATTTGTTTTTACAATACAAAAACTGGGGTGATAAAACTTACACCATGAGTGTTGTCACATAGAAAAAAAATAAAATCACAATTTAAGAGTTTGTTAAAATAACACGATCAACATAATTACATTGGATTCACTCGTCAAGTATGGTATTTGTGTACAGTCGTTATTGTGATAGTTCTACAATAAAACGAATGAGAAATACACACAAAAATCGACAGTAGCGTTTATTTTAAGGCAGGGTTAATATAGTTACGTGTAATTTGAAGATGAGTGAATAAATAAAAAGTATTGTAGAGACACGGGAAGGAGGCCGGTCCTCTATTTAAAAAGGACGAGGATTCACCAGAAGAAACAATACAATAAATGCAACAAACAAATTCTATAAATGACGTGTTAAATATAATACTGATCTCATGTACTGCTTTTAATTCAATGCCATACAGCACATCGAACACAAAATAGCATGTAATACAAATGCACACAGTCACTGACTTATGTACAGCTAAAGTTAATAAAGGCCAAAAGTTCACCACAAAAGTTCACCGGCTACACACACACACACTGACGTGTGTAAATACCGGCAATCGTGGACCCTCCTTTGTTCAACTCTTTGTGATAGCAACCGTGGACCACAATGCTTTCCTTTGTGATAGCAACCGTGGACCTATTGTCCCTTTTGTTATAGGTCCCAGTTTGAATGTGGATACCTACACACACACACACACACACAAGTTCGGGTCTGCAATGCCACAGGACAGGACGATTCGATGTCACGTTTTCCTGGAAGCTTCTTCAGCAAAAAGAATCTCTGCAAGCCCTCGGTTACGTCTTTCTTTTCCTCGGCAGTCCAGGGGCGACGCTTGACTTGTCGACGCTTTACTTGTGGAGCTTTTGGAGCTGGAGCTGATTGGGTTGGTGGCCTTCCTACAACACACAGGAAAGAAGAGGAAAATTAAGATACATAATCAAATGGGGCCTATTCATAACAAAAATATTTCCTTTTTACCGATGTGACATTTACTCCCTGAGTAAATCAATAAGCAATTTAGCACAAAATAGTGCCTGCCATCTTGTTTCATCCTACCATTCAAAATGAGTTGCCGAGATGGGCTGGAAAGCAAACGCAGTCTGGCATCTTATCTCAATTTGGTCTATGGGGGGAAACAGGGAATACGACCAGCATGCAAGAGACCTACATGAGATATAGCAAGTCAGAAATATGACAAACTTACTGGCATCAACACTGTCCTCCAAAGCTGGGTCACACGAGTCACTGCTGGTGAAGCCTTCTGCAAACAAACAAAAATCAATTTCTACATTTAGCTTTGATTGGGTTGGGTGTGTGGGGTTGGGGGGGGGGTGTACAGTTAATGATGTTGATATGGGGGAGGGGGGTGTTAGGTGATGACGGCCACAGGCCGAGTTATCGGGCCCCCAAAACAAAGAGCAATTTTGACATTTACCGGTAGCTAGGATTGCTTTTTCGCACACAACTTTAAATGTTGGCCAATCCATTGGGGTGGGGGGTGGGGGGGGGGGGGGGGGGTGTACAGTGAATGATGCTTATTGGGGGGGGGGGGTGTTAGTGTTAGGTGATGACGGTCACAGGCGAAGTAATCGGGCCCCCAAATGAGTTTTTGGGCGAGTAGGGGGAGGTGTCAAGAGCAAAAAACCACTTTTTATTTTATTTTGAAAGACAACTTCAAAACGGGTTTGTTTACCTCCAGTAACATGCAACTCCTCCAAAGATTTGCCATGTTGCAAAACCAAGTTGCCTCTCTCCAAGCTCAGGAAAAGTCTGGACAGTTTGGTTTCCCTCTGGACAGTGTCTGGCAACTGGTAGTACTCACGATGGACCCGCAAATCATGACCCATGAAGTCTGCAAGTGTTTCAAGCTGATGTTCCTTCAAGGCAAGAATTTGTGAAACAGTCGCTACATGTTTACGAAGCTTTGTAGACCGCATGCTATCAGCATTCTCAAGGCCCGCCTCATTCGCATATGCTCGTAGACAGTCGCTTCCTCGTATATGGCCTGTGCCTCCGTAACAACTTCGTGCGAACAAGAACATGTTGTCTTGTGCCACTCCAGCTGCATTTCTATTTGCGACCAGAGCCTTCAACCACGCCATCACATCAGTACCAAGAAGCACAGGAACAGTTCTGCCCCTCTTACCAACTATATCAATGACTTCGAACATTTTACAGAGGTGCCGTTCAAGATCAGTCATCACGCAATCCCCATTCACAATGGATGCTCTACTGCGCTTGTGAAAATCTTCAAGTTTCATTTTAGATACTTCCCCCTGTCGTCTGCGGTTGAAGATAATGAGATGGCACAGTGTGACTTCATTCAATTTCTTCCAAGCTGGTGTAATTTGACGGCCCTTAGCAGAGTGTAGGAGCTGCACTTCCCTGTTGCCAGTTTCATGAAGGAACGAGGACATCTGCATTTGTGGGGAGAACTGCTCGCTTGTTCCGCTTTCCTTGGTACAGTGTTCTGTGCGCGTGGGTTGACACAAGTTCTGGCCACTTAATTTCACACAACTGCCTAAACTGTTCGGCCTGTTCCGCTTTTTGCCTGAGATTATACTCTAAAGCACTTGCTTGCAGTATGAGTGCACCTCTCTTGATGGAATGTCCAATCTTTAGTGCTAGAGATGGAACGTGATACATCTGTTTTCCTTCACTGAAGCCGGCTACATCATGAACAGCCTTGACGATATCATTCAGATGGCGGGGATGCACGAATACTTCCAGTGATGCATTTGGTTGGTGGGTGTTTTGTCTGAGTTGTATAACAAGACGACCAAGTTCTCGTAGTTTCTTCCGAATGTAACCATGTTGTGTAACATCGTGGCCAAGCCTAAGGTATTCACGTTTGGCAATTTCGAGAATCAAAGAATCATTCTTGACTACCAGACCAACATTGTCTCTCCTCATAGAACCAAGAACCTTGTTCAACTGGAAAGATACACCAGCAGGGGGAGGTTTTAACAAATCACTCTTGCTAGCTACTCGCCCCCTAACACGACCTATCCTACGGCTACCATCAGTCTGTGCAGGGAGCGCAGGATTAAGTGGGCACTTATGACGCCAAAGATCAATACGCACGTAATAGCCATAACAATGTATGCATGGTCCATATACGTGTGGAGATGCCTCATGATTTGGTCTGTATACTATAACAAGGACACCCTTTCCCTCTCTGAGGACTTGGCAATTGTGTCTGTGATTACCAATATTGCGGATGTATAACAGAAGTTTCTTGCGGGCACTAAGGTCGGTCTCCGATGCTATCTCTACAACTTCCCTCTCATCCTTGTGACACGACTGAAGGTGACGGGGTAACTTGGCGTGAGGTTCATCACAGTAAAAGCAAAAGTGCTTTTTGTCCCATTTCCTTTGTCCACCGACATTATCGGTCTGCATGACTGTTACGGCACAGTTCTCACTCGAATCATTTGTGTCAAATCCTACAGCTTCATTGCTTTGGTGAAGTTCGGCAGTTTCTGAAATAGCTTGTGGGTCATCGTCATCGTCATCGTCATCGTCATCGTCATCCCTGGAACTGGTGTTGGGGTTGACAGACCTTGAAGGATCAGACTGAAAAATAGCTTGTGGGTCATCGTCATCCCTGGAACTGGTGTTGGGGTTGACAGACCATGAAGGATCAGACTGAAAATCATATGTTCGATGGGCCAGCTAGCAAGGAAAAGATAAATGACATAATTAACACCACTGAGTTATGATTAGGATGATCACACCAATTAAATATATACAGCGTGCCCTTAAATTGCTAGGCAAATAACACATTACCACTAAGCTAGTCAGAACTGAAACCATCCTTTCAAACAGTATATCCCATGTTTGGGGGGGGGGGGGTGGCGCGCATTGGTTATTATGTTGCTTTCACTATCAAGCGAGTCGTTTGCCGTAAACAGCGAGTTGTTTGGCACTATTTTACAATTAGAGAGGACATTTGTTTGCCTCAACAAGTAAACCTTAGAAAAACTTCTCGATTGTACAGAACATCATATATTATGAAGAAACATAGCCTTTTCTGAATTTCCTTACGATGGAATGAATACATGACATAATCATTTACTCACCTGGTGCTCAAATAAGCAGCGTGTCATGCCATCCTCATTGTAACGCACACGGTACTTGATTACTGACTTCCCTGAAATATTAAAGGCAAACGGTTTGTCAGAATACTTAATGATACACTTAAATGTGTCCAGGGATCAGGGTTGTAAATTGGCAAGAGTTCTTTTCATTTGCATCACAATGTGCTTTGTCTTATTAGGGAGGGTGCACAGGAAAGGGGCCGCTATGACTAACTAAAGAGTTTAACAGCTTTTCTCCTTAAATTATGCACTATGGGTATTTTGTTCTTAGTTTATGATAATTTTTTTGGGGTTATGTTTTTTTTTTTGGGGGGGGAGGGAGGGGATGACATACAACTATGCGCTATCTTTAAACCGTGCTCTTCATGTGATGGGGATCACAATAAGGGTGTGGAACTGTTATTTCGTGTGTCGATAGTACAAAAGTTATAAAACTTTTTTAAATACCTTTGTTTATGGAGGTGATTACAGCTGGATACCATGACGAGTCTGGAGGCCACAGTGCCATTACGCTGTCCCCTTCTTCATACTAGAAAGAAGACATACAAATTATGTCACATATACGTTATTAATCAAACAAAAGTCGATCAGTTTACTGGAACATGTCATAACACTCACCCAAAAATTAAAATATACATTTTAAGTTGCTTCTAGAGTATCGTCACCCGTTTGACCAGTTAGGGATCGGTTGATTATATTCTGAATCAGTAGCAAACCAATGCTTCCATTAAAAGAGCGTATTTCTAAGACAAATTTTGGGGGTAAATAACTTGAGAAAAGGGAAAAAGGTCAACTCGCTCCGCGGTCTCGTACACTTGTTAAGTAAACTCCTACCCGAAATATTGTACAAAAGTCAACTCGTACCCAGGTCAAAACGTATCGAGGTAAACTCTTACCCAGGTCAACTGTTACCCAGGTAAACTCTTACCCAGGTACGTACTGCCGACTCGGGTACAAGTTGACTTGGGTATGAGTTCACTCGGGTACGAATTGACTTGGGTACGAGTTAACTCGAGTACGAGTTGACGGTTTATATGGTTTATTGGAGGCTATTCTTAATGGAATCTTAATCACATGCATCAATAGAAATTGGTAAAGTAATAATTAATTTAGTTAGGCCTATGTGTTTGTTGCAAAATTTTAGTCCTCGTGAACTGGTGAAACGACTGTATAGTGATAGTCGGTAGTACCGTACGGATTACTGTACTAACTAGTAAACCGGGAAGCCGTAAACCGGTGCATGGACATTTATTTACACTGAGATCACTCACCATTTCTTGTGTTCTCTCGAGAGCTGCCATCGGTCGAATTATCGAGTCTACAGTCCTCGTGGATGCAAAAGTTATGTCAATGTTTGATGCGTGTCCCATGACAGCGTCCTTGCAAGTTGCAGTTGCAGTTCCAACCGGCTGGGCCACGCTAACCGACTCAAACAGAATCAGCTAACCGTCCTGTATAATTACTTCAGAATTAGAAATGGCCGCTATGAAGGATACTTAATATCAACAGAGGGCGATGTAACCATCCGAGAGTGCTAACGGCAGCAGAATCGTGTTCACTCACCCATCCGAGCTCTTCTATGTGAATACACACTCGCACTTCGAGGACTCTTAATACTTATCAGAGCGAGGACGTCCTCGCTTTGAAAAAATTTGATAAATAGAGCATTATAGCCAGTTTGGACGCCAGTGAATTATCTAAGCTTTTGGGAGTAATCCTCGGTTTACGTAATTTACGAGCGGAGCATGTATGGGTGCGTTGACACGTACACACACACCCACACCCACACCCAAGTTTACAATATTATACCGAATGGCATGCATGAAATGGCCTTACAAATCACAATATTTCTTATATCAAAAGGTAATTCAAGATACTCACAGAGAGTTCTACGACATTATTCCTCCCAAATTATTAGTATTAGGAGCATGGCCAGAGCCATGCTCCCCACAAAATGGAGAGAAATACGGACAGCAAATAATAATTATGTGCTCTCTCGTGTTTTTTAGCTACCAAAGGTATAATAAAAGAGAATGGGTCTACAGCAGGTCGCGACCCCAAAGTTAACTTTTCATAATATAAACACTGAGGGCGCACTTGGGCTCCCTACAGTATTTAAAATAATGTTGAAAAATAATCAAAGTTTGAACCGTGCTTTTGCATTGATAATCTTGGTGATCGCCGTCATAGAGAAATGTTTGTCAATCTCTCACAATTCAAAGTGCTGCCCACTCTACATTGTGTGCTGTGTCATAAAAGTGGCCAAACGGGTATATCTTGACCAGGGGCGGATCCAGGATTTTTTAAACCGGGGGGCACAACGGCGCAACCAGGATTTTGTATTAGAGGGTAGAAAAAAAATGGGTGGGGTCCAGGGGCGAAGCCCCGGTGGGGGTTCAGGGGGCGAAGCCCCCTGAAGCTGTGAGCCTTTGGCGTTCTGTGGGGTGAAAAATCAAACCTCCATGTGCCTAAAATAGAGAAATAGACAAACTTTTATAGGAAATCAGATCCATATAAATCTTCTTAATTTACTGGAAAATTTTCTGTAACATCGATGGTGGGGGTCCAGGGGTGAAGCCCCGATGGGGGTCCAGGGGCGAAGCCCCTGGAAGCTCTGAGCTTTGGGGATTTTGAGGGGTGAAAAATCAAGCCTCCATGAGCCTAAAACAGAGAAATAAACACACTTTTATTGGAAATCAGATCCATATAAATCTTCTAAATTTACTGGAAAAATTTCTGTAACATCGATGGTGGGGGTCCAGGGGCGAAGCCCTGGTGGGGTTCCAGTGGGCGAAGCCCCCGGAAGCTCTGAGCTTTTGGCATTTTGAGGGGTGAAAAACCAAGCCTCCATGTGCCTAAAACAGAGAAATAGACACACTCTTATTGGAAATCAGATCCATATAATCTTCTAAGTTTACTCTAAAAATGTCTGTAACATTGATGGTGGGGTCCAGGGGTGAGGTCCCGGTGGGGGTCCAGGGGGCGAAGCCCCCGGAAGCTCTGAGCTTTTGGCACTTTGAGGGGTGAAAAATCAAGCCTCTGTGTGCCTGAAACCGAGAAATAGACACACTTTTTAGGCACTTCTTATCCATACCACTCTTCTAATTTTACTCAAACAAAATTTTAATCCCACAAATCTCGCGTTTGGATCTGGTCGCTGCAATATCTGGTTTCGTGCATATTCATTCAAAAAATATAGTTCAAGCTTAGTGTAGTCTTTACACTTGAATGCCAGAACGACATGAAATATATTTTATGCAGGACAAATTGGCACGTCAGGTTTCAATCGCTTATGCTATCGTGCAAATCTAAGCAATTACAAGTGACATATCATGAAAGATTCATTTTGGCAGAAAGAAACAAATTTGATAGGCATAGGATGAAAAACAATTCCATCCTGCCGCTGGGGGAAAAGACACCACACACACTTAGGGCCTATGGCAATTTATTTTTATTTTTTTTCAAATTTTACCCGGGGGGCACGTGCCCCCTTCCACCCCCCCCCCCCCTGGATCCGCACCATCAACGGACATAACAATTGAGATTTTATCATTGTTCTTTTATGCAAAGGAAGCTCTCAAAGAGGGTCCCATATTGCGCGGGCAGCTGACCGTACGGTGTATACACATACACGTGTCATCAAATGTTTAAATCCTAGCCACCTTATTGGGTGACGAAGATCACATGATGGTGCTACGTCATCAGATTTGAGAGGAGGTTGTGTCGTTGGGGTGTGGGTTTAATCGTCGGTTCGGGTTACAGATCGATTCTAACTTCATACGGAAAACACGAAAACACAATGCGTAAAGAGTCTGACAAAATCAAGTAAGTAAAACAATTGTTTATCTTCTGTTTTTAATATTAGGGGCCAATTTCACAAAGAGCTAAGATTGATCTTAACTGCAAATCACTCTTAATTGCTAAGCAAAGTGTAATGTCACAATACAAATCACTATAGTAATACTGACAACTCATCTTAAGATGATTATCGTAGTGCTTTGTGAAATCGAGTCTAGCATTATATTTTTCACACTTTAGGCCTATCCTAAGTCTGATTTTCGATTTTTTCAGCAAAACTTATTTATTTTAAACCCTAAAAGTATACAAAAGCTTTATACTGTGTAATGTCTAGCAAGTGAATTTCATTTTTGAGATGGCAACGCCATTTTGTTTTGCAAAGGGCAGTTCCATTGGACATCTTAGTCAAGGGTATTCTTAAAAGGGCAACAAGGCCAAGACCACGGCCACAAGGCCAAGACCACGGCAACAAGGCTAAGACCACGGCAACAAGGCCATAACCAAGAAAAAGAGGTCATGGCCGCCGGGCCTCTGTATCATTCCTATATATACCGATAATTGGTCAGCCTAATTGTTCTAAGCTTTTTACTAAGAGCTATTTGTTCGAGAAAGAAGAACATCAAATGGACTAACAATTACTGCGTATTAGCTGATAACTCCGTAAACTGTTATTATGTACAACACAAACAAATTAGAAGATGGGAGATGTTTCTGGAAAGTCGTGCCACCTCTTCAAGTTTAACTACTATAAAACGGAAGAAGAAAACATGAACATTTGTCATTTTTGGCGTTATATATATATGAATTTACGTATTTAAGATGGCGTCTGTGTGCAATGGATTTTTTCATCTCTCCATCGTTATCTGCCTAACTGCAGTTCGTTTAGTGCCTGCTACATAATTGAAGGTGGGGTTTGAAAACCTGGACTTTATAGATCCCGTAGGACATTTGATGGTGCAATCTGATAGATTTTTCAGCTTTAATGGTGTAGTGAGCCACGCCCACTGGGGTTAAGTAATAAACCAGCCATGCATGACCGGGGCCTGGCCATTGCCTTTGGGTGCGACCAAGCCACGAGTCGGTCGTGTTCCAGAACCTAACCTGTGTGTGTGTGCCTCTTCTGAGTGTGTGTTCCACCCCCGTTTGGTGCATCAGCGCGACTCGCTCTCTCCCGCCGAGACCTCCAGGTAATTATATGCTCAATCACTACAATGATGACGAGGATAAATTGTGCGTGAAATTTCTAGATTAGTAGTATTAAATTTCCTCCTATAGGAAGTTTGGCATATTGCATATTGAAGGGCTTGCGCTTATAAAAAAAAAAAGCGCACGCTTTAACCTTTTAGTATTAATATTAATCACGCAGCATTCGTTACGTTTCTTCATTAACAAGTTCGGTATTTGCTGAATTTGAAGAATTTATCTAAATAGGATTTATCGTTGGGAAACATTAATATTTTGCTTTGATACCCTTGTTTTCTGTTGTATACATTTTATACTAAAATCTGCTATAAACCCTAGCCTACGACCTCCGCTTATATTTTGATAAAAACGGTGAACATTAAAAAAAACAAAAAAAAACCGGAACTTTTTATCATAAAATATTTTACTGCCAGTCAGGTCAAACTGTCGAATATCACTCCCGACAGTGGCGCTGGCAGTAAAAACGAGAGTGATACAGCATTTTCCGTTTTGATATTATAGCAGGTTTTGAAAATTGTTGTAATATTTTATTGTCATACACTTTGTACCTTCCATCATGGCCATCAACATAAACCAGGCCTCTGCAAAGCAACTGACTACTTTACCAGGCATTGGGGCTAAATTTGCCGAGATAATTATTTCACTGCGAAATAAAAAGGGGACCGTGAACATCGATGATTTTCACGAATTTCCTAACCTCCAAACCAAACTGAATGAATTACATGAAAAGGGTCTTATATTAGTTGAGTATACGGCAAACTTGCCGTCAGACATTCAACCTAAAATTTCTGAGCAGGGGACACCCTCAAAGCAACAAAAAGAAACAATGGACCCAATAAATCTACTGGCAAAGCAAATGAACGCATTGGGCAAAATAATGCAAGAAAACACAATGGCAATAACCGGCGACATCAATGAACTTAAGATTCAGTCTCAGCTTTCAGAAAACCACCTGACTATACCTCATTCAGGGTAACACAATGCCTCATGGGGCCACACCTCAAATTAAAATTCCCGCCCCACCGGACACAAAGCCTCAGGTTGCAGTACAAAAAACACACATTCCTGTGACACAACCTGACTCAGTACATACAACGGGCGATGCGGTAATAGATGCAGAGCTTAAGGTGATTCATGAAAAAGCGCCACCACTCCCATCTCATGTACTAAAAGCAATGCAAAAAGCACAGCATGAACAAAAACCTGCAGTAGGCAGATTTTGAAACCGTTTGTTATTAAATGCATATGGTTAGAATTATGTTTTAAAAGTTGAATTTATTATAATGATCCACACAAATATGCCTCGAAATTGCGTGGTTTTCCTTTTACATCGTAAACTAACACGGCACGCCATTTTGTGGAGTCAAATTTTGACTCCACAAAATGGCGGACCTTGTTAGTTCGCAAAGTAAAGGGAAAACCACGCAATTTCGAGGCATATTTGTGTGGATCATTGTATTCTACTTTTAAAACATCTTTTTAACCATATGCATTTTATAACAAACGGTTACAAACGCTTTTCATAAACCAACTCGCCCGATCCAATCCCTTTAATATACACTATGCACTGAAGAACTAAGTAATGTCTCAAATGAAGCAGATATTTTAGATCAATGCTCTCACAGCTCTAGAGTTTTCAATGGCTTTTCCTCATATACTTACGATAAATGCAACGGCACCCAGCACGTAGTGTAGCTTCATGTGACACTACCGTACCGTATTTAACGTGGCAGACTGTGGCAAAATGGGGCGCGCGCGGGCGATGAGTCATCATACAATTTGCGGACGTGATTTACCGTACTCTGAAGACGTTGGTAAAAATAACAACTGTCCATTGCAAAGGTACAACAGTTAGGGGCCTATGTGTAAATAGAAAAATAGTTTGAAAAATTGAGTTATACGCCACCAGTCCTCCATAAAAGTTTATAAAACTTAACAGTTTATATTCTGGTAATTTTATAGTCTCAAAGGTTCAGATTTCAAATGGGGGGGGGGGGGGGGGGCACCCGGGTGGCACTGACATCGATTGGGGGGGGGGGGGGGGGCACGTGCCCCCCCTTAGTTACGTTGATTTTGGAGGGTTACAAGTCCTTTCGTATGATGCTGAGGGAGGACCTTTTAGTATGTTAGTGCGGGTGGTTTTTAATTGAATGTTTTATTGAATTTTTATTTTGTTTATTTCCTGCTTCATGGTTTTTAAAGATGTTCTTTGGTACCAGTTTTTTAGTGTGTGGCTTTAGAGGGTTTTAAGTCCATTCGTGTTGGGCTTTGGGGCTCATTTGGGACCTTGTCTTGTTTGGATTTTTAAATGTTTGTCCCTGCCTCCTGTTTTTATGGTGTTTTATGGGTGCTGTTTTTGCTAGGTTTTCTGGATTTGCTTTTGTTTTAAAGTTTACCGTTGTGATTTTAACAGCGTTTGGGTGCAATCTCCTTTTTATAGTTATATAATTATTTTTATCGTTGGCAGTGGTCTGGTTGTACACATCTTAAGATGACAGTTTTTATACTTTTGTATAACCTTGACAGCCCCTGTCCAACTTGTAATCATTGTGTATATCTCTAAAGATTTAAAATAAATAAATAAATAAAGGCAATTCATTGGTGTGATGTTACGCACGAGGTATCACTGTTAATTTTGTCCTACATCAAACAGGATGCTCCTATTGGCCATGCTACTGGTGACGTCATGCTATGCATCAACCAATGATACAGAGTTGCTTGTTCATCTTGAAGGTCTATTAGGCAGTGGTGACTGGACACGCCTTGATTTGGAACCAACGATTGTCCTTTCAGCTGGTTTGTACACGAGCTATATTACCTAATTAAAAATTTGTCTCCACTTCTGTTTCTTCATCTTTATTTTTCTCAATCCATGTTAGGGTAGTAATCGGTAGCCTTCAGTGGACGCGCTCTCGGCTTCCCGGATGGTATAGACCCATTGCCTATGACGTCATCATCTACACGCGCGTAATTTGGGGGGTCAAAACGTGCACAAAAGAATGGTACACGTGTTTACAAGCGCATTGTGCGTAAACACGTGTACCATCGTTGCGCGTTGTGCA